>JANHMN010000015.1:13794930-13832430 GCA_030674055.1 Rhabdomys pumilio | reverse complement strand
GAAGATACCTGAAAGCTATTGGCCAATCAGCTTAATAAGATCTTATTAGCTCCAGGTTCAGCAAAAGATCCTGTCTCAAAATTTGAGTTGGAACACAATCAAAGCCAGACCCTGAGATAGCCTGGTGTGGCAGTGCATACCTGCGATCCCAGCACTCAGGGTCTGGGCATGGTGGTGCTTGCTTGCTGTTCTAACACGTGAGGGCCTGAAGCAGGAAGAGAAGAATGCCAAGAATTCTGAGCCAGTCTGGGACAAAGAAGGGGGGCATGTTGGAGAGAGAGAGAGAGAGAGAGAGAGAGAGAGAGAGAGAGAGAGAGAGAAGTTGCATATGCAGAAACAAATTCACATGAGAATTCTCATAGATGTCTCTCAATCATTTTTCTATTCATGGATTTCCATAGCCCTTAGTTAAACTGGATAGTCAACATTAATGATAAAAAATGAAACAACTTTGAAAGCTGTCTGAGTGTCCGCCTTCTCTGTTGGGTCTGTTAGAGGCCCAGGTGCTGGTTCCTGTGACTCGAACATCCTACTCTTTGGTCCCTGTGGTGGCTAGTCTTCTGCCAACTCAACAGAAACTGGAATTATGTGGGGGAGAGGGAGCTTCAGTTGCAGAATGGCCTCCATCAGGTTGGCCTGTAGACAAGTCTGTGAGGCATTTTCTTGATTGATGTGGGAGGGCCACACCCATTAGGGGCTGTGATATCTCTGGGCAGGTGGCCTTGGTGGGTATAAGAAAGGCAACTGAATGTGCGCCTGGGAGCAAGCCAGGAAGCAGCCCTCCATGGCTGCTGCTTCAGTTCCTGCTATGGAGTTCCTTGGTGAACTGTGTGCTGGAAGATGGAATAAACCCTTTACCCCAGAAGTTGGTTTTGGTTATGGCGTTTGTCACAGCAATAGAAAGCACACTGGGCCAGTCCCTAAAAACCGTTAGGTACCATTGTTAGACTCTGGCTGCAGTGGAACTAATCAGTTATTTTCTTACACTCAGAGGGTTTCTTTCAGGATATCATTGCCACAGAGAACAGGAGACAGTGGGATGCTAGAGCACCTCAGACTCTCCTGCAAATAATGGCAACAGCAGACATCACCTCCACCTGCCCCACCATGCCGGATGGTGAGTCTTTGGTCACTTGTCAGTCAGCAGCAGGGGAGGACCAGGGCCTGGCATGACTTTGCTGTCAGTGTACACCTTATTGGAATGGTTGGTGCCTCTCAGTCACTACACATCTTACAAAGATATTCTTTTGGGATCATGAGTGTCAAGTTGAGATTTGTGTGCTAGTTATCCTAGCAGCCAGTGACTCTGGTCATACGACAGTACAGGAAGAAAATCATGACTGCCATATTTTCTTAAATGAGAAGGGGGATCAGGAGAAGGGGTGGGGAGGGTGCCACTTGGCTTAGCTCCTAACCCTGGCTTAGTTACAGCCTCGTGATGTCACTGATAATTCTTCCCCCTCACCAATAAAATTGCTCTTAGGGTTAGGTATACAGCTTGGCTGTCAAAGGCCTAGCATGTGCACAGTCCCGGGTTCAAGCTCCAGCTAACCCAGAAGGTCATGCTTATGAAACAAGCAGGGTTCACTCACTGAGCCATCTCCCAAGTCCTTGTGCTTTCTTTGTTCTTCAATACCTGGCCCTCAAGAAAGGGTTAAAATTTAAGACTGTGCTATAAAGTGAGTAGACAGATATCAGTGTCCTTGGAGTCAATGAATCACAAGTGGAAAAATATTTAGAAAAAGACTGTCGTCTATGTGAATACATATGGTTGTTTTCTTGCCACGTTCCCCAGCAGTGCAGTAGAAGAATGCTGCATGCAGCATTTGCATTGTGCTGTGTATAAGCCATCTAGGGTTGATTTAAAACTTAGGGAACAGGCCAGAGAGATCGCTCAGCAGTTAGGAGTGTGTACTGCTCTTGTTGCAGAAGACTAAGGTTCAGTCCCCAGCACCCAAATATGGAAACTCAGAACCCTGTGCAACTCTAGTTGTAGGAGACACAAACCCCTCCTCTGGCCTCTTCAAGTAATCACATGCACAAACCCTCACTCTCACACATACAGAGAATTACTAAAAATGATAAAAATTAAACCTTAAAAAATAAAGTATGCTAGAAACTCGGTATAGTGGTACATGCTGTAACCTCAACATTTGGAAGGCAGAGATGGAGACCAAGAAAATAAAGAGTTCAAGATCACCCTCGGCTACTATAGACAATTCAAAGCTAGCCTGAGCTACATGAGACCCTGTCTCATCCCCACCCCAATGAAAAGTATGTTGGAAGACATGAGTAAGTGTGATGCAAATAGTATATATTTCATATGACCTACTTAATCATATGCAGGTTTAAAATACATCGTTTTTATTATTTTAAATGATGTATCCTTGTGTCTCTGTGTGGATATTTACACATCGGAGCAGTGCTAGTGGATGCTGAAGGCATAGGGTTTCCCTGAAGCCAGAGCAACAGATGGCTGAAAGTCACCATGTGGGAACCTCACTCGGAGTCTCTGCAAGAGTGGCAAGTGCTTTCAGCTGCCGAGCAACCTCTCCAGCCCACATGCACAGATTTTATATCACTGGGTATCCTGTAACTAACTCATCTGCTTTGGATGCCAAGGGATGAGCGTGTATCTCTAAAATGAGTTATTGTAAGTTTGTGAGCTGATTTATAATTCAGTGAGGATGAGCTCAACTTAAAAATTAAGCACATGGAAATTTATCACAGTTTACACAGCAAAATATAACTCTCAACATGTGACAAGAAGGCAGTAATGTTTACACACGCACACACACACACACATGCACACATACACACATACCACACACACACACACGTACTGGCCTCTTTATAAATAAAATGAGGAATGTGATGTCCATGTCTCTAACGTTTTGTGGAATGAAATATAAAAACTGAAAAGATTCCACCTCACACCAATCAGAATGGCTAAGATAAAAAACCTCAGGCAACAGTAAATGCTGGCAAGACTGTAGAGAAAGAGTAACACTCCTCCATTGCTGGTGGGATTGCAAACTGGTAAAACCAATTTGGAAGTCAATTTAGTGGTTCCTCAGAAAATTGGAAATAGTTCTACCTGGACTCAGCCATACCACTCCTGGGCATATGCCCAAAAGATGCTCCAACATATAACAAGAACACATGTTCCACTATGTCTATAGCATAGACATATTTATAATAGCCAGAAGCTGGAAACAACACAGATGTCCCTCAACAGAGGAATGGATACAGAAAATGTGGTACATTTACACAATGGGTGTAAAATTAGTAACACAATGGGTTACTAATCAGCTATTAATAACAATGACTTCATGAAGTATCTTTGTTTTTACTAATGCAGTATCCTTTTTCAGATGGCCAAGTTATTGTGATGGAAGGTAGTCCAGAAAACGGGAAGCAGTGGTGGTGGGATGTGCCAGGGACCCCGAGTGCTTTGGAAGCAGACTGTGCCTGCAGTGGCTCATTGTCTGCTGGTAAAGGAGAAACTGGTATGTGGTTTATTTTTTAACAAAATTACCGGTCCCCAGGGAATTACATCACCACTTTATGAATACAGAAAGGTACCAGTAGTACCATTGGGTTGGAGAGAGAATTGGGAACACGCCTTGCTTGTCTGATTTGCTCTAAACAAGCTGGTGCCAAGGCATGTACTTCCAAGGACAGAGGCATAATTCTGTATAGTATTTCAAGCTGACGACTCTTGGGAAGGACCAGCACTCTGTAGTGACAATCTAGCACTGCTCAGCTCAGGTAGCTGTTCAGAGAAATCATTTTCCTATGGTTCACTTGGTTTTGTTTTCATTTAAAAACAAAAAGACTGTGTGTCACTGTGTAGCTCTGATGGCCTGGGACTCTTTGCTATGGACACCTGGCTGGCCTTGAACTCATAGAAGTCCATTTGCCTCTGCCTTCTGAGTTGTCTTCATTTTAAAAGCAATATTCATCCCTTCTTCTGTTGGTAACTGTCTGTGTTGTCCAAGAAAACATCAAGCTTATAGGCACAAGTGATCCTTCCGCCTCTTGAGTAGCAGACACATACCATTACACATGGCTACATTATATATCATACATTATATGTAACACAATATATTGCTATCTATTGTATATAATTATATTTCTATTTCTGTCTGTGTCTGTGTGTGTGTATGTATGTATGTATGTATGTATGTATGTATGTATGTATGTGTCTATTTATATTATACACACATTCTTCCTATGCTTCCTGAGTGCCGAAATTAAAGGACCACCACACCTGGCTAATCTATATTTTTATTAACATTTTTTTTTACTGATCCTAGATGGTTATTATGTAGTTAACTTTATCTTTGTTTAAGCATGGATTCATTACTAAGTGATTTATTTTCCACTGAATCAAAATATATTTTTCTATGTTATTGTTTAACATTTCCCAATGGTGTTTATATCCATGTTACTGTTTAACTTTTTTCCTAGGATGTTTATGTCCATATCACTGTTTAACTTTTTTCCGAGGATGTTGACACTAAATTCATTCTGGAGAAGTCAAGCAGAGGCACAGTGCCATACACCCATGGCCCCAGCACTTCTGAAGTAGAGGCTGGAAGGATTTGAGTTTTAGACAGCCTGGGTGTTAGAAATGGATTTGAGGGTTCAAAAAAAAAAATGACCACAGAATCCAAAATACTTCAGCAAGGCAAAACGTTCTATTTCTGAGGAATGGTGGATGGTCATGTCAATCAAACCGGCAAGCACACACTGCTGGGGCCTTGTTGAATTTTCATTCTGAACACAAAGGGGATAAAGAAGCAGGCAGATATAGCTGTTCTAATACCTGACAAAGCAGATTTAAAGCCAAAACTAATCAACTAATCAAATATATTTATAGTCTTAACATGTGTACACAAGAGAGACAACAGATTCATAAAAAAAAAAAATGCTATTAGATCTGAAGTCACAGATTGACTGGACACAGTGATATTGGGAGTCTTCAGCACTCCACACTCACCCATCCAGGCAAAAACTAAATAGAGTAAAGCTGGGGCTAAATGACGTCATAAACCACATAGCTCTAACAGACATCTGCAAGACACTCCACCCAGGCACTAAAGAACACATTCTGTTTATTTTCAGTAGCCCATGAAACTGTCTGCAAAATCAAACACATATTAGGACACAAGGCAGGTCTCCACAAATTTGCAAAAGAAATTCAAATAACACCCTTCATATTATCTGACCCCAGAGGAATAAGGCTGGACATCAACAGCAGTAGAAACGACAGAAAGTTACACAAACTCATGGACATAAAAGGACATACTACTGAGCGGAAGGTAACTGGGTCACTGGAGGAATCCGAAAGAAGCTTTACAAGTCCTGGGATGGAATGAAGAGAGAAACGTTATATATCCAAACCCGTGGGACACGATAGGAGCATTTGTAAGAGCAAAGTTTATAGCACCCCATGCCTACAGAAAAAACTGAAAAGCCTGACTGCACCTGAGGGTCTTGGAAAAATAAGAGCAAACAACACTAAGAAGAGTAGATGGGAAAAGACAATAACAGCTCCGAAACTAGCGAGACTAAAGGAACAGCAACAAAGTACACGAAAGTCAATTTAAAGAAGAGTCGGTGCTTTGCAAAGCTGAGTTACTAATACCATTCACCTCTAGAACCTCGTGAGCTGGGCGCCACAGTCCACGTTGCTCTCAGCACTCTCGTCTTCCAAAGCACTTACGAGCAGGGCCCATTCAACCTCACTTGCAGCATTCAACCACTTTCCTAGTCCAAAGTTCCAAAGTTTTCCAAACTCTTCCAAGAAGCAGCATGGGAGGGCCGTTCACCGCAGCAGCTCACTCTTGATACCAAACTTGTGTCTTAGTTACTTTCCTATTGTTCTTCTTATGCAGTTTTATAATAGAAAAGAGGAAGCGAACCAAAAAGAAATATTAAATGCACAGTTTGAAGCAGAAGAGAACAGCAGGAAATTTAATGTTGGAGCCATGGCTTGTGCCAAAAGAGAGGCCAGGGTTCAAGTGGAGTAAAGGGAGTGCTATTCTCAGGCCGGGACCCTACCCAGCTAATCCTGCAACCTGTGAAAGGAAAAGGCCTAAGGGATTTTCTGCTCCTAAAAAGAAACAACAAAAGCGTATGGGAATCCAACTCAATCAGGGGCCATACCCTATCCAAGCAGACTACTGACCTTGATGTCTTGGCACAGCAATAGAAAAGTAACTAAGACACCAGAGTAGATCTTATACAGCCCAGGCTGGCTTCAAACTCATTACCCTCCTGCCTCTGCTTCCCAAGTGCTCTGAGAGAAGAATGAATACAGAGACACAGGGCAGCTATGAAGGTGTGCACTTACTGTGTTGCCTAAGGTTTTAGTCCAGTGCCAAATAACTGAATATTGCATGAATAATCGCTTTTCTCATCTCAGATACTAAATACTCAGCAGGAGGCAACTTAAGGGCAAAGGACCTTCTTTCAGCTCATGATTTGAGGAGCCACTGCCCATCAAGGCCAGGAAGGCATGGCAGAAGATGTCTCTGGGGTGGTGGGGGCATGTGGCATCTCAGGGAACCAGGAAACTGACCAAGCCAGCTCAGTCATCACAGTCTCAAATGAGGGAGTAAGAATTGAAAAAGAAAAAGTTAGACAAAATTATAACATGAGTCTAGCCGGTATTGAGGCTGAAGCAGCTTCATTTCTCTCTGTTCTGCTTTTATATCATTCTAGGTACATCTAAAAAAACCAGGGTCAGTTCTTAGATCAAAGACTAATCAAACGAAGTAGTAAACAAGGAGACCCCGCAAGATAGTAATTAAATACAGTAGTAACCAAGGAGACCCCGCAAGACAGTAATTAAATACAGTAGTAAGCAAAAGGACCACACAAGGCAATAATTAAGTAAAGCAGTAAGCAAAGCCCCATGGTCACTGTTTCTGATATTCCTATCTAAACCTGCTTCCTTGTCTGAGCCTAGTGACAAAGGCCAAATTCCTAGAAGTGGCACCGAAAGCTCTCAACAGGAAACAGAGATGGGACAGGAAGCAGGACTGGACTATAAACCTCTAAGCTCTTTGCTCAGCAGCCCACTTGCTTCTTCTAGGAACCACTGCCCAGTGGTTCCACAACTTCTCCACTTGGGGAGTATTCAACCTAACGCCCAAGCCTGTAGGAGACAGTTCACACACAAACCACAATATATATATCTGCTGGCATCCCAGTCAATGGTCAATACCTTGTTTTGCCATCACGTGTGGCATTCACTGTGGGATTGTGGGTATATGTTGCTCCTCAAATCCATAGATTAGTCTACTTTCGTCTTTGTCATTTCTTTCAGTAGTAATAAGCAAACCACAGCTTCCTAAAGAAGACCGGGAAGAGGTACAAATAGCCATGGGCATTATGGTGGGTGCTGAACAGCTGGAACCAGGATCGGATGAAGATGACATGTGAGTAGTGTTGGGTACAAGTGAGACAGAGGATGGCTCATAGAGACCTAAGCCCACAGAGGATTAGCTAAGGAGACCAGGCTTTACGTGATACATGGATTTGTTCGGGCTCTGCCCACCCTTTCCCCTCCTCTGTTGTGTGCATGCATGTGCAGCGATGCATGTGTGCCTATGTGTAGCAGATTTCTTTTCCTGTTTTAGGATTGAATCATAAGCTTGTGTCACACCAAGATACATATCTATAATCCTAACACTTAAGAGTTATAGGCAGGAAGGCAGGGGGATCAAGATTTGAATGTTAGGGGCTGGAGAGTTGGCTCAGAAGTTAAGAGCACTGTCTGCTCTTCCAGAGATCCTGAGTTCAATTCCCAGCAACCACATGGTGGGTCATGATCATCTATAATGAGATCTGGTGCCCTCTTCAGGCCTGCAGGCATATATGCAGGCAAAATACTATACATAATAAATAAATAAATACATAAATAAATAAATAAATATTTTTTAAAAAAGAATTAAATGTCATCTTCAACTATAAGCAAGTTCAAGGCCAGTCCAGGCTACATAATACCCTTCCTCAACTCAGTCACCCCACCACCCCTACAAAGGGTGAATTGCATCATATTAAACATATATGCCACATTTTCTTTATTCGTGCATTGATGATGGTTATGGATCTTCATATCCATGAGTATAGCATAGCTGTTGTAAATTTGCTCTTCCTCCAGCTCGCCTTTCAGCTACTCAGTGCTAGCAGCTTCTGTCATTACCCATTGCAGCTGACAGGCAGGGTGAGTTTTCACTGTTATTGTGTGGTGGCATGGTGGCCACCCGGATGGCTCTGTCTTGTTCATTCTGTTTCCCTGTCTGTTTCTCTGTCTGTCTGTCTCACTCTCATGTCCCCACTGAGACAGCTTTTCTCTCTCCTCTCTCTCCCCAGTAAACAAACTAATAACCATCTTATCCTCCATCTGTTGATTTCCTAGATGCACATCTTGTCCCAAGGCACCTTTTACCTCTTCCTCCTAATAATAGCTCTCCATGTATTTACAGCTTTTATTTGAAACAGGATTGGTCTGTGTTGCTAGGCTGCTATCCAAATTATCTCAGGTACCCTTCTCATTTAGCTTCCCTTGTAGTGGAGAATAGACGGATCAATGTGCCTGGCTGTTTAAAAGAAATTTTTCAATATTATTGTTTTCTTCTATAGGTACCACTTAACTGTATAGTTGTTACTGATATAGTTTTTTTCCCTTTTGGAAGCACTAGGGAGTGAACTAGGACTTTATATGTAACCATTTAAATGATCTAATATTTATATCAAGAAAGGCAGGGTGAGTGGGGGTGGCTGTGGGTGGCATGGTGAAACTGGGGTAGCAGGTAAAAACCTGCTAGTTCAGCAGGTAACTTTATTTTCTGAATTATATATGCAATATCTGTAAACAAGCCTGATCTACAACTAAACTGCCGGCTCTTTAGAAATCTCTATCTGGGTCAATCTAGCTTTCTTTCTGAGAATACTGTTTCACCTGTGTCCTGCCGTCTGCTTCTCTTGTCATTTCTGCAAGTCCAAAGCAAAAATCCCTGTATCTTACCCAGAGCTCCTTCCATAGAGGCTCTTGTAAGGAGGGGGTGGGGTGGGAAAACAATTTTCGTCTTTATGCCAGGGGCAGATCAAGGTTATGCAGCTGACTTTGCCGCTGGTCACAGAACAAAAACCTCTCCCAAGCAACTTGCCTTAAAATAGTCAGGAACTTTCCATTCTTTAGCATTCTTATCTATGGAGGCTGTTAGAGACACACTCAAAAGTGCATTTATGCATGTTACAGATGAATTCTTACATACTCTTTTTAAAATCCTATCTGGGTATCATCTATTGGGTTTTACATCTAAACATATACTTTTCCCACAACCTACTTGTTTTTCTCATATTCATATGTTCTTATTAGTTTGAAGTTATTTTCTGCAATAAATTTGACAGCACTGAAATTCAAACACAGTATCTCACACATGCCTGCCAAGTTTTCTACTACTGTGTCTCGGCCTCAGTCCCCGAAGGTTTTAAGTGCATGTTGCACATTATCCCACTGAGCACACTTGCTTTATGAGAATTTGTCAACATCTTCCATAGAAATAACCTCACCTAGAGTTAGTTCATCATCTACTTGTTATGAAGGCTCAGGCTGGTATCTAGCTCAGTGGCAGAGCGTGTGAAGAGCATGTATAAAGCCCTCATCTGATTCTCGGCACAGAAACAACCCATGTTGTCCATGTCTTCCTACTAGATTTAGTCATGTGTTTTCTAATGACCATTTGTGGCCTTATTTTGAAGACTTATTTTGTCTTCCTTTCCTATCTCTGTATTATTTCTTTCATATCTAATAATCTAACAGGCTCCTGTTTTCTTCTTTGGGTCCTGCTCCATTCTGGGCCTTTGGAAAACAAGAGGGGTTTAGGAAAAAAAATTCCAGTACCATAGTTTGTTTTGTCCCAGTCTTGGTGTCTTAGGTACTATTCTATTGCCTTGATAGAACTGCACGATAAAGGCAGCTCATAACAGAAGCATTCAAGCTTACAGTTCCAGAGGTTTAGTCTGTGATCTTGTGAAAGGGAACCTGGGGGCAGGCAGGCATGTCACTGGAGCAGTCACTGAGAACCTACATCCCAGTTTGTAGGCAGCAGTTGAGGGGGGGGGTGACTGACTGAACCTGGTGTGGACTTTTGAAAGCTCAGTGTCCACCTCCCAGTGACACATTATCTCCAACAAGGTCACATTTCCTAATCTCTCAACGGGTTTACCAACTGGGAACCAAACATTCAAATATATGAACCTATGGGGGCCATTCTCACTCAAACCAACACACTTGGGGAAAAAAAAATCACACAAGAAATTTATAAGTACAGACTTGAGTTTGTTCAGATTTGGAGTTTGAATCACAGCATGTGACTTAGAAACCTCCGCCCACACCACTACTGAGAAACCAGCATTAAGAGTAACTTTAAGAGTGGTTGCACCAGCTTGAAATCCCACCAGCAATGGAGAAGTGTTCCTCTTTCTCCACATCCTTGTCAGCATTTGTTGTTAAGAGTTTTTGAACTTAGCAATTCTGACTGGTGTGAGATGGAATCTCAGGGTCGTTTTGATTTGCATTTCCCTAATTACTAAGTGTCCTGGCCCAAGCTGCCCCACGCTTGGGGGCCAAAATGTCCCAGACTGCTCTGCTGCTCCAGTCTGAGGGTCAGGGTCTAGCAAGAGAGAGAGAGTGGGGGGAAGAAGGGAAAGAGACTCGAAGAACAGAGACAAGCCAAAGGGTCTGTAGTCAAGTCTTGTTTACTGTCTCCCATTGACTCCCTTTTAAGAAAATCCTGGGTATTTATAAGCACAAGCAGGGAACACAGCTGAAGACTCTTTACCACGTGCACCATGCAGCTGGAGTCACTAAACAGCAAAACAAGCTCTGTGGGATAAACAAGATGTTTATCAGAGTGTGCTCAGCTGTTGTAGGCAGTTGAAAAACAAGTCTCTTATCAGGGTATATGGCTCAAGATGGCTGCAAAGATGATAGCTGCTTTCTAGCTGCTTTCTGCTAAAAGTCGGCTCCCAACAGGTCTCCCTTTTTAATTTTTTTCAAAAGGGAAGGCTGGGAAAACTTACGGAAACTGTGCGTGTCTTAGGTTGGAACAAATGACCCCAGCCTCCCTTTCCTGTCCTTGAATACTCAACAGCCATTGGTTGAGCTCCTGTCTTAGGATGGTGAGGCCTCCCTTTTTAGGGGCAAGGGTCTTGAGGTGTTCTTACCCATCATTGACTATCCAGCTTAGCGTGTAAGTTAGGGGTTAATCGTTGTCAGTCTTGATGACAGAGGTTTCAGAGTCCCCTACTTCCAGCCTGTAATAGCGGACCTGTATGGGTTTTATTTGAACAGCATCTATCTGTTCTTGTACAAAAGCCATCAGTCTGTTGAACAGCATGAACCCGAGAGACAAGAGACTTAACAATGCCTGAATAGTCAGTATAAAAGCAACACTCTTTTTTAAGGGCAACACACAGAAATACAGAACTGATCATAGCTTTGATCTTAACAAGTAAGGAAATCCCCGTCCCTGCTCAATCAATCTCAACCCCCCAAAAAAACTATAATAACTATGGTAGTGGGTTTAAACAATGTACCCCACTAAATCATAAGTCAGGGAATCAAGAGTCCAATAGAGCCACCCTGGAGATGTGGGTGGTGATGTCTCCTTCAGCACTGAGAACTTCTCAAGTCAGGTTTGCTCATTGATCTGTTCCAGTTTGAAGGTAATTGTGAAGCATCTTCACGTTTCCTTCATATTTCCTGCAAAGAAAAAATACGCTTCTCAGGAGGTTTCTCCTCCCTGGATTTGTTATTGTTGTCTATTTGTTTAATAAGTCTCTCTGGCAGCCAGCATGCGGCATCTGCAGTTTGGGAATATATGCAGACAGAACCTCTTCCCCAGATAAGCACTGGATCTGGCCCATTCCAGGTTCCAGTTAATGGGTCTTTCCAGAGGACTGTTGCAAAATTCTTTTTGGTATCAGGATGCAAGAATCTATCTGCAGATGATTTTCCTCCAGAATCCAAAGTTAAAAAATTTAAAATAAAGAGCACATGATGAAGAATATTTCTGGGAGATCCCTTGGTAGGATACCATTCCCCTTTAATTTTTTCAAATTGACATTTAATGGTTTGATGTGCCTTTTCTACCATACCTTGGCCCTGTGGGTTATAGGGAATACCTGTTTTATGTAGTATTCCCAATTTTCCACAAAACTGGCAGAAACTGGAGCTTGTATAACCTGGGCCATTGTCAGTTTTTATCTGTTTAGGCACACCCAATACAGCAATTGTAGCAAGCATATGAGTGATCACATGCTTGCTTGTTTCTCCAGATTGTAATGTCGCATAAATGAAAACATTGTATGTATCTACACATACATGTATATATTTTTGATTGCCAAATTCATTACAATGAGTAACATCCATTTGCCAGAGACTGGTATCAGTCTCTTTGGATTTATGCCCAAATGAGGAACTGGTAAAAGTATAACACATGATTGACATTGTTTAACAATTTGTCTAGCTTGTTCTCTGGCAATTTTAAACATAACTTTTAAAGTTTTAGAATTAAGGTGATGTAACTCATGAGCCTTTATGGCCTGATCCAAATTAGATGGCAGATCTGATAAAGTCATTGCAGCTACACAAGTAGCTAGATCTGCCTTGGTGTTTCCTTCAGAGAGAGGACCTGATAGCCCAGTGTGGGCTCTCAGGTGTCCTATAAAGAATTTACACTTTCTTCTCAAAATTAATTGTTGGCACTGTAAAAATAAATCGGCTGCTTCTGAGGAATGTTTTATTTGTGCAGCAGTTTCTAGCAGAGGGATAGACTGAGCTATATATGAGCTGTGTAAATATTAATGGTTTGATTAGGAAATGCTTGAAATACAATAACAGCATGTAATTCAACCAATTGAGCTGACACAGATGATGTGGCAAAGGAGATTACTTGATCTTGAAAGGCATAAGCAGCTATTCCTGATGAGGAACCATCAGTGAAAACTAGCAATGCTTCCTTGATAGGTGCATATGCAGTACGAGATGGAAAAACAAATGCATGTCGATTACAAAACTGAACCAATTTATCTGGTGGATAATGATTATCTATCTGACCACTAAATGAGGCATATGCCAATAGGCCAAACTTCAGAACTCTGCATAAGCCAATCAACCTGATGCCTTGTATAGGGTTGTATTATGACATCAAGATCTTTTCCAAAATATTTTTGACTGTTATCTCTGACTAACATAATCATATCCACTACAGCTGCATAGTATGGATAAAGAACCTTCTTAGGGGATGAGGGAAGATGAATCCATAATATGGGTGCAGTTTGCCAAAAAACTGCAGTAGGAGTTAGTTTAGTGTTAAAAATAAGAAAATATAAAACTCATTTTCCACCTTGCAATCTCTTGCAAAGTGTCTAGGCTTGCCACATTTAAAACAGACCTTTTTGTCTCTACCTGCCAAAAAATCTCTTACAGATTGTCCTTGCATGGCAGCCGCCATAGCTAAGCCCTGTTGGTAGGAGGGCCTTATGTCAGAACAGAGTCTGATTTACCCTGTAAGGTCTGTCTTTTTCCTGTAGGGTCTAATGGCCGCTTGGCAGGCAGGATTGGCATTTTCATATGCAAGGTGTTTCACATAACCTACACCTACCTCTGCATTACCAAAAATTCTCCCTGCTGTTGTCGTTCATCGATGAACAAAGTCAGAAAATCGTTCATCAGGCCCTTGCCTGACTGCTGTCAAAGATGCACCAGGGTCTCCCTTTACCAGCAGTTTACGCCAAGCCTTCATGGCTGCATTTTGAATTTGAGCGAATAAGCCTGGGTCATATTGCATCTGGTTATCACTAGAAGCAAATTGCCCTTCTCCTACTAAGGCATCAAAGGACCAACCATTGCCTGCCTGAATGTTTCTCCTAGCTGTCTCTTTACAATTCTCATGATACTCTGATTTCCAAATAAGATAGTCACCACTGCTAAGAACTGCTCTCACTAATGTATTCCAATCACTAGGAGTCAGCCACTCCTCTGCGCAGACTCTAAAATTGCAAGAGTAAAGGGAGTAGTGGCACCGTATTGTGATACTGCATTTTTTAAATCTTTAATAATTTAAAAATTAAACCCTGTGTGATGCCTCCAAGCAACCCCTTGAGTATCTCTGGTCTCTGATACAGGAAAAGCCTCAGCCTCTCCCTCCTCTGGCTGACCTGTAGCTGAACTAAAGCTACAGGACAGGGACTGCCTTTGGACTCCGAGTTGAGGAACGCAAAGGAATTGGGGGATTTTTGCAGTTGACCTCTCGAGACCTCTTCCCTGTCCTTAATTTTTGTAGCTGATTAATTAAGTCCTGATACTCTTTTCCTAATTCTATTAGTTGTTTAAGAATAGAAATTTTGTCCTGTAACTCCTTTCTGGGATCTACAACCTCCGTCTCTACAGCGGGAGCCTCTGGAGGCGGAGGTGCCCTGGGAGAGGGGCTTTGGGAAGAGGGCCATTCAGGGTCATAATATTTGACTGCCTCTTCCTCTGGGTAGGCACAATCTGGCTCTGACAAATCGTCATCAACCTTTGGTTGTATTTTGGATTTTAATTTTGGACATATATGTTTCTTTTTATTTTGAACATGAAAGACAGAATTCAAACAACAAAACAAAAGCAGACAATTAACACACGTGAGCAGCAAACAACAAAACAAACACAGAGAGTTGAGTTCAGGCTGACTTATTTCTTGCTCTATTTTCATTATCATTACTTACCTTTCTCGATGCAGCAGATTCGTGATCACCTTCTGAATTTTCGGTCAACCCTTCTTCCAGTAATGTCCCTCACTGAATCTCTCATTCTTGGTGCCTCTCATTAAGTGCCAAAATGCTAAATGCTCCGGCCCGAGTTGCTGCTTCGGTCCCCGGATCAGGGTCTAGCAAGAGAGAGAGTGGGGGAAAGAAGGGAAAGAGACTTGAAGAATAGAGACAAGCTAGAAGGTCTGCAGTCAAGTCTCGTTTACTGTCTCCCTTGCAAGAAAAATCCTGGGTATTTATAAGCACAAGCTGGGGAACACAGCTGAAGACACTTTACCACGTGCACCATGCAGCTGGGGTCACTAAAGAGCAAAACAAGATATGTGGGATAAACAAGATGTTTGTCAGAGTGTGCTCAGCTGTTGTAGGCTGTTGAAAAAGAAGTCTCTTATCAGGGTATATGGCTCAAGATGACTGCAAAGTTGATAGCTGCTTTCTAGCTGCTTTCTGCTAAAAGTCAGCTCCCGACAACTAAGGATGTTGAGCATTTCTTTACTACTTCTCCCCCATTCAATATTCCTCAGCTGAGAATTCTCTGTTTAGTTCTGTTCCCCATTTTTTAATATGGTTATTTGGTTGTCTGGAGTCTAATTTCTTGAGTTCTTTGTCTATATTGGATATTAGCCCTCTATCAGATGTAGGATTGGTAAAGATCTTTTCCTAATCTGTTGGTTGCCATTTTGTCCTATTGACAGTGTTCTTTGTCTTATAGAAGCTTTGCAATTTTATGAGGTCCCATTCATTGTTGATCTTAGAGCATAAGCCATTGGTGTTCTGTTCAGGAAAATTTCCCCTGTGCCCATGTGTTCGAGGCTTTTTCCCACTTTCTCTTCTATTAGATTCATTGTATCTGGTTTTATGTGAAGGTCCTTGATCCACTTGGACTTGAACTTTGTACAGGGAGATAAGAATGGATCAATTTGCATTCTTCTACATGCTGACCTCCAGCTGAACCAGCACCATTTGTTGAAAATGCTGTCTTTTTTTCATTGGATGGTTTTAGCTCCTTTGTCAAAGATCAAGTGACCATAGGTGTGTAGGTTCATTTCTGGGTCTTCAATTCTATTCCATTGATCTTCCTGCCTGTCTCTGTACCAATACCATGCAGTTTTTATCACTATTGCTCTGTAGCACAGCTTGAGGTCAGGGATCGTGTTTCCCCTAGAAGTTCTTTTATTGTTGAGAATAGTTTTCACTCTCCTGGGTTTTTTGTTATTCCAAATGAATTTGAGAATTGCTCTTTCTAACTCTATGAAGAATTGAGTTGGAATTTTGATGAAGATTGCACTGAATCTCTAGATTGCTTTCAGTAAGCTGGCCATTTTTACTGTATTAATCCTGCCAATCCATGAGCATGGGCCAGACCTCCTAGGGACTGGACCACCAATGAAAGAATACACATGGAGGGAACCATAGCTCTGGCCAAATATGTGGCAGAATGGCCTTGTTGGGCATCAGTGGGAGGACTGGCCCTTGGTCCTGTGGAGGTTCAATGCTCCAGTATAGGGGAATGCCAGGGCAGGAAGGCGGGAGTGGGTAGGTGGGTGGGGGAGCACCCTTATAGAGAAGGGGGAAGGAAGATAGAGTAGGGGTTTTTTGGAAAGTATAACATTTGAATGTAAATTAAAAAATCCAATAAAAGGGAAAAAAAAAAGAGTAACATTAAAGTGTTGTTACTGCTGGGATAGCAGAAGAAGTAAATAGAAAACACCCAGGAGTCTCATGTGTTGTATTTCCTCAGGAAAAATCAAGGTGAGTTCACAATTGAAATGTAAAACAGCTGTCCTCACTGAGGAGAATGGAAAAACACCCCAGCAGTCTCCTTTTAGAAAAGCCATGTCCTGCTCATTAGAGCTCTTCCTCATGGCCTAATCGCTTCCCAAACCCTGTCATTTTCCATCTTTCTATTGCAGGTTTAGAACTTATCGGAATGTGTATGACCGGCACTGTCTTAAAGGACTCTCATGTGTCTGCTTTCTCTTAAGCATCTAAGCATGCTCACATGTCTTCCAGGGCTGGACTCCCTGGAAGGCTGGCCCTGAGCTGCTTGTCCCTTGTCATCTCCCATTGCATTCTCAGTTCATTCTATGGTGGCTCGTGCGGTCTGGCACTCCTAGGAATGGGGGACCCTTTCTCCAAGGTCATCTGTTGCCATGAATTACCAAAGCATGCTATCATGTCTCTGTCTTCATCTGGTTCCTCCCTTGGTTAATTATAACATTTCTTAATACTAGGACTAGGTCGTAGCAATGCGGTTAAGTGATTTCATCTTCCTGTGAACTCACGGCGTGCTCTTACACAGTCCTATAAGGTGTAGGTCAGTCATTTCACACGTCCTCTTTTGTTTTTGTTTTTCTAGATAGGGTTTCCCTGTTTAGCCCTGGCTGTAACTGGAGCATGCTCTGTAGACCAGGCTAGCCTCCAACTCAACCTGCCTCTGTTTGAGTTCTGGGAATAAAGGCCTGTACAACTATGCCTGGGACGCATGATCTCTTGCCATAGTCAAGAAACACTACACACAAGATGCACGAGGCTGCTCTAGTCTAACAGTTTTGTTTTAATTTTTGTTTCTGTTTTGGGGGCAGGGACTCAGCTAGCCCAGACTGGCTTCAAACCTACTATGTAGTCAAGGATGCTATTGAACTTCTGAATCTTCTGCCTCCACATCCTGTGTGGATCATAGGGATGCACCACCTTCTTTAATCATTGCTGTGTTTTAAACCTAAGACTTCACACATGCAAGGCAAGCGCTCTACCAACTGAGCCACATCCCCAGCCCAGTGCAAAAGGGTTTTACAGTGACCTTCTTTTTTTTCTAAATAGGAGTAAACTCCTGGGTTTGGATCCCAGCACCCACCTAAAACAGTCATGACTTTGCATGCCTGTAAGCTCAGGGTCAGCCTTCCAGGGAGTCCAGCCCTGGAAGAGATTTGAGCATGTTTAGATGCTTAAGAGAAAGCAGATACAAATGAGAGTCCTTTAGAAACAGTAGGATTGTTGGCTTAGCTAGAGGCTAGTTCCAAGTTCAACGAGAGACACTGTCTTTAAGGAATATTGCAGACTAATAGAGCTGGACACCCCATGTCCTCCTCTGGCTGCTGCATGAATGGATACAGGTCATTGCACATGCACACACATTCAGTCATATACACTGGCTCCCTTCTCAGCCAAATTGATATAAAATGTTATCTGATGAGAGTCCAACACACAGAATGCTGAAGTGGAAGCAGACAAGAAAAGGGAAACTAGTTTTTCTATTAGTGTTTTTATATTGTAACATTGATTTTTGACTGCTTATTATTTCAGAAAATTTGAAGAATCTGAAGATGAGCTGAGAAGTGAAATAATAGAATCTCTAGAAAAACTTGCAACTTCCACAGAAGAAAGGGAACAGGCTACCAGTTCCTCCAAGAATGCTGAGAAGCTAGGAGAGACAGAAAAGACAAACTTGCCAGTCTAGAAACTCCAGTGAAGGTCTGGACGCTGTTTTTGGCCTGTTTAATCTGTATTGCTAAGACCAAGGTTCACCAAGTGACAGTCAGAATGTGCAAGTGTGAACAATCTGATCCCCATTGATGGGGATCCATGTCCTTAAAGAAAAACTCACTACCTTACTGATTTTACACACTTTGTCCTGACTATGCTCTTGAGGGACAACTCTGATGAATGGTGTTTTTAGCTTTAATTCCATCTATTAAACTGAAGCTATTTGTTCTTATCTCCATGTCTCTGTCTTTAGAATAAAACTTATTAAAAAAACAAACAGCTTTGGCTCTGTATGACAGTCACTCCCCTGGTCCTTGCTCAAATGGCAGTGAGACTACATCAACCCTTCCGCTTCCCTTCTAGGTGTCTTGTAACATTTATATAGAGTACAAGGGAACACACAACAACAGATTATTGGAATGTTGTTTTCCAAAAGATGAGTGATCTTAGACTCTGGGGTGAGTAGACAGAGGAAGAACAACAGGAGAAGTGAGGTAAATTGCAGAGATAATTTTCTTCTAGAAAGTTACAAAAGTTCCTATCATAGTTATATCACAGAAGTTTAAAAAAAACCACAGACACATTCTCATTTATTCATAACAAGGATTTGTAATACTTTTACATAATTAAACGTACATTCTGAAAGCACTAATAACACTGGTACTTGTAATTTTGCTATGATTATCCCATAACATTCTCTGGAAATGTTTACAATAGGGTCTATGGAGGCTGGGGGTACAGCTCAGAGTTAAGGTACATGTTTAGCATGCATGGGAGCTTGGGCTTGCTCCCCAACGCCAAGTATGTGAAATACATCTATAGCTAACTTGCTTTAAAGGTTTATAAAGAGCCAGAAAAATGGTTTAGCTTTAAGAGGATTTGTTCTTCTAGAGGATTCAGGACAACATTCCCCACTCCCTCCAAGAACCAAAGGCTATTTAATAAAATCCCCAGCACCAGGCATCAGAAACCTCCTTCTGAGTTGTTGGTCAGGGGAGATTAAGAAGACTCCCAAAACAATTATAGGCTGTTGCTATCATCCTTCTTGCTTCCCAGATGTTGAAGGTCAGTCCCTATTGCTGAAGACATCACACATTTTGGACACAAGATCTGTAGGAATCAAAGTGAGCTGATTGAAAGTTCCTCCCTGAGAACTAGATTTCCTAATACTAGAAGGTGCTTTGTAAGCTACCAAAGGATAGCAATCAATAGTCCTGCTCAGCTGTGATCCTATGAACCACAATGACCAGCATGACAAGCTGTCCCTAAAAGGTACAATAGTGACACTTATATATTGATGGTAACTATTAGCTGCCAAACTGAATATAGGGTTTCCCTTCAACAGAAGGGAAATCATACCTTATTAGTGAGGTTATGGATTTCAGAAAATGTATTACTGTCACTTCTACAAATCTATGTATTTCCTAATGACATCCTAAATTCTTACCTTTATAGTCACAGCTAAGTGTAGTTTTCACTTCTGATCAAAGAAGCTTCTTTTTGCAGCTGATAAGAACTATCACAGAAGGCTAAATCTGGTCAACATATAGAGAACAACTGTCCGTGGGGTTTCCAGTCCCAAGTGATACACTTACAACCCTGACCTAAGGCTCACTGAACATCACAGAGAGGGACAGAAGGATCAGGTGGTCTGCTGCAGTATCCTATCTTCTAGATAGGATGGAATTCACACCTACAATATGTATCAACAATATGCCCAAACAAGACCTGAACAAACAACCACAGCAGCTGATATACTGAAGTGGTTGGAGAAATCATACATAGCTCAACCCCAGATCAGTGGTTCTCAAGTTTCCTAAGGCTGCGACTCTTTAATGCCTACAGTTCCTCATGTTGTGGTGACCCCGATCATCAAATTATTTCATTGCTACCTCATAACTATAATTTTGCTACTGTTATGAATTGTAATGTAAATGTCTGATATGTCACCCTAAAGGGGTTGAGAACCGCTGCCTTAGATGAAGAGCTACAGGGAATTACTGAGTGCTGAGAGAATTAGCTCTCCTCAGGATCAACCCCTAATTGGCTATCTAATACCACCCCTAAAAGCAAATACATATAAGCAACACCCAAGGGAACCAGCAGGTTGCATTTGTATATTTATTTGCATATATATGTAGCGATAATCATTAAAGAAAAAGAGACCATGAATTCCAGAGGTAGAAGGGTGGGAGGGGAAAGAGGAAGATGATGCAAAAACATTTTAATTGAACAAAAGCAACCACCTGACACATTTAGATACAACTTTGTATCAATAGCTCTACATCACAATTAGGTATAAATATATTATACAAAGACTATGTAACATATACTTCATAGTTGTAGTATTACTGTAAACAGGAATGTGCACCCCCACTGCTGTGGACTCAAGACAGAATGCTTGGGCCACTGTGGGGGAAAATCAGTCGACTTAACAACCACTCAGAAGCCTCACAGAAACATAAAGATGAGCCTCAACATTTCACACAGTTCCTACCCGAAATCTGGTAAAAAATAAGTATCTCTAAAACCTTATTAGGAATGCTGGAAAAGAATATACATGTAACTCATATACTTTTAGTACATAAAAATAAGTTTGAAAAGTTAGTATAAAAGTGTTTTTACGAAACTGACAATCTCCAGGCAGTGGTGGTGCACACCTTTAATCCCAGCACTTGGGAGGCAGAGGCAGGTGGATTTCTGAGTTCGAGGTCAGCCTGGTCTACAGAGTGAGTTCCAGGACAGCCAGGGCTACACAGAGAAACCCTGTCTCAAAAAACCAAAAAAAAAAAAAAAAAAAAAAAAAAAAAAGGAAAAAAGAAAAGAAACAGACAATCATTTCTTCTTTCACCGTATCCCCATTTATGTTCATTCCAATTTCTATATCTGTAGTCCTATTATTTTATGCGGATGGGTAAGCTGTGTGGGCGATAGACAGATTTTACCTCAAAGACTGGTTTTAACATAACAGACTGGCTAAGAGTCAGAATACCAGGCCATGATCCTGATTCTGTCATTAAACAGTTTTACGACAATAAAGTCTATTCAGTTCTTTAAATTGATTTAGTCTGTAAATAACAAATCTATTTTATTTTGAAAATAAAATAGAGACTGTGTAAAGTTCCGTCCACCTTCAGTCTCTGAAATCTTTGTAGACTGAATTATCTCCAACTCCAGCTGGTGGTTTGAAACTCCAGCTGAGTTTCCATTGTAGTGAATCAACAATGTAACTGGGAGTAGAGAACGAAGCTAGCTAGATCCTAACAAAGCAAAACAACTAACAACCACAACCAGCCAACCAGCTGGAAGAGACAGTCTCTTTTGTGTCCCTACCATAAATGTCTAACTGTGTGGGCAATTCGCTTACCTAGAAGGAACTGTGTATGCACAGAATGGCGATGCTGCCTTTACAGTCCTATGTGTGCACACACAATCACCTGTTGCTGTGCTGTGGCTCAAGCTTGCTTACACAGTACAGCCAGCTTCTTACAGACTCACAGGCTCAGCCCCCACACACCTGCCAGGTATGCAGAATGGAGGCCAGGTGAAATTTATACTGATGTCCAGCTACTGGCTAAGAAACCAAGAAACTACAGAGTTGTAAACACATCTACCTGTAATAATGGGAGAGCAGAAAACCTTTACTACTGGTCGTTACTTTTCTAAAAAAAAAAAAAAAAAACCTTGTGAAATTGTTTGTATAGTGCTAAATTACTTGGTAAACAGCCAACAGACAGCTATATCATGGGTTAGGGACTGTATCTGTCTCACTCACAGTGAGATCTCCAGAGGTCTAGGAAAGAGTCCTTAGTGAAATGCATATTCATTTAAAGGGGAAATCTGTGCCTGCCATGCTGGTTTTCCATGTGGTTTATAGGTGGGATGGCTGGGAGGACTGTTGGTTGCCCCTCTCCTTTGGAAGCTTGCCTGGTACCTTCATGCCATGAAAGTCAGTCCTGGGGCAGCAACTCTCTCTGTGTGCACTTTCAGGACAGCTCCAGCTCAGGGGTCTTTTGGCCCGTTTCTAAAGTAGATTGTGTCTTCAGAAATTGGGACTTACTGTCTACCTCTAGGGGTAACCAATGGCAAAAGCAACAGGCCGTATGCTTTGGGGAGTCTCTTGGACAACCTTGGTCAATAACTCAAAGGAAGCTTCTCATGTCTGGTGTTGGATTTTTTGTTAAGTGGTCTTTGGCTCAAATGTCAGCCCAGAAAAGTTCATTAAAACTATATTTGTATATTTACACACACACACACACACACACACACACACACACACACACACACACACTATAAATACATGGCCAGTTTCAGAAAAGTAACTTAGCTTGCTACTCTCTTGAATGAACTGAGGCTGACTTTTAGCCTTAAGTGGGGCTGGTAGGAGAGGAGCACCCCACACAAATGAACTGTGGTGGCTACTAAACAAAACCTCGTTATGGGAAAGACTGCTGCCTGTTTTGACTTCAACATATCTGGACACACCCATGAAGAAATCAGTCCAGCCCATCTCTTGACTGATACTTTAGGAATAGGATTAGAGATGCCTGTTTGAAGTTTCTTTTTCCTTTTAAGAAAATTAGTGGGTATACTTAAAAGGGTTACCCATGTTGTTATTTTGGCACTCCTGGGGTTGAGGTAAAGTAGCTCAGGGGTTAGAACACTTGTATACCATGAGCATGGCTCTAGTTCAACCTCTAACCCTAAACCTACCCCTCAAACAGAATATTGACTTACTTTTTTTTCCCCTCAAACAGAATTTTATCCAAAAGTTTAAGAATACACGTTTGAGTGCCAGCTGATAAGCTGCTGTTTCTTTCAGCACTTCCCTTTCCTCTGGCTGGAAGTCTTTGTCTGAGATGGCTCAGTGCATTCTGTGATTGCACACGCTCCCTGCTCTCCTTACAGTTTGAGGCTCTACATGGTGTTCCAGCATCATGTAAAACCCCACAAGTATTAGTTTATGTTTTCTCAAGCAAAAGTGATTTGAAAAGCAGGATCTGGGGCTTAGGATGCTGCTCAGTTGGCAGAGTGCTTGTCTAGACTGCAGGAGACAGGAGGCCCTGGGCTCCATCACCAGCACTACATACACTGGTGCACTCTGGGAGGTAGAGGCAGGAGCACTTAAGGATTAAGACAAGGAAAAGAAAAGATTAAATTAAAAGATGCATGAGATAGGAAAATGTGATTGGTAATTTTTTCTTTGAGATTTGTACTGTTTAGATTGAGACCAAACAGTAAGTAGAATCTGTACATTAAGCTACATAAAGCTGGGTGTAGTGACACACCTTTAGTCCCAGCACTTGGGAGACAGAGGCGGGCGGATCTCTATGAGTTCAAGGCCAGCCTGGTCTACAGAGTGAGTTCTAGCACAGCCAAGGCTATACAGAAAAACCCTGTCTCAAAAAAGCAAAAGCAAAAGAACGTATGCGAGATTACTTTTTCCATAGATTAATTCTGCCATTTTGTTAAATATTGCCTTGTCTATACACACACTGTTGAGAATATTGCTCAGGCTGCTTTTATTACAATTAAGAATAAATTTAGAAAATATTTACATGTGAAGGTGTTTTCAAATGAAGCACTTCCTTTTACTTTTGGTGCTGGAGCTGGAACTCGGGACTTGCATACACCAGGCATAGGCTCTCCCACTGTCTACAGCTCCAGCTCACCCTGGAGAAAGTATCTGGAATGTTCGGAGTAGGCGTTAAGTAAGTAACTTCTCCACAGAACACAGGAATGCTACTTCAAACTCCTGGTCGGAAAACCTGCTTACAGATGCTCTAGCATTTCTCCTGATTTGAAGTCTCTTTTCTGCAGACAGAGAAAGAATATGCGCCATGGTTTCAGCATAGCCTTCTTCACTCTCAGCCAGAAATCCAGTTATTTGTCCCTCATGAGGAATGACAATGTCCAGCTTTGGGCCTCCTGAATTGTGTGCAAGGATAATTGTACCAGCTGCCATACACTCGACAACTCCTGAGAAAGAAAAAGAACAGAAACCACAGACTCTTAAGTTTTGATGAACATAAATAAACCTTCAAAACTTCTGAGCCCCATGAAAGTTAAGTATTTTTGGGTCTAGAAGTGTGCTTATTTAACATGATATAAAATAAAATGATGTTAAGGTTTTGTGTGTGTGCCTGCTGTGAATGGACCTTAGAGGCCACGAGTTGGCTTCGGCTTGCTCTCCCGCTCTCACTCACTGATCGAGTCTAGACTGACTGGCCAGTGAGCTAAAGATCCACTGGACCTGTTGATCTCAACCTGTAGGTTACAATTCCTTTGGATTAAAGGATCTTTCACAGGGGTTGCCTAAGACCATCAGAAAACATATGTTTTACATTATGATTCATAAT
Organism: Rhabdomys pumilio; assembly: GCA_030674055.1. Taxonomy (NCBI): domain Eukaryota; kingdom Metazoa; phylum Chordata; class Mammalia; order Rodentia; family Muridae; genus Rhabdomys; species Rhabdomys pumilio. Next base: position 13,807,750 of record JANHMN010000015.1, on the reverse strand, counting down.
AGTAGCAAAATTAGTTATGCAGTAGCAACAAAAATAATTTTATGGCTGGTAGCGGTCACCATGACATGAGAAGGGTATTAAAGGGTTACAGCACTAGGAGGGTTGAGAACTATTGCCTTAAACTCTCCAGCACTACCACAGAGGTGGTGGGGCCACAGGTATGCCGCCACAGCTGCCTTTTACACGGGTGCTGGGATGACCTAGGTCCTCCTGCTGCACAGTGAGCACTTTCACCGGCTCTGTAGCACTTACTTATGCTCTTCATCCCCAGAGGGAATCAGTGTAAACAGCCTTAGAGAAGAAAGTGCTGCTGCTCAGAGGTGCACAGTGGCCTGAACTGTGTCCAGCAGCAAGGTGAACTGGGTAAGTTTTGGTGTCGCCTGTCAAATGATGTGCATGAAGGTGTAAAGGACGTGACAAGCCCCAGCCGTTTCTAGCTGTGCTCTGCTTTCAAGGCCTTGTAACCAGACCCCGGCTCAGCCTACCACTTTCACCTCTGCTTCCTGTTCTCTTTCCACGTTGCCTGCCCTAGGTTACTGATAATTATTTCATTATAATTAATATTGATTAATATTAATTAAATAATGATTTCCCCAGTGCCAGCTTGGGGCCCAGCTGCCCTTTCTTTTTGTTACCAAATACCAGCTCCATGTTTCCAAAGCACACTCCACAACCATTTTCTGCAGCCCCCTTTCTTCTGCCTGCTCACTGGCTCCCGCTCAGCTCTTTATGCCGCTCCTCTGGCTCTTACTCTCCCCATCTTTGCCACATCTGTAGCTGCCTGTGTCACTCTGTACTAGTCAGGGTTCTCTAAGGGAAGAGAACTGACAGACTAAGTAGAGGCTCCCAGAACAATACCATTTTATCAAAACAACTGTAGTGTTTTGAAGGAGAATGTTTCTCATAAGCTCACAGATTTGAATATGTGGTTTCCAGTTGGTGGAATTGTTTGTGAAGGATTAGGAGGTGTGACCTAGTTGGAGGAGGTGTGTCACTGGGGGCAGGCCTTGATGTTTCAAAAGACTCACACCATTCTCTGTGCATTTTCTCTGACTCCAACTTGTAGATCAAGATGTAAGTTTTCAGCCACCATGTCTTTGCGCTGCTACCATGGACTCTAACCTGTGAAACCATGAGCTCCCAATTTTTCTTTCCTAAGTTGCCTTAGTCATGTTTGTCACAGCAACAGAAATGTACTTAGGACCCTATGCACATCTTGCGGTATCAAACAACTAGTTAAAAAACAAAACAAAACTCACCAATCCCAAAATGCTCATTCCACATGGTATGTAGACCGACTGTTGCTTCAGACAAGTAATTCTTCAGTTCATCGAATGAAATGTTTATTTTAAATTCCACATTTTCTTGAACTCCCAAATTCTCAGATAGTCTTCTAAGTTGGTTTACTCTAAACTCATCATCTTTGTTGCGACATCCTCCAATAAGGACAAGTTTAAGAGAATGGCCAGACTCAGCTGCCTTCTCATTTAGCAATTTAGCAAAGGCTTTGATCTGTAAAGCATGATTCTTTTCAGGCCTGAACTGGCCAATGGAAACCAGCAAATGCCCTGGGGTCACCTTTTTCTCATGTAAAGGGATGTCCAGAAATGTCTGCACATCACAAGGTGGATAAACAACATTAGTGCAATGGCCAACTTTCCACAGTGAGAGAATATGGTTTAGTGTCCAAGAAGAATTAACCATGACTATGTCACTGCAAGACCCAACCAGGCCATAAATAAAAGCAAATAAATAGTAATAGATGAGCTTTGCTTTGCTGAGAAGAGCATTTCTGCTAATGAAAGCTGCATTATTAAATCCAGGACTTTGATTCTTCACGACAGACAGCATGTCAGTGCTGATAGTGGGATAGTGAACATAGCTTCCGACTCGGCACCCTCCCACATATTTGAACAGAGGGAGTGTGAAGGCGTATCCCATGGAATCGATGTACACATCGGGAACACGCTGCATCAGAGCTTCCCAGCCAAGAAGAATGGATCCAAGACTTTGGCCTAGCAATGTGAAGTGAGGATAGCGAGAATCTTCCACAAGGTAGCGCTTCCTTAAGAAAACAAACTGCACTGGGTGAACCAACTTGATGTTAAACCTTCTGAAAGCACCTTCTAGTATCTGTTGACCACTGACATTAATGTCACCAGTATACACAACGTAAACTGCTTCAGGATACCTGAAATAAGATGTCATTAATTTGGGTTAAAATTAAGCTGAATGTTTAAATTTCCTTATAATCATAAGCAAACGTTTTTTTTTTATACTAAAAATGATTTCTACCATTTCTCATTTATTGAATTTAAACGAACTCCATCCCTCCTCTGGGTTTCTACTCTTAATCTTTCGAAGGAGATTCTGTGCTGTGTTTTGAGGGTTACCTGCAAATCCGTCTGTTGAAGTCTAATCTCTGGTAGAGGGGCATTAGAAGGAAAGGGACTTGTAATGGGGACAGGAGTTGTGCCTTCTTGTGCATTTGTCACACACACTTTACCCCGGGCTCCACTCAGACCCTCTGTGCTACCTTGTCGGAGGACTAAAGGGGTCTGTTCACCCCACGGAGCTCACCCCACCGCGACGTGGAAACAAAGCAAGCGGCAGTTATGTATGAAGCACAAAGTGAGCCTCGTCCTCTGGTTCTTGACTGGATTCCCAACCTCTGGAACTATAAGCAGTAACTTTCTCTTGTCTATAAACTATCCAGCTGAAGGTATTTTGTTATAGTTAGCTCATGAGACTAAGATGTCACGTTTAACTATTTGCCATTTCTTCTCTTATGGGTTTTGAATGGAACAAACACCAACAGAAATTTCTGACATATTAATGAGAGGTTTGCATTTTAGGACATATTAAAAATTTTCATTTTAAGGATTTTAGCTGTAGGGAGCTTGTGTAACATAACAAGGTCCTGAGTTCAGCTAGCATCACAAAAAACAAGTGGGTGGGGACGCTTATTTTAATGGTTCTTCCTATAAATTGGTAATGAAATAAAGGAGAAAACTAAGAATCATTAAAGTTGTCTTGAGATAGGATCATCATTCTATTTAAGGCTTATTTTTATTTCTGTGTATTGTGTATGATTGTGTGAGTACAGACCATATGTATGTAGGTACCTCTGGAAGGCATAAGCAGGTGTTAGATCCCTTAGGGCTACAGTTACAGGTAGTTACCAAGCTTCTGATTTGAGTGCTAGGAACTGACCCCAGGTCCTCTGGAAGAGCACCAGGCACTATGAACTGCTAAGCTACCCTCCAGGCCCTGACAGAATCATAACTTTAAAGCATTACTTAGAATTCTCCCCTCTCATTTGTTAATGACACCGCTCCCCAAATGTGTAAACTATACAATGAAGTATAACTGGGTGGGGACAGTTAATGGAATTCCTTTAAGAAGTTAATTCCTGGTTCTGGAGACACGACTCAGTGACTCAGAGTACTTGTTCTTACAGAAGACCTGGGCTCAATTCCCAGTACCACATGGCAACTTATAAGGATTCCATGCCCTTGTCTGGCCTTTCTATGTAGACTCATACATGCTGGTACTAATACACATAAACTAAAAAGAAATAAAGTCTTTTTTTTCTTTTTTTTTTTTAAAGATTTATTTATGTTATAAACACTGTTGCTGTCTTCAAACACACCAGAGGAGGGCATTCAGATCCCATTAGAGATGGTTGTGAGCCATGATGTGGTTGCTGGGAATTGAACTCAAGACCTCTGGAAGGGCAGTCAGTGCTCTTAACCGCTGAACCATCTCTCCAGCCCCAGAAATAAAGTCTTTAAAAAAGTAATTTCCGTATTAAAAAGTACAGTTATACACATACTGTCTCCTTGCTACATCAATTTCCAGACTTCCTCAGCTACTTAACTAGGTCTAACATAACAAGTTCTTTAAACACATTGTAAGTAACACTCACACATAACTATACCCTGATTACTGACATAATAATAAAACGCTAGACTTGGGCCACAGAGAAGACTCAGTGGATAAAGCACACGCCACCAAGTGTGAGGACCACTGTTTGCATCCCAAGCCCACATAAAAGTGGCAGCCACTGGTAATCCCACCACTCTGGAAGGCAGAGACAAGTGGATCTCTGGGCGAGCTGCCTAGCTGGATTGGCAGGAATCCTGAGGTCCAGGTTTAGCTAGAGATCCTGCCTCAACAGTGGAAAGCAACTGAGGCAGACATCCAGTATCAGCTACGGGCTTCTACACGCCCAAGCACACATGCACACATGAATACTCCCCCAAAACTATATACTTACTTATTTCATTGTTTTGGTAACCACTGTAAATCTTTTTCAACTAAAAAGCATGCCAATTAAGGAAAAAATTACAAAACTTACGATAATTCGAGGTTGCTTCTCTAAGGGAGTCTGGGACTATGTTCTCGCCTGGATAGGTTTTATACAGACCCTAGAGATTTATATATTTTATAACACTCTTAAGAAATATTTTTTCAGCTGGGCATAGTGGTGCACACCTTTAATGTCAACACTTGGGAGGCAGTGGGTTTGAGGCCAGCTTGGTCTACAGAGTGTGTTCCAGGACAGTCAGAGAGCTACATAGTGAGACTCTGCCTCAATAAAACCAAAAACAAGTAAATTATTTTTCATGGTGTGACTACCCCTACTTGCTCTCACGAATACCACGCGCTTAGATCATATTCCATGCCCCCTTGTCTTACCCTCTCCAGCCCAACAAATCTCTTCTTCCCAGCAAGCCTTCCTCCTCCCTTCTTGTCTTTTTCTGGTGTCTGGACATTTAATTGGCGTTGCCTGGATGAGCCCAAATGGAGAATTTTAAACAAAGGCAAATTACTAGTGGCTACAGCACAAAGCACTATGACTCCCCCATCTCTCTAGCAAGTAGTAACTGTCTTTAGCTTTTCACTAATGGGACATTATGAGTTCCTTTCTGTCCATGATGGGATCTTGAAGGGTCTAGGTTTTGTTCATGTAGCTTAGTGTTTTTATCTGAGAAATAAAAGCACGTTTTAAAAGCTAGCTTTTTGTTTGTTTGTTTAAATTCCCCTTTTGAGAGGTACTTCTCATGTTGCCCAGGCTGGCTTACGATTCCTGGGCTCATCCTCCCACTGTAGACTCTAGGAAAGACGGGATAACAGCCATGAAACACTAGTCTGCGTAAACTAAGATTTAATGTGATCTTAGGAGGCAAGCAGCAGCTTGGCGTTTTAGCTAAGAAAGATGCATACCTACTTTTTCTGCAGGGCTCTCAAAGCACACCACAGAACTCTCTCTCCTCCGCCGCCCGCATTGCAGTATGGGTGGAAAAACGCAACCACCATTTGATCTTTTCCATTTTTGCTGGTTGACGCTGACTTTTTCTTTCTCTGTAGATGCCGCCTGATAACCCAAAGGCCAATGACCAAATATACACACAAAACTCCACATATAATTAGTCCAGGAAAGAAGAGTGAATAAAAAAACCTGAAATAAATAAAAGGTGAAAATCAATCTGTTAATTTAAAAAGTCAGCTACAAATTAAGATTTGCTTTTTACATATCTGCTTAATATATTAAGTTCTGTAGCTCATAAAATATCCAATTTTTTTTTCCCTTAGTGGTGGTGATTCAGGGCCTCATAGATGTTAGGCAAACACTTGATTCCTAGCCAATATGTACCCACATTTAAATCAAATGTTCTCAAGAATGGTAACTGTTATAAAAGACCTTTCTGCCCCACGCTTGGCGCCAAACTGTAAAAGCCCCGAGCTAACTGTAACGGACCACTCTTGCCCACGTTTGGGGGCCAAACTATAGCAGCCCGCTCTGTTCCGCAGGTCCGAGGTTAGCAAGAGAGAGAGTGGGGGGAAGAAGAGGAAGAGCCTCGAAAAATAGAAACAAGCCTGAGGATCTGTAGTAAAGTCTTCTTTACTGTCTCCACCATACACACACCACTACACCTACTACTACTACTACTACACCACACACATATACACATATACACACTACAAGGAAATCCTGGGTATTTATAAGCACATGCAGGAGAACACAGGTGAAAACATTTTACCACGTGCACTATGCAGCTGGGGTCACTAACAGCAAAACAAGCTATGTGGGATAAACAAGATATTTGTTAGAGTGTGCTCAGCTGTTGTAGGCTGCTGAAAAACCAAGTCTCTATCAGGGTAAATGATTCCAGATGGCTGCAAAGATGATAGCTGCTTTCTAGCCGCTTTCTGCTTAAAGTCGGCTCCCAACAACTATAATCCAAAGGTATGGATTACTCAACAATCACCATCATAATGCAGAAAGCCAGTCATTTCAATGTACGAAGTACCGAGCTGGCAGCATTCCATTTATCAGGAAAAGGCCAAGAAGGTGCTAGAACAAACTAGCCTATTCATATTTTAGCCATCACTACAGAACTTGAAGCAGAAAGTACAGAAATGAAGATGTAATACAAACTTAGGCAAGAATCCACTGCTCTTCAGAACGCTATTATGCTAGCTCTAAATTTTCAACCTGAACAAAAATACAAATGAACTTAGGTAGGCCTTCATATGACAGGAACAACTTTTGGAACCAGGAACTATTACCATAGTAGTCACTGGTGGTCAACATTCCTGTTTATTTCTATTAACTTTTGTAATTATTACACAAGAAATGATATGTATCTTAAAAAGAATACATTTACAATTTTAAACATCAACCAGGAAAGAATAAATCAAAAGATGGTCAAGAAGCAGAGACTCAACCGACTGGTTTTTACGAAGCAGCAGGTAACCGGTAAGGAAACGGCTGATCGGCCGGTAGCAAGGCATGAGAAACAACTGAGGTAAACTGAGGCATGAAAAAGAAAGCTCTTCTACAGACTTTATCTGGACTGCCCCAAGACCCTCCACGCCCTCGCGAGCTCAGGCCATCAGCTCCTCACCGCAGCACTGCGTACACGCACCAGCTCCCTGTGTCCGCCGCCATCTTACCCCACCCTCCCCCTCGCAGCCCGGAAGCGCTTGCCTGTTCTTGTATTCTATTGGCTCCTGAGGAAGCGTGCGCTGTTAGCCACGCCCCCTGCATACACGCCTTCCTGCGGGTTGCCAAATAGCCGCTTCCCATAGGCGGGCCCCATCCCATTTGGGTCACGCCCCCATCCCACTTGGGCCACGCCAGTGCGGTGGTGGGCAGGGGCGTGGCTTGTGATGGAGAGCCGGCTCTCCCGCCCCGCCCACTCCGCTCCCCCTCCCGTCTGGAAGCCCCCTTGCCAGCGCCCCGCCCCGCCCCCACCACGGCGCCTGCAGCCCGTTGGGACCCAATGGGAGGTCCGGGCGGGCGGCGAGCTAATCTTCCAGTACAGAGTCCGCTCTTTCAGAGGTGTCGGCGAGTCCCCAGCGGCCGCAGTAGCGGGGCGCCGGGTGGAGAGGGGGCTGCGCAGGAGCGAGCGCCCTGGGACTGTGGTCCCCGCTGCACCCTATCCGCAGCGCACCGCGGACCTCGCTGTCCCGAGTCCGCAGCTCCGGGGCTGAGAGATCTGAGCCCTGTGTTCCCCAGGAACCACGGATGCGCGTCTTCGCGCCTCCTCTCCCTAACTTGTAAAGTCGTTCTTCCCTGCCCCCAGCCCCCGCCAGGTGACCTTTGGGCTCGGGGATGGATCCCAGGAAGAAGTTGGCGTTTGTGGGGACGATGCCTGAACAGGAGAGACAGGTCACAGCCAAAGAGGCCAGTCGGAAAGTAAGTTTCCTTTCCCTGACCACAGCGTGGACGCACCTGCCTGAAGCGCTTTTCTCCGGGGTTCCTCCAGTACTCGTGACTGAGGACACGAACCCCCCGAGAAGGGAGTACCCGGCTCTAGATCAAGGGTGCCACTAGCCCTCTGGTGTTCAACCATTTCGAGCCCAGCACTTTCCCCGGTTCTTATTAAAAAGCTCTTGAGTGTGGGGTTGCTGTGTAAAAACTCTCGTTGCGCCTGGGAGTACTAATGCCTCGCTATTGCCTGGCTCTTCAGAAGGTCTACATCCGAGTCCTGTAGCTTAAAGGCATTCATTTTAATAATACAGGAGGTTAATTCATGCAGCCTCTTAAAGATGCAAACAGCATAGAATATTTAACATGGAAACCAGGTCTGTTTTTCTTTTTCTTCATGTGCGTTTCCAATCAGCAAATACTTACTCAAACTTTTATAGGTCTCAGGCTTACGGTGAATTCTTGAAGACTTGTGCATTGTTTTAAAAATATTTTATCTTGCTTAATTGAAATCACGTTTTGTATTCTCGGACTTTTTTTCAGTTAGCTCTATATTGGAGATTGTTTCTTTTCTTTCTTTTTTTGGGTTTTTTTGGGGGGGGGGGTTTCGAGACAGGGTTTCTCTGTGTAGCTCTGGTTGTCCTGGAACTCACTCTGTAGACCAGGCTGGCCTACGAACTCAGAAATCCACCTGCTTCTGCCTCACAAGTGCTGGGATTAAAGGCGTGCGCCACCACCGCCCGGCTGGAGATTGTTTCATAGAGTGTCATAGGTGTCTCCATAGTCTGTTGATGGTTCCCTCGTGGAGTGGTCATAGTGATTGCTTCCTTTCTTCCCCTGTTGACATGATCTTTGCACTTGAATTGTTTAAGTGTGCGTGTGCGTGTGCGTGTGCGTGTGTGTGTGTGTGTGTGTGTGTGTGTGCTATGGAGGTTAGGGGCATCTTGATGGACTTAGTGTTCATTTTACATGTGTGTCCTGGGGACTGAACTCGGGTCATCAGGCTTAAAAGCAAGTGTCTTTACCCACTGAGTCATCTTGCCTTACTTGTACTTGAATTTTTTTTTTAAAAGCATTTATTTATTTATTTAATGTGTATATGGGAGAGAATCTAGGTGTGAGAGGTAAGAAGAAGACGTTGTTCAGGAGTTGGTTTTCCCTCCTTTCAGCAAACAGGTCCTCAGCCTTCATGATGGTGACTCCACCCACCGAGCCATTCAGCTGGCCTTATACTTGGTTGTTAATATCGAATTTAATACTGGGAAGTATTTCTTTAGGTCTGGTTTGCTGGACTGGAGCTTGCTTCTTTTGTACAGGTCTCTGAAATTAATTAATCCAGCGATTTTATCGAGTGTCCCTTGTTTGTGAAATTCATTTAGACCCTGGTGTGTAGAAATCCAAGCAGTGTAGGTTAATGGATGGGCAGGGGGAGAGGTTGCAGAGTAGGTAATTCTTAAGCGTGTGAAGACAGCCCACATGGGGTAGGGGTGGTCAGAGCAGAGAAGGAGGTGCATCCTATCTTTTGCAGCGTCCCCATGAGAGAGTGAAGACTTTATCTAATCAGGTCAAATTTAAGACCTGCTCCTCTCTTGAAGCAGTTAAGTACTCTGGCTCAGATTGGCCTCACCCGATCCTGAGTAATAATAATAACTAATAATGTAATAATAATAAATAAAGTAATAAAATGATAAAAATAAAATAATAAGATAATAAATAATAAAATATAATAAAAAATAAAAAATAAAAAATAATAAAGTAATAATAATAATAACTAATAATGGCTTTAAGACAAAGTCACTGAACCTATTACGCATGTGACGTTGTTGTGTTAGTTTATACTCCTGTGTCTGTGTGTTCACCCTCTCATTCAATTCTTACGACCCATGCCGCTTTGTGTTTATTCCGTCTCTGCAGTGCGGGAAAGCAAATCCATGGTCTTGTGCTCATGAGTGCTTTGATAGATATTTTTGTTTTAACTCTGTGCTCAGGACCAACTTAGGGCCTCTAGCATTCTGCTAGTGACTTTGTCCGCAGTTCGAGCCCGATGTTAACTGTTACCGTTCTGTTGCCACTTTGTCCTTGTTGTCATTCAGCACGCACTTTTTTTGGATATTGTTTTGGAAATGCTAAGGTCTGAGGATCCAGCTGTGACATTTCCTTTAGGGACATTGCATTCTGATAGGATGGTGTAGGAGTGTCATTGTAAACAACAGGGACACAGATGTCCTTTACTCACAGAGAAGCACTAAGAGAGCCAGAAAAGTTAACTGAGCTGGTGTGTCTCCTCAACGGGGAAATAAAAACCAAATACCGTCATTCCATTCAGAAAGCTGAGAGTAGATTTTGTTAATGACCCGGTGACCTATTTGCTATCTGTGGATGCAGACTCACCTACCTTTTGCTATAGGGGCAGATCTCACCCAATTCCTTAGAATGATTATTCCAGACTCTTCTTCCCCTAGACCATTACCTACCTGTAGGGGAGATGTCAGGAGACAGAGATGTCAGGAGAGATGTCAGGAGTACTTTATGGCCTGCTAACCTCTACAATCCTATGAAACCTTACACTACATTCTAGGCCTTTTAGCTATAGAATCGCCCTTTGTGGTCTCATGTAGTTTGTAAAGAAATTTCTATGTAGTCACTCCTTAAACTTTACTGTGCACCTATATTGAAATGATTGTTGCCTGGAAACCGTTACCAAAGCTGTGCTTTAAATATTCTGGCAGTGAACTGCCTGGCATTAGATTCCCTGAAGTCTGTTCCAGGTTGACAAAGTCAAGCTGAACCAGGTCTTTATTCTCATCTCTTTGTGGGTTCGATTCCCCTCCTGGACATTGGAGGGTCCCCTTCAGGTAAGGGGATGGTGAGAGATAAGGAATGATTCTGTTTTAGTGGATGATCAGAGGAGACATCCAGGGCTAATTCCCACTGGACTAGAGGTCACAGACATTCAGATTTCAGGGAAGCACTCTGAGCTGCCAAAGTGTCCAAGTCCTGAGGCACAAGTTTGATAATAGGAATTGGTATTTGATCTTTGTCCTGGCTTCCTGAACCTTGAGATTTCTTCATTCAAAGTGAGAGGAGAGTGTTTTATTGTCCACAAGAAGAACCCTTCAGCTTCACTGGGGTCTGTTAAGAGGCAGACCTTGATGTACTTTATAACAAGGTCTGGCCACCAGAGAAACCATCCACGTGGTTAAGGTGTTAGAACTTTTAGCGTCCCCCTCCCCCCACCTTCTTAGGGGGTGAAGGGACAGGATTAGTTAATCACAAATGACTCATGATTTTATCAACCCTGCCTACCAAGCAGAACCTCCATAAAACCCCTAAAGGATGAGCTTGGGGAGTTTCTAGGAAGTGAACCTTGGAAGATCCTGGGTGTGTGGATGGTCTGACTACAGAAGGCATAGCACCTCTGGGAACCGATTCTCTCTTCCTTTTTTTTTTTGTGCATCTCCTCCACTTGGCTGTTCTTGCACTGTGTCCTTAATAATGCATTTCTGTGAGCTGCTATAGTGAATTATCCATCTTAAGGTCATGCAAGACCCCGACTTACAGCAGGTCATTAAGGTGCTCTTGCTAGAATTGGAGACTCTTACATGGCCAGCCCTATGCCCCCGGATCTGTGCTAACTTCAGGCACTGTTAGAACCGTGAAAGGTATCCAGGCCCTGTTGGTGAGGAAACTCATGCAGAAGTTAAATAACTCACTCAAGGTAGCTTGTTAATAAGAAGAAATTTAGTAGTATTTGGTCCTAGGTCAGCCTGAATAGCTTTCTCAAAATCATGGTCTTTGGGACTTTATGATACTTGATCATACCATCTGGTGTTACTAAAGTAATGAATTTGGCTTAATTTTTCGACTCTGAGATGCTTAAACACAGGGACCAGACTTCCAGCATTTAAAATATATCCTGTGCAGTATGCTTTCCAAGTACAGAGTGAGTTGTTTAGCCCCTACCGCAGAGGCTAGGGAAGTCCAAGCAATAGCATAGGTTGTTGTTAGCTCTTAAGTTCTGGGTATATTGAAGAGAGTGTGAACTATATGAATAATGTGGTTCTTTTTCCGAGATGGGAGGGTCTTGCTGTGTAGCGCTGGCTAGCCCACTACTTACTGTGTAGCCCAGGCTGATCTACAACAGTCTCCCTTCCCAGTGCTGGGATTAACAGGCATAAGCCACTACAGTCTGTTTCTTTCTTTTCCATAGTATGTAAAGGCACTTTTCAGTTGTCCAAGAATGAAGAATTAAAGCATTATTTCACTCTCTGTGTTTTTATTTAGGGTTTCTCTGTGGGGCAGTAATGACCAAGTGATATGAATACTTCAGTGCCCAGCTTGCAGGTGTATGCGTTACCAAGCCTGGCTTTTTATTTTGTTTTTATTCCTTTTTTACAGCTTTCTTTTCTTTTTCTTTTTATTTTTTATTATTTCTTTCTTTTATTATTTTATTTTATTATTTTATTTCTTTTATTGCTATTTTTATTTTTTATGTATATGAGTGTTTTTGCTTGCATAACTATCTGTGCACCATATTAGGCGTCTAGTGTCTGGAAGAGTGTAGCAGATCTCCTGGAACTGGAGTTAAATCAAGCCTGAGTCCTCTGGAAGAGCAGCCAGTGCTCTTAACCACTGAGCCAGCTCTGCGGCCCTGTGGCTGGATTTTAAATGCCTTACTGACAGTCATTTCAGTTTGAATCAGAAGGGAGTCCACAGTGGTGACATGGTCACTACTCACCAACAACCACAGTGTAAGATGTCACCTTGGTCAGGTGACTTGATAATGTCCTGATTTGCACAAGAAAAGAACATTGCCAGGTGAAGCTCTGACAATGCCCCTTCCTTCCTTCCTTCCTTCCTTCCTTCCTTCCTTCCTTCCTTCTTTCCTTCCTTCCTCCTTCCTTCCTTCCTTCCTTCTTCTTCCCTTCCTCCTTCCTCCTTCCTTCTTCCTTCCTCCTTCCTTCTTCCTCCTTCCTTCCTCCTTCCTTCCTTCCTTCTTCCTTCCTCCTTCCTTCCTTCCTTCTTCTTCCCTTCCTCCTTCCTTCTTCCTTCCTCCTTCCTTCCTTCCTTTTTTCTTCCTTCCTTCCTCCTTCCTTCCTT
>JANHMN010000015.1:13737671-13794920 GCA_030674055.1 Rhabdomys pumilio | reverse complement strand
TCCTTCCTTCCTTCCTTTTTTCTTCCTTCCTTCCTCCTTCCTTCCTTTTTTTCCTCCTTCCTTCCTTCTTCCTTCCTCCTCCCTTCCTTCCTTCTTCCTTCCTCCTTCCTTCTTCCTTCCTTCCTCCTTCCTTCCTCCTTCCTTCTTCCTTCTTCCCTCCCTTCCTTGTGATGTTGGGGATGGATCTCTGCCCTGTTTGTATGTTCTGTCTACACCCACACCCCTTGGTGTTTGTTTTTTAAACTAAGTAAAACAAGAAAGTAGCAAATCAAAGGAAAACTCAAGGAGTAAAGCAGAAAAGCTCTATTTTTCTTTGGGTTTGGCTGGGGCGTGTCTAGTGCTGTGATATACGCAGTGAGCGAAAGCAACCTGGGGAGGAAGGATGTATTTCAAACTACAGTCCCACATTCCACCTGTCAGAGGGAAGTCAGGACAGGAGCTCACACAGGGCAGGAACCTGGATGCAGAAGCCATGGAGGGTGCTGCTTACTGGCTTGCTCCTCACGGTGTTACTCAGCCTGCTTTCTTTTTTTTGTAGACCAGGCAGGCCTCGAACTCAGAAATCTACCTGCCTCTGCTTCCCAAGTGCTGGGATTAAAGGCGTCCACCACCACTGCCTGGCTTCAGCCTGCTTTCTTATATCATCCAGTAAACTTGCCCTCCCCCCAACCCCTGCAGGGGTGGGTGGTGCCGCTCCCTATGGGATGGAACCAACCATATCAATCATTAATTTAAAAACTACCCCGCAGGCTTGCCATAATTGAGGTTTCCTCTTCCAGAATGGATTTAGCCTGTGTCAAGTTGACATAAAAACTAGCCAGGGCAAGATGGAACCCAGGGCCTGTGCTTGCACACAGAGCTACACCCCCTAGTCAAATAATGACCAGAGATTATGAAATCTGCCCTTTCAGAATGTAAATTTTGCTGTTGCCAAAAAGTCCAGTGACTGAGTAGCTGGTTGTACTAGCAGTGAGTTCCTTATCTCAGCTGTCCCTCTGACTTGAGCTTTTCCCATTCAGTCGTGATCTTACAGCCTGTCACTGCTCCTAGGAGGGGCCTGGGCTCAGTCTAGTCTCTTCTTACTCTTTCTTACTTGTAGAAAATTGGTACCGTTGGGTGTGCTGTCTTTAACTTTTCTTCCTGGCTTTACCCCCTCTCCCCTAACCCTCAGTTGTTATTTAGATCTACAACTTGAGTCCTCCCCTCCCCGCCCCCTCTCCTTTTTCTCCCCCACCCCCCCAGGCCAGGTCCTGATCTGTAGGCTAGGCTTGTCTTGAACTCCCAGGCCTTCTGCCTCAGACCCCTACATGTCACCGAGCTGTCCAAGCTGCCTTTTCTCCTTGTGGAGAAAGGACACATCTAGCTTCTTTTCAAGGTCATGCTGTTTGCAAATACCGTTGACCTCCTCTCTACCTGTCTGGAATCGACCTGTTCCCCTGTTCACCTCTACCTCTCTCTGTGCTCGCAGCCATCCACCTAGCTTCCATTCTGACGTCCCTGCCATCGCCTCGTGCCCTGTCCTAGCTGTTGTACCTGTTTCCCTTACAGAAAGATCCCCTGTATCTCCCTGTTTTCACTCTTTGACCACGTTGCATTTTTCTCATAATTTTGTCAGTTTATCGGCTATGAAAGAAATACATATAATCATGTATATCCAGTTATAAAATGTAATAATAAGTTACACCTCTATACCTCACCTGACCTAAGAAGAAGAATGAAGGGTTGAGGGAGCCAGAGGGAAGGCTCAGAGACACAAGAAGACCTGCAGAGTCAACTAACCTGGGTCCATGGGGCCTCCCAGAGACTGAACCACCCACCAAAGAGCGTGCACAGTCTGTACCTAAGCCCCCTAACACATAGGTAGCCGATGTGCAGCTTGGTCTTCATGTGGGTCCCAAACAACTGGAGCTGGGGCTGTCTGTGACTCTGCTGCCTGTCTTTGGCTCCCTTTCTCCTAGCTGCGCTGCCTTGTCTGGCCTTGGAGAGGATGCTCCTAGCCCTGCAGTGACTTGATGTGTCAGGGCAGGATACCCATGGTGGGGGGGCTTCCCCTTCTCCTCAGAGAAGGGGGGTTTGGAATTGGGGAGAAGGTAGAAGGGAGACACTTAGAGAACAGGAGGGAGGGGGCTGTAATTGGGATATAATGTGAATAAATAAATAAATTAATGAAAAAAGAAAAAATATTGGGGCTGAGGAGGGTAAGAGCACTTGAGCAAGCCTGAGGACCTGAGTTTGAATTCTCAGCACCCATGTGGAAAGCTGGACATGGGAGTGATCGTCTGTTAGCTCAGCATTGTGGGCGGTGGGGACAGAAACAGGCTGATCAGCCAGCCTAGCTAATACAGCTAGCTTCTATTTTAGTGAGAGAGCATGTTTTAAAGGAGAAGGTAGAAAGTGAGAGGAAAACCTGCTGTGTCCTCTTCTGCTCTCCACATGTGCATGCATATGCATATGTGCATATACACATATGCATGGATGCATGTATCTGCACACTCATGTGAATGCATGTACCTGCATACTCACACATGGATACGTGCAAATGCATACTCACACACATGGGTGCATGTACCTGCACACTCACACACATGGGTGCATATACCTGCACACTCACACACATGGGTGCATACACCTGCACACTCACACATGGATGCACTCACTGTCACACTCATATGCATGCACCGCCTACCTAACTCATATACCTTTCTCCCCTGTAGTAGTCAGGGTTTTTAGAGAAAGAGAACTGATAGAGTGAATACCCTCCTCTCTCTGCAAGTGGGATTCATTAGAGTGGGTTACGGACTGTGGTTTGACTATTCCAATGGCAATACAAGAACCCAGTAGTTTTTCTGTCCATGAAGTTGGATGTCTCAGGTCTCCGGTATACACCAGAATTCTGAGGAAGTGGGCCTTGATACTAGTGAAGGATTGAACTTGGCAGCAAGAGTCAGGGCAAGCAGGCAAAGAGCGCTGTAGACGGAAACTGCCTTTCTCTGTTTTGCATTTGTTACAACCCAGCTTGTATTGTTTTGGATTCGAACCCGGAGCCACAGGTATACCGAGCACATACTCTACCACTGAGCTATACCTGCAGCCCCTGTAACTCAGCCTTTTGTGTTTAAATACCACTGCCATGTGTATTTGGATAGATAAACAATGTGTTATCTAGTTTTGCTGATGTCTACGATCAATAAAAAAGAATGATACCAGTGTGTTTAGTGTTTTCACTAGCCGTGGCAGCTGTAACGTTTATTCCTGGGTAGGATGCTGCAGAGGGCAGTTGGCGGGTCGGGTGGTCTGGGGTTTTCCAATGGGAACAGTTGTGCTGTGAGCCTTTGCAGAGCCTGTCTGTGCACAGGCAGCAATCCCACCCTGCTTTTTTGAGCACTGTCTGCCTGTGCTGTCGTCAGTGTCCTGAACCTCTCCTCTCCCGTCCACGAATGCAAGGGTGTGCCTGATGTTTACGTTCGTATCCTTTCTCTGGCTGCAATGTTTTTGTTTTCAAATTCGTGTTGAGATGTAGTCCCAGTACAGCAGTATTAAGAGAGATGCCCTTTAGGAGGTTACGGAGCAGTGAACGTTGAGTCCTTGTGAAACTGGGATTAAGTGCTCATGTGGAAAGTCTTAATGGAAAGTCTTTGCTCCCTGCCTCCTGCCCTGTTCTTTCTCATCTACCAGTGAAGACTGTTTGTTCTCTCCAGAGAGTGCAACAAGGCACTTGAATAAAAAGCCACTCTGACCAGACACTGACCTAGGCTCTGATCTGGGCTTTCTTGCGTTCCTTATAATGGTGAGATATATAATTCTGTTCCTTATAAATGACTGTGTTATTTGCGATAGTTGCCCAGATACAGTAAGAGACTGATAATGAAGAGTGCTGTCGTGATCAGTACCTGGAATTAGGAAGTAGGGAGAGGCTGGAAGAGTTTGGAAGATCAGGTGAGAAAAAGCATAGATTAGTCTAAACAAGATATTGAAAGCTTGGATCTTCTTAGAGACATTTGAGTGACTGGCCAGAGTGTTGGTAGAAATATGAGCAGAAAAGCTGTTGTGATGAGACCTTAGGTAGAAATGAGAAGAGTTTCACTGGGAACCGGAGAGAAGGCCTTTCTTATTACAGTCTGGCAAAGATGGAGGAATTGTGGCCACACAGATCCATAGCTACTTGGTGGGAAACACACCCTTAAGCCAAGTGTGGAGTGCCACAGGGCCTCTCCTGATCTCTCAGAGTAAAATACAAGAGCACAGAACCAGGATAGCAGTGTCATCCACAGGGAAGCAGAACAGAGATGGACCATCCTTAGCTTGGCTGCACCTCAGGGAATGGAGGTGTGCCAGGGCAAATGCTTGTTGGGGGATTAAGATGCACAGAAGGAAGCCAGATCTTGAAGGCACTTCAGAGACCTCTGAGGCTACCACTCTCTTTCCAGGTCCTTAGTGGCAGGCCCTGGAAGGCATGTAGATTTCGGGACAGGGGCCCAGAGTTCCCGTGGCACTTCTGCAGACATGCAGAAGCTGTTTTCACCGAAAAACCTCAACTTGTTCCTTGAATGGTAAGTAGTACCATGTTTGCCTAGACAGTGCCATACTCTCACCTTGATGATAATGGACTGAACCTATAAGCCAGCCCCAATTAATTTTTTTTTTTTAATAAGATTTGCCTTGGCCATGGTGCCTCTTTACAGCAATGGAAACCCTAAGTCAGAAGTAATGATGTAATTATATCTAATCTCAAAAAATAAATTATTAATTTAGAAAGGAGGCACGAAGGAGTGAGTCCCTTAGCTCTTCTGCCCTATGGGGGTGCAACTGGGATGTGCCTCTTTGAAGCAGGGAGCAGTGTCCAACAGACCAGATCTGCTCACCTTGATCTTAGACTCCTGATTTATAAACTATGAGAAGTCCATTGCCATCTATCGGAGACCCAATCTGAGGTGCTTTGTTATACAGTCTGATCAGACTAAGGAAGGTGGGATTTCCATGGGCTTGGATGAGTGTAGCCGCCAGCAGCCACAGTTAAACCGGGTTCACCTGCAAGAGAGGCTAGGGAAGGGTACGAGGGCAGAAAGAAATGAAGCCAGGACAAAGTTCTCTGATCGAGGCTCAAAGTTTAATGTAAGACCATCAAATAAAAAGGGGGAGACCCCACCCTCACAGGAGCAGTCTCTTCGGCACTTCGGCTCAGCAGCATGGGTGAGGGGTGTGCATCCTTAACCATGGGCCAGAGGTGTATCAAGCAAGCTCAGCAGGCAATCTATTCAGCTGTGGCAGACAGCAGGTCTCCAAGGCAAGCAGCTTCCCAGGTCCTATTGTTATTCGGTCTTTAGTGGTAGGCAGCTCGGCCCAGCCTGCTCAGGCTGACAGGCCAGCAGGCTGGGGGAAGGGTACAGATGAGATTTCCAGAGAATGTATACATTTGAAGAAGAGACCTGTAGGATAAGCTGGGGAGAGGAGAGGTCTTGGGGGGTGGAGTGGGAGGAGGATAGGTTGGTATCCCAGCACTTAGCACTTTGGGACCTTCAAGACTCTAATAAAGGACTCAGAGTAGAATCGAAAGGAGAAATCCTAGGAGTATGGTCACCTGGCAGCTGACCATGGCAGCCACAGAAGTATCTGGTAGGTGGTGGAGGAGTCCAGGAATGCTCTCTGTGTGAGTGTGTGTTTCCATATTGTAGTATTTCAGGAAGAGGGGCTGTAGGCTGTAAAAGATGTAACATGGTTGTGGGAAGCATGAGGGACTGGGAGGTAGTTTGGCCTCCAGGTGGCACCAGAGAACTCTCTAGGTTAGTGAAGACGTAGGCAGTGCCTACAGGGCGAGGGCGGGGGAGGTTTATCTCACCATCTTCCTGCAGTCCTGGGCCTCCATTGGAGCTTAAGCAGAGCTGGAGCAGAGCTGAGTCAGGGAGGGCTGTGTGCTCGAAGCCTTTTGCTTTGATAGTCTAAGCGTTTCTCATTCCCATCTAGTCTTCCCATAATTTAACTACTGTTATTTTCCCACTGCAGGCTGTAGAACTTTAAGAACTCTATAGCGAGCTTGCTGATGGCTGGTTGGCTGATTTCCATTTCCTATTTACAGTGTAAAAGTCCTACTGAGCTGGCTTGGGAAAGCAGCTTCCATGGGGAACTTTGGCCGGGAGCTGCTCTTGCTCCGCCCAGGTGCCTGAAGATTAAATGAGTATTTTCATATCTGAATGCTGCTGTCTTCTGTTCTAAGGGCAAATGTTTCTTGTGCTCCTATAGTGTCTTTTTAAAGTTATTTCCTATTTTTGCAGTTACAATTATTTATAAGTATAATATAAGATGATAGGAGTTGTAGGAAAGGTATGTGTACTTGTGTTTGAGTCTTGGATTTTGTTTTATTGGCCCACATGTCTGTTTTTATAGCACACCCATATTGTTTTTATTACATTGGCTCTGTAATAGATGGGGAGATAGGAAATGGTAATCCCTCCAGCTTTGCACTTTGGTGAGGATGGCTTCGCCTATATGGGGGGGAGGGGTACTGTGTGATTCCATGTGACTTTTAGAATAGCCTTTTCTGTTTTCATGAAGAATGAAATGGGGATTTTGATTGTAATTGCATTGACTCTGTAAATAGCTTTAAGTAAAAGATCTTTTTTTTTTCAATATTAATTCTATCCGTGAACATGGGATAGAATAGATAGATCTGTTTTCTGATGTCTTTCTCTCTCGAGCTCCTGAAGGGTTTAAAGTTCTCACTGTAGAGACTTCTGCTTCTCTGGCGCATCCCTCACGATCTTACTTACTTTCTTTGAGGCTGTCACAAATGGGGTGTGTCCATGATCCCTCTCTCTCTCTGTTGTTGGGGTATAGAAAAGCTTTTGATTTGGACAAGTTGATTCTGTATTTTGCCACATTGCTGAATTTGTTGATTGTTTCTAGAAGTTTTCCAGTAGAAAATTTGGGGTCTCTACTGCCTTTTGCCATATCATCTGCCAATTGGCAGAGTTTGACTTTAATTTCTTTCTCTTGCTTCATCTGCTCCAGCTAGTGCATTGGATGCCATATTGAAAGGAAGTGGGGGTGGTGGACGACCCTGTCTCATTCCTGACTTCAGGGGATTGCTTCATGCTTTTCTCTGTTTGGGGTGATGTTGGCTGTGGGTTTCTTTTACATGGCTGCTATTATGTTGAGGTATGTTCCTCTAGCCCTATTTTCTTTTGGACTTTTATCATGAAGCCATGTTGGATTTGGCCAAAGACCTTGCCTGGATTTGGGGAGATGATTATGTGATTTTTTTTTTTGTATTCAAGTTTATTTATGTGGCTGTTTAAATTTATTGACTAGTGTATGTTAAACCATCCTTGTGTTTCAGGGATAAATCCTACTTGGTCATGGTATGTATATAATTCTTTTGATGTTTGCCTGTATTTTGTTTGTAAGTATTTTACTAAGTATTTTTGACTCTATGTTCATCAGCCTTTATTTTTCTTTCTGTGTGTGCCTTTACCAGGTTTTGCTATTAGACGAATGATTCTAGATTCACAGAAGGTGTCTGGGAGTGCTCCTGTGTGTGCCTGTGTGCATGTATGTGTCTGTGTGTATCTGTATCAGCGGTTAGTTTAAGAAGGACTGGCTGTAAAAAATCTTTGAAAGTCTAATAAGTTCTGTTGTTAGTCTATCTGTTCTGGACTTTGTTTTTTTCTAGAAGGCTTTTATTATTATTTAAATTTGTCTGCTTAGGTTGTTGTGTGACTGCACACCTGAAGAGGGCACCAGATCTTATTACAGATGGTTGTGAGCCACCATATGGTTGCTGGAAATTGAATTCAGGACCTCTGGAAGAGCAGCCAGCGCCCTTATCCTCTGAGCCATCTCTCCAAGTTCAGTGTTTCTATGTTTTTATTGAATTTTGTTCTCAAACCCTGGATTGTTTGGGCTTCCCTCTCCTCTCTTTCTTCTTCTACTCTTCCTCCTCTTCTTCTTCCTCTTTCTCCTTCTCTTCTTTTTCCTCTTCCTCCTCCTCCTCCTCTTCTTTTTTTTTCTTTGTTTTGTTTTTGTGTTTTGAGACAAGACCTCAGTATTGTACAGCCCTGGCTGTCCTAGAATGCACTCTGTAGACCTGGCTGGCCTTGAACTCAGATCTGCCTGCCTCTGCTGCCAAGCACTGAGAGGTGCAGCACCACGCCTGACTGTTCAGCCTGACTGTTCACGGGCTGTTGTGCATTCCTCAGGCCTTTGTTCTCCTTGAACTCTTTCTCCTTTGTTTCACTGAGCTGTTTCTTTGTGTCTGCTTTAAACTCCTTGAATTCTTTGATGATATTTATGATTGTTCTTTTAAATGCTGTGCCTTGGGACTCATAAAGTTAATTCTTATGGGCAACATTTCTACAGGACAGGTGAATTTTGGTTGGGAGAGATGCCCTTGGTCTTTCATATTGTTTTGCTTTTTTGAGATCTGGACATGTGAGCTCCTTTTGTTCTGTGTCTGGGGCAGAGGAGAGCATGTGTGAGCAGGTGGAGCCTAGAGGTTGGAAACTGCTTAGGTGGAGTGAAGTCAGTGGACAGATGTGGCTGGGTTGCTGTAGAGAATGTGTATTCTAGTTCCAGCATGGAGTGTGGGGTTAGATACTGCTCCGTGCACAAGTTTTGTGTGGTATGGGATGAGCTTATGAGTTGGGGGCTGGGCAGGGCATGACCAGAAACCTAGAGATTGCTTGTGATTCAGTCAGAGATGGCCAAACTAGGCCAGGACACTGGATGTAAAACCTGGGCTAGATGTTAGTTGTTCTAAAAAGTCTGACCGCAGCTCAGAACAGACCACTCCAGACCACACGGTTCCAAGGGGGAGGAGGTTTATTCAGGAGATAGGGCAAAGGTGGGAAGAAGAAGGTGGAGGAAGAAGAGAGAAGTAGAGATAGAGGCCGGCCATGACCACGTGGAGAGAGAGGAAGGGGGGAGGGGACAGAGAGGCAAGAGAGTGAGAGAGAGGGTAAGAGAGTAAGAGATTAAGAGGGCGAGGAGGGGGCAAGCAGCCCCTTTTATAGTGGGCCAGGCCTACCTGGCGGTTGCCAGGTAACTGTGGGGAGGAGCATACCTGGCTGTTGCCAGGTAACTGTAGAGGTGGAGTTTAGACAGAATACTAACACTAGACCTAGCAAGATTGGGAGGGTGCACGGAGGGGAACATCAGGCAGGGCCGCAGGGCTAAGCCCCAGAGAAAGATTTTTGGGATCTTGTGCTGTGTGTACATTTAACAAGGCTTTCACTCTTAGTGACCTGTGTTCTGTCGTGATGAGCACTGGCCTCTTAGCTGCGGTGAATGTGCAGTTTGTGCTAACCATACTCTTAGTGTGGGAAACTTCCAGGCCTCTGTGTCCAGCATGAAGCTTAGTGTCAGATTCTGTGGTCCTGTCCTGTCACAGAATCTGAGCCTCTTCTTGTGCCTTAGAGGGTTGGCTGGCCCCGCCCCAGGATCTTTCTTAGAGGCCCTTCCTAGTGAAAGCTTCTCTGGGTTGAGCTGGTAATCTTTTCGAGTGCTGAAATGTTTTCTTTGCCAGGTGTCCCACCCCCAAACAGGGCTCTTTTGTCCCAGGGGCTCATGGAAACATGAGCTGCCCATCTGCCTTTGGGGCCCAGGCTTCTCAGCTTACAAAATAGTTGTTTGGGACAGCAGAGGGTGTGTGTGTGTGTGTGTGTGTGTGTATGTGTGAGATCTCTATCTATCTATCTATCTATCTATCTATCTATCTATCTATCTGAATGAATTTTGTTTTAGGAAACAGCAAAGTTTACAGCTTAGTGGGAGTCAGAACACATGGGTGCAAGAAGACACTTGGAAGACCTGTTGTTATAGAACGGATGACTAAGAGATTAATGAAGTTTGCCCTTGGATTTGTATACAGGGGACATAAAAGCACCAGGAAATTCTAGGTAGAACTTCAGGCATGGGGGCACATGCCTATAATTCTGGTATTCAGAAAGCAGAGGCAGGAGGATTGCCACAATTTGAGGCCAGGCTGATCTATAAGATAAATTTGAGGCCACCTGGGACTATAGTAAGATTCTGTCAAAAAGAAAAACAGAACCAAAAAACCCTAAAGAATTCTAGGTAAAAAAGCACACCCTGCTTTATACGTACATGTCAACTCATTTGTTTGAACATATTTAAACAGGCTTATGTAACACTTGACATTTGCTCATCAGTATAGTTGGAAGATCCTTGTGTTCCAGAGCTTAGCCATTACTCAGAGCTGAGGACCTACTGGGCAGTGACAGCAAGAGTGGATACGCAGCTTGCAGAGTTGGTGGACAAAGGGTATTTGGCTCCAACAATGATGAACAGGATATAATGGGAAACACACACACACACACACACACACACCTATGTCTTATAGATACACCCAAGAAAACCAAGTTGTCGCTCTATGTTATGAGAACTTAATAGAAATCTTTGTGTAGAAACCAGAGAGCTGTGTAGAAGTAAACGAGTTACGGTTTTACTAAAGTGTGCCGATGTCTGCCTGCTTGTTAAAGACTCTACCTCTTTTTTCTGGGAAAAATAAACACTGCCTGGAGGAATAGTCACCACAGCTATCTTGGCAAAGGTCAAACTGCAGATCCTATTTGCTAAGAACGATATCCTTTTACCTGCCAAAGTTTGTATGTCGTAATTACTACTAACGCTGTCGAACTCAGAAGGTTACAACTGATGCCGCAAGGCAGGTCTAACCATCTACTCTCAGTAGGCCAATTAAAAGATTCAAATTAAAAGTTGAAATCAGAAAAAGGAGATTTATTTAATGTGGCAACGTTGGCAAGATGCTTTGGGCCACTTTGCCCTGCTTCCCAGTTTGGGCACATTGACATTCAATGACTCTAACACAGACTTATATACTTATACTGCTGTCCACATAACATCTATGTACAAACATGTCTGTTCTCGTAAACATGCCTAGCGGAAATTCCTTTTGGTGGACATGAGACTCAAAGACCACCCCTGTTACCAGACCTATAAAAGTTGCAAGAAACTGTGCAGAACATTACGAAGTATGTGCTTGGGTCTCGGCCTCTCATAGTTAGAGTTTCTTCTGTCTTGCCAAGTGCATGTTCTGTTCTTGCTAGTTGGAATTTCCCTGACAGTAAGGGCTGAATACATACACAGATAATGTTGACCTTACCCCTGCCTCCCTGTAAACGCTCAGTGCAACCAAATCAGAAGTGACTTCATTCATGTATCTGATTGACCTCAAGCTACTCAAGCAGGTATCAAAGATGTGAGACACATTCCCAGGTCTGTTCATAGAGTTCCATATATATATATATATATATATATATATATATATATATATATATATATATATATTATTTGTGACATGAAGAAAACTAGTTTTGGAAAACCAACCAGGGTAGAATCGTGGTTATGACTCAACTCAAGATGGCTGCCATCAAGTCAGGTTGAACCCAAGTATACATTTCCAGTCACAATGTTGAAGCATTTGTATTGTAACAATCTTATAGCACCAAGGAAAAGTTAAAACCATTTAATAATTCATATTTAAAAGACATGATACCCGTGGGTAGGGATTTCTACCAAAACATCTAAAATTTTGTTAACAGTCTAATGGATTAAAGAGATAAAACTCTAGTTACCTACCTATGTTGCCCAGTACACCAAAGGCAAGGGTCAGCAAGCTTGCAGGAACCAGACATTCTACCAGGAAATAGTGAAACGGGAGATATTTAGAAATGCCGTGGTGAAGGCCGGTGGGGTGGCTCTGCTTAGCTCCTGCTACCATGTTCTTCATTAGAAGTGGCCAGAGGTCAAATGCGCTGCAGTTAGACCCATGAGACACCAGCATGGCGGATGGCACTGCCATCTTTGTGTACCCGGTAGAATTAAGACTCTTAAAACTTAAAGATTATCCAGTAGATTTATAGTTTTGGAAATGCTCAATTAACCAGATGCCCACACAACTAGAATTGTTACCCAGTATCTAACCTTTTGATAGAAATTGCTACCCAGTTCTTCCTCCATGGTTGCTAGCCTCTCTCCAATCTCTCCTCTCCCCTCTTCCTCTTTCCTTCTCCCAGCTCCACCTCCTCTTCTACTGCCCAATCACTGAGCTCCACTGCAAATACAATGTGGCAGGTAAATTCCTGCAACAAAATAGGTCCACCCACTAAGCAGGCTCTGAGTGGTCTCTGCTGTTGCACTGTTGGACTCTGGCTGGATGGCTGGAAGCCCTTAGTGCCTCACTTGTCTCTCCATTGTTGAGCCCTAGCTTGGCCAGCATTTCCTGGAAACTGAGGGAGATTCCCTTTTGGTTTTGGTCATGTACTTGGGAGATAAAAATAAAATGCCTATTCATTTTGGAGGAGTTGATTGACTGAATATGCTGAATATGGGAGGGAAAGAAAGAATAGTGAATGCCCTTGGCAAGTGGACCACTGGTGGGCTTCAAAGAAAACAGGCTTCTTGTTGGTTGGTGGGTGGGTTGGTAATTGGGTTGATTGGTTGTTGGGTGGATGGGTAGGTGGATGGGCTGGTTGTTGGGTGGGCAGCTGTTGGGTGGGTAGGTGGATGGGTGGGTTGGTTGGTGGGGTTGTACTACCTGAGCTGTAACTTGAGGCAGAACATGCTAAGCAGCTCCACCTGAGCTCTATTGCTGAGCTACCACGAGCCCAAGAAGAGATCTCTTAGTCCAGAGTACTTGAGGTCATTTTCAGGTAGGGAACAGGTGTCATTTTGTGGACGCAGAAGGTTATGGGTTCTAATTACATGTCCTAGCGAAAGTGATGCATTCAGCTGCAAGGATGGGTGCAGACAAGAGCAGAATGGCCACTTGATTACTGCTTCAGCTCAGTCTGCACCTTCCCCCTTCCACACACTGACCATGGGCGTGGCCAGGATTAGTGTCTGTCTGAGTGGTTCCTCCCAGGGGGCCATGAAGTCATGTCTCATGGGTCAGGTGGGGGATGGGGAAGGAGACTGCCCTGTCTTACAGAGGGCCTGCATTTCCACACCGTGTGTGTGTGTGTGTGTGTGTGTGTGTGTGTGTGTGTGTCTGTTAATCCTTAGGTAGAACAGGAGGTAGCCTGAGAAGCCCGAGTTATGGATTAGTTCCCACCGATTGTGCCAGAATAAAGGATGAATGAGCCTTGTTGCCTCGAGTTTGTGCAGTCAGTTCTTACTGAAGTCAAGGGAGAACAAAGCTGCAGGAGACATGGAGCTTTCTAACACTCCTCTGGGAATGCCAACCATGCCCGGGAAACACTTCTCTTGCCCAGCAGGCTGCCCTCTGCCAGGGCTGGAGCCCTGGAAGAGGCCACTGAAATTATTCCAGGAAACCCCTCGCAGCTTGGCACTACAAGGAATTGGTTAGCCCAGTACTTTTGTCCCTAGCCAGGTTTCTAGGAGTACAGGTGGCCAAAAGGAAGCTGTGCCTGGCTTTGGGAGATGATTAGGTGCTGGGCCCCAGGATGTACTGCTTGCCGTTCAGCATTGTGTGTATGGATTTTGTGCTGGGGCTCACAGTAGCCCACACCTGTGCCGAGTGAGCGAGAGGCCGCCAGTTGGATTGGGTGGAGATAAACAAAGCAAATAGGCCCACAGCAGCGGTATGCAGTGCGTACAAGTTCCTGAGCTGGCTGCAGATTGAAGACTGCCTCTCCCTGCCTACAGTTTGCCTGACTGGGAAGGGTGCCTGTCGCTGCTAATGAGCAAGACCTTTTGAAAGCATTTTCCTCACAGCACCAGAAGTGTGGAGAAGCTGAACTGTGGGAAGGGAAGGAGCGACAGTGGATCTGGCTATGGAGAAAGCTCAGGGCAAGATGCACCAGACTCCGGAGCCATCTGTCCTGGCAAGTCTGAGTACCCCACAGGTGACATTGCTGTCTGTGCAGAAGAGGTACACCTTCAGGAGGAGCTCGGGGCTTGGGAGCTTGGCCAGATCTGAGTCTTCGGAGGAGAAAAGTCCTCCCCAGCCAGAGGAAGAATCGTCACCGGGTGGTTTAGCTAGAACCCTGGAAAGGAGGTCCCAGGTCAGTGCAGTAGAACACAAACTGGGAACTCAGCTCTGGGGACTGAGACTACGTTTGCACCTAGAGGTAGCTCCAGTTCTCCTAGGGGTAGAGGGGTGGAGGAGAGAGAATGCTGTGTGTTGAAGACCCGTTGTACTTTGGTATTGATTACAGAAACAGTTTTATTTAAAGATTCTTTATTTCGCTGTTGTCTCAGGATGCTCTGAGATGCTTCTCTATTGACCAGAGATAAGGCTTAGCAGCACATTTAGACTACGGGGCTCTGGATTGAATCTCCAGGGTTCCCCCATTATTTTTAATTGCTTTTTATTTTTTGATGAATTTGTAGACAATTCCAAGAGACTCTTTCCAAGTTTCTTCCTGGGCAGGGATGTGTGAAATCTAGCCGATCGGGTAGCTCACAGGGGAGCTTGCCATGAGCGCCTTCGTGATACACTCTAACTCTGCTTTCTGAGGGCTTGTATGGAACCTCTCTTCTGCATCTGCTTTCTGAGGGCTTGTATGGAACCTCTCTTCTGCATCTGCTTTCTGAGGGCTTGTATGGGACCTCTCTTCTGCATCTGAGCCAAGGGGATCTGGCTTTGCCTGTGTACCTTAGCGTTAGGGGATTTCCCAGGCTGTTCCAGATGACAACATGGAGCCTGGTCTCTGCCTCTGAGCCCACTGAGTGTTGCTAATAGGAGACACTGTGGAGTGGCAACTGGAGAGGGCACCACTGACTTAGATTTTTTCTTTTGTAAATTTAGTTTGCTGATGTTGAAAATAATGCATGATACACACGCACACACAAGCACAGGCCGAGAGAGACTGGAACAGAGAGACAGAGAACTGTCTTTATTTATTTATTTATTTATTTATGTATTTATTTATTTATTTTACTCACTTGGGCTGGGGAGATGGCCTAATGCGTAAAGTACTTGCTGTACAGGCCTAAGGGCCTAAGCTCGAATCTTCAGCACTTACGTAAAACTGGACATAGCTATACACTGTAACCCCAGCACGTGGGGTGAAAATAGACAATTCCTGGGGGCTCTCGGACAGCTGGCTGAAAGACAAGCTCCAGGTTCAGTGAGAGACTCTCAAATAAGGTATATCAAATAAGCAATCTATCTCAAATAAGCAATAGAGAGAGACCCTTGAAGTTCAGTGACCTCCTCATGCACATGCATAGGGAAACATGCTGTGTACATACAGGTACACACACACACACACACACACACACACACACACACACACACACGAAGTAACATTTACTTTTTAAATTTCAAAATATGTAAATAAAAACATTTTAGAATTCTTAAGGATAACCTCAGAACATATGTGCTAATGCGTAGGCATGTATTCCCGCATGCATGCGGGGGTTCAACACAGAGACATCAGTTCTTCTGCATTGGGAGTATTAGAGAGTAACACCTATCTGTCTAGATGCCTGGGTTGATTTGGATGAGATCCACTTCTTCCTTCTCCTGCTCCACAACCCTTCCAATAATGAGCCATGCCGCCAGCCCTGTGTGAGATGCCTGGCGTGTGGCAATCATTTTCAATTTGCTGTGTCTTGAATCTGATGTCCAGAGAGTTCTGAGGTGAGGCTGGGCACACCAGCACATCTATCCTATTCCCAGAGCGGCTGTGGAAAAGCAACACTTGCTTCAGAAAGCAAACAATAAGAGCTTCTGTCAGAAGCTGGCAAACATTCTTTCTCAAACTGATGGAGGATCTACAGAAAAAGTCCCCAAATGTTCTCAAGGATGTTGCTCCGAGGTGGAATGAGATGAAGCAAAGGCTTTGCCTGGACACACTTTCAACCCCAGCCGGCTAACTCGAGGATTGTTTTTCAGAGCTTGCAGTGTAAGCTGTGTTGATTTTAAATATAAAACTCAGCAGGAGGATTCTTTTTTACTCTCTCTGTAAATACCGTGCTAAAGAATGGAGTTGAGAGCACACACACACACACACACCACTTGTCCACACCGAAAGCCATCCAAACTCCGTGTGACTGTTGACAGATTGTTCTCGCTGCGGTGTGGCTCTCTGGTAGAATGCTCACACAGGAGGCCCTAGGTTCATTCAGTACTGCAACAGAGAAGTGAAGGAGGCTCTTGACGGTCGTTTTGTAACTGTCGTTGGAAAAGCTTTGTCTCATAAGTGCCTGTTGTTGAAAACCTGCCTGTCTCGAAGGAGCTGAGCACTGAGTGTTGTCTGTCACTGATCAATTGCTCCTAACACTTCCGCAAATCCTTCTGCCAGGAACACATAGTAGAATCAGCTGGGCAGAGATTCAGGACTGGCGCTGTGACCTGACTTTGGGATATCACAGGCAGAGCCAGGACCAGCTCACGGAGGGCAGGTAGTAGAGAAAAATCTGTAGAGCTTTCTTTCTGCAGCACACGAGATGATTGAAAGGCTGTGTCTTATTACAAGGAGGCAGTTTCTACTTTCTGTGATGCTATATACAAGCAAACGTTCTTCAGTCCATTCTTGGTTTTTCTTCTACCCTTGATTCATTGTCTAATCACTGCCGTCCGAGCACCATCAAGCCGCCATCCCAGGCCTCTGTTGAGTTTATATTGTTTTAACTTCTAAATCAATTAGTGTTCAGAATGGTAAGTCATGTGCATCGCATATAAATCATGTAGTGAAAGTAACTTCCTTGTCCCTGTGCAGTCTGGTCT
Organism: Rhabdomys pumilio; assembly: GCA_030674055.1. Classification (NCBI taxonomy): domain Eukaryota; kingdom Metazoa; phylum Chordata; class Mammalia; order Rodentia; family Muridae; genus Rhabdomys; species Rhabdomys pumilio. The sequence continues at coordinate 13,778,248 of JANHMN010000015.1, read as the reverse complement.
CTCAGCCGCTAATCGTCTTCACACTGTGTTGGTTCCTTAGGCTTTTCCATAAGGATAACCCGCCTGCCTAACAGTTTTTGCCTCACATGGTTTTATTCAAGCCCTGTGTTAATTCCCTTTCATCCCAACTGCCTGGCATTGCGACCTGTCCTGGCATTGACCACCGGGGATATAACAGTGCTTACACATTGAGACTCGTTCTCATGGAATGCTTGCCACTGCCGACACTGGGATCCACTACCCAGCCATAAGGAAAAGCTACATGGAAAACCAGACAGTTCTACCAACTTCAGCCGACCTTCCAGCTGGCAGGGAGGCCCAGGTTAGCAGGCATGTGAAGAATGAGTTGTCATTTTCCTGCTCCAGTGAGGCTCAGGCCACCACGCATGATAATATGTGGGGCAGGAATGAGCTGTCACCGCTGACTCTCATCCAAGGTGAGAAACTGAGCGGTCACTGGAAGCCACTAAGTTGTGTAGCTATAGTGCACCTACCCACGAAACACTACATGTCCTGAACCTTGTTCTTTTCAGTCTGTTTCAGTCTGTGCAGTGCTGTCTAATTCATGTTCAGAGCTGCGTAGTACTTCACTGTGTGGCTGTATAGTAATTTACCCTACCGGTCTCTGATTTTTTTCTGCCTTTGCAGAATTGAACGTCATTGTTACTCTAGAAACTTCATTTCACATTGCACATTTCTTGGATGAATTCTCAGCAGTCCAGTTGCTGAGTCAACCCTTTGTGAGTTTGTTGTTTTAATAGATATCGCTGGATTGTCCTCCAGAGAGCTTCCATGCCCTTGAAGGATATTAGAGAGACCTATTCTTTTCTTTAAAAATGTCTTTAACCTTCATTTATACCTTATGTGTATGGGTGTTTTGACTGCCTGTATGGCTTGTGTAACCATGTGCGTGGCACACAGTGCCCACATATGTCAGTAGGGGGCACTGGCTCCTCAGTAACATGTTAGGAGGGTTGTGACCAGCCAGCCATGTGAATGCTGAGAATCGAACCCTGGTCTCCCGAAAGAGCAGCCAGTGCTCTTAACTCCAGATCCTCATGCTTTTCCTTTGAGATCGGGTCATGCTGTGTTGTCCAGGCTGGAATCGAACTTGTGACCCTCCCACTTATCTTCCCAGCCACTGCCATGACAGGTTCACATCACTGCTATTGGCCTAGCATTTCCTTTTTGATATTTATGGGGTTTTTTTTGGGGGGGGGGTGGAGAGGGTGGGGACAAACCATTTTCTGTTTCCTGTTGAATTGTTGACATTTGTCTTCTTCAAGGGAACATTATGGATCAGTGAACCAGGTTTTGGTGTGTACTGTGTGAAGCAGGGGTATTGATTTATTTACGTATTGGTTTATTTCTTGTTTCTTATTGTACTCTTTTCACCTCAGCACACCTCCACAGTTTTGCTTACAGGCATGCACTCCTCTTGTGCATTCTGCTTCTGGGCCCTGGGAGTAAGTCTTTGCAGCCTGGACACAAAGGTGACTCACAACTATGACAGGAAAATCAGATACTGATATTGGGATATAAAGTGAGTAAATCAATGAAAAAAGAAAAAATCCTTAGTGTTTTTTAAAATTATTTTTTGAAATTAAAGTATAATTACATCATTTTCCCATTCTTCCCTCCAGCTGTGCTTACACCCCACTTGTGCTTTCTCTCTGTCTCTGTCTTTCTGCCTGTCTCTCTGCCTTTGTCTCCGTCTCCATCTCCGTTTCCGTGTCTCCGTCTCCCTCTCCCCCTCCCCTCCCCCTCCCCCTCCCCCTCCCCCTCTCTCTTTCTCTTTATGGCCTCTTTGTTTATTACATACATAGATGCATAAATGTATAAATATAACCTGCTTGATTCATTTGGTATTGCTTGTGTGTATATGATCTCAAGGCTGACCAGTTGGTATATTGGATAAGCAGTTAGGGGCCTTATCCCTAGGGAAGGCTTTCTCCCTCAGCATTCCTTAGTTGACTGTAGTTTTTGTTTGTTTGTTTTAGTGTGGGCCCTGTGAGATTCCACTTTCATGTTAGATGTCCTTTGCCAGTGGTGTCCTGTAAGGGACATCTTGGCATGCTGGTCATTGCCGTGGGTTATAGGAATCAGAGCTAGGCAGGCTGTTGGTGGTTCTCCTCTCTTAGCAGCTGCATAGAACTTTCTGGTACCTTGAAAGCTAGTCCTCAGGGAGGAGGTGTTCAGGTCAGATCCAGCTCTGATGTGCCAAGTCCTGGGTCTGAAGTACATGGTGTTTTTAGCAGTAGAGACCTTGCTTCCATCTCTAGGAGGCAACCAAGGGCAGAAGCAGAAGCCTGCATTGTTTTGGGAGTCTCTTGGGCTCTCCTGACCAACGGAAAACTTGAAAGGGAGTTCCTCACACCTGGTACTGGGGTTTTTGTTGAATAATCTATGACTCTTGGGGGGAGCATTATTAATCAAGGTATCTTAAATTTCATTTAAACTATAAATGTATACATATACTTGTACATAATTTTAGGTACATAATGATCCCTTGTGTCTTTTCCCAAAATCCTTTGTGTGATCGTCCCCGCCCTTCTGTGTTGACCTCTTACCCTTTGCTCCATTAAAGCCCTCCTTATTCTTTTCATTTCTCCCTTCATATTATTTGTATCTTGCTATTTTCTTCTCCAGGCCTCTTCCCACCCTAGTCCCTTCTTTCTTCCCTGGATTCCATAATTACAGAATATGTTCTCACATCTGGAGATCTGGAGCTAGCAGACCCCGATGGGAGAGAACATGTGATGTTTGTCTGTCCAGGCCCAGGTTACCTCGCTCAGTGTCTTTTCTAGCTCCATCCATGTACGGGAGAAGTTCATGATCTCATTTTTCTTTTCAGCAGAATAGGATCTTGTTGTGTTTATACACCATGTGTTTATTATTAGTCAGACAGTTGCAGAGCACCGGAGTTATTTCCACTTCCTAGCTATTGGGCATAAAGAAGCAGGGAACAGGTATCTAAGCCTGAGTCTGTGGAGTAAGATGTCTAACCCCTTGCGTATGCCAAGGGGTGCTCTACCTAGGTCATAGGGTAGATTTATGTTTAGCTCTTGGGAATTTTCCACACTGACTCTGAAAGTGGCTGTACCAATTTCCAATTCCATTTTTTTTGAGTTCTTTATGTAGCCTGGATATTAATCCTTTGTCAGATCTATAACTGGCAGAGTCTCTGTCACTTTGTGGGTTCCTCCTTCACCCCACTGATTGTTCCCTGTGCTGTGATGAGCTTTTTCTAGCTTGTTTCCTAGGCAAATGGAGTCCTGTCGGAAAGTATCACTGCACCTGTATCACAGAGGGTGCTGCCAGTCTTGCCTTCTAGCAGTTTCAGGTTTTACGTCGAGGGCCCTGATCCACCTGGAGTTAGTTTTTGTTCAAGGTGATAGATACACGTTTAGAATTATGCTTCTGCAGCTGGATGCAGCTGGAGATGCAGTCTCGCCGGCACTGTTTGATGGAGAGGCTTTCTTTCCTTGGCATCTTGGTCACATGCTAAGTGGCTGAAGTTCTGTGTACTCATCTTTGGGTCCTTGGTCTTGTTTCGTTGGCCTATGTGTCTGTCTTTGTCTGTGTGTACCATATTGTTCTTATTAACTATGGCTCTATCATAGTGTTGAAATCTGGAATTGTAATCCCTCTGACATTGCTCTTTTGTTCAGAATTGTTTTGACTATGGGGTCTTTTCGATTCCTTGTAAATTTTAGGAATTTTTTTCTACTTCTGTATTGAGTGCAATGGGATCTTTGTATGGGGGTTTTGTCATTTCATAATGTTATTCTAATCCACAAGCATGGGATGTCTTTCCATTTCCTAGTGTTTTCTTCAGTCTTCTGTCTCCTAAGATTTAAAGTTTTTATTATTGTTTTCCTTCTTTGTTAAGTTTATTTCAAGGTAGTTTATCATCATTGAGGCTACTGCAAATGGAAGTGTGTCTAAGATCTCTTTCTCAGTGTGTCAGTTGTTGGTGGACAGAGAGGCTACTGATTTTCATCAATTAATTTTGTATCTTGCTATTTTGCTGAAGGTTTTTATCTTTTTTAGAAGTTTTTTAAGAAGTTTTTTTGTGGGATTTTGGAGATTTTTTTTGTATATGTTGTATCATCTGCACATGAGGATAATTTGACTTATTTTTTTCCTATTAGTGTCTCTGTAATTTCTTCTTATATCTTACTGCTCCTGCTAGGGCTTCATGCACAATATTGAAGTGAATTTGAGACAGTGGACAGCCCTGTGTGGACAGCTCTGTCTTATTTCTGATTTCTAAGCAGGGAGCCCATGGAGTTTGGTTGTTGCGGATGTAGTGATTATGACTTTGAGTTGCCCGTTCCACTTTTTGTCATAGGATATATGTCATGTGTGGAACACTGAAGCATACCCATTGTTCAACCTCAAGATAAGGGTTAAGGTTAAGTAGGGGGTGTGATGTAAGAGTATTTGGTCCATGTTTGTCCAAAGGATTTGTCTGAGGTGTTGGAGGAGAGGAAGGTGGAGCAGGGGGGGTAAGTGTTGAAAGGTGGGAGCTGTCAATCTTGGGGTCACTGGGGACCTACCAAAGGTAGGCACTTGGGTTTATGGACTTACATATGGAGGAACAGGTCTATATAGGAACCAGCGGGAGGAATATGTTCCAGTCTAAACGCAAGTCTACAGATAGTTTAGTTAGGGAATCTTTTAGCTATCGTCCATGTGTTTCACTTTGCCAGAGGATCGAGAGTGGTATGGAATGCATAGTTTTTTTTTTTTTTTTTTTTTTTTTTTTTTTTTTTTTTTTGATGTTAAAGAACATGGTTAGACATTTAGAGATTAAATTTGGGGCTGTTGTCTATTGTGGAGAACATGGAAGGCCAGATCTGAGTATTGTTACTTCTGTTGTGATGGCTCTTGCCACCGCAATGGCCTTCTTGTTGGTGGTGGGAAAAGCGTCAGCTCATCTGTAAATGTATCTAGTAGGACAAGAAGATAATCTGTACCTTCTAGACGGAAGTGTTTGAGTTAAATCTATCTGCCAGTCAGAAGCTGGGAGAGACCAGCCTGTCTGACAGGTTGGGAAAAGAGAGTTGGGGTTGGTGGTTCCATGGGCTTTGCAAACAGAGGAGACCTATTGTAGCAGTTGTGTCTCCTGTAGGGACAGGTAATCCCGTGTTCACAGGATCTGAGTGAGGGCCAGAGGTCCTGGGTAGAAGAGATTTTATACAGAGTTGAAAGGATTTCTTGTTTGAGAGCCTTGGGTAAGATTAACAGTTGATTTTGACACTACCACAACCCACCCCAGTAGCCACCTTGTGAAGCAGCTTTGTTTTGCTCTGCTATAGTAGCAGGGGAGCAGTGTTAGTTTTTGGAAGGGTGAGTATGTGGGGGCTTATCGAGCATATGTGTCAGGAAAACTGTTGGCAGTAGAAACACTGGGAATTTGGCTGGTGTCTCCTCCAGTGAATGGCAGTGGGTAGTTTGGGCTTCCAGGCTGCTTGTAGGAGTTTGTGTATAAAAATGCCGTTTTGAGTTAGAGTGACACATTCAATGAGGAAGTCTCATTCCCACCTGATGCCTGCACCAGAATATAGCATATTGCATGTGTACTTGGAGTCTGTGTATAGATCGATTATGGTACCTTTAGCTGGTATGAGCGCTATGAGTTCAGCCTGTTAGGCTATGGGTTATGAGTGATGCTGTAACAAATAGCTTTGTATGTTTGGGGTATCGGTTGTATAATAGCATAACAAGCTCTTTTGTGCCCCTTAGAGGAGCATCTGCCTAAGAACCAGTTGGAGGCATTAGGTATTGTTGGCTCTAATTGTTTGAGTCGGTGTTCTTTTGCTGTGAAGAGACACCATGACCAGGTCAAGGCTTATAAAATCAAGAATTTATTTGGGTTTAGCGTTTCAGAGGTTTAGTCCATTATCATTGTGGTGCAGAGCATGGTAGCATGCAGGCAGATGTGCTGGAAAAATAGCTGAGAGTTTCGCATTTGGATCCACAGGTAGTAGGAATAGAGAGACACTGGGCCTGGCTTGGGCTTTTGAACCCCAAAGCTTACCTTCAGTGACACACTTCCTCCAACAAGGCCACACCTCCTAATCCCTCTCAAGTAGTACCACTCACTAATAACCAAGAATTCAAATATGTGAGCCTATGGGAGGACATTTTTTTTTTTTTTTACAAACATAAAATAGCCAAGGACTGCACTTAGATTATATATTTTTTTTTCCTGTACGGTTTTCTCTCCTTCCCTCTGTCCTTCCTTCCCTCCCTCCCTCCCTTTCTTTCTTTCCTTCCCAAACCTAGTTCCTTCCCCCTTGCCCCCTCCTCTGAAAGGAATACAGGGTGAGGTCCTCTATTGAAGTACATGAGTAGGGACAGGAAGCCAGTGAGGATAAGGAGACATCAGGGAGTTAAGTTGTAGGGTTGAGGTGTTGAGCATGAACACAAGGAGTTAACAGGGTCTGTGAGATGGAAGCATATTGTGCAAATACCAGAAGGGGAGAAGGAGGAAAGGCTGTGTAGATATAAATGAAGTCATGAGAAGAATTGAATACAGAAAAAAGATACAGGGACAGGGTTTTTTTTTTTTTTTTTCCTCATTGTTTTGCTTTGTTTTGTAGTAGGAAGAGGAAGAGCTTGAACTAGAGTTGTGTGGTAATGAGGCATGCATCTTTGTCATGGAGGGAGGATGGGTCCTCCATAGGTAACTGAGGCTTAGTGTCCCCAAGCAGAGAGGAGTTAACAAGTATTGAAGTCTGACATACAGAAGTGGAAGGGCTGCAGAAAGTATTGTGGCGTCAAATGTGCCACGGTCAGGCCAGCAGCTTTGGTTATCAATTGGATATTGAGGCCAGATCTGAATAGAAAACTGAATGAAGCAGGAAACGAAAAGATAGTTTGAGGCCAATTGTTTGAAATCTTTTAGAAGGCAAGCTAAAGGGCTGTCTTTGGGGATGGTTATTGCCTTTGTTGTAGGTCTAAATGGGGCAGGACTTCTCTGAAGTAGTCCCCAGAGCTGAGCATTTCACTGGAATGAACTTCCAGAGAGTTTCTTAGACATCACCAAAGGAAACATTGTGAAGTACAAAGTACTACTTTGTTAAAAAATAAAACAGAGTCTGAGTCCCAGGTGCCACTGTGAACTGATGGGGGCCCTTACAGGATGAGCAGGAGAGTGGACCATATTGAGTGTAGTTCCAGGAAGGGCAGAGATGACCCTTTGGGTGCTGGAGGTCAGGCTATAAGAGAGTATAAGAGAAAGAGTGGGTTTACCTCTCCTACCAGTAAGGAGTAAAGACCAAACCCTTGCCCTGTCACATGGCCCAGATGATGTGAAGCGGAGTGAGGTGAGGCTCTTGGAAGACTAGAACCCCCGAGGAAGCGTGGTGAGCTTTCCTATTTCCTTCAACTATGGCAGATGGTTTTGTTGGGCACAGCAGTCTCGATTTGTGGGTTGTGGGCTTTTAGAACTTGTAATGCATTTCTCTGGGCAGTTCTTGACTTTCAAAGTTTCCATTGAGAAATCAGCTGTTATTGTGATGGGTTTTTCTTTATATGGGACTTGTGCTTTTTCTCTTGCACTTTCTTTGTTCTGCATACCTAGAGTTAAACTGCAGTGATTTTCTTCTTTGTTCTTCTATGTGTTTCTTGTCTTTATACAAGTGTGTCTTTCCTTAGTTTGGGGAAATTTTCTTCTAGGATCTTTGTGAAGATCTGGCCTATACCATTGTGAGTTTCTGCTCTCTCATCTGTGACTAATTTGACAGTTTGGTTTTTTCATATTGCCTTCCATGCTCTTTCTCCATGCTTTAAGTTCATATTCTTTGATTCTGTGGCTGGTCTGGATCCTCTATTTTTATCTTAAATCCTAATATTCTATCTTTAACTTGACCCATTTTGCTTGTAAGGCTTCCCCTGAGTTTTCTGGTTGGGAGATTGTGTTTTCAAATTCCATCTTTGTGGTGATTTGAGTATGGCCCCCATAGGCTCATATATTTGAATATTTGGTTTGGGGTTGGTGCAATTGTTTGAAAAGGATTAGGGGGTGTGGCCTTGTTGGAAGAGGTGTGTTACTGGGGATGGGCTTTAAATTTTTTTTTATGAAGTTTATGGTTGTTCTTTTAGGTTTTGTGTCATGGAATTCATCTAGGTAGTTCTCATTGGAAAACTTTCTGTAGGACTGGTAGGTTTGGGTGTGGTTAGAATACTGTATTTTTTGTATTTTATTTTTGTCATGAGACTTGGGCATGTGGACATCTTTTGTCAGTTCTGTGTCTGATGTGAACATAGCATGCTGGGACAGAGCACAGGATTTTTGGGCCAGGTTCAGCTAAGTCTAAAGATGGTGTGGGTGGGATGAAGTCAGGTGGACACAGGGACTGGGCTGGTACACTAGATTATGTTCTGGTCTAAGCCTGGAGTTTAGGGACAGGGTGGGCTTGTCTGACCAGAGTAGGGGGACACTAGATTTGGACCTGTGCTAGATCCTGGGATTGAGGAAGGTATGTGGAAGGGAGAAACTGGTGAACTCACCAGGGTGGATTCCAATGCAAGATAAATGGTGCATGACTGTGCCTGGGCCTTGGCTACAGCTTAGGAAGGATGAAGTGACCTGTCCTGAGTGGGTCAGTCAACAGGGTCTGCAAGAGAGAGAGAGGGGATGGAGGGGCAAGAGATGTGAAGAATAGAGCTAAGACAGGGTGTCTGATCAAGTCATGTTTGTTGAAAGAAAATCATGGGAATATAAGCACAAGCAGGGGAATGCAGCTGAAGACACTTTACCATGTGTGCCTTGCAGCTGGAAGCACTAAACAAAACAGATATGTCTAAGAAAAACAAGATGTTTATCAGAGTGTGCTCAGCTGTTGTGGGCTGTTGAAAAACAAGTCTCTTGTCAGGGTATATGGCCCAAGATGGCTGCAAAGATGATAGCCACTTTCTGTTAGGAGTTGGCTCCCAACAATGAAGTCATATAGTAAGAGAAGGGTCTGGGCTGCTGCACAGGGTATGCGCCCTGACCAGTGCCTGGACATGGTGGCTGCACAACAGGGCCAACCTGGCCAGCTGGGGCACTGGATGTGGGACCCAGGCCAAATGAAGGAGTTGGAGATGGTGCCAATAGGGGAAGATTTGGTAGACTCACTCTGCTGTCCCCTGATGCAAGATGTGCAGGACCAGACTGGTATGAAAACATTCTCTCTTTTATTGAGCGGCTGTTTCAAGCTTTGTTTTCTGTTACCAGAACTTGTCAGGTAGTTGATCAGCTGTATGGGGCTTGGGAGTCAGTCTTTGGGCAACTTACTGTTAATGTTTAAATGGGGTTTCAGGAGTAGTTCCAGCTCAGCTCAGGTTAAGTAAGATTTCTAAGCCCAGGGGCAGACCTTCTGTAGAGTCATAGGATTCTCACAATCCATCTTCAGGAGCCTGGGGCAAGTGCTTATGACTTTTCCTCAGTCCACGGGTGCTTATGGGATTGGCAGTACAAGTGTAAAATTCCTACCAAAGGATAAAAAATGTTATTTCCTTTCCTTTTAGATCTTATCTAAACTTGCTTTGCCTGCACGGCTCTGGGAACAATCAACGAAGCAGAGCTTTGCTTTCGACAATGTCGGCTACGAAGGGGGTCTGGACAGCACCTGCTCATCTCCAGCCACCACCAGTGTGGTTAACATCCTAGGCATGACATGTCATTCTTGTGTCAAGTCCATCGAGGACAAGATCTCCAGTCTGACAGGCATTGTGAACATTAAGGTTTCTCTGGAACAGGGCAGCGCCACTGTCAAATATGTGCCGTCAGTCATTACCCTGCAGCAGATTTGCCTTCAGATTGAGGATATGGGCTTCGAGGCCAGCGCTGCAGAAGGAAAGGCTGCCTCCTGGCCTTCCAGGTCCTCCCCAGCTCAGGAGGCAGTGGTCAAGCTCCGGGTAGAAGGCATGACCTGTCAGTCCTGTGTCAGCTCCATCGAAGGCAAGATCCGGAAACTCCAAGGGGTTGTGAGAGTCAAAGTCTCCCTGAGCAACCAAGAGGCAATCATTACATATCAGCCTTACCTCATTCAACCGGAAGACCTCAGGGACCACATCTGTGACATGGGATTTGACGCCGCCATCAAGAACAGAACAGCTCCCTTAAGGCTGGGACCAATTGATATCAATAAGTTAGAAAGCACTAACTTAAAGAGAGTGGCAGCCTCTCCTACCCAGACTTCTAGTCATTCGGAGACCCTGGGACACCAGGGGAGCCACCTGGCCATCCTCCCACTGAGAATAGATGGAATGCACTGTAAATCGTGTGTCTTGAATATTGAAGGAAATATAGGCCAACTCCCGGGGGTTCAAAATATTCACGTGTCCTTGGAGAACAAAACCGCCCAAATCTGGTATGACCCTTCCTATATCACCCCCTTGTTCCTACAGACAGCCATCGAGGAACTACCACCTGGGCGCTTTAAAGTGTCTCTTCCCGATGGAGTAGAGCACAATGAGCCTGAGAGTGGCTCTTCCAGTGTCCCCTCCCCTGGCTCCTCCCGGAGACACCAGGAGCAGGGCCCGTGCAGGACTGTGGTGCTCACCTTCACTGGCATTACCTGTGTCTCATCTGTTCAGCCCATCAAAGACATGCTGTCCCAGAGGAAAGGTGTGCAGCGAATATCCATCTCTTTGGCAGAAGAGACTGGAGCAGTTCTTTACGATCCCTCAGTAGTTAGCTTGGATCAACTCCGAATGGCTGTAGAAGACATGGGATTTCAGGTGTCAGTGAATTCTGGTATGTCACTGTTATATGTTTGAAATCGGTCTGGGCCATCTCTTGATGTCTCATGACAGGACTTGGGTAGTTGGATAGGTCTCCCATGTTGAACCTTACAGCAAAGCTTGGTAACCTCTGTTCACGTGTTAGCAGGATAGAGAAGATAGGATTTCCAGTTGCTGCCTCTCATATAGCCAGCACTCAAATGGTAGACTCTTCCGATCTGGTTCCTTCTCTAGAGAGAATCAAGGTCCGAATTCCAAAAAACGAGCATTGTAGGTCTGTTAAACCAAAGGGACAATCGTCACTTTCCTCTGAAGATTTCTCTACTACACAAAACAAAATAGCATTTTAGTCTTATAGGCATGATGGCACATGCCTATAACCAGTACTTAAGCTGAGAGACCACCAAAACAAACAAACAAACACACACCAAACACGCAGACAACTGGTGCAGGAGGACCTGTGTTCAAGGCCACTCTGGGCTTTGTAACATGACCCTGTCTCAAAAACATCATGGCACATTGCATGCCCATAATTTCAGACCTTATGGGGAGAGTGGATGCAGGAGGATTAGGGACATGGCAAGTTCAAGTCCAGTCTGGGCTACATCCATCCCTGTCTCAAAACAAAACAAAAAGCCCCCCCCCCCGAAACAAACAAACAAACAAACAAACACAACAAACAAAAACAAAGCCTCAAAACTCAGAACCTCAAAACTTGCAGCAACTAAAGGGTTGTCTGTTCAAGGCAGAAATTAAGAGGAGGATTTCACAGTGACTCTTCCTGCTTTCTTTGATGGCTCTCAGAGCCTTTATGGAAGGGTGGCTGTGGCAGGCCTCACAAAGGAGGGGTTCCATTTCGAGGTGGCTTGTTATCAAGTTGAGTTTCTGGAGTAGCAGCTCCCCACCCCCCAGCACTGTGGCATCAAGTGGTGTCTCTGCATAGCATATGGTCAGAGCCTGTGCTAGTTGTGAGGCTGCTATGAGATAGACCATCTGGGAGCTTCCTTGTGAGGAGGCAGTATAGGATCTCCATCTGTGTGAGTCTAGGCTATGTCTTTTCAGGGTGGTGTTCAGTGGAACAGGGAGATAAGGAAGGAGGCCCCGAGAGTGTTGGAAGCGCCCTAGGCTGTGAAGTCAGTGCTTTCTGGGAGGCTTTAGAGCCATGCAGAGTGACCCGAGCAGGACCGGACCCTGGTTCTTGACCCACGACAGTAGGAAGTCAGAGGTCAGAGCCACCAGGCTTGGGGTTGGGATGAGGACTGTGTGATGGGAAATGGCCCAGGATGAGCTCTTCCCAGATGCTGAAGGGCAGTGTGGAGCTGGGGATGTAGATCTGAGGGAAGGAGCTCCGGGAGAAGAGTGGGATGAACTGAGTGGGATGGAGCATTTCCCAGATGGCAGCTAGAGGGGAAGGCGGCCTCTTCCGTTAACTCAGCAGGCCATGCAAGCGAAGGAGAGCAGCATCTGTCAGGGTTAGCTGGGGAGAGCTTGTCAGTCCTCTGCACACAGGGAACATAGGGGCTAGCCTTTGTCAGGAGGCTGGGGAGACTTAGTAGAGCAGGGGAATAGAGATAGCATGTACCAGAGAAGCCCAAGGTGAGGAGGGGCGGAGTGTCTCTCTCTCTTTCTATTGACAGGCTCTCCCGTTCTTGTCTAGGCTAGTCTCAAACAGTTTGGGCTTAGGTGATCCTGAGCACAGTCTACTGAGTAGGGGACTGTTGGCCAGCAAGCCTATTTGCTGAGGGGACAGTTGTGTGTCTGTGTTGGTAACTGGAGCTACTCATAGGTCACTCAGGCAACGCTCCAGCAGTACCGAGGGCTTCTGGACTTGTTTCCCATACTCCACATCCTTTGACCACTGAGTCTAGCCATGTCCTTGAGAAGACTGCTCTATTGGGATACTTTCGAGGCTCCCCTCTGTTCACATCCACCCCACCCACCCCAGCAGGTGCAGCATGTGACGTGTGCGGTGGCCACACGCTTTGTACCAAGCATCGCTTTGCTTTCTCACCACACTCTCCACACCCTGGAAAGAATGTGCGGTGTATGTGTTTAAACAAAGTCGATAAAGAGAATGGCAGAACAGTAAATCTCACATTCTAAAGAAGTATTGAAGAGGCTCTCTATAAACTGTTTGGTGTAAGGCTCCTTCTTTCAGCGCTACAGTCTGGTTATTGGCAGCCAAAGAGAAATGACCATGGAACTGCATGTTAAAAGTAATTGAACTTGCCTGAGTAAACACAGGAAGAAAAGAACTAATTCATATTAGGTAGAACTATGAGGATTATAGCCACTAAGGCCAGGAGATGCATAGAGTATGGGATCTAGTGAATAAAATATAAACACCCAGCTGAATTTCAGTTAATTACTGGGTGATTTCTTTTGTGTAAATTTATGAGAACTGAAGATACACTTACAGTAAGTAAGTGGCTATAACCCTCGTAGTTCTACCTAATATGAATTAGTTCTTTTCTTCCTGTGTTTACTCAGTCAAGTTCAATTACTTATGATGCTTTGATTATAGTATTATGTAACTGAGTAGAGTTCTCTAACACTTTGTGATCTTTGAGCTACTAAATTTATGGCAATTTGTTATAGTAACAGCAAGAAGCTAATTTGAACAGTCTTTTTAGAACCTGAGAAGTACTTGCCCTTCAGATTTGTGTATCTTATTCGAAGTAAGTTGTACCTTCAGAACAAAAAACAAACAGGCAAAACAAAATAGCCAAAACCAAAGTAAAACCCACAGTGCTGTACTGGCACATGGATAGATAGAAAAGACCAGTCAATGTTATGGAGCCAAGAGGCAGCTCTATGCAAATATGGGCTTCACATTCGTGTCACTGGGACTCTGGGGAGAAGATGGTAGTCTTTTCAGGCCATGGAAGATCAGAGCTGGGAAGAAATTAACCTTGACTATTACCTTATATGCCACATAAAATAATAAGGTTTATTATAGGCTTGACTATGGGAGTTTATTAAGACTTGTACAAGGATCAGCAAGATAGCTGAGTGGGTACAGTGCTTGCTGTACAAGTGTGAGAACTGGGCTTCAGGTTCCCAGCGCTGACATAGTACCTGGCCAGGACTGGTGCCCCACTTGTAATCTCAACACTCGGAGAGTTGAAACAGCGGCTGCCCAGAGCCACCGTAAATAAAGTAAAGAGATCAAAGAAGACACCTGATTTCAACCCTGTCCTTTATGTGCATGTACACCCACCCACATACGGATGTAGACATGTGATGTCAACCTGTGTCCTCTACATGCATGTATATCCACGTGTTCCCACATTCACATGTGTGCCCACACACATACTCATGGGTGCATATATGAGTGCATGTGCACACACACATACTGGGAGAGAGAGAGAGAGAGAAAGAGAGAGAGAGAGAGAGAGAGAGAGAGAGATATCACATGTGTAGAAAAAGAAACCTAGGGCTTTGAGAGGAGAATTCCATGAATACTTTTAGCACGTTGGGGAAGAATCTATTAAAAGAATTAAGCATGTAAAAAGATTGACAGTATGAGCAGAAGAACTCCGATTACCAAAAGGCATCAGAAGGATGACAGCACCCAATGCAGGCTTGGAGAAGACATTTGCAATGCTTGTCGACTGACAGGTCCTATCTGAAAGTTACAGGAGAGAGAGGACCATTGGAAATGCCAGTCCCCATGTCACCTCTAGGAGCTTCCATCTGAACATTGTCACAGTTGAACTTCCTATTGTAACAAGCAGAATTCTTTTTTGTCCTCTAATTATTTCTCAAATTTTATTTTAGAAAACTTCACTATTAACGGTGTCGGAAACTTCAGCTCTGGGCATTCTGTGCCGCAAGCCATGGCTGATTCACCAGGGTCTGTGCAAAAAATGGCTTCTGACACTAGAGGGCTCTCCACACACCAAGATCCTGGCCACTTGTCAGATACCCCACCGTTCCTGGGGACAACAGCATCACAGAAGTGCTTTGTACGGATCAAAGGCATGACCTGTGCGTCCTGTGTGTCTAACATAGAAAGGAGTCTTCAGAGACATGCTGGTAAGAGGCCGGCAGCCATGTTGAACTTGGAAATACTTTGTATCAACTCTCCATTGTCTGTGTTTACCAGTAACCCCGGCAATATGGCAGCAAGCCCATTACAAGACAATTTAGATGTTTGTCTGATGTCTCCCCGGTATGATTAGCATTCTGTCCCTTAAGCATTTATTTTGTTACAAAGTAGATCTCTGAACACATTAGCTATGAAAACCTGGTCTGATGGTCAAGGTTTATTCTATGGAAAGATGTCTGGATTAGCTTTCCCCAGTCTCTCACCCTCATCCCATCAGTCCCTCTATAGAAAATGAAACACCAGCCTGTGCTTAGAATTTCCGTTTTCAGATACTCTGTCCTGTTGACTCCAAAAGCTAATACATTGTTGATTTGTTGGGTTTGCCCGCCTGATGATGTCTATAATACTGCTTCTTAAACCGGAAAGTGCAACAAAAATCTTGTTCTTGTTTCTGTTTGGAAATACTCTGATGGTGATCCCACCGACATCCCTGAAGCAGAGCTGACCCAGTGGCCGCAGGAGACTTTGTGCTCTGACTCCTGGCTCTGCATCAGGCTTACCTTAGGCTGTCCCACTTTTCCATCCTTCTGTTCACTCCTTAAAAGTACCAGAGCCCTTGCTTGGGTCACTGTCATAAATATAGGTGTGTTGCAGAAGGACCTTTGTCAATGGTGGTCTAGCAGCAGATAAATTAAAATTTAATTTCATGGTACTTAAGTTTCTGCTCCTGACTTTAACCTCTCGTTTCTGTCTTTTATGGCATATTTTTCTAAAGCACATCATGCCTTTCATTTATTTGAATGTGACTCTTTCTTCTCCTTAAACTAACACAATACTGTTAGCCCAATGATCTACAGGTTTTTCACTTTTGGAAATCCTTAAAAACTTGAAAAGAATAAATAAAACCATTTTTGAAAAATTAAAAATTTTCCCTGTATGTCAAAAAGGGAAGGAAAAAAAAGTAAGCCTTTCTGTGATAGTGGTTGTGTTCACTGCAACTACACCCCTCGTCTGATGCGCATGCAACAGTGGACCTTCTTAAGGCTTGGCATCCCCAGGGTCTGCATGGGCACCTGGAATCTCAGACCTACTAAATCTGACTTTACAAGGTCCTCAGTTGGCTCCTATCCCATTCGTGTCTGAGAAGGGTTGTTCAGGAACAGTAGCTCTCTAACCGGGCTCTATGTTAGAATCACCTGAGAAGCCTTTTAAAAATGACACTGGACATTTACCCTGGGAGATCCTGAGCTGCCTGGTATGTGTTAGGAGCCGTCGTCAAAGTTGTTCATGGCTCCCCGAGAGATGCTCGCTCCCAGCCAGTTTTGGGGAGCTACTGTTCTAGAGGATTTCTTAGTTAAATCAGGACAACAATATCAGCCCCGTTGCCATGCCCAGAGTCACAGTTGTGACCTGATGGTTCCAGGTATTCTCTCCGTGTTGGTCGCCTTGATGTCGGGAAAGGCAGAGGTCAAGTATGATCCAGAGGTCATCCACTCGTCTAGGATAGCTCAGCTCATCCAGGACCTGGGCTTTGAAGCATCAGTCATGGAGGACAACACAGTCTCTGAAGGCGACATCGAACTGATTGTAAGTGCTGTGGCTATCCTTTAGAGCAGTGGCTCTCAACCTGAGTGTCCTGACCTGTTTGTCCAATGACCCTTCACAGAGGTCTCCTGAGAGCATCAGAAAACACATTTACATCACAATCCGTAACAGTAGCAAAATGACAGTTATGAAGTGGCGGTGAAAATCATTTTATGATTGGGGGTCACCACAGCGCCGTCTGTGGAAGCTGGAGGGCGCTGTGACATCTTACGACAGTGCTACCCTTGTACTTGCTGGCTGCTGGGCAGTGTGCTCTGTTTTGTTCGACCTGTTCAGTTTGTGAGGGAGGATTGGTTGTGTCACAGAGTGTCAGGGAGAGCCTTCCTATTGTGTATACCCAAGGTCAAGAGAGAAGGGTGGTGAAGTGTCAGTGTCTAGAGCAGAGAAGCCACAGATGGTGGGCTTTGGCAAGCATGGTAGACTGGGTGACTCATTGTGGCACAGTCCTTCAAGTCTGAAGCCAACCACCTGCAGGCGTCTCTAGACACAACACCCAAGTCCTTGGAGGAGCGAGCTCCATTCAGTGACATATCTAGGTCTGGAGTACGTAGAGCTAGTAGACGTTAGACCCTGGATTCCATCCAGTTTCTCCTAAAATGAAACCACATGAAAGTCGAGAGGATTTGTAGGCACACCAGTGACTACAAGCTGAGTGACCATGAGTCCTAAAACTCCTGAGGGACTGGAGGTGAATTCCTAAGGGACCCGTTACCAGTGTTTTCTGCCTGTCCACTATTACAGTTGCATGTCAACACGTTATTGGGAATCATAGTCAGTTCTGGTATTTGCTGTGTCCTCTGTTCAGATCATATTTGTAGAAAATGCTTTTTGTAAACAAAGGGAGATATAAAGAACATCCCTGCAGGCCCCGCCAAAATTGAGCAATATTGTTTAACTGGGGTAAGTGGGGCTTTTGCTTCTTTGTGTATTTAGTCTCTGCCATTAATGGTAAGTCCATGTTTAAAGAAAATATGGACAACATGAGGCACATTGAGCTCCTGATAAGCTGTATTCTCTGAAGAGCCTACCCTTGGTCCTAGATCCAGGATCTGAGTGCTGAAGGGACAGAGTTAATACTTCCTGGTTATAGAAGCATCAGAAATGGGGAGGACTCTTGTTGAAATCTTCTAGATTCACACACAGTAGGTACCTTGTCCCACTGAGACACTGCACAGGAAACCTAAATCTAGAGATGATGGGAGATAACTCAGGAAATAGTACTGTACTTATTGTGTAATCCCGAGGACCAGAGTTCAGATCCCCAACACAGAGCCAGACGGGCCTGCAGAGCTGCAGTGTCAACGCTAAGGAAACAGAGTAGTCCCTGTGGCTAGTCAGGACAGCTGAGCGGGCAAGCTCTGGATTCAGAGACTTACCTGCCTGCCTTGATAAACAAAAGTGGAAAGCAACCAACGGTGACATCACCCCGTTTTCTACATGCACATAAAGAAATCCAGTCAATATGGCCTGGAAGAGGCCCAGTGGGTAAGAGAGAATCGACTCCCACAATTTGTCTCTCACCTCCAAAGGTAGGTCTTGGAAAGTGCATTCCTATATTCATAAACATGCACAAGCAAGTAGATAACTAGAACGTCAGAAAGTGAGAACTCATCAATGTACTATATCATAGTCTTTTTTTTTTTCTCTAACCTAGCCCCCGCTCCAGCTCCTCTAAACAGGGTCTTACTGTAGTTTTCCGTTTGCTTGCTTTTTAAAACAGGTCTCATTATTTAGTCCCAATTGGCCTGGAATTTACTCTGAAGACCAAGTCGGCTTCAAACTCAGAGATTTGACCGCTTCTGCCTCCCAAGTATTGGGATTGGGGGACCTGTACCACTGCACCCAGTTGAACATTCTATGTGAACTTCTATATTTATTTGTTGGCATAGGCTAGGCATGTGCCCTGCCACTGATTCACACCCCAACCTAGAACTTGTGCACTTAATTTGTAGTCTAGGCTATCTTATGTGCCTCCTCTGTATCCAGTGGTGGCATGTGATGTCACACTTAAAATTTTTTTTTTCAGGGTTATGGGACTCAGTGGTATGGCAGGGGTGTCACAGGTACCAGTTTAAATTCTTGCCCTGTTGCTGCAGGGACATTTTTTAACCTGGTCTCCAATAGCTTGGCTCCCCGTGTAGACTGCAGTGGCTCCAAAAAGACACTGGACACAGGTTTTCAGGGTCGAGGCTTCAGCTCTGCCCCTCACTGGTGTGAGAGACGAGACATGATGCACACATTAGTAAGCCTGTCAGCACTTCAGGTTAGAAGCCTCCTCCCTAGGCCTGACAGAACAGTTATCACCACAAAGATGAAAGAGAGCTTAGGGGTTACAATGAAATACCTGCAGACTTGTCAAGTGTGTGTAGCTCACCCAACACTAAGGGCAGATGAGCTGCTGCCTGATGGATGGTTCTTCCTTTCTCGTCTTGCGCTTAAGAACCACGCCACGTTGAGTGTTATCAGTCACAGGGGAGTTCCTTCTCGCTCCCTAATTCCAGTGGCTCTCTCGTGGATCTCTGAGCATCTGTTCTGGATCTCTGCTGCACTCTTGGAAGTGCAAGTGTAATTACATTGTCTTGATGGTCAACACTCCTCCTGTAGCTCTGCATCAGCTGCCAGCTCAGCAACTCTTTTTGAATGAGTGCTCACAAGCCTTGATGCCATGGTCCAGCCAGTGCTGCAGACTTGCCCTTTTCCTTGTGTACCCAGTGCCCTTCCCGGCCTGGCTGCCTATCTTAGTTAGGGTTTTTCTGCTGTGAACAGACACTATGAGCAAGGCAACTCTTGTTTTTCGAGACAGGGTTTCTCTGTGTAGCTCTGGCTGTCCTGGAACTCACTCTGTAGACCAGGCTGGGCTCGAACTCAGAAATCTGCCTGCCTCTGCCTCCCTAGTGCTGGGATTAAAGGCGTGCGCCACCACTGCCTGGCGAGCAAGGCAACTCTTATAAGGACAACATTTAATTGGGGCTGACTTACAGGTTCAGTCCATTATCATCAAGGTGGGAACATGGCAGCGTCCAGGCAGGCATGGTGCAGGAGGAGCTGAGAGTTCTACATCTTCATCTGAAGGCTGCTAGTAGAGTACTGGCTTCCAGGCAAATAGGGTGAGGGTCTTAAAGCTCACACCCACAGTGACACACCTACTCCAACAGGGCCACACCTCCTAATAGTGCCACTCCCTGGGCCAAGCCTATACAAATCACCACACTGCCTGAACACCTCATGCCACGGTGCCTTTTGAGTTCCCTCTGTCATGACCCTTACTGTCACCTGTCCACACCCTCTGCATGTTTTAGGACCAGCGAATTGCCTACCCACTGCACCAGTGGTTTCCTAAATACAGTTCTCCTGATAATGTGGCACTGACATTACCTCTGTTGGAGCCAGCAGGGCACTGGAGCAGAGCAGATTCCAGGGACACTTGAAACTGTAGACTATTGAGTTTGGAAGATTTTTGCAAAGGTGCACTTGCACACACTTGGTGTGTGGTGGCTGCTGCAGTGTTGCTGGTGAGAGCACAATGTGCAGTGCTTTCCAGAAGTCCATTCTTAGCCAAAAGCCAAACCTCAGTCTGCAGCCACTGGCTAAATGGTTGCTATTGCCTACATTGGCATTGGGGGAAAGCCATCGAACCACTGGGATTGGCATCTGTGGATGTCCCGGGAAGTAGCAGCCTGCCACTTAGGTTCCTGAGGTACATTGGAAAGGCTCGTCTCAGTCTTGGGAGTTTTGTCCTCCTGTCTTTCAGATCACAGGGATGACCTGTGCCTCCTGTGTTCACAACATCGAGTCCAAGCTCACAAAGACAAATGGCATCACTTACGCCTCTGTGGCCCTCGCCACCAGCAAAGCCCATGTGAAGTTTGATCCGGAAATCATCGGTCCCCGTGACATCATCAAGATCATCGAGGTAGCTAATTCCTGAGAGATTTGTGTCCACTTTTACAAAGCAGTAAAATATAATCACCAAAGAAAGTAGTGAAGCCGGATTCAAAAGTCCTCTATAAGCTGCGGGCTTCTCCAAGAGTGGTAAGGTCAGTTGTTTAATTAATTAAAGGTTAACGAGCAGCAGATGGTCTGAGCAGAGCATCAGCGAATGGGTAAGAAAGAGATGAGGCTGAGGCAGGGCTGGCAAGGGGCTCAGCAGGTGAAAGGGGCTTTCAGTGGAAGCCTGGCCACTCAAGTTTGATCCCTGGAACCCAAGGTAGGCAAAATCTGACTCCCAAAAGCCATCATCCTCCAACTTCCACATATGTGCGCGCGCGCGCACACACACACACACACACACACACACACACACACACACACACACACTCTCTTTTTAAAGAAAAAGACGAGAGGAAAAAACATTACATTTTCAGTTTTAGACATTTCCTGAAAATCACCAGTCTTGACAAGATACCTGCCTTGGAGAGTTTAAGTTGCTCGATCGCCATTTAAACATATTATGTCTACCTGTGCTGGGCGTGTGCAGACTCAGGATGCTGGCACTAATTCCATGCTTCCCTCTCTGCTAGGCTTGGAGGAGAATTTGGTCATCTTGCTTCAGGCAACCAGAGGGTTCATGGCTGTCCTTCCTCTCGCTCTCTCTGTTCACAGACTTCCCATCTCTGCTTTAATGTCCGCACTGTAGCAGACCTTAAGAGGGTGAGCGTCCTCGGTGATTGGAAAGGATTCAGAGAGTCCAAATTAAGTGAGATCAGTGTAGCAGCCAGTGGCAAGGGTTAAACTTAGTGAAACTGCTTATGAAATGAGGCATTGTATCAGGCTTTATGCCACTGATACCGTCTCCTCCTTCATTTTCCCTTCCATGGGCATGTGTACATAGAGAGGGTGTCTGGCATGTGGCCCAGTAGAGCTTTCTGACGGAAAGACATGCCGTTGCTGTTTTTATACAGGTAGGCTGGCTAGCTTCACAGCTGCCTCATTCAATGAGGGTAGAGCCTCACTCAGGGAAGTGAAGTTCTCGTTCACTGATACCCGGCTCACTAGAGGCAAGACGGCAACTTCCAACTCAGACACCATTCTACTGTACCCTAAACCGTAGAGAATTGTGTCCACATGTCGCCCACAGGGCTGAAGACACCAGGATGCCGAGAACAGGAGGGAGAGTTCTAGGTGGAGGTCTTCAGTCGTGTCTCACACGCACTTTGACTTCTAATATCTTAGCCGCTTCTACCCCACGCAGTGATTTGGTGCAGCCTCCTGGACCTCTGTCCAAAATGGAGAAATATTGGAATATTGCTTGGCTTCCAGGCTTGCGCGATTCTGGGGCATCTTTTCCTGATACAACCAGGCTGGAACTAGTTATGAGAATATTTGCCTTGTGTTGGCTTTAATGCCCTTCTGCCGTGACATTTCATTTTGGAGACACTCAGCGCCAGCATCCTGGGCTGTCTTTAGTGTGCTGGCAGGACAGTCTCTGGCTGCTCTCGTGCGCACCCACAAGGAGCGGCAGAGATGTAATGCTCAGACAGAGGTGGCGGTGGCAGAGCTTAAGGGAAGGCTCAGGGTTGAGGTACAGTTTGCCACTCTTCATGTAGTGAGGCCCCGAGCACAGTAGGTAGTTGCTTGGCAGAAGCCTAGAGACCCAAACTCTGCGCCCAGTTCTTTAACACACTATTTCTCTCTGACCTTCCTTTTCCTCGTGAGTGGGTGAAGTACCAGACCACAAGGCATCTGAATTCTTTAACTCAAGACGCTTGATGTCAACCCTGGTCAGCTTTAGGACCCACTGGAGTGAGTGACACAATAGCAACTGCCTTTACGTCAAGTATGTTGAGTAGGGAGAAGGATTTCCATTCAGTGCTGTGTCTGCAGGATGGCACAGTCAGTCTCTTGGCACACAGAGTACTGAACCTCCGAACAGGCTTTGGGAGCCATTTTCAACAAAGAAGTCATGACAGAAAAACCATAGGCTACCAGAGGAATTTTGAGATTTCAATTTCCAGTGTTGGAAATGCTTTCTACTGTGCACATTTTAACCACCCCACTCCCCACCCCTCTTTTCATCACAAGGAAATTGGCTTTCATGCTTCCCTGGCCCAGAGAAACTCCAACGCTCATCACTTGGACCACAAGATGGAAATAAAACAGTAGGTAGAAAACAGAAGGTGAACGGTTGCCCTGGCTAAGTCTCCGTCCCCTCCCACTGACTTTGTGGCCCTTGCTGATGCCTGTGTTGCCTTCAACCTTGGTTCCTTGCCTGTTAACCCTTATGAGGTCAGCAGCTGGAACCGCTGTCTG
This sequence comes from Rhabdomys pumilio, assembly GCA_030674055.1. NCBI lineage: Eukaryota > Metazoa > Chordata > Mammalia > Rodentia > Muridae > Rhabdomys > Rhabdomys pumilio. Next base: position 13,755,600 of record JANHMN010000015.1, on the reverse strand, counting down.
TAGAAGCTTCTGGATGTTGGCAGCGTCTGTGTCTGCACTGCCCAGCTTGGTAGTGCACTTGAGATGCAGTAGTGTGTGTGTGCATTCAAATGAGTGTAGAACCCAGGGCTCTTCTCTCTTTTTTTAAAATTTCACTAATTTTTAGCTACTTAAAATAGTCACCTGTAGCTGGTGGCTATTTAAATATTTAATACTGCTATTAAGTTTCACTAATTCTAACAGCAGGGTTGGCTTTTTATTTTAGTCTAGGCTTTATTTGCATAAGTTCTAGGAGTAGGATCTGAAGACAGTCTTCAGAGCTAAGTGGAAAGAAAATGGCTACCGCAGGGAAGGACATAGCTCAGTGACAGGGCCTATGCTTAGCACGTACCAGGCCCCAGAATCTCCAGCACAGGATGGGGGTGAGGGTGAGGGTGAGGGTGAGGGTGGTGCAGAGTAGGATGCAGATAAAGGTTAATTCATCATCTCGGATGCTCACTTAGTCTTTCAGCACACTTGAAGACTGCTGTTGTATATAGGGAAGTACCTTAGAGCAACTCCTTGCCTTGTCAGGAAAGTGACAAGTGAGCAAACTGTGACATCAGTAACTTAGGCAAATTCTGGAAAGTCTGGGAAGAAGGAGACCCAGGATTTGAAACTCAGAGAAGTGTGCTAAGCTAATGGCATCAGCAGGGAGTGATGGATCCTTCTGGGGCTTTGATGGTGCCTTTAGTTTGGTCCGATTGGTTTGCCCGGGATGTAGGGGACTGACAGTCTAGGGTTTGGGAAACCAGTGGGTCTGTCTCTTGGATAGCCTCAGGCAGCAGCCTGAACCCTCAGGACTGCAGGATCTACATTAGGACACACAGCTTACAAGGACCTTCATTGAGGGTTGCACACTGTCTGTTAGGAATACCATGCTGCAGCTCACATGCAGTCACAGATGTCATCTGCAGACCTTGGTTTCTGGCTTTTGTGTTTATTGACAGACTCACTAACCTTTTACTCTTATTTTAAATACTTGTTTAAAATGTGTAAAAATAAGCTTATATTAATAAAATACTATTTCCATCCATTTCTTGCATCGAGGGGAATCTATGTAAGACTACAAAGAGAATTCTAGGCAGCTATAGACTAAGAGTGGAAACCTCTTTGGGGCTAGTTCTTATCGTTCAGGCTTCATTTGTTGTACCTATAAATTGGTGGCCACCAGCTTATGCAAAGGCAGAGCTGAGCCCAAGTGTCCCTCTAGCAATGCCTGGCCCTTCAGGTCACTGATGGTGTCGGGGGTGGAGGGTAAACCTCACTCTTGGTTTAGTTCATCCTAAATCTGATCTAACCAGTGCCAAGTGGTTCTGATGTGTCCGTGTTGCTGACTTTGCCTTCCAGGTGGAAGAAATCTTTCCTGTGTAGCCTGGTGTTTGGCATCCCTGTCATGGGCTTGATGATCTACATGTTAATCCCCAGCAGTCAGCCCCACGAGACGATGGTCCTGGACCACAACATCATCCCAGGACTGTCCATTCTAAATCTCATCTTCTTCATCTTGTGCACCTTTGTCCAAGTATGTATTGGAAAGCTCTGCCCTTTTGTACCCAGGCATGGCTAATGGATCTCTCTTCTGCCCTTTGTGCCCAGGCATGGCTTAATGGATCTCTCTGTTCATTGGCTGTGTCAACAGCCCTTTAGCCTAGTTCCAGTGGTACCTCATGGCAGCTATGCAGTGTCACCTTTGGGGAGCTGCTGCTGTTATTTCTGTCTTATGACCAGAGGGAGAGCAGGGTAGAGGGAGGCTGCAAATGTGGAACTAATAAGAAAGGCCTGGTTTCATGGTCACAGGTCATTGCAAGTGGTTGAAACTTGACAGAACAGCCACCCTCTTCTTGTGAGATTGGTGAGCCTGTGTATGTGTGCGTGTGTCTTACAGGACTCAGGACCTCATATATGCCATACGTGCTAGGCAAGTGTGTCATCACTCAGTCACACCCCAAGTCTCCATTTCCTGATTTATTTATTACTATTTTAGTTTACCCTCATTGTTAGAATTTTCAGATGAGTGTCCCTAGAGCGCATGCTTCCGATGAATGTTCTATCCTTAAAGGCAAAGTCTTTATCTTTGGATACATTTATCATTTAGGACAGGGAGGCTTTGTGGAACATCTGCTCCGCACGCATGCCTGTATGCACAGAGAATGCCTGCATCTGTACATTTGACATATAAAACTAGGACTATTTAGGGGTAACCACTTGTAGGCTGGATTATTTTCCTGTATTTTCTTTTTAGTTGAAAATGTGCTTTGCCCTTCTTGTGAGTAATTTCACCAATACTGAAGCAAAGAGAAATGTACTTTGACTGATTACGCTTGCCTCTGGCCCAGTCCTGTTCCCTACTGCTGCTCTCTCATATCTCACCTTTGTAGAGCAAACCTTTCTGTCTCGGTCTCTGTCTCTCTGGCTCTCTCTTTGTCTCTGTTTGTCTCTCTCTGTCTCTGTATGTGTACGTATGTGTGTATGTGTATGCATGTATGTGTATGTTTGTGTGTGAGTGCAAATTCATACAATACAGACACAGATGTTTGTTAATGAAAGTGGGAGGTCACATGAGAACACTAGCGGATGCTGCCTTTCTGTTTTGAGCCGTGGGCATATTTTGCGTCATTGGCTTACCTTCTCTTTAGAGACCATTCACAGTATAAGTGAATAATGTCATTGTCGTTACCATTCTTTTATGGACATTTGCATGGTATGCCTGCATTCCAAACGTCCCGTATCCTTGGTCATCCATTTCTGTGTCCAGTAGTGCTCTGAATGAGAAAGTATGTTTCACTGGAGACTGAGGCAGAGTGTGTGTCATCAGTATCAAACAACCATGCGGAACAGAGTGGTATCAGCTACGTACAAGAACCTAGAATACTCATAGTCCTGAGGCTGGATCTTCCCCACTCCTCAGCCAACCCTCACCCTTCCTGTCTTTCAGTTCCTGGGTGGGTGGTACTTCTATGTACAAGCCTACAAATCACTGAGACACAAGTCAGCCAACATGGACGTGCTCATCGTGCTAGCTACAACCATTGCCTACGCCTACTCCCTGGTCATCCTGGTGGTTGCAGTAGCTGAGAAGGCAGAGAAGAGCCCCGTGACCTTCTTTGACACGCCCCCCATGCTCTTCGTCTTCATCTCCCTGGGACGGTGGCTGGAGCAGGTGGCAAAGGTAGCTACTGCTTCAAGTTAAGAAAAGAACGGTTCTTTCAGTAATCTGACTCTCAGCCCAAAGGCAATGTGTGTTGAGAGCTACTAATTACACACGCCATAAAGAATGGCCGGCCAAGAGGAATCTGAACCCCCATGTAATTAGGGGCCACAGTCACTAATCTCCCAGTCGGTTGTTTCTTCTGAAATCCCAGCTAATCTGGCTAATTAGTAAGACCTTTGTTCCGGGTAATTGTGTAGTGGAACGAACTCTGAACTTCAGGCGGAGCTTGAATGGTCTCTTAGCACCTAATGGATTATAGTTAGTTAGTTAGTGAAATCTACACCTCTACCTCAGGGCTGGGTAATGTTCAGTGCTCTGCAATGGAGCCTATAAACAAGGGGGAAGGAAATTATATTGAAGGTGAAAGAAAATGGCCGTTGGGCAGACAACGGGGATTGTGTTCCTCTGAAGTGGGATTCCAGCTCTGCCTCAGCAGCATGGGGCTGGGCTTTCCTTGTGGCGCTGACACGCGTGGCCGCCTTAGTGGCATGGTTGTGTTTATTGTGCCAGCCACCTCAGTGCTGTGCATGTGAGTGTCAGCCTGGGTTTGGACTGTCAGCTCTCATCCTGGTTATTTCCTAGAGCAAAACTTCAGAAGCCCTTGCAAAACTCATGTCACTCCAAGCCACAGAAGCCACAGTTGTGACCCTGGGTGAGGACAACTTAATCCTCAGGTGCGTTGTGTGTCGATCAGTAGAGCTTGGGATTCTTGTCGACCACCAGTGTAGTGACAACAAGTGACCGTCGTTTGTTAAGGACATTGTTCAGGCCACCATAGCCTTCACCCTGAAGCACCGTCCAATGGCTGCCTTGGCTGCTAATTGCAGTTGAACCAGTGACCTTTCTAAAGGTCTGTATTGTACCAGTCTGTCTAGACTGCTGTGTAGTGGCATCCTTCAGCAACTACCTGCTTTCCTTACGATAAAGTTGATAGCCCTTGCACAGCAGTGGGACTCTGATATCAACTGTGCACGCCCTCTTGAGTTTAGCCCCAGCCAAATTGCTCAGGGTGAAGCTAGAATGATCATCCCCCCACCCCGACACCCATGAAGTTTGGCCTCAGGACCCTCAATGACAAGTCCCTTCATATGAAATGGAACTGTATTTGCCTAGAATTCACATCCTTCCACATACTTTAAATCATCTTTAGAATAATTATGATACATTTGCAATGTAAATGGTGTGTAAATTTATACTGTATTGTTTAGAGATTTACAGAACAGTGATGCAAAAATATACACATGTTGTGTACGTAGACAGGTGACCCCTGCACCTCCCTTTTCCCCCTCCCCCTCGTGTGTGTGTTTGTGTGTGTGTGTGTGTGTGTGTGTGTGTGTGTGAATGTGTGTGTTGGGGATGGGACCCAAGGCCTCCTACATGCTAAGCAAGTGCTATACCACCAAGTTCTATCCCAAACCCATCCATGAATATTTTTGATGCAAAAATATTCAATATTTTGAATATTTTTGGTTGTATCTGCTAATCTAGAACTCTTAGGTACATAGGGCTAGCTGTAAAAGGTTTAATAGTCAGTCTAGAACCCTGTCTAATTGTAGATGAGAAGGATGTTATCTGAGTGTCTTCTCTTGCAGAGAGGAGCAAGTGCCCGTGGAGCTGGTGCAGCGAGGCGAGATTATCAAGGTTGTCCCTGGGGGCAAGTTCCCAGTGGATGGGAAAGTTCTAGAAGGCAACACCATGGCAGATGAGTCCCTCATCACTGGTTAGTGGCTTGTTTCCTGTTCCCTCTGGTGGGGGTCATGGTCATCATTGGTCCCTGTGATATTGAGTGGGCTGAGTGAGTGATTGACTTCTGTCTCTTCCCTAGGAGAGGCCATGCCTGTCACTAAGAAACCCGGGAGCATAGTGATTGCTGGCTCTATAAATGCTCATGGCTCTGTGCTCATTAAAGCTACCCATGTGGGCAATGACACTACTTTGGCTCAGATTGTAAAGTTGGTGGAAGAGGCCCAGATGTCAAAGGTAATGATGGACCTTAAGACACATAATGAAACCCCTCTCTTGAAAAATGATTTCAAAGGGATTTAGCTCAGTGGGTAAACTGCCAGCCTAGCATACCAGAGGCCCTGGATCTGATCTCCAGCATTTAATAAAACAGAAGGTTGGAGCCAAAGCATCCTCATATCCCCTTCTAGTCCAGAGGCCGGAGCTAGAAGGTCAGGACTTCAAGCTCACCCATGATTTCAGTCAGCTCCAGACTACCTGGACTGCATTATTCCCTGCCTCAAAACAAAACAGATGTGAGAAATGATCTCAAAGATTCATAGCTCCACCCATCAAGTAGAGATTGATTCCTAAAGATAGCAGTGGAGGGAGTGTGGACCCAATCCTTATACATGTCTGTCTTTGTAGGTTGTAACTTCCTGTGGTCTTAATGTCTTGTTTCCATAGGCTCCCATTCAGCAGCTGGCTGACCGGTTTAGTGGATATTTTGTCCCGTTTATCATCATCATTTCAACCTTAACACTGGTGGCGTGGATTGTCATCGGCTTCGTCAATTTTGGTGTGGTTCAGAAGTATTTTCCTGTAAGTCGCAGGCCTTGAACAAGATGGTTGTCGTGCTTGAAATAACTTACTGCCATTAATCCTGTTCTCGTGTGTTTTAGCTTCACTAGGGCCTAATAATTCTCTTATTATTTGTCTTAGTTAGGGTTTTACTGCTGTGAAGAGACACCATGACCAAGGCAACTCTTATAAGGATGACATTTAATTGGGGCTGACTTACAAGTTCAGAGGTTCAGTCCATTATCATCAAGGTGGGAGCATGGCAGCATCCAGGCAGGCATGGTGCAGGGGGAGCTGAGAGTTCTACATCTTCATCTGAAGGCCGCTAGGAGAAGTCTCACTTCTAGGAAGCTAGGATGAGGGTGTTAAAGCCCACGCCCAGCTTGACACACCTACTCCAACAAGGCCACACCTCCTAATAGTGCTACTCCTAGGCCAAACATATACAAACTACCACATTACTTTATTTTATTTGCTTCTTTTATTTATTATCAGTAAAATTTCAGTCATGGTAGGATAATCAATCTACTTCTGAAGGTCCTTATTGAGATTGCTGCTTTCAGGTCAGGAATATAACTCAGTGGTAGACTACTCACCTATTACGTGCAAGGGCCTGGGTTTCTTCATGGACATGGATATCCACATACATGAATTCCTTTTGCTTTCTACTCAGAGATAATTTTCATGACATCATTTGACTCCCCAGTTGGAATGCTTCAAAGATTTATGCTATGCAACTTATTGGCCATTACTGAGTTTAAGACATATGTTATAGAAAAGAGATCACAATTTTGATGGCACAGTATTATACTAGATCTTTGGGGGAAATGTATTTTTGCCTTAATTCCCCGAATCCCAGATTTAATATCCTGCCTTGTCAAGCAATAATGCTTCCTGTATGACTGAAAGGCTATATATCATTGTAGGCAAAGCTTTTTGATAATTAAACATTCATTCAACAGCAGAGTAAGGGGATATATATTTTTAATTTTAAGAAATACTATCTTATCAAACTTCAAAAATATCAATGGAAAATGTGGTGTATCCTCAGAAATTTATCTCCGTAAGAAATAAGAACAAATTCTTAAGGACACTTAGCAGTATTTGAAGACATTGTGGTCTTCATGAACTGGGTACTGCATATGTCTGACATCTGGAGGCCTGGTCGGGATCCCACAGTTAAGTAGTGCTAGGCGTGCCCAACTAATGAGCCATCAGTGCCACCGGCTTCCCAGTGAGTGGAGCGTTTCTCATCTTACCTCATGTCAGTGCTTTATGTTAGAGTCATGATGTGAGGAACTAAAGATGGAGCCTGTTTCTTCTGTGAAAATAGCTTCTGCCAGCAGGTGAAGGTATATAAGACGTGGTGTGTGCCTTTACTAAGATAATCATGTTCTCCCTCGGTCTTTGTATTTTAAGTTGAACATGTTGTGGCATCCAAGAAACCCTTGGCGCTCTAAAGAGTGACCTGTGAATTGTTCCTCCTAGGACTGCCAGTGGCTAAGCCCGGCCTGACTGGCAAGGTTCTAGTTTTGGGAAAGTTGGGAGTTTCATGCTTTGCCCTTTTATGCTGATTCTCCTGTTTTTATTTGCAAAATCAGTGTGTGTTGACCATGGGAGAGCTTCATGTTCTTTTCAGGCACTGTCATCACTATGGCAAGAATGTCATTTGTAGGGAGAGCTCATGTTAATTTCCAGAAGCCTTCCAGAGCCCCTAAAGTGCCAAATGTAGATGACTGTCAAAACAAAAAGAAAACAAAAATATTGTCTTTATCATTTAAAATCACGTATTTGTTAAATAGTATGCCCTTTTACTCGACTACAGCGGTTTGAAAGAAAATTAAATGACTTTTACAATATACCTTGTTTTAGAGCGTATCTTGAAAGGATAAAGGATGTAAAGAAGTTGTGCTTTGTGTTGTCTGTCAGGAAACACACTATGGTGATTAGTAAAGTTGTGCTTTGTGTTTTCTATTCAGGAAACACACTATGGTGATTAGTAAAGTTGTGCTTTGTGTTGTCCATTCAGGAAACACACTCTATGGCGATAAGTGAGTATAGTGCAGTGTAGTGTATCACTCTACTGCATTAAAAAGCACAGCAAGATGAATGAACACCCAAAACAGCGAGTAGTAACTTCCCTGTGCGCTACCACACCAGAAAACAGACCTCCAGTTTGTTTGTTCAGATAATAAAAACTACTCAGAGGAATAACAAGGGAGCCCCGAGTTCTGTCACAAGAAGCAATCCTGGAGTTGCCCTCTGCAGATCTCTGTGGCTAGTATATAAGGCAGAGAATTTGACAGCCCAGATACATTCACAGCACATTCCTTACACTGCCTCTTAAGTCCCAGGGTGTCACCAGATACCTTTTCCTGTCAGTACACATAGGCTGTATGTACATTATGCTCTTGACAACAACCCCCCTAGACTCCGTCATGCCTACAGCTTGATCGATCAGTTCCCTTTTGGTTGTATCCAGGTTTTGCTATTACAAAAATAAAACAGTGCTAGACATCCTTGCATCATCTGAACATATATCCTATGATTTAATGTGCTGTGCCAGTGCTATCCTGTGTGGCTGTCTGTGGGCATAATGCTCGGTTTATATGCACAAAGCACTTTGTGAGATGCTTTCATTATTATTATATACCTAGGGGAAACTGAGGCAGTGAGGGGTGACGTTAGCAGGAGAGCTGGGGTATGAACCATGTGGTTCTAAGTTTGTGCCCCATCAGGGTCTGGTGTTCCTATTTCATCTTGCCTCTTTGAGGGAGCTGTGGGAAGAGGTTAGGCAAGTAGGAAGTGGGCAGTGATCTGATTCGGAAGCTGCACAGGCATGCTCCCTAAACTCACTGCCCCACTGAGGTGCGATTCCCCTGATCTCTCCATCTGACATTTCTCTCTGCAGAACCCCAGCAAGCACATCTCGAAGACAGAGGTGATCATCCGCTTTGCCTTCCAGACATCTATCACCGTGCTGTGCATCGCCTGCCCCTGCTCCCTGGGGCTGGCCACACCCACAGCAGTTATGGTGGGCACTGGGGTGGCTGCCCAGAACGGTGTCCTAATCAAAGGAGGGAAGCCTCTGGAGATGGCACACAAGGTGGGCCCCTGTCAGGTCCTGACTGTCCTCTGTGGGAACTATGATAGCACTTTCTATAGAGTCCTTATAAAACAGTCTCTCTTCACTGTTTCTTAAGAGAAGCCCGAGAGTAAGTGTGGATGACCAAGGCAGGAAGCCAGAGCTGCCTGGGAGTATCAGCAAAAGCAGCAGCAGCTAATGGGTGTGCAATTCACTGCTTTGTGGATATTTAGTGACTCTGTCTCGTGTGGTAGATGTGGTTCATTCCTGTTTTATAGATGTAGGAACTATAGTAGAAGGAAGGAGGTTAGGTAGTGTCTTAGTCAGGGTTTTTATTCCTGCACAAACATCATGACCAAGAAGCAAGTTGGGGAGGAAAGGGTTTATTCAGCTTACACTTCCACATTGCTATTCATCACCAAAGGAAGTCAGGACTGGCACTCAAGCAGGTCAGGAAGCAGGAGCTGATGCAGAGGCCATGGAGGGATGTTACTTACTGGCTTGCTTCCCCTGGCTTGCTCAGCTTGCTTTCTTATAGAACCCAAGACTACCAGCCCAGGGATGGCACCACTCACAATGGGCCCTCCCCTCTTGATCACTAATTGAAAAAATGCCTTATAGCTGGATGTCATGGAGGAATTTCCTCAAGGGAGGCTCCTTTCTCTGTGATAACTCCAGCTTGTGTCAAGTGGACACACAAAACCAGCCAGTACAGGTAACCTGCCCGGAAGCCTGCAGCTGTTAACAAAGTTGACAGCTCACATGTTTGGGATTAGCAGTGCTCCATGACTCTGGGGTGGAAGAGTGACAGCGCATATTAAAATTTCACTTAGGTTAGTGTGGTGATGCACACTCATGGTCCTGGCTCTCAGGAGGCGGAGGCAGAAGGAACCATGAGTTCAGGTTTTGCCTGAGCTGCCTACTGAGACCACGTCTATACACCAGACTGTACTGTATTTCTTCACCATTTGCCACACACTTATGCAGGTGAGCCCTGCACCAGGTTCTGGCACTAGTCATGGCCCCTAGCTCCCTAGGGACCCCCAGCTTATTGGAAGGACAGGTATCCCGAATACTGAGTATTAGGAATACAGCTTCATAAGGACACTGTACTGGGGCCTGGCATCCTTAGGAGTTCTTTGGCAGTGATGGTGGTCTGGGAGTTTGAGCAAGAGCTAGCCAGATAACGTGGTAGTGGGGGTACCGCTGCAGTGAAATGGCAGGTAGGTGAAGAGGAGCCGCGGGGACCATGCATCTGTGGTGATCATGAACTCCATGATGTCCACAGCAGTTTTTCTTCACTGATGCGACCCTGGCATTCAGCCTGAAAGCCCCTGGAGACATCTTGTTGAATAAACTAGTGAGCAACTAGAGGAAAATGAGACAGAGAAAGAGTTGAGGGAGAATTGAGTTCCTAAGGTCTTGTTCTAAGGGCTTAGGAGGATCACACGGTAGAGCAGGGTGCTCCTTTGAGCCACTCAGTTACAAGCTGGGAGTGTCACAAGGCTGGCTGCACAGTAAGGGTGGGGTACGGGAGACAGGAAGCTTTGTAGGGAGAGCATCGGTTAACAGTGTTGAGGACAGAAGCCAGTACTAAGCTTTGGGTGCCAAGCAGTGTATCTGCTGCTCACGGATCACGGTCTGAACAGAGAAACCTGCTGCCCTCTGCTTGATAAGGAACAGTGAACCCGTAGACTGGCAGATGGGCAGTGGTTTCTTGGTAGTAGCACTTGTTGCCTGCAAAGAGTCAGGCTGAGGGTTAGGAAGTTACCAGTTCCCTGCCCAGGGCAGGCTGGGAGAAGGTCTGCCTTCGGACATGGGGACTGCCAAAGCCGCTTCCATGTTAAGACCTGACGTGAAGTCGTTCTTGCAGATAAAGACCGTTATGTTCGACAAAACGGGCACCATTACCCACGGGGTCCCCAGAGTCATGCGGTTCCTGCTGCTTGTGGACGTGGTGACATTATCCCTCAGGAAGGTTCTGGCTGTGGTGGGCACTGCAGAGGCCAGCAGCGAGCACCCGTTAGGCGTGGCCGTCACTAAATATTGCAAAGAGGTATGCAGACCTTGGCCTTGACGTCACGTGGGCTTCTTTCTCGCCAGCCTTGGCTTCCTACCTTCCCATACTTGCTTGCTTAGCTACCTCAGAGGAGCTCTTCCCTTGCTGTAGGCAGGGTTTGTAGTGGCTCCATTACAGTTGTTAGTCAGACAAGTGGGTAACACCAGGCTCGGGGCAAAATGAGTGAGACGTGACCCCTCCACCTCCTGAGAACCCAAGTCTGAGGCAGGGGGAACTACTTCAACAACTTCTTTATATGACTCGGGTGAGGGGACACAGCATTCAGTGGGATTACCTGGAAGGAACTAGCACAGATGAGCTGAAAAGCTCTGATTTTGGGGCAAGGATTAGAGAATCACTGTACCTCTCTTGTCCTAGAACGTGGGGGCAGTGGAGTGGATGGGGGACATGCTGAGATTGTTTAAATGGCCTGAGCAAAAATTTATCATTAATGTACCTCAGAAAACCCTGGCAAGGGAATATTTGAGAAATTTCATCCTGTGCTTGTCCCTCATGGGGGCTCAGTCCACTGCTGTTTGACCTCTACCCATATGGGTCGGGAGAAGACTTAACGCTTGCTTGCTGCTCCAATGCCTCCCTCCACTCTCGATCCCGTTCCTGGGTGTCACGCGTGGTAAATAATCTATCTGGCAGACTCCAAGTAGCTTTGCTGCTCATCACTTACCTGCCCTGTTGTTATAATACACTCACTCCCAACATGGAAATGTCTGAGAGGACTGAGGTAAACTGACTCTCCTCTTGGATCTGCAGCCTGCTCCGTCATAAGGTAGCCTGTTTAGCCTGGTTCAGTTCACAACCAACACAGAATCTGGTGACAGAACACTTGCTGATCTCATTTTCTTATGTTTGCCCTCACCTCCTCCTTCCTTTCCTGGCTCCTCCCACTGCCCTCACCCTTTCTTTCTCTGTTCTTTTGCTTCCACAGGAACTTGGGACGGAGACCCTGGGATACAGCACCGACTTCCAGGCAGTGCCAGGCTGTGGAATCAGCTGCAAAGTTAGCAACGTGGAAAGCATCCTGGCTCACAGTGATCCGACTGCTCACCCTGCTGGGGTTGACAACCCTCCCACAGGGGAAGGTAGTCCTCATTTTTATCCCTCCTAGATCTTTGAGTGGCTGACCTTATCTTGGGTGAAAGCAGTGGCAAGCCAGACCATACCAAACCCACCTGTGGGATCTCTCCTGCTGTGGAGGCAGGAGGCTCAATGCCAGGCACCCTGTGCCTTGCGACTCCAGGAACACCTGCTGTTTTTCTTTGAGTGTTTTGATACATCTAACTTCTTTATGTATTTTGTTTGTTTGTTTTTTGTGATGGGCTTTGCTGTGTTAGTTTCCAACTCATGCCTCAAGTGACCCTCCCACCTCAGCCTTCCAGCTACTTGAGACTATAGGTGTGTACTACCGTCTCTGGCTTGATGTCTCAAGACTCTGATGCTTATGGAAGGCCAAAGTGGCGTAGGACTTAGATCCACAGTTGCCCCTTTTTCCTGGAGTCTCATCTTTCTTACATCACATTGATTTTTCCTTCCTATGGCCACGGGGTAACAGGTGGCATCTGCTTTTCTGTTTTTCTACTTCCTGTTTCTCTCCCATCTGGGTGCTGTCCAGTGTGACGTGTGGTGTTCTCAGAGCTTATAGAAAGCAAGGGAAGCAGGGACCGGTCTACCAACACCAAAAAAAGATCTGCCCAGTGGCAGGTGCCACTTTCAGGCTCCTTGCTCTTGAACCCAACTCCCCAGTGCTGGGAGTGCAGGCATGCAGCACTGTCCGCACCCCACCTTGCCTGCCTGCCTTCCTAACTTCCTTCCTTCTTCCATCCTTATGTACATGTGGTGTACACATAAGTGTGTACATGTGTGTGTGGTATTGGAGGGTGCATGCTCATGTGTGTGCATACAGAGGCCAGGGGAGGATGTGAGGTACCCTGCTCCATCAGCTTCCACCTTGTTGGGTCTCTTGCTGAACCAGGTACTCACTAGTTTGTGCTAGGCTGCAGGCTAGCAAGCTCCAGGGATCTTCCTGTCTCCTTTTTTCTCCCCTACTGCTGGGGTAAAGTTACAGGCATGCCAGGTGTCCAGGCTTTTATGTGAGTGTGGGGCATAGAACCCAGGCTGTCAAGCTTGTTCAGCAAACACTAGTGACCACTGAGCCATCTCCCTAGCCTGCCTGTTTTCAATCTGAGGACATTTCCCAGCCATTACATTAAACCAGTAGTGCGTAAAATGTCCCAAATGTTAAATCTTAATTTAGGAGGTGTTACTAGATGTCATGTGCTGCCTTTTAATAGTTTAAAGACCTAAGGTGACATTCCCATTAGAGCATGCAAAAGCTGTGTAGTGTCTCATCAGTCACGTGCTGTTAGCAGGTGAAGGCCTCCTGCGTTTTAGAGCATCTCCTAGAGGCTGGGTGTGTGGCATGCCTGCAGTCCCAACACTTGGGAGATGGGGGTCAGGAGTACCAGGTGTATAAGGCCAACCCGGACTACATTGTTATGGAAGATTCCAGTTAGCAAAAATCAAGTATGTGCATACACACACACACACACACACACACACACACAGACACACTCACACACACTCTTACAGCTTTTGCAAGTGAGGTAATAGATTGTCTTTGAGCTTCATGACCACCAGAAGAAATTTCTGTCATAGGCATGTTTACAGAAATAGAAATTGCAGGGAAAAAAACATATCTCTGCAGATAGGTGGTTTACCTATATACTTTTAGGTAGCAATAAAAGTATGCAGACATTTGCAAGTATCGACAAAAGGAATTCCTTTGTTAGCATATAGGACCTACAGTGTGACCTTCATGCCTTTAGGTACTCTATGCATTTTTTGTTTGTCTTTCAAAGACCAGGAGTAGGGGCTCCAAGTTTCTATTAGGATGTCATGACATAGAGCAGTATTTTGATTTTGTTCGATGCATATATAAGACGTGTGTGTGTGTGTGTGTGTGTGTGTGTGTGTGTGTGTGTCTCCTCATCAATATAAGACTGTCTCAAAAATTAGTGTGTATATATATCATAGAAACAGATTTACCTGATTTGATGATTCATTTTGGGCCATCTAAACCTCCCTGAAAATAATCTAGTCAACGTATTCTTTGGTCTGACCTTAAAGCCAGCCTCCAACCCCTATAAAAAGGAACCAGGGGCTGGAGAGATGGCTCAGCTGTTAAGAGAGAGCTTGCTTCTCTTGCCGAGGACCCAGGTTCTATTCTCAGTACTCACATGGTGGCTCACAACCATCTGTAACTCCAGTTCCAGGGGATCTCATATCTCCTGACCACGGTGAACATCGGACACACACATGTGCACATACATATATGCAGGTAAAATACTCACTCACTTAATTAAGTCTTTAAAAAAAATGAGCCCATATCTCTAATGGCATCTGAGAACATTACATGATGTTTGATATATTGACATTTCAGCACGTGTAGAATGCATGAAACACTCCATTCAATTCATGGTGTTCTCCAAACTATGTATCTTTCTGATCCTTCAAGGAGAGTGCCACAAAAGATTATAGCTTTCAGAGCAGACAGATAATCTCAGGATTTTAGCTCATTGTGAAGTTGGACCGTCTGGGAATAACCGTTATTCTTCTAACAGGTACAGGTTCCCAGGCCTTCTCGGTGCTGATTGGAAACCGGGAATGGATGCGGCGCAATGGTTTAACCATCTCCAGTGACATCAGTGACGCCATGACAGATCATGAGATGAAGGGACAGACGGCCATCCTGGTGGCCATTGATGGTAATCCCTGTGTGAAGTCAGCACACAGTTCACCGTCCCTGGCCCATAAGGAGGCCTACTCTGCTACCTCCTCTCCCCTCCCCCTCCTCTCTGTTCTCTCTCATTTCTTCTCCTCCTTGTCCTCTCCTCTTCCTCTTGCTTGTCATTATCTTTCTTCTAATTTTGAAAACTGTGTCACTCTTTCTGTGAATTTGAGGTGTTTTTCCAGGTTGTCTTGCTGTTTTTGCCCTTGATCTCTTTTCTTGGGGCCCTTCCTTCTTTTTAAATGATTTCCTTTATTTCTGAGATTACAATATAATTATATCACCTTCCTCTGCCCTTCCCCCTCCACCCCCAAACTCTCCAGTATACCTCTCTGTCAAATTTATGGCCTCTATTTTTTATTAATTGTTATTACACATGTATGTATGTATGTATGTATGTATGTATTTCTAAATCCATAAGTCCAGCCATCTCAGTCTGTAAAATGTCACTTGTATGCTTGTTTTCAGGGCTGACCACTGGTACTAGGTAGCCAATTGGTGTTTCCTCCCTGGGAAAGACTGTTTATTCCACTCCTAGAGTTCCATAAGAGTTGAGGCCTTTCCTTTGTTACTGCCTCCATCTTGTTCCCATGCCAGCTTGGCTCCTAGAAGCCTCAGCTGCTCTCTGTTGTATTTGCTTCTGTCGAAGGTGGCAACTCACATCCTCCTCCTCACGCATTACCACAGACAAAGCAGGAATCCACGGCCCCAGAGGCCTCACTGCAGGAGCCCTAAAGTAAGGAGGCCCTTGCGGCCTCCCACCGTCTTACTCAGTTGCTCAGGGCTCTGGGTTTCTCAGCGCTCAGAGTACACTGGGCTGTCTGCCTGAGAGATTGAACCCTTCGCTATGTTCACTTTAGCGTTTGTTATTAGAAGTAAAGCTGGACTTATGACACTGAATTCTGAATACTCCAATGGATATGCCTGCCTCATTCCCTGCCCCTAATCCTTACAAACTAAGTCTGCAACTCCTTGTTGCAGAACCAGGGTAAGCAGAGGATCTGTGTTCTGCTGTATTCCTCTTACCGTGTCACACCTTAGCTCAGAACTCTCCTCCTCCTGTGTCTAAATTCAGGAGAAAGGTATATTATACAAAACATACTTTCTGTAGGAAATGACAAAAAGGAAGGGCAGCTTTCCTGGGTTAGACGTCTGTTCCTATAAGCAGCATTTGTATATTTCTTGATTTTTTTTTTTAATAGTAAACATACACTGGGTTCTTGCCATGCAAAAGATACGTGGTAAAGTAATATATGTTCCAGTGAAAGCTATAGAAACATCCACCGAGCTCTGGAGGGTGTGAGGTTCTCCTTGCTCCGACCTGTCCAGGAGTCCCCGTGTACATTTTCTGTCCTTTCCTGGACTGAAAAACAAAACCATATTCAAATCAAGAGAACCCAGACATCATATCACTTACTCTGGAGGGTCATTTCCTGTGGAAGATGATGACAAATGCCGAGAGCCATCTTGTTGCATGAAGCTGCCTGGCCTGCTGGCGCTGACCGCTGGCGCTGACTGCTGGCGCTTTGTTTCAGGTGCGCTCTGCGGGATGATCGCCATCGCAGATGCTGTTAAACCAGAGGCTGCCCTGGCTATCTACACCCTGAAAAGCATGGGTGTGGATGTGGCTCTGATCACAGGGGACAACCGGAAGACGGCCAGAGCCATTGCCACTCAGGTATGGCAGTAGCCAGGCATTCTTGGTCCTTGAAAATTTGCATACAAGCTCAGAGATGGGAGGAAAAAAAAGTAATCTAAACATTTGGTGTAAAAGCACACTTTTTAATTCCAGCATTCTGAGGCAGAGGCAGGTGGACCTCTGAGTTCAAGGCCAATATATATATAAATAAATATATATATTCAAGTTCCAGGCAGCCACAGCTACACCAAGAGCTTGTCTCAAAACCAAACCAAAATAAACAGACAAAGACAACAACGAACCATCATTTAAGTACGGTATTACGGGAGTGCTTTCCTGGTTCAGCCTGCTTATGGACTGAGAGGGACGGCTTGACCTTGGCCCACTCAGTTCTGAGCTTGAGGCATGAGGACAGTGTCCCCATAGGCCATGGCTCTAGTGTGAATTCCTGAGCATTGTTCTTTCACCCTTGCACACCCTACCAAACCAGCTCAACATACACAACTCTGGAAACCCAGCTGCTGCCCTGGATCTCCGCTTTCATCAAACTCACACCTACCTTAGGCATTGACCTCCTTCCTTTTAGGTTGGCATCAACAAAGTCTTTGCCGAGGTACTGCCTTCTCACAAGGTGGCCAAGGTCCAGGAGCTTCAGAACGAAGGGAAGAAAGTCGCCATGGTGGGAGACGGGGTGAACGACTCCCCAGCCTTGGCCCAGGCTGATGTGGGCATTGCTATTGGGACTGGCACAGATGTTGCCATCGAAGCAGCAGACGTGGTCCTGATCAGAGTGAGCTCGGCTGTGTGAAGGTCTCAGGAGGGGCTGGGGTTGGCATGAGTCCACACTCAAGTGTGCCCCTCTTCTACAGAATGACTTATTGGACGTGGTGGCCAGCATCCATCTCTCCAAGAGGACTGTCCGGAGGATCCGGGTCAATCTGGTGCTGGCATTGATTTATAACATGGTTGGGATACCTATTGCTGCAGGTAGGTAGGGGCAGCTCTCACCTGTTACGTCACCCTTGGTCTCTGCTGTGTCCCTGGTGAACTAATGACTCACCCACCTCTTAGGCTGGCTGGCCAGACACTGTGGAAAGTCCTGGGAGGGCCCCACAGCCTCATTTACCCTGGTCCTCTTTAGACAGCTGATCAGGAGGCTTGGCCATTCCTTTAAGGTGGCCCCATCCACTAAGAGTGTCCCTGTTCTCTGAAGCTTTATCAAGACATAAAGTCTGAAGAATAGGCATCATGGGATGTTCTGAAGTACTTGCTATGTCAGACACAGTGGCTATTGTCTCAGAGACTATTAAAAATGAACCTTGCCCAGACTCTAGGTTGATTCCCACAAACGACCTGGAGAGAAAAGGTATTCTACTTGGGTTGCCCTTCCTCTCCTCCCACCAAAATAAACAAACAAATAAATGAATGAATAAATAAATAAATAATAAAATATGGAACCAGGTCCTCCCCCTCCAAAAAAAAAAAATCATTCCAAACATTCCTGCAAGGCTATGTAGGCTGAAAGGACCCAAAGGCTTTATCATCATCATCATCATCATCATCATCATCATCATCATCATCATCAT
>JANHMN010000015.1:13665790-13730809 GCA_030674055.1 Rhabdomys pumilio | reverse complement strand
ATATATATATATATATATATATATATATATATATATATATATATACACATGTATTTTGAGACAGGGTTTTTCTGTGTAACCCTGGCTGTCCTGGAACTCACACTGTGGACCAGGCTGGCCTTGAATTCAGAAATCCACCTGCCTCTGCCTCCTATTTAAACCATATATTTTATATTTTTCCTTTCTAAGCTTGCCACGATTGTTCAAAAAGCTCTTCATGAGACTTAACCAGAGAACAAAGTCTATGCTGGGTGTTTCTGAGACTTCCTTTGTCAATGCAATTAATATGAGTCTCTTCACCTCAGGCAGAATCATCAGACAAGGGCAAAAAGTAGCCACATTCTTCACCAAAATACCACAAAATAGTCTGTAGGCCACATATTGAAATTCTCCACTGTAATCTCTTGTCTTGGGCCAAGTCCACACAATTCAAATCACTCTGTGTAACAAAATCTTCCATAATCCTATTAGGATAGCCCATTAAGCCCCACTTAAAGCATTTCATTGCTTTCCAAATCCCAAGTCTCCAAATCCACATTCTTCCCAACAAAAGCGTGGTCAGGGCTATCAGCAATACCCAAGTCCCTGATACCAACTTCTGTCTTAGGGTTTTACTGCTATGAACAGATTCTATGACCAAGGTAAGTCTTTTTGTTGTTGTTGTTTTTGTTTTTGTTTTTTGAGACAGGGTTTCTCTGTATAGCCCTGGCTATCCTGGAACTCACTCTGTAGACCAGGCTGGCATTGATTTCAGAAATCCGCCTGCCTCTACCTCCCAAGTGCTAGGATTAAAGGCATGTGCCACTACTGCTCAGCAAGGCAAGTCTTATAAAGGACAACATTTAATTGGGGCTGGCTTCATCTGAAGGCTGCTATCAAACTACTGGCTTCCAGGCAGCTAGGATGAGTGTCTTTTGTTTTGTTTTGTTTTTTTGAGACAGGGTTTCTCTGTGTAGTCCTGGCTGTCTTGGAACTCACTCTGTAGACCAGGCTGGCCTCGAACTCAGAAATCCGCTTGCCTCTGCCTCCCAAGTGCTGGGATTAAAGGCGTGCGACACCACTGCCCGGCTTAGGATGAGAGTCTTAAAATCCATATCCACATTGACACACCTACTCCAACAAGGCCACACCTTCTAATAGTGCCACTCCCTGGGTCGAGCATAGACAAACCATAACACTGTTACAGCAACATTTCTAAGTGTAGAAATAGAGTAAGTTCGTGCGGAGAGTGGCTCCATAACCCACCCTGGCTTCAGGAGTGAAGCTCAGGAGCAGGGGTTTGTAGAGGAATATCCTTTGTCTTTGTGCACGGATGCATCAGGATATAGATGTGGTAGAGTCTCCAGGCTTCCTGTGCTCCAACATGGCCAACTGCAAACACTGAACACTGAGATGATGCAGTGGCCCCAGGAATTGTGGAGACACCCACACTGTCACTGTGGCCTCGGAGCTCTCAATCCACTATGCTTCAGGTGGAAAGCTCTCTCCTCCAAAGGCAAAACTGAGCCCCCCTGTTCAGTAGAGAGGAGTCTACTGTTTTTTGGCAAGACAGTGCAATTTAACTTGAGGGCCACCAGGTGTCTCTCTGACCAAACAATACCCAACTCCACAGCCAGAACCTAGTTCTCATTACTATTTGATCCTTGGGTTTTGGGGGGAAGAATTCTCTCACAGCAAAAATAAATACATTGTATGGCCCAGCTATACACTCTTTGGCATATGCCCAAAGGAATCCACATTCTACTCCACAGATACTTGTTTAGACATGTTCACGGCTACTCTATTCACAGTATCTTGGAAGTAGAAACAATCTAAATGTCCTTCAACTTCTCAATAGATACACACACACACACACACACACACACACACACACACACACACAATTACATGTAATTACATGATCTCATAAATAAAGGAAAAAAGTTTAAGGAAGAGAAAAAAACCAACAACAAAATTAGATCCCAGAGTGATGGCCCTGTCATTAGGGGCACTTACTGCTCTTGCAGAGTACCTGGTTAGGCTTGCAGAACCAATATGGTGGCTCAGAACCATCTATAGCTCTAGTTTTAAGGATCAGTGTCTGAGGGCACCACACATACACACGGTGAACACGTGTGTGTGTGTGTGTGTGTGTGTGTGTGTGTGTGTTATGTGTGTCACACTTGTGTTCAAGAATAGTCCATAATTATTTCTGCATGAATTCTTTTCACTATAATATTTTCACTTTTCTTTTGGGATGGTGTCTTAGTTTTGGTTTTACTGTTGTGTAGAGATACCATGACCAAGGCAACTCTTATAAAAGAACAGCTTTAATTGCGGCTGGCTTACAGATTCAGAGGTTCAGTTCATTATCATCATGGTAGGAAGCATGGCAGTGTCCAGGCAGGCACAGCACTGGAGAAGTTGAGAGTTCTACATCTTCATCCAAAGGAAGCCAGGAGCAGACTGTCCTCAGACAGCTAGGAAGAGGATCTCAAAGCACACTCCCAAAGTGACTACTTCCTCCAACAAGGTCATACCTCCTCATAGTGTCACTCTCTGGGCCAAGTATATTTAAATCACCACATTCCACTCCCTGGCCCCCATAGGCTTATTCAAATACATGAGTCTACAAGAGCCATATCTATGTATAGCATAATGCAAAAATTGTTTAATCCAATTTCAAAAGTTCCATAGTCTATAAGTCTCAACAATGATAGAAGTCCAAAGTTCAAAGTCTCTTCTGAGAATCCTGTAATCTCTTAAATGTAATCTCTTACAAAATAAAAATAAAAAAAAGGAGGTCACAATACATCCATCAAATGACATACTGGACAAAAGCAAGACGAAAACCCAGTTAGACAAACTCCAAACTCTGCATCTCCATGTCCAACTTTTTTCAGCTTTCCTGACTACAACCCACAATTCTTTCTCTTGGGACAGTTCTACTCTTTGTAAGCAACTTTCTTTGGCAGGTACTGAAAGAGTTAAATTTTTAAACCCCTAGCTGACTGAGCAGAACCAAGGGTAGGTCAGCGAGCCCTGAGTTCCAGGAACTTGGCAAGATTAATTTCTTGAGAAAAGCTTGTACAAGATGTTTCCTGGGGACCATTCTTTGAACCTGTCACATTAACTAAATAATAGGCTGGTACTTTCCACAGGTGTTTTCCAATGACTCCCCTCACTCCCCCCGGTTGTGTTTTTTTTTTTTCCTTTAAATACCCTCTACCTCCAAAGCTCTGGGTCAGACCCCACTGCCCCTGCGTGGGTCATGGGTCTTGACCTCAGCGCTGATCTCGAAATATACCTCTTGCTGATTACATCAAGTTTGGTGTCTTGTGAGTTATTGGGTGGCCAAGAATCCCTGAGGCTTGGGTGCGGTCCTCCCTTCGTGGGGGTCCTACAGTATCCCATGGCTCTGGCATCTCTAACATCTTGGGGCCTCCAAGGCAACTTCAACTTTACATCTTCTTGTTCCAATGTTTGGGATCCACACAGGATCTTCTGGCCTTCCCAAAAGAGCTTAGGTTACTTCTCCAGCTCTGCCTTCTGTAGCCCTCTAGGTTCAGGTTGACTCTACTCCATTGCTGTTGCTGTTTTCAGTGATCATCCCATGGTACTGGCATCTCCGATACACTGGGGTCTTCCATTGCAACTAGGCTTCACCAATAGCCTCTCATAGGCTCTCTTCATAGTGCCAAGCCTCAACTCCTTTATATGACCCCTTCAGTTGTGGGCCAGCAATGGCAAATGAAGCTCCACCTTCAACAATGACCTTCCATGGCCTCTCACAATGCCAAGCCTCAGCTGTTCTCCATGACACCTTCATTCCTTCAAAACCAGTACCACCTGGGTGGTATTTGTATATTAGCAAGTCCTGCTGCAGCACAAGGTTCAACCTTGGCCATCTCTGGAACACAGCTTCCTTGTGCTTTCAGAAAACACATCCCGGAAGATTTCACCTCACTGATGCTGGTCTCTTCTTAATCACTGCTAATTTTTTAGGTCTAGCTAACCAGCATCAATTGTCCCAGGAGTTTTCTCTATTCTGGACTCTAAAGCCAGTGTCACATGGCCAAAGTTGCTGAGTTCTGCTGCTTACTGGAGCTGCCACACAGCCCCATGTTCTGTTACATTATCACCCGCTTTCTGGTTTCTAACTCCTTCACTGGTTAAACTTGACTGTCCTGGAACTTGCTCTGTAAACTGACCTTGAACTCAGAGATCTGCATGTCTATATCTCCTGAATGCTAGGATTAAAGGCATGTACCATCATGCCTGGATTTAGGCTTTTCTTTACCTAGAACTTGCTCTGTCCCAGGCTGGCCTTGAACTCAGAGCTCTGCCTTTGTCTCCTGAGATTAAAGGTGTGTGCCACCATGCCTGTGTCAAAGCTTTTAATGCCATTATTCCTCAAGATCTGGATCAAAAGCCTGTGCCCTCCATTTCTGGATTGTAGTCCATTCCAGATTAAAAATCCAAATGATAACAATAATTAGGGTGTAATAATGCTTAGATATAACTGTTTCTTCTTCAACTACAAAAGCGTAAGTTTGGCTGGGTGGGATCTTGCCCCAAGGTCACCACTCTCTAAATTCCATGTAATATCCTTGAGCACTGGATTTAGCTTCATTGGACTTCCTGGTGCCCCTTTACTCTTTGAACCATACATTTCGTATTTTTCCTTTCTCAGCTTGCTACTTTTCATTAAAATGATCTTCATAAGACTGAACTTTAGTAACCAGACAAGAGAATTTATGCCAGGCTGTTTTGAGACTTCTTTTGTCAAGGCAATTAATCTAAATCTATTCACCTCAGCCTCAGGCAAACTTTTCAGACAATTGCAAAAAACATCCACATTCTTCACCAAAATATCACAAAAAGTCTCTGAAATTCTCCTCCACTGAAACCTCTTGAGTTAGATTCCCATAGTTCAAAACACACTCAGGAACACTGTTGTCCATGCTTCTACTAGTGTATGGCCCATTAAGTCCCACTTAAAGCATTCTAATGGTTTACAAAGCCCCCAAAGTCATATTACTCCAAACAAAAGCATAGCCAGGCCTATCACAGCAATACCTCAGACCCTGGTACCAACTTCTGTCTTTGTTTGGGTTTTACTGCTGTGAACAGAAACAGACACCATGACCAAGGCATCTCTTACAAGGATAACATTTAATGGGGGCTGGCTTGCAGGTTGAGATGTTCAGTCCATTATCATGACAGGAAGCCCAGCAGTGTCTAGGCAGGCATGGCGCTCTGGAGGACCTGAGAGTTCTACATCTTGATTCAAAGGAAGTCAGGAGCAGATTATCCTCAGACAGCTAGGAGAAAGGTCTCAAAGCCCACCCTCACAGTGGCACACTTCCTCCAACAAGGATACATCTCCACCTACATGGCTATACCTCCAAATAGTGCCACTCCCTGGGCCAAGCGTGTTCAAACCACCACAGATGTGAAGATGGAACTCCTGGGTTAGGTCCTGTTTTCCCCTTCCCCCTCCCCTTGTGCCCTCCCCTCCCCCCTTGTGTGTATTTCCCCACTACATTTTCCTTCTTTTTTTGCCTTTCTTTGCATTCCCTCTCCCCATTCTCATGTTTTTGTAATTTCTCTCTTACCTTTACCCTGCCCTTCCCTTCCCTACCGCAGTCCAACTCTTTCTGTTCTGTTATTTCCCATTAATCCTTCATACCACTGCATTTTATCTCCCAGTCCTTAAAATACCACCCCCATTGCCCCTTTCTAAGTCCACGACTTCTAAGGGTATTCAGAATGAAACACACATACCTAAGATTCAAAGCTAACATCCACACAGAAGAGAAAACACGCGATGTTTGTTTTTACGAGTCTGGTTACCTCTCTCAGAATGATTATGTCCAGCTCCACTTGCTTATCTGCTAATTTCCTAATTCTCTGTTTTTTTTTTTAAATAGGTGAATAATATTCCATTGTGTACGTGCATCTAGGCTATTTCCACTTTCTGACTGTTGTAAATAGAGCAGTAATGAACACAGATGAGCAGGTAACTCTAGAGTAGGATGTAGGGTTCTTTGGGTATACTGCCAAGCGTTTTATAGCTAGATCACGTAGTTGATAGGCCTTTTTTCTAACTTTTTAAGGAACTGCCACACTGGTTTCTGTAGTGGCTTTGCCAGTTTGCAATTTCACCAGCAGTAAGTCCAGAGTTGGTCAAAAAAAAAGTGCTGGTGATAATTTCCTAAACAGAAGGACTGATGGGGTACACAGAAGGATTGTTGTTGGATGAACAGAAACGTAAATCCAGCATTCCATAGGAATCTCGTAAGGCAGCTTTATGCTTATCAGAAAACCCATTACATCCCTTATCTGCCCACAATGGCCAGCTACCTCTGGTAAGAGCATCTCATTCCTGATTCATCTTAACAGGTTGCATCAACTCAAAGACCCTCATCTTGCTATCATATCAAATCTGCTTGCTTTTCCACGTGCTACTGACCATTATTCTTGGAGACAGCTTGTTTG
Source organism: Rhabdomys pumilio (assembly GCA_030674055.1). Classification (NCBI taxonomy): domain Eukaryota; kingdom Metazoa; phylum Chordata; class Mammalia; order Rodentia; family Muridae; genus Rhabdomys; species Rhabdomys pumilio. The sequence goes on along the minus strand of JANHMN010000015.1, from coordinate 13,724,329 downwards.
GTTTCCCCAGTAAAGTTTTCTTCTGGTCCAATTGGGCAGTTTCTCTGTGTCCTCACAGATACTTGTTTATGACCCAGATTCATGGTATTGTCAGATATGAAGTGGTAGTCCTGGACTACCAGTAGCTGCCTACGTAGGAATTTTTCTTTGGGAACACAAACCTAACATAGTTTTTAAATAGGTTGTTCCCACTAGAAATAAGATTAAGTGGCTTCCTACAGATGGTGTAACTAAAAGTTCCTGGATACCTAGGAGAGCAGAGGTGTCTTCCATATGACTCACTGATCCCCGGTGGCTAGAATGGCCAGGTCCTTTTTGTGATAACTGGAACATCATTTTTCCAAATAGCTCCTTTTGCTTGCAGTAAACACATTCATCTTGTTCTAGTGCTGGCTGTCTTATTTTCACCGATTTTTTTTCTCATCAAGGTTCACCTTATCTCTAGATGAGGTCATTCTTTGGTCCAGAATAGGCCAATTCTGGAGGCAGCAGCCATGATTTTAGCTTGTCTTTGTGCTGACCCAATCTACAGTCTGAACTGTGTTTTTAATTTTTCATCTCAATTATGAAAACCTTTTTTGGCACTTCTAGAAGCTGCAAAGTGTTTGTGCCCTGTGAAATTCTCAAGTCTTTGCAACTCCCCCCCCCCCTGGATCCCAGAGAAGACTGGGCAATAAAAGCCAAATGAAGAGCCCAGTTATTCTCATGGCTACAATGTCTAAAGGAATGTGGGTTTTAAAAAGCTTCCCATTAAGCATTCTAGGAAGGTCTAGTGGGCGTATCAGGGTTCCATTTGGGGCAAGTGGAAGGGAAAACCTTGAAGTCAATTTTCTATTCCCTGCAGGCAGCTGTGCCAAGAAAATCCCCAAACATTTCACTGCTCAGCTGTGAACAGTCAAAAGCAGTTGCTGGCAGTCATTCCAAGTACGACTGTGGAATTGTAGACTAGACTTGATGAGGGAGGTGGGGGTCTGGGATCTCTTGGAGATTAGAGTATTTGGAGTCTACCCATTATATAGAGTTCTGCCGTAGAGGGCCACTGTAAGCTAGGGATAATCATTCTTGGTCTATACCAGGGGGTGGATAGGAGAGCAGGTGGGCAGGAATTGACCAAGCTTGGACTCACAACACAGACTGTAAGCCATGGGGAGTGGTAGAGATGAGTCGAGGTGAGGAGAAGGCTGTACCCTCATCCTTACTATGAGGGATAAAATGATGACATGGGGTAGTGGACAAAAAAAATGAGTGGAGAAATTGTCTTTGGGATGATGGCTCAGAGTGGAAATCTTCAATGCAAAGGAGGGGTTTTATTAGGGCTAACAATTGATCAATGTAGGGGAAATATGGTCTGGGTTTGGGGCTTCTTGTAACCACAAGACAGGCAGGTCTAGTGATGTGGGGTCTAAGGACCATTGGGTCTAGCCTACATCATAAGGCGGCCAATTTATGGAGCTTTCTCTCAGCGACACTGACTCTGTAGTCATCACCAAATCCCAAAGAGAAACTTTTTAAACATACATTGGAGAGTAGTGGTTTAAAGTGGCTGAGCTTCCCAACACCCCTCTGGCCCCCTACCAATGTCTGAACTGGAATTAAGCTGCACAGTTAGCAGAACAACACAGGAAAGGAGGAGGTGCTGAGAGAGTATTACAGTGTGATGAGTCTGCAGGAATGAGAAGGTAATCCCAAGGGGTTTGGAACTAAGGAGACAAGGAATTAGAAGAGACAGGGGAAGGGAAATATGGTGGAACCAGGAAGAAGTAGAGAATAGTTTACCATATGGCTAATAGAAACCATGAAGAAAAAGAAAGAAAGAAAGAAAGAAAGAAAGAAAGAAAGAAAGAAAGAAGAAAAAGTTGGGTTGTCTCTCCTAGCATAGGTGACCAGGGCAGAGGAACTCCTCCAGGGGGAAGAAGAGAGAGTGCCCAGGTTGACTTCCTGTTGCCATTAACCAAAGAGAGCTCTGAGAGATGACCGGCTCCCTAGGACCTCCAAGGAGGTTCTGGGGAAAGTGAGCGGCACAGAGCAATAGCCGAAACAAAATTGGTAAGTTGTACTGTACAATCAGCCATTCAGTTATCCACAGAGATAGACATAAAGATTTCTGAGCAGAATTCCCTAAGGCTACAATCTTGACTTTTGGAGGAAGGTGCCAGAGAGGAATCTTCATCAGGATTTATTAGACCAGACCAGAGATCTAGCCTGTATATTAAAACCTACCTCCTGGGACGTCAAGAAACACAGTGGCCATCTTAGAACTGATTTCTAGTCCTGGTGTGAGAGGCACAGGGCCCTAGAATGTCTTAGGAGGTATCTCTCTTGTATCAACTCACCAATAGAGATAGCTAAAGTACAGGTTAGTATTGAATGACCATCTGACTGGGGCCTTCAGATATCTTACATCTTACAGACACAGGAGAATGCCCTTCAGTAATAGTCAGATTAAGACACCTTTATTTTATGGTAATTTAGAGCAGGCTTATGACAAAAAGACCCTTGACACCAGAGAGAGAAAGGAGAGAGAGAGAGAGAGAGGAGAGAGAGAGAGAGAGAGAGAGAGAGAGAGAGAGAGAGAGAGAGAGGAGAGAGGACATAAAGCTCCGAACCACAATTACGTCATACCAGGGACAGAAGTTTCAGCAGTCTTTGTTAACAAAGATGCTAACATCTCTGGTTTAGTAAAACAATGGACTTCTTGGAGCTGCAGGGGTGGCTGGACTAGACCGGTCTGCTCAGCAGAATGTGGTTAGTAGGACCAGAGAGCAGTTTGGTCAAACTCACAAAATGCAGTAAGCTAGAGGAAGATGGGATTGCCTTGGTTGGCTCGCTAGCTTCCTGAGTTTGGGGACTCACAGACTAACTCAGAGCTTTGATTATTACAAGAAAGTGGAGTATCTGAATTGGGAAAGTAAAAGAATTAAAGACAAGTTAAATAAAAAAAAAGAGAGAGAGCGCCATGTTGTCTCTATGTACTTTCATTTAGGAATCAGGGGTAGAGATATTATTCCCACTGACTCATTTTAAAAGGCATTGGTGGGGGGGATCGGATGGGAAATTTTCGAAGAGGAGACTGGGAAGAGGAACAATATTTGAAATGTAAATAAAATAACCAAAAAAAATTGAATTCAAGAAAAATAATAAAATAAAATAAAATAAAATAAAATAGTCTCTGGTGACATGGCTGAAGAGAAGGCACAATGATTAAGAGTGCTCGCTACTATTCCAGAGGTCTAGAGTTCCATTCCCAGAGGTCTAGAGTTTCATATTGAATAGCCCACAACTGCCTACAGCTCCAGCTGCAGGGGATCCCAGCACTGACTAAGCAGGTTATAGAGACCTGCAGTCTTTCATGCCCTCGATTACACTCTTCACGCTCCTGACCCTCTGGGTCTTCTTAATAACAGGCAGGCACAAAGATCTCTACATTGTCTCTGTGAGTCCTATATCCTCAAATTCCATCCATCCTTTGGCAAACAGATGCCGATCTGCCTCTCAATGGGTATCCAAGATGTGGTTTCTCTCCATCCAAACCCCGCTGCTGCTTCACCCCAACCCATCACCTTTCCTTGGGCTCTGCTGTGTCCAGATGAATGCTCTCACCATTTCTCCACTGCCCTCTCCTATGCTCGTTCTTATTACAGAAATATACTGTCAAATTTAAAGTCATACAGTTAACCCAGGGACCATAGTAAACGGGACCCCAATTCAATAGATTGGATCAAGGCCTATGATTCTGTATCTATGAGAAGCTGCCAGGTGAGGTTCATGCCATTTCTCTGTGAGTTCCATGTGAACAATCAGATGCTGTTCCTAAGCTTTTAGCCTGAGCTGGAGGTGTAACAGTCGTAGTGAATTCTTCTAGCATCCATGAGGCATTGGATTTGGTCTCTAGCCCCCAATAATACCTTACATTTAAGTATAAATACATCATCCCTTTCCCTGCCAGCCCTCAGTGACTCGGTGTTGCACACACTGCTCCTGGATCATCCCACCAGTGCCAGTTTTTCATGACTTCACACAATACCCAAGGTAATCACCCTCCAGATTGGAAAGTTTATTTGGGCCTTCAGTTTTGAAGGTCTGGATCCATAGCTGCTTGGACTGTTGCTTTGATGTCTGTGTTAAATACTGTCCCCCCTTCAAGAACACAGTCCCAGTGACCTGACTCCCTTACTAGACTCGCTATCTCTTTTGTTAAGTTGCCTCTAAAGAGAACTACCATGAGCCAGGTTGCATTAGAGAAGGATCTAGACCCCAGGGCAGAGTAGATATGTTCTTTTCCTGGCCACATACAATCACTTTGCCTTTCTGGGTCTCTGTTCTCTCTCATCAATGGATGTCGCAATTTGTCAACCCAGAGTAATGAGAAAGCTTACACAATCAGCAGGATGGGGCTAGAGAACTGACAACCTAAAGTCACATACAGTGAAACCTATGAGTACAGAGATGAGGCAGGGAAGACTCATACCTATCTGAGTGCAAGGATACAGAGACAAGATGGTCAGAGCTCCTGGATCATCCCTCCAGCCTACTTTTGTTTCCACTCTTAGAAAAGGCTAGTGCTCTTAAAGAGTGTTCTTGACCCTCTGGCTACTGTCAAAGTCCTTTTCTCCTGTTTCCAGGAGTTTACCAGACTTCTAGAGATCTGTCAGCCCAAGTCAGACCTCCCAGACTAGCCAAAGTAAAGAAGGTCACCCTCACAGGGTGGCAGAAGCGGGATGTCTCAGTTCCTCTCTGTCCCTATATGTCTTGGTCTGACATTGTCTGAGTCTTTTATCCAACCTTACAAATCCCCACATAGGCAAAGGACAATGGGAACTCTCTGGAGCCAGCCCTAGTGGCCAGTGATAATCCGGAGGATTGGGTACAAGAATCACACAATCCGATGGCATGGCAGGGAGAATGAAGCCAACCTTCCTCGAAGAGGTTTTATCAAACCTCTCTTCAGGACTTTATTATCTCTTTCATGCAAAGAGACAAATTAGTGTCTATTTCTTTTAGTACATGGGGTAACCCTGGATCAAATCCCACCAGTGATTGTCTGCACCCCATGGCCCTCTGTGTCCAGGGTTCACTAAGCACGCCCTCGGGGGAAGGCTGTTGACTGTGGCTCTTCATTGGCATTGTAGGGACCATTTTGGGGCCTCTGCTCTCCAAGGAGATGGAAGCCACCACCCTCCACCCAGAGGGCTTTTTCTTCCTCCCAGAGGGCATTCTCTTCCTCCCAGAGGGTCTTCTTATCTTCCCACAGAGCCTTTTCTTCTGCAAGCAGGGCTCTTTCCTCTACCCACAAGGCCTTTTCCTCCTCCCATAGGGCCTTGTCCTCCTGAAGAAGATTCCGGTCTCTTTCCCATAAAGTGTTGTCCTCTCTCCAGAATGCCCTGTCCTCTTTCCAGAAGGTTCTGTATTTTTTCCAGAAAGTCTTCTCTTCTTCTCGGAAAGATTTTTCCATTTCCCAGAAGGTTTTTTCTTCTTTCCAGAAGATCTTCTCTTCTTCCCAGAAGGGTCTCTCTTCTTCCCAAAAACCCAGGATCTGGCCCCGGAAAGCCCGGATCTTGCCTCGGAACTCCCAGATCTCTTCCCTGAAGTCTTCTATTTTCTCATGGAAAATTTTCATCTCTTCTCGAAAAGCCTTTTCTTCCTGCAGCTTGTGTATTAATTTCTCTTGACGGATACTGGTCGAGGGCGGCACCAGTGACCGGAGGCATGCCAGTCCCATCCATCTACTCACTTTGAAGGGAAACATTTCCCAATCAGCTGGAATGGTGGATGGCTTTGTTGGAGGTCAAGGCTGTTGGCCACGTCCAGGTCAGTTGGCCAAACCCTGTGAGTACATCAGAGAGAACACATCCATGAGCAACGTTTGCCAGAGAACCAGTGTTTGGAAGCTTGTTGTCTGATATGAGACAAGGCAGCTCACAATTCATATACACACTAAGGCTGGTCACCGGGTGAGAAACATGAATGCCTAGAGTGCAGTGAAAGCTGAATGTAGCTAGTGTGTGCTCAGGTGCACGGATCCCACTGTGTGCTTCTTGAAAGCTGAGTTTGGCCTCAGTGGTCTTCACTAAAGCACCATACTGTAGAGCAGCATGGTCCAGACTTTCCCTGTGTGCTCTTCTGGCTTGGGATTAGGGAATGAAGCACACACAGCTCTCTCTCTCTCTCTCTCTCTCTCTCTCTCTCTCTCTCTCTCTCAATATGTTCATTCTCACTCACACTGTGTGGCTCATACATGAAAACTGTTTGCTACAAGGCACCAGGCAGTTGGATGGTGAAACCAGCCAATGGAGTGTGTGTGTGTGTGTGTGTGTGTGTACATGGGTGTGTATGCGTACATGAAAAGATGGTAGCTATGCTGTGTATGGCTGTTGATCTCACCTCCCTCCAGTAACACAAACCAGAAGTTGGAGGCTGACCTCTGACCTCTTCCCCTCCTATACCAGATTTCTCCTCAGCCACCTCATTTCTGACCCTTCACATCTCTTGGAGGCCCACACTTCCTGTTCCATCTTCCAGTAGCCACTTCTGGGTAGGATGTCTGTTCCTACTTCCATGGTCTCTGGTGTTGATCTTGCTGTTCAGATGTCTGCCTAGACAGTGTAGTCTCCCCTCACTGGATTTCTAAGGCTTTGTCCTGTTGTATCATACCTGCTTATAAACCATCAAATACTCTATAGCCTGAAAAGCAAAGCCGACTGATGACTCCTTGTCTATGTCTTTACTTTCTTCTATCTCTCCTCTGCTCCATGTGACATATAGTTAGTTCTCTAGACCCGACCTGAACATTTTTACCTCTGTACCAAAGCACCAACTATGTCCCTTCTAAGGTTTCCTTCAACTTCTGGAGTGGGCTTCAATTCTTGTTTCTTTCTTCTTCTCTGTGTCTATCTGCCAGTGTCCTATCATTACCTGATATACTTGACATTATGTGTGGATGTATCTTTCTGCTGTCTCTGTAACCCGGCAGATAGTAAAAAAAAAAAAAAAATGTGGGGTGAATATAACTGATTTAGAATTTTGATTTTGTTTGTGTCATTCTATGGGTCTTTGTCTAGAATCCCTGGACTATGCTAAATTCTTCACTTCCATTCCATTAGTTATCCCTCCCAGCCCACCCCCACCCCCCAGATAGCCTGAACCCCTCCCACCCCCACCCCTGCTCCCCAGAAAGCCTGAACTAACTGACCTAGCTGATCCTTCCAGTTTAGGTAAGGAGATCCCCTCTCTAGGCAGCCTCTCCTCACATCCTCTCAGTCTCAGACTCAGAGCTGCCCTCCTTCCCTCCTGCTGCCTGTCTGCCACCGATAGGCACAGTGCCTAGTGTAATTTCTGCCATAGAGCAGATGTTCAAGAAACAGCAGCTCAATGGATAGCAGTTACCTGAATTAAAATAGTAGAGGAAAAGTTATCTCCAAGTTTCTATCAAGTGACTACTACGTTATTGTTGGGAAGGATGGCAAGGTAGCTTAGTAAGTAAAAGCACTTGCTGCCCAGCCTGATGATCTGTATTTGATTCCTGGAAGCCACAGAGTGGAAGGAGAGATAAAACTACTACACGTTGTTCTCTGACATCTACACACACACAGTGGTCCATACCCACACACCCACATATACTCAACCAAATGTAAAAATAAACCCAACACTCTTAAAAGAAATAAAATAGTTGAGATTGAGTCTTTATATAGGCATTATATATCAAGGAGAATAGAAAAATGACTATGTGTTTATATAGATACTTTTAAATTCAATAAAATCATGTCTGGCCTTCATCACCATACCAGCCTAGAACTTACTTTTAAGGTTACTTACTGCTTAGATGTTTCCCAACTAGGAGGGCCCTGTAGCCTTCAGAGGGCAGGCAGACATTGTCACATCAGAATCCCAGTGATGCGTCTCCTGGGCTCACACCAGCAGTCCTTGCAGTGACCCTTTCATTCTCAGTTCTGAGTCACAGCTTGGAGATCAAGATGAGGCCCTACGTTGGGGACCCATGAAAAGGAGTGAGCCCCCCGACAGGTTGGAAAGATGTTAGCATCATTCACCTTGGACTTTGCCAATGGTTCCTGTTACCTCAGATTTTATCTGTTGCGTTAGGAATGGCTTTGGAATGAAGCACTCCTGCTGTGTTTGGTCTTGCCTTTTGGTGGTTTGACTAGATGTGTTTTGCTCTGGGTCTTTTTAGTTTATCCTTGTTGATTTTGTTGGGGTTCTTTGATATTGGAAGACTTTACATAGCTTTTCATCAAAGGTCAGAAAGATTTGGTTGTTTGCCTGCCCCTTTCTTTCTGGGACTTATATTGTTCATCAGTTTGCAGCTGATGTTGGCCCACAAGTCCTAAGTTTTATTTCTTTGGCTTTCTTCTTTCTGTCTTTTGGACTGGATAATCTCAATGGAGCTGCTTTTGAGTTCATGGATTCATTTCCCATCAGCTTAAATTGACTGTTAAGCTTTTTGACTTAGTTTTTCATTTTCAACACCAGAACTTTTTTTGTCAACATAGTGAAATTTTTGCTATAGCCCAGAAAATTAACAAATCTGCTATTTCACAAAGGTATATATCCTTTGGGGGATAGTGAGTTAAGAGCACCCAAAATTTACTTTCTTATCAAAACCTTATATGTGGGGAGCACTTCTGGGGTTAACTTTGGCTTCTTGGTTATATGATCAATGGCCTTAGTCAAATATAGATACTATATACCATAAACTCACCATGTAAGGATTTGTGGTCATTGTTTTTCTTCCTTAAATTGGTCAGGCTTTGTGTCACTTGCCTTTAAAAGACACTGAGAAAACACACTTGCTCACTGGTATGGCATTCGCCAGCAGCCCTCCCATACCTGACTCTTGCATCTTCTTTCTGCCTTCTCTATTATCATCCTCACTCCCCAGTCGTGGTTTCCACAGTGACTGACTGACTGGTTATCTATCTATCTATCTATCTATCTATCTATCTATCTATCTATCTACAAGGCAACACAATTATACATAAGGAATTACATATCCCATATATCTTTTACTTGTTATTTTTTGATCCACTTCTTGTATTTCCCCTCTCTACCCCATCACGGTTTTATTCTGACTCTATGTATGTGCTGTGATTTCTTCTGATATTTCACATGACAGCAAGACCAGATACTGGTGGTTTTATTTCTATGTCTGGCTTATTTCATTTCGTATAATGTCCTCCAGACTGATCTAGGAAGCAAACGGCAAGATCTTCTTAAAGCTTAATTTATTTCTTTGCTTAAGGCAATTTCCCTCTATATCTCCCTGCATTTTAACATTTTTAAGTATTATTCAATTAAACTCTTTTCTGAGGTGGACAAGCCGATAATCCCAGCTCTTGGAAGACTAAGTAGGAGGATCTCAAGTTGAAGGCCGCTTGAGGTGTCAGGTGAACTCAAAGTGTTAGCTACTAAGACAGTTTGTATCTAAAAAAGAAAAATTCCCCTAATATCCACTGCACTTTCATTTTTGCTGTACTTGCACATGCTATTTATGTCTTTTGCTTAATTTTCAAGTATGTGAAACATTTTCCAATTACATTGGTGAAGTTGAAGTCCTCATGACCTGATAATCCAGCCTTTAATACCCGGGCTGTTGGGGGATACTTTTAGATTCAATGAAGATGAGGATGTACTTGTGATTCTTCCACGCTGAGAGCCCAAAGTAGACTTGCAAATCTGTTGACATCAAATATCCAAGCCTAGTCATCCCACCATAACACCCACACATATGCCAGCACATGCATGAGCGCTCTCTCTCTCTCTCTCTCTCACTCTCACTCTCACTTGAGGATGTCTGAAGTTGCTGTCAGAGAAGCCTGTGGAGAACCACAGCTATCAAGATGCCTGTATGGAGATGCCAGATGCATAACAGAGCTCTTGGTGCATCAGCAGCTGTTCTTGAATGCTGGAGAATCACAGAGAAGCCTGGATGTCCCTGGAATATTACAACAATCTTTATCTTAATGGAGCTGATGATTTATCATATATATGCAGAAAGAGTCCCTGTTATTTATTCTTCTTTCTCTAAATCTAGGTTCATAACAAACTGAGAGTCATTAGATACCTTGCTACTTATGATTAAAGAAAAAGTATATGGCAAATATGCCAGTAGAAGTCATTAGAGTGCAGATGTTTCAACATCTGTTTGTGTACATCAACACAAGTGCTTCTCACCCAGATGGAGTCCCGGAAGAGGCATGTGTAGACTCCCTTCATCTTCAGTGGAGACTAGCTGTCAAAGTCCCTGGGTAGTTGCTGCAACCTGGTTAATTTTTGCCTCTAAGTTTCCTTGGCACCAAAGCAAGATACTAAGATAATCTATAGAGTACAATGTATTTCCCCTCTAGAGAAACATGGGTTAGGTCTGAAAGAGATCTACATAGGTCAGTGCCTACAGGGGCCCCTGACTGATGTGGTGGTCACCTTCAGTACACCGATTGGCTTCCTCTAGTGACTCATGAGTGGTTATGGTGAAGCCCAGGCAAAGGCTCTACAGCTGTGCTGTTTTGCTTAATCTAGAGCTGACATTCCAAACTGTCTGTCCTTCAAGAGACCCCTGGCCGAGGGGCAAGATATTGCAATAAAAGCCTAAGAGGCTCACAGATGTGCCTTCATCCTCACATGATTTGCAACACACATGCACCCATGGCCACACGGAGACAAACAGGGAAGGAAAAAAAATACAGAAAAAGAGAGATGAACTCAAGAAAAAGAAGATGAACTCAACATTTGATGCTATCACTAAAGCCTTGCACGTGCATAATTCTACAGTGGGTGTTGACAAGAACAGGTATATTGCAAAGCCAAGGCTATAGAAACTATAAGAAGGTTGTACAGTTCTGGAATCAGAGATGAGAACTGAGACTAAGCTGAGGTGTGGGGCAGTGAATTGTCTCACACTGCAGTCCAAGTTGGTTGGAAACTCACTAAGTAGCCTCTTGAATTCTGAAATAAATGCAATCGTCAGACCTTTGTCTACGGCAGGGCTGGCATCACGTATGTGAACAATGGCACTGCTGCCAATCTTTGTTGTTGAACATTCTCCAGCTCTAGTGAAAGACAGGTAGAGTTAGGGGAACCGCCAGGGCTTAGATCAGGATAACCTAGTTGTAGAGGAATTTTAACCTGGCAACATGGCTGCTCTGGCAAGGGATTACATCCAAAGACCATCTAGGCCTATCCGATCTGGCTGGAATGCAGACACACTGAATTACAATATGATCTGGCTAGAATCCAGACACACCCTTAGTACACACCTTTAATCTCTAACAGTGAAAGTAAGGTTAGTTTATAGAAGGAAGCAGCCATGTTTGAAAGCAGCCATGTTTGAAAGCAGCCATGTTTGAGAGGCAAAGTGGCCAATCAGAGAAATATTTGACAGAATGAATCAGAGATACTATACATCCTACTCTTGCAAGAACAGTTCAGAAAAGAGAGGGTACTTACGAGAAGGACAGGGAGAGAAATGGGGGTATGGTGATGTGTGTAGCAGTTTTACTGGGACAGGTTGCAGAGAGAACAAGCTAGAAAGAATGAGCATATTCCACAGTAAGTCTCAAGGCTGAAAAATTCTAGGCCTAGGTTACCAGATGGAGGCTGGAAGCTGAAGCCTTCAAGGTCCAGATTTGCAGAGGATTAGATTATGTGAAGGCTAGAAGTGTCTAGGCCTAGTCCTGGGGAGAGTTAGAACAGAGAAAGCAACCCTCTGGGCTCAACCCAATCAATTTATTCATAAAACTTGGGTATGGCTCTCATCTCATCACTTCAGCTAATGAAATAAAAGTGACATTTACGTCAAGGCCTGAGTCAAAAGGGTTTCCTTCCATGTGGTACCTGTATGGATCCAGAGAGGATCCAGCAGGGGATACCCAAACAGAGTTACCCGAGCTGCTGCTGGTTGGGGACAACACCCACAGAAAGCTATAGATGTAGTTGTGACAGCGAGGCTAGTAGGCTGGAGAGATGCAAACCACTGAAGCTTGTTATCCGGCCAAGTTGTCGAACCTCTGGTCACTGAGAGGCCCTGTCTCAAACACATAATTACAGAAAAATACAGGCACTGCTGTGGGTGTTGTCACGAACACGCTTAACGCAAAAGCCAGATGTAGAAAGATTGCAATGTCCTGAACTCATGGATGGACACCAAGTTTAAGATGACATGTGGGGTCAGTGAATTGTCTCACATCGGAGAAACGTTCATCTAGCAGCCCAGCAAGTAGCCAGCTGAGCCCGGAATGGAGGCAATCCTCTGGCCTTCATCTACTATGTGGCCAACATAAGCTGTGTGACTTCCAGCCCTGCTGTAACTGTGTGTTGTTGAACATCCTGTTTCAATGGGAGAATGGCAAACTCAGGGGAAACTTTCAGGGTCCCACACCAGGGCACCCTGAGCTTGAAGTCACTAGGACTTCATACCTTATGGTATGTGTCACCTGAATTTCTGGGTGTCAATGAAGCCAAAGTCTTCAGTAACACAACAGAGGTTTGGAAGGAGAGAACAGACTGTCCTGTCTCTCAAGGGTCTTAGATCACAGGTGGGAGGTACCTGTGTACAGTGTAAAAATGTCTAAGTGTCAACATGGTGAACCTGATACAGTAGATTGGGCACCAGTTGGGTTTGTGGATTGTTATTAGGCCTTAGGTAGTGTGAGAAACCCTATGCACACTTCTCAAGAACACGAGGGCACAGACATAATTTCTAGGGTAACTTTATTGGCAAAAGTAGAGAACCTCATACACTAGGACAACTGGCAGATAGTTTTGAACATTGAAGTAGTTGAAAGGACACATTAGAGGTCACTGATGGCAAGAGGACAGGTGACCTTTCTTCAGAGTGCTGCTAAGAGGCACATATCAGAGTCCAGAGATCATGCTGAGGTGAGAGGCTAATTGCAAAGAGAGGAAAGGGATGAGATCCCACCCACCATAGGGGCACTCATTTGGAAGTAACCTGACATGATACAGTCATGTCATCTACCTGGTTAATTCAGGAGGGGATAAGTCTGAAAGACTCCGGCAAGTCTGAGCAGGGAAGTGGCACCTGCTCTTCAGGTGGCAGCTCATTGTCCATCACTGTCCTCTGAAGAGGAGGAGACCTGAAGATCTTCATAGAGGACACTCACTTTGACCTGGGATCTGGCTGTCTCTCCTTCCTCGGGGAAGGCAGGGCTCTCTGAAGGAGTCGTTTGCTTCTCAGTGGGAAGTGGTGGGGGCCCTGCCAGGAACCTGGAGCTCCAGTAGTTACCACCTTGTCTGGTAAAGATCATTCTCAGGGATTGACCTGCAACATGACCAGCCGATGACTGGTGGGACTCAGTACAAGGTCTGGTTAAGACCAGAGCAGGCCTGCTATGTAGCTGTTTTTGGTCAGTGCTGGGCACCTGGGCTGCTATTTTCTTACTCATTTCAACTGCACCTTTTAGTCCAAGTCTGTTGACAATGGGAGGAGACTGACTGCCCAGGGTGCTCTTGGAACCAGTTCTTGCATGGCTCTTCTTTGGCTTATTGGTAGAGCTGATTCTTTGTTTCTTCAGGGGACTCTCACTAGGATGTGTGGGGCACTGGGAAGCTTCCTTACCTGGGGCCCGGAAGCTGAGTTTGGGGTTTTGTCTTCCCTGGTGGATGACAGGATGCTGGCTGGGCTGCATTTTCCTACTGTGACCCTGGGCTTCTGATTCTTTGTGGAACAGTTCCGTGATCGCAATACTCTTGGGAACAGCAATGGATTGTTGGTGTGAGATACCCTGTAGCTTTTGATCCAGTAGGTCTTCTGAGGCTACCCTTCTTCCATCTTGCCTGAACACTGGCTGGGCAATACCAGGGACAGCCATGTTCTGACCCTCCTTCTGCCTGGAATATGAGCTGCAGGAGCTGTCAAAGCTTTGGAGGGCAGGCTTTCCAGGGCACATCTGCTTCCCAAGAGATGTTTTGACTGGTGGCACAGACATCTTCCTGTTCCCAGGAATGTTTGGCATCTTTAGGAAAGACAGACACATGGAGAGATCAGTTGGGCACTGTCAGCGTGGAAGTCAGTGAAGGTGTTCAGAACAACACCAGGAGCTCATGGGATTTATGGTGGTAGTTTGTAGCAGCTCAGTCTGATGGGAAATCATCAGGTTGTGGTGACCCACATTAACCATCCAAAACGTGCAACATGGTGGGTTGGGAAATGGAAGGGAGAGAGAGAGAGTTTCAGTCTCCCTACAAAGTTTAAGTGAACCTTATTCGGATAATCCAAATGTATCTGTGTTTGCGTGTGTGTCTATGCATGCATCTGTGTGTGTGTGTGTGTGTGTGTGTGTGTGTGTGTGTGTGTGTGTGGTCTGACAAGAGGTACATGAAGGGAAATACTGATGTATGGATAGTCAGAGAGACAGCTAGGAAGATGGCCGTGATCCTTTTGTGGTCATAGAAGAACAGTTAGATTCAAATTACCACGTACTTTACAGCATAGTTTTGAAAATTCTAATCATCTCACTTGGGATATGAAGTAGGGCAAAAGGCATTGGCTTACCTTGAATCTGTCTCTCCCGATGATCTTTGAGGTGAATTGTTGCAGAAAATGTAAAAAAGGCACCATCCCACGCTAGCACCGGACCGGCTACTCTCTGGTCCCCGGGGACCTCCCTGCCTCCACCATGGCTAGCCCCATGTAGGGACCACCCATCTCAAGGTTCTCTTGCTCACAATCCCAGCCACCCACCCCCTTTGGTTAGTGGTCACAAATCCCCATAACCTGGTAAAATCAAAACTCTAGAGATTTGTATTTATCAGTCAGATTTATATCAGTAAATTCTCAACCCACAAATCGCCTGCACAATGAACTCAAAACTCAATTGATGATAAACACAAGCTACACCCCTAGATGGGACAAACACACCCTACTTATTATTTAATCATCTACCTAAGAAATCTCCAATACTTACAGCTCCCAGGACTGTGTGGTTCTGGCTCCTCTTCCTTTCCTACAGGTTCCATCTTACCTTCCTCTCCTTCCCTTCTCCTCTGTCCCTCTGTACTCTGCATTCTAAAATTCTCAGCCCACCTTCCTTTTCTACTGCCCAATCACAGGCTCTCATCTTATCTTATGTCTGCCCTTGCCTGCATATAGACAGCAATCCACAGTGAACGCTGTAGCCAACAGACTGGGATGGTGGACATGGGTGTGCTCCTGCTGCTTGGACTTCTCCAGGAAAAGTCCACATTTACAGAAGCAGCAGACAATCAGTTCAAAGTGGCAACAGCAAAGACTGTGGACAGGTCACCAGAAAGCTTGGAGAGCAGGCCCTGTTTGTCATCTGACCTCAGAAGGAAGGAGGACCTGGAGACCACCATCCATGGGCAAGTGAGGAGAAGCCTGCCCATCCTCCAGGTGAGCTGGTCCGTAAAGAAGACCTACAGCCGAGACTCACTGGCTCATCCAAACCCAAGTCCACTGAACAAATAAATCATTGCCACCAGAGAGGATTTGTGAAATCTGGTGCGCACAGAGGACACAAGGTGAGCAAATAGGTCATGCAGAAGGAGAGGTACCAGTGGCAGAGCAGAGAGGAAGGGACTTTCAGGAACAGGGCATCTACTTTACTTACAGCCAAGTTGACCTGCTGGTCCCCCCTTTGTGGCCCCATTGGAAATTTCTGGAAGGGAGCCTTCCTTTGCTGCTCATCACACCTGTGGGACAGACAATGGTATGGGAACACTTCAGCTTTAGTCTCAAATAGTCACTCCCTCCCTCCCTCAGACATTCACTCACACACACTCACTCACAGTCACTTATGCACTCATTCAGGCACTCACTCAGACATTCAGTCACTCAGTCACTTACTCACACTCACACTCACTCACTCACACTCACTCACATTCACTTACACACTCATGCATTCACGCACTCACACACTCACTCATTCACTCACACTCACTCACACTCATTTACTCACATTCACACACTCACACACTCACTCACTCAGACACTCAGTCACTTACACTCACTCACTCAGTCACTCACTCACACTCACTCACACTCATTCAGGCACTCACTCAGTCACTTACTCACACTCACTCAGACACTCACATACTCAGACAATCATGCACTCACTCACTCATTCACACTCATACTCACACTCACTCAGATACTCACTCACTCACTCACTTGCCAGCAGACTATTTACTAACTCTCTGGCTCTTTCAACTTGGGGACTGAGAGATAAATCATGGTTCTCTTCATGAGCTCTGCTCTACCTGGAACCTTCCCTCCTGCCAGCCCGGCTTTCATCACTTACCCCTGTCTGGTGACTTGACTGAGTTTCTGTAGCCCCCGGGGCCTGCAAGGATCCTGGTTCTCTTTCTCTTTCCTGACTCCCAGAGGCTGTGGGACCAGGAGCTCCTGGTCACGCTTTATGGGACACGTTCTGCTTTTCGCAGTGTGGCCAAAGGCCCCACAGTTTCTGCATTTCACCTGTGAGGAGCAAAGGAATATCAGTGAGTCATAAAGAGATCCAGGGACCTCTCCACACTCAATCCCCCCCCCAAGGCTAAAAGGCCTTTTAATGTTCTCTCTCCAAGGACAGCATTCACTACAGAACAGGTTGAAACTCCACCTGGTTGTTTTTTTGAACCTGGAATTGACAAGCATAACTGGGAGCTGTATGGATGAAAACAGGGAGCCCTGTATCTGCCAACAGACCAATCCTGCCAAGGAGGAGCTGAGCCTTCTTCCAGTCTCTCCCTAGGTTCACATGCAGGCTGAGCAGTTTCTTTGTCTGGCCCTCTGATGCCTCTGATGTGGTCAGGACCATGGACCAATGTGACAAATGTAACAGGGGGGGGGTCTTAGTAGACCCCCAGACATCTGCATAACTATTTCCAAGATGGAAGTACCCTTCAGGCCATACAGCTTATTCCATAGACACTACCACCTGGCACCATGAAAATAAGACCTATAGAGACCATATTCAGAGGTTAGGTATGGCCCCTTGATTGAGGGATGGAGCCACCCACTCATCTCCAAAATTTTAACCCAGAATTGCTCCTGTCTAAGGGAAATACAGGGATACTGAGTGGAGCAGAGACTGAAGGTAAGGCCATCCAGAGACTGCCCCACCTGAGGATCCGTCCTGTATGCAGCCACCAAACCCAAACACTATTGTGGATGCCAAGAAGAGCTTGCTGACATGAGCCTGATATAGCTGTCTCCTGAGAATTTCTGCCAGAGCCTGACAAATATGGAGGGGGATCCTCACAGCCAACCATCAGATTGAGCTTGGAGACCCCAATGGAGGAGTTGGGGGAAGGACTGAAGGAGCTGAAGGAGTTTGCAACCCATAGGAAGGACAACAATATCAACCATCCAGACCCTCCAGAGCTCCCAGGAACTAAACCACCAACCAAAGCTCCAGCCACATATGTAGCAGAGGATGGCCTTGTTAGACATCAATGGGAGGGGAGGCCTTTGGTTCTGTGAAGGCTCGATGCCCCAGTATAGTGGAATGCCAGGGCAGTGAGGCGAGAGTGGGTGGATGGGTGGGGGAGCACCCTCATAGAAGCAGGGGGAGGGGGGATGGGGTAGGAGTTTCCTGAAAGGAAACTGGGAAAGAGGATAACATTTAAAATGTAAATAAATACAATATTCAATAAAAAAAAAACACAGAGAACTAATCCACAGTTCCATCATATTACCAATGTGCTACCCTTGCCTTTCAGCCTGCCCTTCAATCTCCTCCGAGTTTCTGCTTCTGTCCTATTGTTCTTGTTAACGGAAATACATCAACCTAGAACTTGGTTTCTATGCCCAAAACTCACGGGCAGAAAGTCTCAGTGGTCCATTGGTATTCAGAGGACCCATCCACCCAGGACACTGAACCAGCTGACCACTCAGGGCTTTCTATTGGCTTAACCCCATATCCCAGCATTCTTCTCTGGTGGATACCTTACAACACAAAGATTTTGTAGCCCTGTCTTACCTAGGCCCAGGGCTGGATGACATATATAGGCCTCCACTTACCATAGGGGTCTCCTCTTTCAGGGATGGAAGCATCTGTCCCCGTGAGCCTCTTGGTTTTCTCTGGGCTGTTGGAGCTGAGCTGTCCGGAAGGCCCTTAGTCTTTATTTGTGACTTCATTGTGTGGACCTTTTGGCTTTGATTTCCTGAAAGAGAAGTTAACAAAAGAGTCTCAAGCAATGGAATTAAGTTTTATGACATGAGAGCAACTCACGGCGTGGTGATAGCTATCATAAATGAACCTGTTTCTGTGTTTCCACCTTCCAAGCATATTCCATCAGAGACTCAAGGACTTGAAGTTGTGACCTTCAGAGATCTGTTTCACTCCCAGAACCTATCACTGCTGCCAAGCTCTGAAGGAGGAAGTACTCTTTAAGTGAAATGCTGTTACCGATGCCATGCCAAATCTTTTAAATTCAGACTCCATTTTAGAGAACCTGACCTAAGTTTGAACTCAGATAAACTAACAGGCTGGTACCTAGCATTAGTTTCCAAGTTGTTCCCCCCAACAAAATTTGAGCCTAGCTCCAGTCTCTAGGCTCACCCCCAAGAAGACCAGTCTCCAGGTTATTCCCCCAACAAAACCAGTATCTCCAGGTTATTCCCCCAACAAAACCAGTATCTCCAGGTTATTCCCCCAACAAACCTGCACCCCCCAGGTTTCAAGCTCACTTCTTGCCTAACAACCACCAATACAGAGGGGAGCAGAAATTAAGTTTATGATATGATTCCCAGCACCAGTCAATTATGTTAAAGGCCACAGTAACTTTCCAATTAGATGCTTGCACACGTATTCCCTGCTTGCAGCTTACTATAAAGCCTTGCCCAGATAGACATTCCGGGCTCCCCTCACCCCCCACCAAAACCATCCTGTGTGATGGTGACCTGTTGGGGTGGGGGGGGGCGAGCTAGCTCAAATAGAATAAAGACCCTGCTGTGAGTTGCATCAGATTGGCTCCTGTTTGTGTTTTAGGGGATTACTAACATTTCCCTGGCACAAACCCGTCACATGAGAAATTCATCACTGAAGTTCAGATTCATTTCAGAACACTCACCTCAAGAAAAACCAGATAAAAGATTTCCACCTGAGAGCCTGTCTTCTCTCTGATCTAACCAGCGGCTTCTCGGAGCTGTGGAGTCTGGCTGAAACAAGACTGCAAAGAAGGTTATGACTTCTGTGATGCAATCTAATCAAATTAACCATTCATGAGGAACACCTGATCTTACGGCAGCAACACCGAGGCTTTAGTCTTAACACTTAAAGGCACCGAATAGGGAATGAAAGTAGATGGCCAAACAGGGTAAATGCCTTTGAGTGCTTTGTTTTACATGAAAGGCCACAGCAGGAATGTCAGAGCCTTGGTTTCCACTGTATTCTAAGAATGTTCCAAATTCAAATCCCTAAGTGTCAGATTGAATACGCTTGGGAGGTGGCAATGCAGATATAGGTTCATCTGTGATGGGCAGCAGAAGACCACATATTCCGGCCATGTCATGAAACTTAATTTCATTGGTTAAAACTCTTGTTTCCTTCCATTTCAGGAAAGCAAAGCCGAACAGCTTCATAGATGGAGTCACACATTAAGACCTGGGGCCATTGAGCTGTCCTAGTTCCAACAGCTCAGAGAAAGCCAAGGGGCTCATGGAAACAGAATATTCTCTCATTGAAGGAGGACAACCCTAGGGTAAGTGCCCCCAGAGGACTCGGCAGGAAGAGGAATTCACAGCTGTTTTTTTTAAAAAACATGTATTAAGTAAAAAATCATGTGCTTTCTTCTCGATGATAACTTGTCATGGTTTATACACAAAAGGACTCACATTAGTTGTATGTGCATGAACATGCAAGCACATGCTGGTGTTTGTGTATGTGTGTCAGAACACATGTGACATTCACATGGTGGCCAGAAGAGATTGTCAGCTGTCACTTCTCAGACCTTATCCTCTTGCTTTTGAGACAGAGTCTCTCAGCAGTTTGTCTCTGGCCACAGCTGCTAGCCTGAGCTATCACTGAGTCCCCAGGATCCATTTGTCTCTGCTTTCCCAGATCTGGGGTCACAAGCTTGGGCCTGTGAATACCTGGGTTTTAAACGTGTGTTCTGAGGCTTGGACTCAGGTCCCCGTCTTTATGGGGAGTCAAACACTTTATGATGGAGGTATTTTTCCAACCTCAGAAATACTCTTAACTATTACCTTCTGACAGAGTTATGTCTTTTTTTTTTTTTTAATTTTATTTTGTTTGTTTTTCGAGACAGGGTTTCTCTGTGTAGTCCTGGCTGTCTCGGAACTCACTCTGTAGACCAGTCTGGCCTCGAACTCAGAAATCCGCCTGCCTCTGCCTCCCAAGTGCTGGGATTAAAGGCGTGTGCCACCACTAGTTATGTTTGTTTTAAAAACTGATTTTAGCTTCGCAATTATGATCTGCTGGAATTAAGTGCAGCTTTAATTTATCTTTTGAAATACCAGTTATTATTTTAAAAGATAAACTTAGTTAAGGGGCATTTTTCTAAACACTTCTACTTGTTCACATTTAGCTCAAAAGGGCTTTTACCCTCGTGGTCCCTGCACTCTGCCATTTATCCCATGTGTGTAACTCTCCCTAGGATACATCCATCCAGACAGCGAGTGTCAGATGGGCAGGAGTGACTTCAAAACGTTTATTGAGAACGGGAGAAAAAACGCAATTCAGTGGCCGGCTGGGAAGGGGTGAGGGAGGAAGCATCTTGCAAAGGAAGGGATATTGCGTGACATGGCCACTAGAGGGCGCGATTGCCTATCTTCTGATCTTGGCGTCTCATCACTAAGAATCGTCTACTGTTTGTATCATTCAGAATCCACTTTTCATACGTTTTTTTTTTTTCTCTAAATAATTTTCTATTCATTGGCCCCTACGTTATCTCTTGTGGTCTCCCACTTTTGAGTACTGTATGTGGACATGAACCACAAAATCTCACCGTTACAGAGAGATGCTGTTTCCGTGGCTCCCATTTCTACTGCTTATTTTCCCACCCTCCTCCCCCTTATAAGAGTTGCCTTGGTCATGGTGTCTCTTCACATCAGTGAAACCCTAAGACAGAAGTTGGTACTAGAAGCTCGGTATTGCTGTGATAAGCCTGACCATGCTTTTGATTGGAAGAATGTGGATTTGGGGACTTTGGACTTGGAAAGTCATGGAATGTTTTTTAAGTGGGGCTTAATGAGCCATCCTAGTAGGAATATGGAAGACTTTGTTGCTGAGTATGATTTGAACTGTGCAGACCTGGCCCAAGAGGTTTCAGAGGAGAAGAATTTCAGTATGTGGCCAGTATGAGACTGTTTTTGTGGGATTTTGGTGAAAAAATGTGCCTGCCTTTTGCCCTTGTCTGAAGAGTCTGCCTGAGTCTAAGGTAAAGAGATTTATATTAATTGCATTGACAAAAGAAGTTTCAAAAAAAAAATCCCAGCAGAGACTTTGTTCTCTGGTTAAGTCTCTTGGAAAGCGTTTTGAACAAGCATAGCAAGCTTAGAAAGGAAAAAAATATAAAATATATGGTTTGAGTATTAAAGGAGAATAAGGAAGTGAAATAGAGCTGTATCCTGTGTTCAAGAGTATTAGATTGAATTAAGGGAGTAGTGACCTTGGGGCAAGATCCTACCCAGCTAAGTTTAGATCCAGGCATGGTGGTACACACCTTTAATCTTAGGAGATAAAGCCAAGCATATCTCTGAGTACAAGGCCGGCCTGAAACAGAGCAAGTTCTAGGTGAAGAAAAGTTTAAAGCCAGGTATGGTGGTACACACCTTTAATCCCAGGAGACAGACAAACAGATCTCTGAGTTCAAAGTTAATCTACAGAGCAAGATCCAGGACAGCCAACCTCAGGCAGTGAAGGAGTTGGAAAAGAGGAAGCCAGTGACAATGTAACAGAAGAAGCCCCAGCAAGCAGCAGAACTGGCAACTTTGACCCTGTGGCTCTGGCATTAGAGTGAAAAATAGAAGGGACTAATGGGACAATTGATGCTGGTTAGCTGGAGCTAAAAATTAATGGTGATTAAGAAGAGACCAGCATCACTGAAGTGAGATCTTCTTCGGAAGTGTTTTCTAAGAGTACAAAGAAGCTGTGTTCCTTGTGCTGCAGCTGGACTTGGTAATGTGTAAGAGTCACCCAGGTGGTACTGGGTTTGAAGATATGAAGGGGTCATGGAGGAAAGCTGGAGCTTGGCACTGTGAGAGGCCATGAAAGGCCTTTGGCGAAAGTGCCCCAGTTGCAGTTGACGGCCCAGGACTGAAGGGGTCATGCAAAGGAGTTGAGGCTTGGCACCGTGAAGGGAGCCTATGAGAGGCTATTGGTGAAGCCTAGTTGCCATGGAAGACTCCAGTGTATTGGAGATGCCAGTACCATGGGATGATCACCAAGAGCATCAGCAGTAGTGGAGTGCTACAGAGGGCAGAGCTGGAGAACTGACATCAACCCTTTGGAGGAGCCCAGAAGATCATGTGTGAATCCCAGACATTGGAACAAGCAGCTGTAACATTGAAGCTGCCTTGGAGACCCCAAGATGTCTGAGATGCCAGAGCCATGAGATATCTGCTGAGGAAAGCTGCTAAGAACTGCCACATCTTTATTTATGGCCTTTGATCTTTCATCTTCCTACAGAACACTACTTAATGTATACACTAAGAACATGAGACATAAAAGCCAGCAGTCTAAATTGTAAGTGTAGTAAGTTATAGACTGAACATGGGCTCATCTGTAGTCAGGCTCTGAGTTCATGACTTCTGAGGACTGTGCTGTCTGCACAGGCGGAAGATTTAAGTTCTTACTGTATGTGGTCGGTGTTGAGACATGTTTACTCTACAGTCAACCTGAATTTTGATATGAGCTCTGTTCTCTATGGAACTCCATGTCTTAGGCCATCCAGTGTATGGAAGTCAGGCTGAATAATTTCTCTCAATGTGTGGCAGGTCTATTGCTGAAACTATCTGTGTCTAGCGGGTAGACCATTTACTGTGAGGGACAAGTTCTTTCTATTTACAGGTATCAGAAATCGGAGAAGACCCATTGTCAAAGATCTGGTTAAAGCGAGGGGGAGAATTAGAGAAGGCAGCTTCACTGAGACACAGGCCAACTCTTGCATCTTACCTGCTTTTATGTTTTTTTTCCTTTTGTCAGTAAATGGAACAATCCATAGACGGTGCCAGAAAGAGAGTGTATAGAGTTTGTTACAGGACAGTGTCAGCCCCATAGAAGGTCAGACCCAGGGAGGCCATTTTCTGCTATACTAGATACTAAATGGACCTGACTTCACAAAGTCCAAAACTGGAGAAGATGCCACTGACAGACAGTCTGGAGAAGTTTCTTCTGAGATTCTGCTCATAGCTGGTGCTGAGAATTCAGTGTTTCTTTTTCTTCCTGCAGCACAGTGGTGTTAAGTTGGCTCAGAGTTTCACATCTGCCGTTCATCTTTTTACAGAGGAACCTTCTGTACAATGTGCCTCTGCCTAGGGGAGAGAGCAACTGTTAGTTATCTAGTAACTTTTACTAGGTCAAAAAGTGAATACTTCATTACTGTGTTAGTCAGGGTTCTCTAGAGTCACAGAACTTATGGGTAGTCTCTCTATAGTAAGGGTTTTGGTGATGACTTCCAGACTGTAGTTCAACTCCACAACAATGGTCAGCAGCAGCTGTGAACGGAGGTCCAAGGATCTAGCAGTTGCTCATTCCCTCAAGGCAAGCAGGGAAGAAGATAGAGTCTTCCTTCTTCCAATGTCCTTAAGTCTCCAGCAGAAGGTGTGGCCCAGATTAAAGGTGTGTACCAACTCAGCCTGGATCTGGGACTTGCTTTGTTCCAGGTGACTGAACTCAGAGATCTCCTTGCTTTAGTCTCCTGGGATTAAAGGTGTGTACCACCTTGCCTGGGCCTAAGCTTTTCATAGCCACTAAGCCTCAAGATCGGGATCACAGGTGAGCCTTCTAATTCTAGATTGTAGTTCATTCCAGATACAGTCAAGTTGACAACCAGGAATAAATAGACATCATAATTACTTGATCAGCGAGAGAGAGAGAGAGAGAGAGAGAGAGAGAGACAGAGACAGAGACAGAGACAGAGAGACACAGAGAGAGAGACACAGAGAAAGAGACAGAGAGACATACAGAGAAACACACAGAGAGACAGAGGGAGACACAGACACACACAAAGAGACAGAGATATATATATAGAGAGATAGATCAGACTCCTGGTAAGTCATTTGCCTTAGCAATCATTTGGAAGAGTCATACATAATGTAACCTGTTCCTGTAAGGCCCGCCAGAAAGGGAGGAACTTCCTCCCTGCTCTCAGGAATTCACGGCTACCCCAAGAACTGCAAGACACGGAAACTTGATGCAATTAACAAGAGGTATATTTGATTCAATTCGTTGAGGCCACACTTCTAGTCTGTCCTACGCAGAGGCAAGCAACAAAGTACGACCCGCCACTTAGAGAAGAGCTAGACCTTTTCAAGGGAAAAACCGCAACCCAGGGGAGATGAAGGGGGGGAATCATGATTAAGTGTCTATAGAAAGTAACTCTCCAGAGTTCAGCTTCCGTGACAGGTTCAAAAAATGGTCAGCGGGGAAATATCTCTCTGTTCTCTTAAGAATCAAACCCTATTTCAGTTCAGTTCCTGGTATCCAGGGTGCATGGGCACGATGACCTGAACTCCCAGCTCTGAACTCTTATCTTATCTATTTTGTCTTGTGCATAGCTAGTTTCCTAGGACCCAGAGTGTAGAACAAGCTGATCTGCACTCTTGACTCCATCTGTGGAAGGTTTAAAAATTTTTAACTCTTTCATTCCAAGCAGCAGACTCATATAGAAAGAGAGTGTCTCTCCCTAGGAAGGGAGCAACCACTTCCCAACTCTGAAAAACAAACCTCCCCAAAAAGATTTTTTTCTTTGTATTTCTTTTTTTTTAAATTAAATTTTTTTTTTTAAAAAAAGATTTATTTATTTAATGTATATAAGCATCCTGTCACTGACACACCAGAAGAGGGCATCAGGTCCAATTACAGATGGTTGTGAGCCACCATCTGGTTGCTGGGAATTGAACTCATGACCTCTGGAAGTGCTCTTAACCACTGAGCCATCTCTCCAGCTTTCTTTGTATTTCTAATAGTGTCTGATATAGATCAAAATGTAAAAACAGTACTGTTAATACTACAGGCAGGTCAACAATAGACCATGCTCGATATCATACAATCTTAATGTTTCAGATACAAAATCAATCAACAAGCCAGGCACTGGTGGCACACGCCTTTAATCCCAGCACTTGGGAGGCAGAGGTAGGTGGATTTCTGAGTTCGAGGCCAGCCTGGTCTACAGAGTGAGTTCCAGGACAGCGAGGGCTACACAGAGAAACCCTGTCAGGAAAAACAAAAACAACAACAAAAAAAAAATCAATCAACAGTGCTCTCCTTTTTGGCACTTGCAGAAAAGAAATCTAAGGACAGAGTTCAAGAACCTAACTAGGAACCTGGTTTGCCAGGGAGAGCTCAGCACAGACTGCTCCTGGGAAAGTTCCCCATGGGCTGTTCCCTGCACGGTCCTTATGTCTTGTGCTGCCTCTTAGCATGGTTCATGTAAACCAGCTCCTCAGGAGGCCTTTCTGCATCTCCGAGTTAGAGTGTGGTCTGTCTTGCTCCTGCTTCTGTACTTGGCATTCTGACTTTTAGGAATATATGTTTTAGGAATATGGTTTGTATTAAAGCTCTATGTATACATTCTTTCCTCACTTACTAATCTATACTTATCTATATAATGATTTTACTCTTTCTGGGAATCTATTATTATTAACAGATATAGTACGTCAGTACATTTCCAGAAAATTTAGGACAAAGGCTCTGCTTTAATTAAAAGACCTCTGCTTATTTTGTATATCTGAATGAATACAGCTGGGGACAATGTCTCACAAATGGTAAGGACACACGGTCTGGGTCTCTTGTCTCCCTAGAGTGTTTGGTGTTAATCCTCATACGGTTAGATGCTTGGGAGTTATGAAGGAAGGATGAGAAAGCTGAATACAGGGAGTATGTAGCAAGGGTATCTGAGGGGTCTAGCCAGATTGTTATAGGGTGTAGGTTATGCTGCTGTACAAACAGATCTGTTTAAAGCGTCCCTGAATCTCAAGTGCAAACAAATCACAATGGTAGCAGTTTCTATTTGATTATTCTCCATCTGTATATAAGGTCCCAAAAAGAGTTTGAAATGATCTCACAGCAAGCTATTTGAACCAACTACCAAGATGTGGAAAATGTTGATTTTTTTTTTTTTTTGCCACTTTAAGGCAGTCACTTTATCATGTGCTGAGATATGTTGAGATTTGAAAACCAGGGAAAGGATCTAAAGGAATAAAAAAGTCCAAATCCCCGTGTAGACTGACTGGAGAAGTGGCCAGGTGCTCTAGCCCTATCTGCTCTGAGTCAGTGTAATCTGAGTCTTCTATTCCTCAGCTCGGAACAATGTTTCCAGGGCCCATTTGGCCCCAGACTTAACAGATCACAGAGCTGAAGGGTGAGGTTTTCCTGAAGTTAGCTTGTTTTCCAAGGACAGATCCTGGGAAATCTGTCAACACTGCCTCTCCAGCGACTTTTCTCTTACCTGGGTAAAGCTGAATGAGAAGCACAAGCCCAGCAACAACTAAGGAAAAGATTCTCATGTCTCCAGGCAGCAGTGGAGCAGAGATGGAGGAGGTTGCTGTAGTGGAGCCTGGTTCCTTTATTAAGGAGAGGAGAGGAAGACCCATTCTACTGCTCAGAAACAGCCTTGAGGGAGAACTATTTTTCATGCTCCACTGAGTGACATGTGGGCCAGCTGGTCAATCTTTTGTCTAAGTCTTTTATTGGAGGCAAGGCAGAGAAAGCACCCCACCTTTTTGTCTGGAATATTCTATTTCATTTCCTCTTAGGTGTTCCTCATTTCCCTTCATGTTTCATCTCAAGGATCCGCAATTCCACAAAATCTACCACCATCCACACCTTTCTTCCTATAGTAAAGTTTTATGTATAACACTCATTTACAAGTATTATCTACCAGTTCTTAGTTAATTGATTGATAACTGGTATAGTGGCTTTTATAGGATAAATTAGCTATCCCAATAGATACTAAATGTCATAGAAGAAACCAGGTCAATTTTGATTTCTTTTCTTCCAGTAGGTTCTTACATAAGTATTGTTTAGTTTTCTAGTGATAAGCTATCTGTTCAGGGCAATTCATGATTAAACAATTAGATGTAGTCTGTCATTAAGTCTTTCAAGTTTATGAATATAGAAGGCTTTTGAAGATGGTATAGTTCTTAATTTTTTCCCCATAATTATTTGTGGTACAACAAATATGTGTTATTTGTAGTCCAGATATTTGCTATCAATGGCCTTAGTTTTTTTATTTTTTTTTCTAAAACCAAAGGAGACAGTGTAGGGTTTTGTGCAGGAGAGTTATCTGGAAGAATATTCCAGAGGAAAAATCTACCTCCTCAATAGAGTGAGTGCTTAACAGATCAATTCACACACTAATAGTAAATTAATTTCTGGAAAATGCAGAGCTGCCAAAAGGATGTGTAAGATGCAGTGAAGTCGGGAATGCTTGGAGAAAAGAAAACATCTAGGTAAAGAATGAAAGTCAGTGAGTTACCAGTGATTCTTAATGCGTTAGAATCTTGGCCTGCAGTGTGAGATTTGATGGGCCCTTTAAAATGTCAGGCTTAGAATCCAGGTGACCCATATCTGTCACAGAACTCAGAAAGTGGAGACAGAGGGTTTCAGGCCAGCTTGGGCTGCATAGTGAGTACCAGCCCAATTCAGTCTTGGACTGACTCTGTCTCAAGAAAACAAAAGTAAAACCCAAAAATATGTATGGATTCGTGTAAGTTAATCAGGTCACTGGGGCACTGTCCTTAGAAGGAATAGCATGGTTCTCATGAGGGACTCACTATCCCAGAGAGATTACAATAACAATGCCCTTCCCTGTCCCCTCCCACCCCCCAAGCTTCTTGTCTTCCATGCTGCTGTTGGCTCTTATCCATGCTCCTTCAGGATGCTGTCACCAAGGTTTGACATGGCCTGGGAGACCCTCTCTGAAGCTGATCACAGATATCACCTGATCATGGATGTAAGCCTGTCAGTGGGATAAACTTTTTAAAAATAAAGTACCTAGACTCAGTTGTTGTGTGTCAGCAAAAGAAAAAACAGGCAAATACATTCACCTGTACCTACCCTCAGGTGATGACCCTGTTCAACACTATGAGAGCCAGAGCCAGAAGAGGTGGTGCTTACAGCTCACATCACACCCCCATCCCCCAGCTTAGGCCCAGAAACCCGAGGCTCTGACCTTCCTTTGTGTCCCTTCTCCAGGATCCATGGTGTCCTCAACCTCAGCTGTCACTTCCTTTCCATTTCCTCAGCAAGGCTGGTGCCATTAGTGACATCAGGTACTTTGGGTTGGAAAAGCAGGAGAGGTGTCCTGGGATGAGGTCCCTTCCCTCTGAAGGGCCCAGGGTGCAAAAGCACAAACACATGGGAAAGTGGTTCTGTGAAAGGGTTGCCTAGGGAAACTCTCCAGCTTCAGTCGTGCAAGCTCTCAGAGCTTGTTACAGCTACATTACAAGAGGGCCTCATGACTTCTCGGGCTGGAAGGAGAATTCGGATGTCTACACCATCCCAGTTTTGTTGCTTGGCAGAATACAAGACCTGTGGGGATGTGGAGGCTTTCAGGAAGGCTCCAGAGAATGTCACCTGTTTACAGGACTGTATAGCAAGATCAGATTCCCTACAAAGAGTTCTGGAACAGGCTTTGTACAAAGCTGGTGTGTGTGTGTGTGTGTGTGTGTGTGTGTGTGTGTGTGTGAGACGTCTATGCTTTGGCCAAGATCCTAGGGTGTTAGAGATATTAAGAATGTCGGATCACTGCCTTGGAAAGCCACACTTAGCAAGTGGGCCAGTCTATAAGAAGCCATTCTTGCTGTAAGAGACAGGACTATAGTATAGAGACAGGGCTAGCCAAATCCCCTGGAGTTCACATCATATCACCCCAGGCCCCAGATGCCAGGCATGGAGCAGAAGGCTTTAGTGTTTGCCCAGCTGGATTTTGGTCCAAGCTTGGGCCACCATTTCTTGTTATCCTCACAATTCTTCTTGGAACAGAAATGTTTTCTGGGTGACATTGTATATGAAATGCATGTCATTTGGATTTTTTTATGTTTACATATATTCACAGCTGAATTTTTTGTAGAATCTGAGAAAAGACTGGACACTAAAGTTTTGATATGCCAGTATTTCCTTTAAGTATTTTAGTGTTCTGCTCTTAGGTGCAATTTTTTAATAATGTATCTCCTCTCTTGGATTGATACCTGCATCATGAAACAACCTTGACTCTCATAATCGGCTTCTTGCTTTTGCCAAAGTTTGTTTTACAAGCTGTTTGTCCACCACTTCTTTCCAATGTTTCTTTGAAGATAAAGTTTTTTAACTATACAACTTAAAGTTTAATCTTTTAGAACCACATTCTGTTAATCCCTATTTGGGATGTTTAATTGATTTCCCATTAATGTAATTATCAGTAAAGTAGAACTTATATCAGTCTTGGCATTTGCCATATACATATGTATACATATGTTATAGGCAGTTGCTTTTGAGACTGTTATTACTGTTACAGTTGCTACATGATTCTTTGATGGCAACGCCAACTCACTTTCAATAAGTTGGAGCCACAGCCTCAGTTCTTCAGCTCGGTTTTGATGTAAAAGTAAGTTGGGGAGTTCTGAAGTGAGGGGTCCTCTTGCTGGTCTTGAAGGATGCGATTGCCATGGACAAAGGCAGCTGTGAGCCAGGGATGCTAAGTGGTCTATCCTTGCTAGAACTGCTGACGTTGGCCCCTGACCCTGGCCTTTGGAAGACCTTTTGCCTCTGATGGCATTGCAGCTGGAGTCCGTGCTTTATGGTCAGTCTTGTGAAACACTGAGCAGAGGAACCATCTACACCAGACCCAGACTTCTGACCTGAGGTAGTTTGAGACAGCGTGTGCTGTGTTAAGCTGCTAACTCCACAGTGTGTTCTTATACAGCCGCATGAGTAGCAATTGCATTTTAAGGTGCGTGCATCCTGTAGAGAAGCATTTGCATGTTCTCAGAAGGCTGCTGTGCTCTCCAAAGCAGCGAGCAGTTTCTCAAGTGGTTGAAAGTCTTTGTAACTGTCTTTTTATGAATTCATCTCACTCAGAACTTTATGCTAAATCCTCTTTATGCTAAGTTCTTTCCCAGCAGGCCACATGCTTAGCTGTTTTCCCCTAAGGATGCTTTGACTCAGTGAACCCATGTGATATTTTTGGGACCCACAGAAAACACACATCCTGTTGCCCTGTATCCAGTATCCCAGGCTCTTCCTGTCAGGAGCTACACCTGCCATGGGAGAGCCAGGTGAGACCTGAGAGAGAAGCAGTAGCTTTAATATGGGAAACAAATTCTCTGGTGGGGAATCATCTCTGTTTCTGTTGCTATCTGCCGTTTTCCTAGCAGACTGTACTGATTAAACTCAGCCTAAAGTCAGGAAGCCTGGTGGATCAGGATAGGATAGACCAGTGTTGATATTTCATAGTTGGAGGGAAAGAGTAAGAGAAAATCCTAGGTTCTAGATAACACTGCCCAGAGTACTGCTCTGGTTCATGTGTCCCCCAAAACTGATCACGTGTGAGCCCCATGGCTGTTGGTTTTGACATTTAGTTTTTGAAGCTATAACTTTTATTTCACAAGGTGAAAGTTACAGTTTTTGTCTGCAGATACCCTATGAATATGAACATTTTAATTACTCTCTAAAACACAGGCATTAACAGAGTAAATGAGGGTTGTTGTAAAAATACATCATAGTTGTTATAATCTGTAGATAATAATACATTACCTCATCAAGAATCAAGTGAGTGAATTTTTCTTGTATTTTGTAGAACTACAAAGCTGTCAACATAGAGGAACATGACACTTTCGTTTGTCTATTAATCCCACAATAATTAGTATATTAGAGAGAGACACAGAAACAGGTAGTGATGCATACACTGCCCCTTGTCTCCCAGCTTTGCTGTACCAAAGGCAGCAACACAAATCAAATCACTGGATCTAATACAAATAGGAATGATAGTCACACTGTCAGGTGACCCTGAGCCCTATGAGAAAATCCTGGAAAAAAACACTTATAAATTATAAGTGTTCTGGAGATGTACAGTTGTGTCGACTTGTGTAGAAGGCATTCATTGCTGTTGTGATTTTGGTTATCTTAAAATTAGAATGAAGCACAGAAACAGACTGAGGAGCAATGGGTCTGAACAGCTCTGACTGTGGCTTGGTGAAGCCACAGATGTTCTCGTCATCCATTCAGCACAGCTTCTAAGGTCCAGAGGCCATTGGTCCTTGGGTTCAAATCCTCTCCCGACAGCAGAAGAAGTTCAGCTTGCACTTGCCTGCAATCTTCTCACTGTCCATGCATGTCCTCCTGCATTTCCCCCGGCCGAGCCTGCATGTCTCACATACAGCAAACTCCCCTGTGCCAGGAAAGAGCTGATGAGATGTTTACTGGAACTTTATGGGAATGGAAAAAATATCTAGGGCCCCCTGACAGGCAGGATTTGTGTGTATGGTCCTGAGTGTTTTCTAGAATTAGGAACAGAGGTGTTGGGGATAGCTCAGTTGGCAAAGTGTTTCTTGGGTAAGGATGGGACCCTGAGTCTGATCCTCCACGCCCAGATAAAAAGCCAGGCACTTGTGTACACTTACAGTCCTCAGCTGGGGAAGTAGGGACAGCCGAATCTCTGAGGCTCAGTGGTCAGCCTAGCTGGATTTGTGGTAGATTCTGTCTCAATAAACAAGGTGGATGGCTTCTGAGGAGTGTCATTTAAGTTTGACCTCTGGCTTCCACACATGCATGAACACACACACACACACACACACACACACACACACACACACACACACTCACACACTCAGGCACTCACACACACTCACTGTAAGAAGAGCACCACTCTATAGCATCTGCTTATTACAGTGTGGAGCTGAGAAGAGATAAAAACAATAGGCAACTATCACCCGTGTCCCCCAGGTATTTATTGTCTTTTATGGGCCCAATGTAAGTGACAAAGCACCATCAGAACTATTAAAATGCATGTTTGTACTTTTGAAAATTTGCTAGTTACCCTTTTGTTTCAAGCCCTTGAAGCTGGAATGAATAATTTAATCTTAATACTTGTTTGGGCTTAGTACTAACTCCTTAATTTACCTAACTTCATTCAACTTAGGGTCATATTAGAAATACCAGAAATACTTGTGTACAATTTTAATTTGCTGAGTGGCAAAATAAAATAACTAGGTGATAATGTTTGTGCTGTATGATATTTATTTGTAAGGGGACTTTAATAATTAAGTGGTATAATCCATGTGTATTTGTTAAGGGTTGGAGAAATTAGTAATCCATGAGTTCCACAGTTCTCTATTCAGTTATTTATCATCATCATGATGTTTGTGTGTGTGCACACGCAAGCGTACGCGTGTGTGCATGTGTTGTGTGTTTGTGTGTGTGAGAGAGAGAAAGGGAGAGAGAGAGAAAGAGAGAGGGAGAGAGAGAGAGAGAGAGAGAGAGAGAGAGAGAGAGAGAGAGAAAGAGAACTATGTTGTACACACATACATGTGTGTGCAGGACCATGCCCCATGTATGTGCACACAAACCATCAAGACAAAGGCTTTGGGTATCCTGTCACTCTAGGCTTTGAAGCAGGGTCTCTCTTTGAACCTTAGCTCGTTTTCCTAGCTGTTCTGGTTCTCAGTGAACCACCTATCTCTGCCCTTGAACCTCTTAGCTCTACCCCGTAGTGCTGGGGCTACAGGCTCAAGTAGAACTGTGTGTGCTGGAGTCCAGACTTGGGTCCTCATAGTGACACAGCAAGCACTCCTAACCTGCGAGCCACTTTTCCAGCCCTGCAAGAATATTTCTTGCAATTGTGTTTGCATTGTGCTTTCTTCCCATGCAGGAGAAGCTCTGGTGCACTCCCTGAGCTTGTGGCAAACCATTATAACAGTGCTTCTCTAAGGGTGCTGCCTCAGCGACTGTCTGAACCATTCTACCTGGTCCTCCTCATCCAGCAGACTTCATTCAAGGTCAGTCCTAAGGACGGAAGCCAGGATCTCTGGGTAATGGAAATTGGTGAGGGTGAGGTTGAACCTAAGCATCACAAATTAACAGGAAAGTCACTGGAAAATACAGATCGGACCATGGCCACAAGAGTAACAGAAGATGGAGCCAATGAATCAGAACTCAGTCCTTTCTCAACTACCTCCTTCCTTGGCTTCATCAGTCAAAGATAGCTAACTGGGCCTGATTCCCCAAGAGAGAAGGAGAAAGGACAGGTAAAGGATATAATTTACCTCCTGGAAATAACTGGGAATACTCAAGTCCTGCCCAGGACCCTAAATTTAAAACAAAATACATTTTAGGAAAGAATATTAAAACAAGGAATGACACTTTATAAAACTTCTCCTACATGTTACATGGCTCTCGAGGGACTTCCGATGTTATGGCTGATGTCTTTATTGGATTTCCCAAGACCAGTGCTCCTGGAAACCAGAAAGATGAATGTACAAAACAATAAAATAAAAATTAAAGCTCTGTTCAGCTGGCTCTTAGGAAACACTAGTATAGATTCAAGAAATATCTGAGCAGGGAAGACTTACTGTCAGTATCACGGTGGTCCATGGAAGAATCATTGGATTTCATGATCTGCCCCATCCCCCAACCCCATCAAAATCCCATCAACTTTGATTTACCTGATGGCAGTTCAACTACAATGAAGAACAAAGCAAAACCAAAATAGAACATCTCTCTGCTCAGAGCCATGTTTGAGGGAAAATTCTTCAACACACAGAATCGAGGTTTCTTTGAGGGGACAAGAAAGCATTTATATTGGAAAGTAATGGGCTATGTTCTTGGTCAGCGAAGTGAATCAATAAAGAAAGCACAATTGCATGCTCCATTTGCCAGGATCAAGAGCTGGTGCAGTGAGTTATAACCTTGAGTCTGCAAAGCCCTACTTCCCCACGCCCAACCAGCATGTAGAATGGAGTGGACATTGGTAGGAGACTTGGAGAATCCAGGGCCACGCACACTTCTACTGCAGGAATCGAGAGGAGAGGATCCTGACAGGTCTCCATGACTTCTCAAGGATCAAAACACATGTATTGCCTTTGCAGCAGGTCCTGGGGATCCAGTATGATTTCAGCTCAGGAGTACTTGGCGTGTTCTTCATGTTTACAGAGCTCTGGTGGGGACTGAAGGCAATCCACAGATGTGCGCACTGACCCTCCCCATTCGAACTGCTGTGTTTATAAATTGTTCAGCAGAACATGAGGACTGACAGACCTTTGCTAAGGTAGCTTTGAATCCTGTGTCTGTCAGACATCTCATCACAGACCAAAGTCATAATCACAACAACCTTTAGTCACCAAAACTGTGGGCATCAAAAGGAATATTCGTGTCAACTCCCCAAACTGTGTCCTGCTTATTGCCACTGGGGTGCTTATAGTTACATGGTGTTCTGGTTTTCAGTCTTGAGATGAAGGCAGGCCTGGTGTCACCGGCTTGTAACCCAGCTACTCTAGAGACTGAGGCAGAAGCATCACAAGCTAAAGGCCTACTTGGGCTACACAGTGAGTTCAAAGCCTATGTAACTTGGTGGTACTTTAATCTAAAATAAGTAAAAAGGGACTGGGGTGTAGCTCAGTAGCAAAGTCTTTGCCTGGCAAACACAAAGCCTACATTCAGTTCTCAGTGCCCTCCCCTCTCTCACATACACAAGAAAAATGTAGACTATGTAGTTAGACAGATACCTACCATGTAGATCACCTTGGGTAGGTTAACAGTTTTTGAAACCTTAGTCTCTTTATCCTTAAAATTGGGTTATATTGATAATATCTGCCTCATTGAGCATTTGAGTGCATTGCTCATGGCAAAGAAGTGTTTAGCAGAATGTCTGATTATCATCATTATCACATTTATATTTCTATATAAACTTAAACAACCACTCTGCTAAGTGACTGTAGCAATCTGACTCCTAATGACGTATCCTGAGCTCATAGATCAGAGCATCCTTCAACCCTCACCAGAGAATCTTCCTCTTGCATTACATGGTCATTAACACAGAGATCCACAACTGGCCAATGTGCAGAGGGAGAGACTGTGGAGCTCTCAGCCCTTAATGGGATATTTTTATTACACTCTTCCACTCAGTGTTCAGGGATCTATGTGGAAGAGGAGCTGGCAAGAGTGTCAGAGCTAGGAGTAGTAGCCAACTACAAGGGGACTGCTCCAGATACAAGGCTGGTGCACACCTGAACTCATAGAGACTGGCAGTGTGCACAAGACCCGCACAATTTAAGCTAGACAACTAGCAAAGGGGAAGTGGGCACAGAGTTCACACCTAGACAAGAAGCTACTTATTTGTAATTGATAGCTGCTGGGATAAGGAAAACCAGTTTCCATCACTAGGAATATCAACGACACTCCAGGACAGGCCTCATGCTCAGGGTAATTGGCCAACCCAAATCAGACTACATGAAGTTTGGCAGTAGTAGTAGGATCTGGGAGGAGTTATGGGAGGGTAAAGAATGTGGCTAAAATATACTGTGTAAAGGGCTAGAGAGATGGCTCAGTGGTTAAGAGCACTGACTGCTCTTCCTGAGGTCCTGAGTTCAATTCCCAGCAACCACATGGTGGCTCACAAACGTCTGTAATTAGATCCTATGCTCTCTTCCAGCGTGTATGAAGACAACTACTGTGTACTCATAGAAATAAAATAAACAAATCTTTAAAAAATATACTATGTGAAATTCTCCAAAATTAAATAAAAATATACCCAACAGAAAACAAAACAAAACAAAAACCCCTCTGAGATTAAGTAAGATAATGTAAGTAGCACTTGAAATGGGCTGCACACAGCAAAGTCCAGAAATTAAAAACAAATGATGGTGTACATGCTGAGGTCAGGTTCTTTCCCCAGCGTGTACAGCTCACAAAGTTTGACTTTATAGTTCAGAGTCTACCTGACCACAGGGCACCAGTTTTTCACTGAAACATGGGGTATTGTATACTTACACTCCCACTATACCTGTGATCTGAAGCCACTAAGGAAGGAGCATAGTCAGGATTAGAATGCAAATGACTGGACTTCAGATTCTTCTAGCACCAAACCTGCACCCAGTCATCCATCTCCACCCACCTGTGCTCTATGCTCATGCCTATTTTCCTTCTTGGGAACTTTTCAGAACCAGAGAAAACAGCAACACACTGTAGGTTGAGTGTTACCCACTGAGGTGGGTGGGCTCCATGTAGAGGGCATGGGGTCACTTGTTCTGATATGCTTCACTGATCAAGGCCCTGTTTGCCCTGGAGAAGCATATAAAGGTGGGTGGGTGTTGGTGCCCTTTTCCAGGGACACTGTGCTGACCCTCACAGCACTTCAGGTCATGAAGACATTCTTCTTTCTCTGTGCTGTTCTCTTCTTTCTGGACCCAGGTAAAGAAAATAAGCATCTTTACATGGAAGGTGAACTGTGGTGATGGCCCTG
This sequence comes from Rhabdomys pumilio, assembly GCA_030674055.1. Classification (NCBI taxonomy): domain Eukaryota; kingdom Metazoa; phylum Chordata; class Mammalia; order Rodentia; family Muridae; genus Rhabdomys; species Rhabdomys pumilio. The sequence goes on along the minus strand of JANHMN010000015.1, from coordinate 13,687,720 downwards.
ACACAGGTCTATCCTGAAAATGCCCATGTGTGATCCCCTAGCATTTAGGATCCCTTTGGTCTGTTGGACTTCAAAGAGAACAGTTGTTGCAGGAGGTAACTTCCCTATAACTTAACATCAATAAGTCATGTATTGATACATTGCCTTTTCTATTAATAACTTGTCACAGGTTTGGATAAGTTAAAGGGCATCATCAGGAAAGATGCTTTTAATGCCAGGTTTAATGCTTATTAACAAAAATAATGGACAAAAGTTAAAGAAAGAATTAAAATGATAAAATCCATAGATTTTTAAAAATGTGTTTTAAGTAGAGAATAAAATAGACAACAGGGAGATAGAAAAAGAGAGATATGGAAGAAGAAAGTGGTGGAGTTTCATATCCATATCCATTATGGCACCAGGCAAAGCACACATTGGGGACAGCCATTTGTTAACTGCATATCTAACAATGGATGCTGTGTTGTAGACTCCTAATTATAAACACATTTACTTCTCCAAAGCTAGTGACTTGGAGGAAAATTCTGTTGGACTTTTAATTTATAGATATTCAGAGTCGCTTTTCTTTTTGGCTTGACATATGTACCATATGTATATTGCATGTACATGAAGATTGGGACTCTCAATCGGGCAAAGCTTCTTTTCAGGGACCTATAGGTAGGGCAGTATTGGTACTCTCTGTTACAGTGTGACCTGTATGGGACATCTTTTCCAAATCAGAGCTCTTTGTACTTTCTCACACTTCTGGCAAGTTTGAAAAGGTATAGCTGCATCCCCTTCAAAACTAAGGAACAAGACTAGACTCTTGCCAATTCCATGGAGCTGAAGAAAAGGACTCATGGGAGTCCAAGTGAATCTAACTTTATTCCAGGTACTAGTGCTGTATCAGCTCATGTGTGTTGCTGAACAAGTTCACATTAGTTGTGTGTATCCCTGATCTGTGTTGTGATAGATCTATGTGAGTGGATGCTGCATCAGGATACGGAGATGCAGACCTTCAGTAGATAAACGATAAGTCATGCATCCTGCTGGCACTGATGTGAACATTCTAGGCTGAGGAGAGATATCAAGACTGCTCATAAGTACTACATAGTTCACACAATGTAAGATAATACAGTATAAAATTATCTCCTGTAACAAATGCACCACACATGCACAGACTCCATTTGGACTCATTAGAAAGGTATAGGCAAAGATGTTCTCTTGGTCCAAAAGCTGCTTGTTTATCATTCTGAATTGGATATTCTAAAACTTCTCTTGGTAGAGGAAGTTCTTGAACCTCTAGTCTGACACAGCCTTTAGTATGTTAGGAGAGCAGAGAAAACATTGTACACTGCAGAGAAAGCCGGGGCTTAAAGGGCTTTGAAACCATGGGCTCCTCATATTTCTGAGTTGATATTCAGACAGTAGACAATGGCTGGACTGTCACCCCCTGGGATTTAGGATTTGCATACATTTGAGTTAGCAGCCTTATGTATTCATATCAAATGGAATCCGTGTACTTTCCATATCTCCATGGCGTGTACTTCAAGTCAGTAAGTATTCAGATTTTCATCTTGGTAATATGGATTGTCTGCCTTTAGCATGCAGCAGCAGTCTGCTCTCCTGAGGGCTAATACGAGCACTGCAATTTCATGTAAAGTAGCAAATAAAAGTCACAGGGAGCTGGTCTCAACTATGCCCCCTCCTCTACGGTGTGTGACTTTTTCAGTGGAATCTTGGTGGAATGTGATAGAGAAGTCAGATATCTTTCCATACTTGGGTATCTGTGATGGTTGATTAGAAACCCATAGACAAGGATATTCTTTGTCTTCAGTCTTCCTGGGCTGTCACTGTGATATGCATATACTCCAGGCCTCTTCACTTTCTTCTTCTCCATTAAGCTTTTGTCCATTGTATTTAATTCTACTTTTAATACCAGTCTTTTTTGTTTGTTTGTTTGTTGTTGTTTTTGTTTTTGGGTTTACACAGGGTTTCTCTGTGTAAGCCTGGCTGTCCTGGAACTCACTCTGTAGACCAGGCTGGCCTCGAACTCAGAAATCCACCTGCCTCTGTCTCCCAAGTGCTGAGATTAAAGATGTGTGCCACCACTGCCCAGCTTTTTTGTATTTTAAAGACTTAGTTATTTTATGTATATAAGTACACTGTAGCTGTCTTCAGACATTTAATACCAGTCTTGAGTCATCTCCCGAGACTTAGATCTTGCTCTCTTCCTAAGTAACAATATTTGAAAGTGTGTAAGGGAAGTTCCAGAGTGTGAAAGTGTTTATGAGTTGATAATCTTCTTTCTAGCACATTTGTATAAAAGAATCTGTGCTTCTCTCTTCCAAAGTCCCAATCAAAACTGCTCAGGTGTTCTCTAACTCTTTGTGCTCTTTCACCTTGTGTGACAAAAGACGGGGTTATCATATAGGAAATGTTTCTGCAAGCAATTCATCTACCAGAGTCTAAAGGACCTAAGACACAGCTTTAAAGAGATTGTTGCTGATGACAGACAACAATCACAGGTAGTAATTAGCCACATGTGAAACAGAATTAACCAGGGTGGGGTTTCTTCTTTTGTGTAGCCAAGAATGCATTTTTCGATGAGAAGTGCAGCAGGATTAATGGGAGATGCGCAGAATCTTGTCTGAAGAACGAAGAACTCATTTCTCTCTGCCAGAAGAATCTGAAGTGCTGTGTGACAGTCCAGCCCTGTGGAAGGAAGAAGGACAACGAGTCAGATGAAGGCTCGGGCTACCTGGGGACTTGGGGATAAACTAACTTTATCTTTTTTGCTGTGGCACCTGTGGGAAGCAGATGCTTCAGTGAAAATAAATGGCTGCTTTTCCTCAGCCTGTCAACTTCTCTCAGAAGCCCAAGAGTATCTGTCTAAACTCGATGGCCCCTCTGTACTTGTTTTTTTTTTTCCTATAGGTGTGAGAGGCAATTATCCCAAAGTTACATGATATTTATTTCTCCTAAAACAAGGGTACTAGGAAAGCTTAGCTTTGTCCGACTGGCTTCAGCCAAAGGGAGGAAGAAGGAATTTGTTAAATGGAGAAATGAGTATGTAGACAGCATACTCATAAAAATGAATCTTAAAGTAAACCAATCTGCAGGCAAGATGCTCCCACTGACACAGTAGTGGCATGGCTGTTTGGAAAGGAACTGCCCTCTGATTGGATGCCAGGCCCACACCATGGGAAGGAATAAAAACATAACTGGAAACCTAGGTATAAAGCTATGACTGGGAGAGTTATCAAACCTAGGGAGGGACTTACTCCCCAGGCTGTGATAAATGGATGTGGTACCAAAGTGCATTTAAATATCTAAGCTTAAGTGGTGAGAACATCAGTGCTGTTCTTGACTTTGGTCAGAGAAACATCAGTGTACAGTGGTTAGTGCTTAATACAGAGCCTCATGAGTGGTTGAATTGCTGAGGATAAATGACTTATCCCTAAGCAAGAACATCAGTATCACTCACTAGTCCCAGGAAACGTCACAGAAAGGGAGTGAAAAGAATGTAAGAAAAGGAGGATGGGGAGGGTCTTAGAAATGCCGTCTTCTGTACGGGACACACCAATAACATTATGAACACACAGCTGCACTCCCTGCACAGGACAGCCACAAACAGTAGGACATGAAAAGAGGAAGGAGACCTTTTGGGAAGAAGAAGTGTTCAAGAGTGGGAGGTGAGGAGAGGGAACAATACATTATGCTCACACATGTATACACTGTCAAATGCTTGTGTTAGAAAAAACCCAGGTGATACAACAGCCAAGAAGTATGTAGAAACAGAAAGGATATACAGAGCCAGGTAAGAAACAGTCCCTTTTGCCGATGCTGGTCTACAGGTGGTGTGGAGATGAAACCACAGCCACAGGCTCGGGTATTTGTTCACTCTGGGTAAACAAACTGGGGGTCTCTGAGGCAAGAGCTCAGCCTGCGAAGTTCTCTGGGGCCAGCAGTGGTCCAGGTGTGGGAAGACATGAAGTTTGGCCTCAGTCCACATGGACACAGATCTCGGCCCACACTGGTACAGCATTCAGCCCACACTGGATGCTTCTCAGCCCACAGTGGCTCAGTACTTAGTTCACACAGGGTAGTTCTGGCTCAGTGCTCAGCCCACATGCAGTCTTATATAGAACTGAAGACTAGAGCCAGATAACCTCTACCCCTCCCTCTCCATGGTGGAAAATTCCATTACTAGAGGCCCAGGAAGAGGCATCTCTAATTCCTTATCAACTTTAAAACCAGTCTCTTTCTCTTTCCTCCTCCCCTCCCCTTTCTCTCTTTCATCCTTTTCCTCCTCTTGCCCCATCCTATCTTGCCCTTTCTTATTACATTTAAGTATTGTTTTAAACTCTAATTTTATTGTAAGACACTTAAACGTTGTTCCTCCTCCTGCCTTTATCTGATTCCTTTACTAACATCTGCTTGTCATCAGACAATTTTCTCTCATTTTTCCATATGACTTTTTTATGGTTGGTTATCAGTAGTCAGTCATTGGCCTTCTGTGTCTCTGGTTTTTATAGCTAGTTTTTTTTGATGTTATTTTAGTGTGTCTTCACTTCTGTGAGAGATATTAGAGAATAAGTGATTAAGTCCTCAAGAGAAGACCACTCACTAGCATGATTCCCATATAGCAGCCGGAGTTGATCTCAGACAATACACAAATTACAAGATAGAAATAGCAAAAGGAAGGAAACATGATTCTGCTAAAAGCTCAAAAATCTGAAGTGGTTAAATTGAAACATCCAGGGGGTGAGACGACAGACAAAGAATTCAAATTTACTTTAAAAAAAATGATCGATACGACTTCAGAGATGGCTCAGCTGTTAAGAGCACCAGTTGCTATTTCAGAGGTCCTGAGTTCAGTTCCCAGCAACCACCTGGTGGCTCACAACCATCTATAATGAATCTAATGCCCTCTTCTGGTATGCAGGTGTACATGCAGATAGAACACTCATGTACATATAATAAATAAATATATCTAATAAATAAATAAATAAAATTATCAATAAACTCACTTCAGATTCAAATAAACAGGAAACTGAAGAAAACAGGTGATTCAGAACCTGGAGTTGGAGATCAACTACTTGGGTGACAAATTCATCAGAGGCATAGAGATTCTGAAGAAGCAACAGAACAACAACAAAGTAGAAATCATAGGAACAAAAGCTCAATGAATCAGATGAAAAGCTCAGAACAGAACATCACCAACAGACTATGCCGGAGACATAAAGGATACTGGGGATCAAGGGCAAGGTTGAAGAATTACTATATTTAGGTAAGGAAAGATATTCATGACTACAGCATTCAATACCCATGGAAAATCAGTAAGAGATTGGACACATGACTCTGTGGTGGAGAGGAAAGAAACAAGCTACTGGCTAAAAACCCAGAAAATTTAGTCACTAAAATTATAGAAGGTGATCTCCTAAATTTAGGGAAAGAAATGACATGTAAGCATACAAGACTTTTAGAACTCAAGTAATCACCGCCAGAAATGAATCCACATCACATTGTAGTTAAAATGCCAGGGATATAGTAAAAGAGGTTATTGACCATTGTGAGAGAGAAGTGCTGGATTCCTATGAAGGCTGATAAGAGAAGAAATAAGAGCAGGAACAGTGTGTGCTGAGCGAATGAGGAATGACCTGGTTCAAGCCCTGAAACATCAGAGCTGTCCCCAAAGACTGCCGGAGCCTACTGTAAATGTCAAGGGCAATATGAAGACCTGCCATGATACACACGTATCAAAGCCATTCATGGTCACCAAGCTACAGGGGACACTAATGTAGGAGGAGCTAAGGTGGGAGGAGTAAGGAGAGGAAGAGGAGAAGAAGAGGAGGAGCTAGGAGAGAGGAGAGAGAGGGGAACATGGAGGCAGATGTTCATATGTCTCCTGCAGTCAAAGGTAGTTGTTATATCTAGGTTGGGTATTGGGATACACCTCTGATTGAGTGGGCATCTTGTTATTGATCATTAGATTATCTTTTGGATAATCTAAGCATTAGAGTCTCATTTGTACCGAGTCCACGTGGTTGATGGGATGGTCTGTCATGTGTATCATGGCAGGTCTTCATATCTCCCTTGACTTTTACAGTAGGCTCCGGCAGTCTTTGGGGACAACTCTGATGTTTCAGGGCTTGAACTAGGTCATTTCTCATTCGCTCAGCCTTGCAGAGACAGTGTGAAAGATTTGCAGAGCCATCTCCCACGCTGGTGTCTTGTGGGTGGCAGGGTTGGTGTTTCTGGCTGGCTGTTTCTAGCTGCGGCACATGGCCTCTGGCCATGTAACATGGCAGCTGAGCTAGGCAGAGCCACCGCAGCTTAGATAGTTGGCTTGACGAGCAGCGGATTTAAAAATAATTATTTCAACACAGTTACATGGAGTCTGTACCCAGACAGGAAAGAGAAACACAAACACAAGAGCTTAGAAAAAAAAATCCAACTCTCCTGAAAGGACAGAACAAGATTTGAGACTTAGAAAAGAATTGAACAGGGTTATATTAACTCAAAAGTTTATCTTGGGTAAGACTTAGATGAGTGAAGCCAGTGTTCACATAGGTTTTTCTTTGTTTTATTTACCCTTCAGCTTTGTTTGCAAGGTGCTAACAAGGACTTCATTGGCTTTATTTTCATGGCACATTTCTCAAAAAAAAAAAAAAATAACAAACCAAGGGAGGCTCTGGGTTTTCCCAATGCACTAAAAGCAAAGACCAAAGAGCCGGAAATTGGGGTGTTGGGAGGGAGTGGAACTGTTCCATGAGCAGGTTTAAGGGAATGTATTCACTACTGGGATGTGACAAAGGTCAACAGAGTTTTTGGTGACAAGAAATTACTGCAAAGGAACCAAACCCACAGGGACCATTCCCATGACAACTATACCCACGCCTTTGTGACTCCCAAATCATACTCTTTAAAAATCAGCATACGTAGGGTGATGTCGTTGGGAAGCCTGCTCTTCTCTGAAGGTAAATAGAGGGGCAGTGGATCTGAGTGAGAGGGAAGATGCAGCAGCGTGGCAGGGGAGGAGAGGTGGGAGCAAGGTTGCAGTTGGGATGCATTGTATAGGAGAAGAATAAAAAATAAAAAATAAGTTTAAAAATCAACATACACGTTGTATATATTTTTGTCAGTACAGGGTACTAATTTGAATCAGGTATATGATGTCTTGTGTGCTAGTTAGAGTGGTTAGTACTTCTCTCCCTTTCAACACTTACTTTTTGAGAGGTTGGGAACCTTAGAGCATTTCTCTTCTAGTTCTTCATAGAACACACAATTGAGTTTTGTAACGCTCAGTCGCGCTATGGTACGGTCAAGCAGCAGAACGCATTCCATGCATCTGGCTTGTGCTTGGGTTCTGTTATCCCACTGGCCTCTGTTGCCTTCCTCTTCCCAGCCTCTCTTAGCTGGGTTGGTCCTCTGACCTTGAAATCATACACCTTTCAAAAATGAATTTCCCTTGTTCACCTTTAACCTTGCCTCATCCTCTGAGCTATCTTGGTGTACATGCAGTACAGCTGGGTGTAGTCTTCAGTGTGTGGTTCATACACATGAACACTCCATGTCCTCATTGCTCTTTGTCTGTTCTTAGGTCAGTGAGTGAGGGAGGGCCTTCATGTACATAGTACCACTCCCGGTGGAGTGCTTGTATGTGATTCCCGAGTGCAGATGCATGAGTCTCTGTTTCTTGTGCCTTCTCTTGACCTTGTCCCTTCTGTTTGCTTTGTCCAATTCTGATGTGTTAAGTCTTATTTTATCTTATTATATTTTATGACTATTCCTTAGAATTCTGCCTAATTATTTTTTAAAAATTTATTTATTTTATGTATGTGAGTACATAGCCATTCTCTTCAGACACATTAGAAGAGGGCATCAGATCTCACTACAGATGGTTGTGAGCCACCATGTGTTTGCTGGGAATTGAACTCAGGACAGCAGTCAGTGCTCTTAATCACTGATCCACCTCTCTAGCTCCCTGCTTGTTTTTTTTTAAATTTAAATTTATTTATTTTTTCTTATTCTCTTTACATCCCACTCACTGACCCCTCCCAGTCTCTCTCTCCCACAATCTTTCCCCCTCCCCTTTCCCTTTTTCTTTGAGTGGGTGAGGGCCCCCTGGGTATTCCTCAAACCTGGCAGTTTAAGTCTCTGTGAGGCTATGTGCTTCCTCTCTCACTGAAGCCAGACAAGACAGCCCAGCTAGAAGAACATAGCCCATGCACAGGTAACAGCTTTTGGGATAGCCTCTGTACTAGTTGTTCAGGACCTGCATGAAGAGCAAGCTGCACATTTGCTCCATGTGTGCAGGGAGGCCTAGGTCTAGTCCATTTGAGTTTTTGGTTGATAGCTCAGACTCTGAGATCCCCAAGGGACCAGGTTAGTTGATTCCATTGGTCTTCCTGTGGAGTTCCTACCCACTTCAGGGCCTGCAATCCTTCCTTTTATTCTTCCATTAAGAGTCCCCAAGCTCCATCCACTGTTTGGCTGAGGGTATCTGTATCTGTCTGAGTCAGCTGCTGGGTGGAGCCTCTCAGAGGACAACATATTTCTGTCTATATGATTCAGGGGTTTGATGAATGTGGAGAAGAGGCGAGGACGTGCCCGTGGGATAGCAGAATGCTCAGGGAAGCTTCTCCTGCTTGTATTCTAATGAGAGACATAAAGTGAGTAAATCTGGATGGAGGGGAGGTGGGGAGAAACAGGGAAGAGTAGAAAGAGGGAAATGATAGTCAAGATATATTATATGAGGAAGAAAAGCGTTTTCAATTAAAGAGAGGAAAGAAAAGAAGAGAAGAGAAGAGAAGAGAAGAGAAGAGAAGAAAAGAGAAGAGAAGAGACCGTGGGTGAGAAATTGAATGAGGTTTTCAGGTCTAAAATTCTGTGAAAATTTCATTAGAACGGCAGCTTCAATAGGCTTATTAACATCTACATGAATGTGAGGTTTTTAGTCCTTCAAAGGAGTTTTTTATTTCTTAGAACTCTTGTAGGAAAGTTTATTCTGTTCCTTTGTGTATCACTTGAGCAGAGTTTTAGGAAGGCAAAAACCATTGCAGATCAAACTGATATTGGAAAAACTGGTACATTTTGTGACTCCTTGCATGCATATAAAATGAGGCAATCAAAACACCCATTGCTACTGTGTGTCCAGAAGCCCTTGACCTTTGTCTAACTCTTCAATCCATTCCACTTACTGCTATTCTAAGGATTTCCTGTTTTCCCTTGCCAAAATAGCTTCTACTGTCTGTGTGTTGTCTTCCCCAGTGTGAAATTCTTTCTCCCAGAGTGTCCTATGTGCCCTTATGGATATGTTCCCCACAGCCCTAATGGAGGTGCTCCCCACAGCATCCATGGTTCTGTTAGCACATTGAAATTTCAAATCTCAAAACAAGGAGCCCCACATGGCAAGGCTCAGTTCTCTCATCTGTGAGTCTCCTCTTGGCACTTTTAAAGGTGGAACTTGTTTCTACAAAAGCTGCTGAGACCAAACTGGCTACTCTAGATTTTTCTCTTCCCACATTCACATTTCCAGGATTAACTGCGATGCCACCCAGGAGGTAATAAAGAGACAACAATGTTGAAGACCTTCTCATGTACATAGTTACATATTGTAGTCAGCACAAGGATATGCAACATATAATGTCCTCTTTAGCACTGAAGCCTCTTGTTTTTACTTCACACTATCTAATGGGTTCAGGGGAATGAGATGTCAAGTACAAAGCAGCATCGTAGTGTTGAATACTCCAGAGATCTAAGGCTGTGTTTGCTGTGTAACACTGCTGAACCTGTGTGCACCCCTGTTCCCAGGGCTCAGCCTCCTGCATGCTCTTCTTGCTTCCCTGGATCCTCATGGCTGCTGCTCTGTTCTCAACCCGCTTACACTTTTCTCCACTCCGAGATGAGTATTTTCAATTATACAAACAGTCTAAGATGTGTTCTCTGTTCAAACAAAATGTATGTGCAAATGAGACACATTCACACACTGTTGCTATAGTGACCCTTCCTGGGAGCTGCTGAAATTACATGGAAGTCCATCATGTAAGTCTAGTTTGAGTCTTTTTCCTCTATCAGTGCTAACAATAATCTCTGGGCTCAGAAGTATTGTTGTGTGAGGAGCGGGTGTGGCGGTGCAGCCAGCTAAAATGGCGCCTGGGCCAAATCTTATGAATGGCACCTGTCAAATCTTATGAATGGCGCTGTTTCTTGGCAGTTTGCGCGCCCTGCGCCTTTCCCTAACTGAGCCACAACCGCAGAACTACTGCGCAGACTCGCTGCCATGAGAATCGGGCTGTTTGAGGTGCACCAATGAGGCATACCCACGAGACAGGTGCTGATTGGGACAGGCAGGGGTATAAAAGGACGGCCTTTAAGGGTCTGGGGAGAGAGGGCTTCCAGAGAGGAGATTGTAAAGGATCCTGAATAAACTGCGTTGAGAACTCCGACTTGCTTCGTTCCTGTCTGCTGGTCAGATAGAGAATTGACATTGTTGCTTTATTCTGCCATTTTGAAGGATGATCACTTTTCAATGTACATTTGCTTTGTATTCTCTGCTCCCCCAACCCATAATTGTAAGTGACTTCTTTTTAAACAATTTTTGTGTCACCATAAATTAAACTGGCCTCTGCTCCAGTATCCACCAAGGCTTGAGTCAGGGTAGTTGACTCACTTTCCAATAGGTTATGAAGTTTATATGGAATTTCAGTCTTTATGGCCACCCTACCATTCCCAGAGCAAGTCCTAAGGTAGAACAGAAGGGAGCCATTAGAACATTGGGGATGACAGGGACAGTCTCACCCAGGAGGTGCTCTGCCTGGGATTCTCTTGGTCACACTCTCCAGCTAAATTAAAATGAAAAGAAAGAGTCCAAGGAGATGAGAGAGAAGGAGGAGCGAATAATCTCAGAGTGACTGAACAGAGAAGAAAAAGCATTGACGAATATATTAAATTAATCTGGCTACCTGGAGCCCTGCCTAGCCGGTGTGTCTTATGTTTTCATGAACAATGGTGTTCCACTAAGATAAACGTGTTCTGTAGACAACATAGAATTAGCACTGTAGCCTTATGTTAAAGCTATTGAAAATAATTACAAAAGCTGCTGATGTGCTAATCACATTTATTTTTGATTCTTCATGCTTTTCATCTTAATTTACCTTCATGGATTCTCTAATCAAGCCCACCCAAAGTGTTCAGGAATATCATTTACTTCCTGAAAAAATAATACTCACATAACTCAAAAGTTTGTTCTGGGAAGAGTGGGGGAAGTAACACATTTTCTCGCGACCTTCGTGACTGTGCACTTTGTCTGGAGGCTCCCAGCACACACTCCCAGCTCAGCTATAAGAGAGCAGTAGCTGCCCACCCACCGGGGGCCTTCACTGGCTGCAGTCCCCTCCGCAGCCATGAAACCCAGACGCCTTCCTTCCTTTGCCAGCCTCCTTCTTGTGGCCCTGCTGTTTCCAGGTAAGGCAGAAACATGGCTTAGTCCTTGGGCCCAGGCTCTTTCTGCAGTTGTCACTTTAGGTATGGACGTCTAGGACAGCTGCAGACATCCGTGTGTCCTGTAGCACATTTTCCTAATGAGGCTTCTGAGGAGAAGTCAGTGCGGTGGGTTCTCAGACGGGCTGGTGGTATTAGTTTTCCAAGAGGAAGGATTCCTCCTCATTCTTCATGTTCTAACAGAGGACATTGAGGCTTAGATTTAGGGATCTTGGCAAGTGCATTTATGATGTCCATGATGGAGGCTGAGCTTGTTGAGGTACCCATTGTTCCTGGTGCATTTCTTCACAGGCCACTCTTTCCATTTTTCCCCACACATACATACATGTGGATAAACAGACGTAAAGAATATGTGTGAATTCCTTGGAGTTCATTCCAGTCTCTTGTCAAGCCTCACTCACTGTTGAAACGTGTTCCATCTTCTTGGGTTGCTGAATAGAGTTTCTAAATATCCTTAATTTCAGCTGGGTTGTCCAGTGCCTCATCCATTAACCACCTAGTCACTGAACCTCCCAGTTTCCCCAAGGACGAATTTCCTGCCCAAGGAGTGAATGGGTCTCAGCTGTTGCATCACAGAGTGAAACGCTTCCCTCCACACACCGCTCCTTACCGTGGTAAGTCAAAAACACTGGAGAACAAGGCAGGTCCATCCACTAGGGAAATACCGAGCATGTGATGGGAGAGGACGGTGTGGATGGGATGAGGTGAGCATCACTGTTTGTGGAGACATGGCGTAGGCTTCCGTAGATGTCAGGAAAATCAGGAGATCCTGCAGTCTCTGCTGAAATTGGATCCTTGAGGGTCTCAGAAACATAGGAGTCTTGAGGGGCCCAGAGGTGAGTTGTCTAAGTTCACTATGGTAATGTCCTACTTGATTCAGTTAGTAACCAGAGAAGATGCTTCTCCTACCCTGTTCCTTGTTACCCCAGCTTTGGAGGTAGTTTTCTCAGTTGGAATTTGTTGAACACTTGTTAAGTTCTGGGTGTCAGATGAAGTTCTGGCAGGTTTCCTGGGGAAACAGGAAGAGGACAGGCTGAGCTGTTTGCCACCTCCTGTGGGGACAGATACAAGGGAGTGGCAAAGTACCACAAGCCCAAACATTCTTCTGAACTCTTCTGGTCCTATCCAGGCTTCTTCTCTGTCCCCGTGCCCTACCCCAGAGCCAGCTCCAAATCCACAAAGCCTGGAGGACTTGGTAGTTCCTGGAATGCCCTTAATCTCAAAATCATTTCTGATTCAGAGACCAGGGTCAGTGGAGAAGGAAGACCATTGACTGCTGGCAAATTCCTGATGATACTCAGTAGACACAGTCCCATCAACTCTAACTGCTTCCTTACCCTGTCATAATCTCTGCTTCCTCGGAATTCACTTCCTGTTTCAAAGGACTTAGTTCACTGAGGGACAGAAACAAGGAAATGCAGTTGTCACACCACAAATATAGGCAGGCATGATGTGGGGCGTATGTTCTTTCTGACAGTACGCTGTGAGGAAATATTACAATGCCATTTTGTTAATATAGGGACTTGGGAGACTTTGAAGGAACAGTGTGCTGTCTGCATTGTGTTCACGGATTAGAATTTGAAATTATGCACAAGACAAGCTATTTCATGTGTATTGCCGTCTCCGGCATCATAGCCTTACTTTAAAAATGACCCCTGACTCATTCTTGGCATAATCTTATGATACTAATTTGGATATTCTTTTTTACAGAGCCTGAACCAAATTACCAAATTGTCAACTGCAAGAAAAGTGAAGGACACTGTCAAGAATACTGCAAATTTATGGAAACACAAGTGGGCTATCTGATGTTGCTGATCACTGAAGCTGACGTGACCTGCACACCTGTAAGCTCTCCTGAACTATCATGTCCTTGCAGGTGTGGCCACACTAGAGAAGAGTCTAAACAGAGAAAGATACCTCTATTCACGTCCAGCAACCTAGGCATTGTAATATGACAAAACTAAACACCAAAGGCTGTGTACACACTATCTTACAAAAGGCTTGCTAGCTTCAGACACATCTCCAGAGCCACACAATTCATGCTGGATAGTGCAGCAATAATAAACCTTCATAGGAAAGCATTCAAACTATGTGGTCATTCATTTAAGGAACAATTTGAGTTACTTCTCTTTGTCATGGATACTGAGATATGTGAAAGGCATATATGGGTAAGATTAACATAGAAATAAATATTTGAATGGATAGAGAACGTGACCTGGTTTCTTCTCTTTCAGATGGCTGTGTCTTAGACAGTAGTAGTAGAGTCTTAAGAAGTGACTCCATGGGAAAGCTGAGAAGGGTTTGTAGGATGAGCAGAAATGCGTTAAGTTGGGAGAAGGGGCAGAAATTTCCAAGCATAGGCTACAGTTTGTACAAAGATATAGGGACGTGGAAGGATCATTAACCCATTTAAATGAGAAGAGTTCAAGTACAGCTGCAAGGGAGGTCACTTCATAGAAGCAGGTGTTCTCCAAGAGGGAACAGGTACAATGGCATCGAGACCAACAGAGCACAAAACCTTGGACTGCTAAATAAGAGGCAGTTGTATCAGGTGCTCTAGGATGCCAACAGCCTGTCTGTGCTCATTCTAACAACAGACTAAAGAATGTTCTAGAGATGAGAAGGAAAAGGACCAGTGAAGAGATGATTGCATTGAAGTTGAAGAAAATCAAGTATGACTGAGGTAAAGAAAACAGTCCAGAGGAAGTCACCAGTCAGGGGATGTAAAGAAGTGGAGTTCTTGGGACTGGTGACCATGGAGAGGAGGGACCACAGGGTAGAGGTGAGTTATGTCAACCACAGTGACCCACACTGTACAAGAGAGGGCACAGAGATTGGACCTGTTGAATTCTAAGGTGTTCACAGTGAGGAGATGGATGAGTGTATGTGAATCCAGGAGAGAAGAGGAAATGAGATCCCTAAGTGGTAGTCATTTGTTGGTAGGTGCTAAAGCCTGTAGTTAGAGATGGCATTCTGGGAAATGGCAATCTATAATTCAGAGATGGCTTTTGGGGTTGTGGGGTAGTGAAGTACCTGAAATAATGCAGTTCCAAACAATGAGGAGAGAGGCTGTTTGGTGGGATGGACAATGAACGTCACGCCAGTCAGTAGGAAGTGATCCTGGAAAACAGGCATGGATAGGTCATCTGTCCTTCCTGCTTTCTGGAGTTACAACCCTGAGGTAAGGAGTGGGACATCTGGCCTCTAGACTGAAGATTGATTTCCGTTATCAATAAAGCCGCAGGTGTTTAATTGTGGGAGGTCAGTGTTTCTTAAGTGAAGAGAAAAAAATTTACACAAGGAAGACTTTTATTTGTTTGTGGGATAAGAGTTAAAATAGCAACTTTTGGTTTCTTCTTCCTATGAACCTTTTGTTTCTGTTTCCTTTGGTCGGTGGGCTAGACAGTTTGAAGCATTAAAGAACCCTAAGTAAAGTAGGTTAAGAAAAAGCTAAGCCTACAGTACACAGCTGATTTTTCCTAGTATGTGCAAAATCACCATGTTTGTTTTTACCTAGGATCACATTCTCTCTCAGGAGGGACAAAGGACAATTTAACTCTGTCTTAAGTTGGCACTTTTGAAACTGCAGGTCCACACTAGCCATTTAATACCACTGCTGCAAGTCTCCTTCAGATGTTGCTAGCAAATACAACCTTAAACCTCTTAGACTGTCTAGGAATATCTTGCCCCTCAGTCAGGGAGTCACTTGAAGGACAGACAGTTTGGATTTCAGCTCTGGATTTAGCAAAACAGCATAGCTGAAGAGCCTTTGCCTGGGCTTCACGGTAACTACACACCAGTCACTAAAGGAGGCCAATCAGTATACTGAAGGTGACAACCACATCAGTCAGGGGCCCCTGTAGGCAGTGACATTTCAACATTCTCTTTCATACCTGACTCATGTTTCTCTAGAGGGGAAATATATTGTACTCCCTAGATCATCTTAGTACCTTGCTTTGGTGCCAAGGAAACTCAAAGTCAATATTTAACCAGGTTGCAGAAGTTACCTAGGGATTGTGAAATCTGGTCTCCACTGAAGATGGAGTCTACACATGCCTCTTCTGAGATTCCAACTGGGTGAGAAGTGTATGTGCTGATGTACACAAACAGATACTGAACCATCTACATTCTTCTGACATATTTGCCATATGCTTTTCCTTTAAGTATATGTAGCAAGGTATTTAAAGACTCTGAGTTTGCTACAAAAGAAGATTTAGGGAAGGAATGATAACAGGAACTCCGTCTGCGAATACGTGATAAATCATCAGCTCCATTAAGATAAAGATTGTTCCAGTATATCAGGGGCATTCAGGCTTCTGTGTGACTCTCCAGCACTCAAGAACAGCTGCCGATGCACCAAGAGTTCTAGCAGGGATCTGGCACCTGCAAAGAGGCATCTTGATAGTCTTGGTTACCCAGAGGCTTATTCTGTCAGCAACTTCAGATGCCCTTAAGTGAGAGCAGAACACACACACACACACACACACACACACACACACACACACACACTCATGCCAGCCTAACACACACACACACACACACACACACACACACACACACACACACACTCATGCCAGCCTAACACATACACACATACACACACACACACACACACACACACACACACACACACACACACACACACAAGCATTCACATGTGTGTGTGTTAGGCTGGCATGAGTAACTGTGTGTGTGTGTGTTAGGCTGGCATGAGTGTGTGTGTGTGTGTGTGTGTGTGTGTGTGTGTGTGTGTGTGTTAGGCTGGCATGAGTAAGCTCGGGTATTTAATGCCCACAAACTTACAAGTTAGCTCCTGGCTTTCCTCTGAATGGAACAATCACAAGTATATTCTTCTCCTCATTTGATCTAAGTATTCCACAACAGTCCATTATTAAAAATTGGATTGTCAGGTCATGAGGTATCAATCAATGTCTAGTGCATTGGGGACCCTGGGTATTAGATGCAAAAAAAACCCGGGCGAGACACAGGGAAAGCAGAGCAAAGGCAGAAGCAACTACATACTGCCACAAACTTTATTAAGCCTTATATAGATAAAAACATGCATTCCCTCAAGTTCCCTTTTGCAAGCTAAAATCATAAAATCTTATTTTTCCTCATAATACCAGGAATATAGACAAGACTAAACAAATGCTTCTTCTTAAAACATTTAATTAGCAAATCATCTCAAACTGGCCTTCAGCTTGTGAACTGGTACTGAGTCTCTCAAGTGCTGGGATTATTGTCATGTCCACCTCAGAAAAGAGTTTGATTAAATTATACTTAAAATTTTATAATGCAGTGAAATATTGAAGGAAATTGCCTTAAGCAAAGGACTAAATTAAGCTTTCAGAAGATCTTGCCATTTGCTTCCTCCAACAGTCTGGACAACATTATACTAAATGACATAGAAATAAAACCACCAGTATCTGGTCTCACTGCAATGTGGACTCTCAGAAGACATCATAGCACACACATAGAAAGAGAATAAAACCGTGCTGGGGTAGAGAGGTCTAAAACAAGGAGGAAGTCAAAGAACTGCGCGGAGCACGTACACGGGACACGTAATTCTTGAGATGTAATTATGTTACCTTGAAGAAGTCTCATAAGATTTTGATAGGAAAGTAAATTTTGGGTGTTCTTAAATTACTATCCCCCAAAAGATATCTACCTCTATGAAACAGCAGATTTGTTAATTTTTTGGGGGGGTCTAGCAAAATTTTCAGTATGCAAAAAAGTAATAATTCACTGGAAAATGAAAACCTAAATTGAACTCAACAGTAGATTTGAGGCAATGGGAAAGAATCCATGAACTCTAGGTCAGCTCCATTGAGATTATCTACTGCAAATGACAGAAGAAGGTAGCCTCACAAGCTCCTCAGGATGGAAGGGAGAGCCCATAGCCAGACAACGGAGGTCAGGAGACCCCATGCAACTCCCCTCTCTCTGAAGTTCTTTTAACTGGACAACTTCTTGAGTGTGTCATCACCCTCCTTTTATATATTCTCTCATTTAACACTGCTTTTACCTGTTTTGCAGCAATATTCGTTTTTCAATGATGACTTTAAGATTGACTTTTATGCTATTGATACCTTCTATCTTCTTAGACAACATGTTATTATACTCTATGTAGTATTGTGTATAATAATATACCTGCATAATACTGTGTATAATGTATTTCATGGCTCATTTGTATGTAATTTATGTGGCTTTGTTCCTCATGTGCATTTGGTCCTCAATATCTTGTTATTCTTGGTTGCCTGCTTATGTACTTGGTTGTACTGCTTATGTATGGCCTGTGTATCAGTGAATATATTCCAAAATATTACTTTGTGCCCTAATCTTTACCTATTAGACTATTGAAACAGTGGTCCCAAAGAAACTAGAATCCTGCTAGGAAAAATCTTCTAGAAGAAGAAAAGTTTGAAACCAGTAGAGCAGCCAGAGAATGAACTTACCTCTCAGAGAAAGATTTTCCACTTGTCAGATGATCTTGAGTTGAAACAATGATGGTGAGACCACATCTTGGCCTCATCTCCTGTCTCCCACCTTCTTTCTAAAACTTGTCCTCAGTATCAGCATCTCAAATGTGCATTGGAGTATAGTGGGAGTTAATGGCTCTTTTTGTTGTTCTTCCTAATATGGCCATGTTGAATATGGCTCCTTTTCCTGTTTTTCACTAGCAATTATATGATTTTAATTATCCTGTGCAAGATAAGTGTCTGAACCTGGAGCACAAGATATGACTCCATACCTGCTAAAATCTATGTTTTTAGGAAAAAATAAACCAAAGCTGTAGTCTAGGAAAGGTGTCTTTACAGGGTATTCAGTTGGAAGATGTACTGGACCACCTTTGAATGCATGGGAAAATATGTTTTGGATGATATTTGTGTTTCTTTTCTTTTCATTTACAACTTGATCAGTCAGGTTTGGGATATGAAGAGGGTGGGATCCAAGGTTTCAGACTCCCTGCTCTCAGAGAGAGGAGGCAAGGGAAAACATTTATGCATAAGCTGGAGAAGACTAGGTTGACAGAAGGCCAGTGTAACCAACAAGAACAAGGGGAGCTAGAACCTTGTTGAGTTGTCTGTGTTAATTTTTATCTACTGCCAGAAGTGTCTCTGATGCAGGAGCAGCGATGTACTAATCTATGGATATAGCAATATGTCCATAAGTGTCATTTTAGTAGTATGTTAATTTAATAGAATAACTACAGTAAGTTTTCCCTATGGCATATGATCTGTCTAGTTTCTTATTATTGGCCAGATTATCGCTATCAGGTATGGCTACAGTATCATGAAGGAAGTTTTGAATCCAACAAAGGAATGGTTGAATACACTCATAACACTTGTGATACTATTGTACCAGTGGGTGTACTGTGCAGGCAGATCACTGATGTAGCTTCAGGGTGTTCGCAACTGACTGAGATCCATGATTATTTTCTTCTCTGGTCACAGGCATAGTGCCTCCTGTACTATGAACATCAGAAAGTAGGGTATTCTAATACAGCACCAGCTCAACATCTCCATGTTAAACAGAGTAAAAATGTGATGCCTTCATTCTTTGGCAATAGGAGCCATAGTGGAATTATCAACCACATCCAGGGCAGACCGCATGTTCAGTGATAGTTGCCTAACACAAAATAGACTCCATGGTCTGTCTGTCTGTCTGTCTGTCTGTC
Source organism: Rhabdomys pumilio (assembly GCA_030674055.1). Classification (NCBI taxonomy): domain Eukaryota; kingdom Metazoa; phylum Chordata; class Mammalia; order Rodentia; family Muridae; genus Rhabdomys; species Rhabdomys pumilio. The sequence goes on along the minus strand of JANHMN010000015.1, from coordinate 13,668,558 downwards.
TGTCTGTCTGTCCCTTTCCAGTATGAATGTGTGTATGTGCACAGTTTCATTTGTTTTTGTTTTATTTAAAAGAGAGAATTAAGTGGAATGTGTACAGAGTGGATCTAGTTGGAGTTGGTGGAAGAGAAAGTCTGTAGTCAAAATATATTGTATGAGGAACCAAACAATAAAAATAAAGTATTTTCTTGTGTGTGTTTCTGATTGACAAACAAAACAAAACAAAACAAAAACAAAAAACAAAAACAAAACCAAAACAAACAAACAAACAAAAAAAACCCACACACAAAATGCAGATCTGAAAACTGAGACAAAATCCCTAGGGGAAAAAGCTTTGTTGGGACAACTTACTGTTATACATGAGGTTCTAATACAACTGCCACCCACTGTCCTAAGCCCTGTAAACCCTGGATCTGCAAATGGAGCCTTACCTAACTGTGAGACCATGGAAGAGTTACCCTCAGTTAGGCTCCAGGAGGCCTGAGAGCTGTGTTCACTGTCCAGCCTTGTGTGGTTCTTCTTCACTGCTCACATGTGTTTGACAATAAAGTCAAATAAGAGTGACATTGCTCAAATCCTTCCTCAGGACTAGGCAGGATTTCTGAAGTGTCCCCTGTCAAGTTCCAAGCCTGGACATTAGCCTTGCATTTTCTTAACCCATTCTTAACCAAAACACAGGCATCGATAGGATCTGAAGTAGACAAGCTTTAGAAACTGTTTCCTTTATTAAAACATCAGTTACACATCTGTCACTTGACTTCCTCCCAATCATCTCATGTCCTTGCAGCAGTGCAAAGCATCTTCACAGCCACCCAAATGCATGGTATTAGGAGGACACATGGGAACGAGACAGTATGCTTGATGGTTGAGGCACCATTGACGTTGTTTTTGTCTTATAAGTTGGTAAAAATTTCCAAGAGCTGCAAGGAGAGAGTAGACATCCTTTAGAGTCGTAGGAACAATGCCAAATATTTGAGAACATTTGAGGGATAAAAGATAGAGAACATATCTAAGTTCATGGGATAATTTTCTCTTCCAAGCAATTGTCATGGAATTGATCCTTGGGGACTGGTAATGAAATCACACACTTGGCAAGGATGAGCAGCAGAATTATGAGTGTAGCTTTTCTGTTTGATGTTTAGACTCAAGCTTCTTCCCCAATACACTTACGACTCCTTCTTACTGTTGTCCCTAAGATGTCATAGACCCTATTTCTTAATGCTACAGGTCTTACTGTAGCACAAAAGTATGTTGAAGTGCCTCATTTCTCCTTTTTAATCAGCTTTGTCCTTCTGACTCCAGTCCAAGTTACAGACTTCTCACCACAATTTCCACCAAAACCTATAGTCATTAGTGTTATACTGATATTGTGGTTGTCTTGGGAAATTTTCATAGATTTCAGAAATTGATATTTATTCTGCCTTCTCTGTGTGTATCACAGCACACATAGAATGTGTCCTAAATTAGTCTTCAACATTATCCAGGATAGAACAAAATTACTCTGTAATTTTGTAACCATCAAGTGGTAATTTTACCCACATCCTCTGGTAATTTATGGGCTAACTCAAGTCCTCTGAAAATTCCTACTCAGAAGTTCCAATCCTTTAGTATCCTAGACTGTGACAGTTTTTGGAGACAAGTATTTACAGTTAATCATTAAATGGGGTATTTATATCAAACACTAATCTAACCTGATTGGCAGAAAATGTGTACAAAGCACTTTATGTTTTATCATCAGTCAAGAGAAGAGGTTTTTTTTTTTTTTTTTTGTTCATGGTTGTTCTCTGTAAAGTTGCTGAGCCCCCTTGCAATAACCACTAAAATTTGTTTAGACTCAGATAAACTTAATCAAAGATGTTAAAAACCACAACAGTGAGTGCTCTACAGCATTGAAGAAAGAAACTGGAAAGGACAGTAGAAGATAAGACTAGCTTCCATGTTTGTGTGTCAGCTCATGTTTTAATGTTACAAAGAAAGGACATTGAAAATGATCTGCAGAGTCAGGGCATCTCCACCAAAATCCCAATGATTCTTCACAGGAATTGAGAAAAAATACAACCCTGAATTTCTTATGACAATGTGAAGGACTCCAAATTAGTGAAAGCATTTCTGAGCAGAAAGAACAATGTTAAAGGGGCTACGATATCCCTTCAATTCATACCTCACAACTGTATCATAGTATGCAGAAACATTAAGGTATCTGCACAGAAGCAAAAAACATCAATAGCACAGAGTGAAAATCCTTTAAACAAGTGCACAGAGCTACCAATGGATTCTTGTCAGAGGTACTGTGGTTAATTTCTATTGCTATTTTTTTTTTAGATTGAGAAACAGCTAGCATAGTAGCCAGCTAGGGAAACATAAAGATCTCCTGCCTACATGCAAATATATAAATGTGTCTGATTAGGAAATAATGATGGTTTCTATATAAAATATCATGAAATACCAAAAGGCTCACATTTTGTAGATCTGGATTCTGGTTCATGGCCCTAATTTGAAAATTTCTAGGAAGTTTAGGACAAGTAGACTGTAGGGGGCAGATGGAATCTTTGCTCTTGCATTGCTCCTCTTTATTTCCTAGCTCCTTCCTGCCATGAGGTAAAGGAACTTCTTTGCCCCATGCCCCCACAATTGTTCTTCAGAAGTGCATGGGGTGTGCATGGGGCAGACACAGGGCATGCATGAAATGGCCTTCAGACTTTTAATTATATATAGTACATACCTACACACACACACACACACACACACACACACACACACACACACACACA
>JANHMN010000015.1:13637440-13665780 GCA_030674055.1 Rhabdomys pumilio | reverse complement strand
ACACACACACACACACACACACACACACACACACACACACACACACAGATACACAGTGACATGTGAAGGGATATGGTGGTCTGGTTTATCATTTGCTTATTTCTCAAAGTTGATGAGTCAGCTCGCAGTTCAGCATGGAAAGAGTCTCAGAATATATTTCTACTGCTTTTCACCTTCCCCATCCAAGGAGACTACCCGTGAGATTGAATAACTCTATCCTCACCACTGCAGCAGCCCATGACTGTGGGTGTCTGCTGTGATCAGCATGGGATTTGTTTAGAGATGCTGCTCTTTGTCCAACTGAGCAGTAGACAGGTCACTTGCATGAACACCTTGTCTGCCCTGAGGACCACTAAAGACTCTGAGTATGTCTGTGAGCACCATTGATGATCTCTCTGGGTATATTAGGGCTCACACACACACACACACACACACACACACACACACACACACAGAGAGAGAGAGAGAGAGAGAGAGAGAGAGAGAGAGAGAGAGAGAGAATTCTTTGAGAAAAGGCTACTAATGTTATCTATAGAATTTTACAGCTTTGAATTCTGTAATAACTTCACTGACCAGATGAGGAAAATAAGGACGAGAAAACTGTGACTTGATCTGGATCAACAGAAGTGACAGACTGGGACAATATATCTTCATTTTTCTTATTGGAACCCACATGCTTCTGAGTTAGAGATAGATTGTGTTGGCTCAAACTATTTGGGATTTTCTACAGCTGGACAGAAAGTACCCATCCAAGAATGGAGACATTCTCTTAGGGAATATAATACCACCACCCTGACTGCTTGAACATTTTTGGGAATGTTCCAGTCCCTGTAGGAGTAGTGGTGGCACAGTCTCTGAGCCAGGGCAACTGGGGAAGGCCTCTCAGTGACTTGGGTGAGGATGGCAGTGTCTGTCTGAGGATCAGAAGCTGGCCTCTGTGTGTGTGAGGAGCTTCTCTGCAGATGAAGTGGAATCCCTTCTCTACAAGGTAGTTCCTCCATGTCAGGCATAAGACTCTGTCTGCCCCTGAGTAGGTCCAAATCCCAGCCAGGATCACTGTTTCTCCCTGTTCCAGTGTTCTGCCTCCATGTCTCCAGTCCTGAGCAGGTGCTGCAGGTCCTCAGGCTTACCTGGGGTGGTATATGAGAAAAGGAGGCAGCATATCAGCAGCACAGAGCAGAGAGTCCTCATGGCTGGTAGAAGGAGCACTCAGAATTCAGAGAGGTGCAGTAAGTTCTGCAGGACTGAAAGTCTCAAGAATCCTGAGGATTGCCTGCAGGTGAAGGCACCTGAGGGTGAAGCTCATTAACTCGCCTTCCTGCTGTGTGTCCTGAGGCATTTCCAGTGCTGTTGATAGGTGTTCATGCCAAGCTCTGCAGGGATTTTGCTTACATTCTGGAAACTCTGTTTTACTGCCTCATGCCTGGATTGCTGTATCTTTCAGGTTAGAGACTCTGAATGTTCTCTGACAATGTAGCATAAGCTGTAGTATCTTTCTGGCCAAATGAATCAGAAAGCCTACAGTAGGAAAAAGGAGGAAGCCTGGCAGCCTAGTGTTCCTACAGGGTAGCTCAGCTGTAACCCCTTTCTGAACAGAGGATAAACTGTTTGAGGGATGTGATTTTTTTTTCTCAGTAGCAGCTGTTGCTCTTCTTTTTAAATTAATTAATGAATTACTTAATTAATTGACTTTACATCCTGATCACTGCCCCCTCTCTCCTCTCCTCCCAGCCATACCCTTATAAATCCCTCTTGTCTGAACTCCCTCACTTCTCCTTAGAGAAAGGGAAATGCCCCTTGGCTACTACTGCGCCCTGGGACATCATGTCTCAGCAGGACTAATCAAGTTCTCTTTCACTGAGACAAGACAAGGTAGCCCAGCTAGAGAAAAGGAATCCAGAGTCAGGCAACAGAGTCAGAGACACCACCCACTCCAATTGATAGGGGAGCCACATGAAGTCCCCTTTGTATATCTAATACAAATGTGTACATCTGGTTCCTGCATAGTCTTTGGTTGACAGTTCAGATACCATGGGCCCAAGTTATTTGACTCTTTAGGTTTTGTTTTGTGTATCCTTGACCGCCTTGGCTCCATCAATTCTCATCCACACTTTCCTAGAAGACTCCTGAACTTCATCTAATGTTTGGTTGTGGATCTCTGAATCTGTTTCTATCAGCTGCTGGGCAGTGCCACTTAAGAGACAGTTCTGCTAGGCTCCTGTCTGCAAGCATAGCACAGAAACATGAATAGTGTCAGGAGTTGGCTCTCTCACATTGGATGGGTCTCAAGTTGGGCCAATCATTGGTTGGTCATTTGCTCACTGTCTGCTCTCTCCTTATCCCTGTGCATAGGGTAGGTAGGAGAAATTTTTAGTTGAAGGTTTTGTGGATGTGTTGATGTCCCCCTTCCTGTGCTGGAAGTCCTACTTGGCTACAGGACATGGCCACTTCAGTTTCCATATCCCCAGAAGCTAAGAGTCTTAACTAGGTCACTTCCATAGACTCTCAGTAGCCTTCCCTGTCCCAGGTCTCTGGCTAGTCCCAGGGATTTGTCCTACTGAATTCCTTTCACACTCCCAGCCCTCTTATACCTCTCAACACCTGATCATCATCTCTATCTCCTTTCTCACTCCTTTCTCTACCCAGGTGCCTCCCTCTATCAACTTCCATTGTCTACTTCATTTCCCTTCTGAGAAAGATTCAATCTTCCTTCCTAGGGCCTTACTTACTTGTTATTTGGCTTCTTTGGATCTGTTCAATGTAACCTGGTTTTCTTGTACTTTATGGGTAATATTCACTTAATATCGTGCATGTCTTTTTTGGTCTGGGTTACCCCACTCAGGATGACCTTTTCTACTTCTAACCATTTGCCTGCACATTTTATGATGTGCTCATTTTTAATATCGAGTAGTATTCCATTGTGTAGATTAACCACATTTACTGTATCCATTCTTCTGTTGAGAAGCATTTAGGTTGTTATTGGCTTTTATGAGTGAGGCTGCTATGAGCATAGTAGAACAATTGTCCTTGTCGTATAGTGGAGCAACATTTAGGTGTACACCCAGGAGTGTTGTAGCTGAGTCTTGGGGTAGATCTCGTCCCAATTTTCTAAGAAACCACAGCAGTTGACTTCATTGTCCAACAGACAGGGACATCTTTATATCATTTACCACATATACATCTTTACAGCAGGTAGTCACATGTTCTCAGTCACTGGTCACTTCATCTGAGGGAACGCTGGAAGGAAAGAGCTGTGAAGGATCATGTGTTCTGGACCAGGGCTGCTATGAGGTTATGGGATGAAGGCACAAAGCCATGGGAGCTGTGTGGGGCAAAAACAAGAGCAGGATGGAAAATAATGACACATATCAAAGAGTGAGGAATAACAAACTCTTGTGTGGTGAAGAATGTAGAAGAAGAATGTAGGTAAAGAGGTCAATGGAAAACATGACTGGGTGAGCAATTTCTCCAGAAGGCCTTGTATTACTGTGGTCTTCTGGTTGCTACTGTGGGGAAAGAAAATACCTTGCTCCTTTCTGTTAGTCATTTCATTTGTCAGCCTTTGTTAGAGCAATGGACCCAGACAAAGCATTATTGGAGAAGAACTTTGCAAATTGCCTCACTCTTGCCTGGGGTAGAACACTTGTGCCCTCAGTGCGCATGCCCTTTCTTTGAAGTGTTTTGATCTTTCCCAGGACTCTTACTGGGTCATGGTACTTTATGCTTTTCTGTTCACTAATTATATCACCCGTAATCACCTGAGGACCAAGCCAAGAGGAAGGCAGCTATCATTCCCAAACCTTCATATCATTATGAAGTAAATATTGCTATAATTTTCATACTTTGGACACTGTGCATAAACTCAGAGAAAAGGAGTTCCAGATTCACCACAGACTTCTACTTACAGGGAAGATTGTATTCCCAGTCCTGTACTGCTTAAGCTTTCTCAGTAAACTGGAACTGTAAACCTGTAAGCTTTGTGCACCTGCCTTGCTGCTGTCCTTGTCCACCTGTTTCATGCAACAGCCCTCCATCAGCTGACATGCACCCTGTCTCTCATCAACACAGGGAGTTCGTTACTGTGTAACATGCATAACTGAACATTAGACTGGCTTAAGAAAGTGGTGTCACTAGCCTCTTCTCTAGGGTCTATGGACTTTGCAGTCATGTGTAGATGACTAGGCTTACAGAGCCAGGCACGATTTCCTCCTGTTGAGCAGCCTTAAATTCAGTTAAATTCCATTTTTAATTTTTCCTCAGAAAGTATAGGACCTTTTCTATTTTTGTTAGTCTATGCTGGTTTGTTTTTCTGATAAGGGTTTCTGTATTCCAGGAGGATTCCAAACTTCTTATGTAGTTGAAGATGACCCTCAGCCTGTCATCCTCCTGCTTCAACCCCCTATTGATGGCGTATACCATGATGGTGGGTCATTGTGGAGCTGGGGATCAAAGGCAGGACTCAGATGCTGGAGAAGCACTCTGCCATTGAAGCTACATTATTAACTCTTGTTTCTAGGATTTTAGAGCTGTGGGTGTCTGCTGGTATTTCCCCATGGTATTTCTTTTCCTCTTTCAGCATTTTATACACACACACACACACACACACACACACACACACACACACACAAATATTTCAAACAAGAATTCTTAGATTTTATACTATTTCCCCCTGACCTTTCCTTACTTTGTTTCTCTAGAGAATTTATTGAGTGTGCAGAACGTATTATCTTTTTCTGCCCTCACCTCTTACATTATAGACTTTACCCATTTACTCAAACTTTCCTCTTTTTCTATTTAATTTTTCTCATTTGACGGTAATTCTGATATGCCAAGTATCTTCTTTACAGTCCCCGATCCTCTTCTAGTACATTCTGTTACAGTCTTACCACGGGACATCTCTCTAGCAGTTTGTACCAGCTTCCTGTGGCTTTGATTTCCAGGGTTACACTACCCTGCACTTGCTGTAGTGTTTGCTTGTGCATTTAAGATCAACAGTGAAGCTCCAAGCTCTGTTTTGTGGAAACAGTGGGAGCAGAGTGTCCTTCAAGCTGTTCCATTGCGTTATGTTTCCTGGATAACTTTTTCTTTAGTAGCGAAGCCAACAGGAATTCCTAAGATGTTACATTCATAGATAATAAACTGTCTTTTTAGTGTTCTGGGTGTACAGGGTGCACAGGAGAGTGTGTAACTGGTAAGGTGGCACTGAAGATGTTTTGATATTTAAGATTATTTATTAACTTGAGTGAGTGATGATGTCAGCTCTTTGATCAAGCATGATTTTGCATGTTTCTGAGAGGGGATATTTTAGACAAAAGTCCTTGTTTGTTTGTGTAATGGTCAGTCAGATGTGGTAATGGGAAACACATAGGATGTATAGGAAGCAAGATTAATTGCTTTGTTTTAATTAATTGCATTTAAACTCTCTATGTTATGGCTAGTTAACAGTCATGGGAGACCTCCCTTTTTCTGAAGAGAAAATGAGGAGGAAGCGATGGGGCGTGCGAAGAGGGGAAGTGGTATGGGGACCTAAGCAGGAAGGGAAACAGTGGTTGGGATGTAAAATAATAAATAAATAAGACTGAGCCTGTTGCAGGGGAACACTAGTACCACTGAGAGAATAAATAAGGTTGCAAGAGAAGGCTCAGGGTCATTTGAAAGAGGCCCCTTTGGAAGGTGAGGGATGCAGTACATTCTTTAGCTGCTTGTTGTTTGTGTGTTTTGGTTTGCTGTCTGCTAAGCCTCTACAGCCTTGACAGCTTTCTTTGTGATGACCAAGGAAGAAGAGTGTTGTCTTCTGAAGTATACATGCTTGAGGGAGAAGGAGGCTTTGAGCTTTATCCTGTGATCATCCCAGGCATCCTTCTGTAGGATTTTGTACTGTCTTTGTGGACTGACCGTGGGTGGGGTATGGGACTTCCTTCATATTTTAAATATTAAATATTTAATATTTTAAAGCCATACACATCATATAAAATGCCCACGTTCAATAACTTCTTCAAACTAGTAAGCGATTCAGTGTGGAAGGAGGGAAGACCTGGTTATAAGAAGGGGTTTTAGATAATACGTGATGTCTCACTGTAATCAAAACACCAGGTTACTAAGAAGGGAGGGAGAGCTACTCCAGGTAGCCTTTTGCTTGTTACAGGTCTTATCATTGCATCATCTTTATGCTAATGACTGACTCAAAGGAATTTTGTGAAACATATAAAACACTAAAATAACTTAGAAACTAGATCTAAATATCTCAAAAGTAATCAACTTTGATATACAACAGTGGTCAGAGGTGCTTACAAAAGTATTTCTTGTTTGTTCGTTTTGTGCATCTAAGTACCAGCGCAGTTACTGGGTCTGGAGCAAGATAAAAGGTTCATCTTCTTCTGAAACTAATAAAAAACGAGGAAAACATATCTTTGTATATAAAGGATTAATGCTGGTCTTAAGAATAATGTAATCAGAAACCCTTAAACTGAGAGGCACACAATGGGTTTCCACTTGTAAACAATCAAAGGAAAGACACAAGTTTATTTAAATGGAGGAGGTTCTCACACTCCTCAAACAAACTTAATTCAGTTTAACGTCACTAGCAAAAATTCACTTAGAAATTGTACAAAAATAAAAAAGTTAACACATTTAATCCTGCAAGGTTTTTGTAAGGACTGGAAGGCAGGCTTTTGGAGCAGCATTTGGGCATGGCTGGGTGCTTCTTCGTTTTGATCTAACAGACATAAGAGATGGAATCTATTCCAGATGACAGTTTCAAATTCTTGCACATCTGAAGACAGGAAAAGAGGCCAGTATACAAACTTCTGGTGTGCTGTGTGTGCAATGGAACCATTTGCATTGGAGAGGACATCCTAGGTGAGGTGTAGGGTGTAGGGAGTAGGGGGAGGACAAGCCTTGTACTTCCTCCATCACTTTCACTGATCTCCATGGGATAGGGGGGACTGGAGAGGGTAGTAGCACATTCATGCAATTAGAAGGCCACTTGCAGGGGGGGGGGGGGGGGGCAATTGTTCTTTTAGAATCTGGTACCTGGCCAACCTTGTTTAAGAGCAATAAAACCTTCCAGAAGTGGATGCCTTTTGCTACATACCAAAAATAAAAACGCACATTGTGTTCTAAGAAAATACCCAGTTGCATTTAAAAAAAGAAAGAAAAAAAAAAAAAAAAAGGAAAACTTAACTGGAACTAATTAACATTTAAAAGAGGGCTCTGTAGATTTTGTGCTACTCAAATGAAGGCCAAGTTTTTCTTCTCAGCTGTTTACCATGGAACTCACACAATATTCTGGTGGTAAACTGTACAATTCACATTTGTGTTTCTAAACAAATAAACCACACCTGGCTAGAACACAACTTGTGCAACTAGAATCTTTGTCTGAGTTAATGACACATGCTACATATTTCCACATGTTCAAAGTTATTTCAAAGCACATATTTAACATCTTTGTCAGATCCAACAAGAGTGAAAGGGCCTAGCATTGGTTTGCTTGAAGTACACCATTATAGTTTGTATAACACTAGGGATAACTTTAAAGACTGATGGTCTCTTGCCTTCTAGCTCTCTAACTATACTGAATGCTTTCTGATAACTTCTAAAACACCACAAAGACTTTCTTGCTAATTTTTAGGGTTAAAAACTGCTGGCTGCCCCACCTAGGGATACATCCCATCTGCAGAAGATAAACACAGACACTATTGCTGATGCCAAGAAGCGTTTGCTCACAGGAGCCTGGTCTAGTTGTCCCATGAGAGTCTCTGACAGAACCTGACTGCAATGGAGGAGTTAGGGGAAGGACTGAAAAAGGTGATGGTGCTTTCAACCCCGTAGGAAGAACAACAGTATCAGTCAACTAGCCCCCAACCCAGCTACCAGGAGCTTAACCACCTACCAAAGAGTCCCCATGGAGGGGGACCCGGGGCTCCAGATGCTTATGTAGCAGAGGATTGCCTTATTTGGCATCTATGGGAGCATAGGCCCTTGGTGCTGTGGAGACACAATGACTCGAAGTTGGGGAATGTTAGTCCTATGAGGCAGGACTGGGTGCCTGGGTGGGTGAGCTCCCTCAGAAAAGCAGGAGGAAGAGGTGATGGAATAGGGTGTTTACATAGGGGAAGTGGGATAGCATTTAAAATATAAATAAATAAATTTACCAATAAAAAATAATATTCTTCACTTGTTAAGAAAAATGAAATTTGCAAGTAAATGCATGGAGTTAGAAAAACATCTGCTGAGCTTGGCAACTAAAGCCTGTAGTTTAAGAGCAGGGGATTAAGTAAAGGGTTCATTGCTAGGGCTTTTTTCTCTTGTCCAGCAGTCTTGCCTCTTGAGTGAGGTTTGGCAATAAACATTTAGTGAACCAGGAAAAAAGAATGATCATTAACCCATTAAATGGGAAGAGTTCAAGTACAGGTACTGAGAATTTCAGTTCACAGAAACAGGTGTTCTCCACGTGGGAATGCATAAAATGCCATCGAGGCCAACAGAGCACAAAACCTTGGACTGCTAAACAAGAGGGAGTTGTGTCAGGTGCTTTAGGATGCCAACAGCCTGTCTGTGCTCATTCTAACAACAATGAAGAATGTACTAGAGATGAGAAGCAAAAGGACCAGGGAAGAGGTGATTGCAGCCCTGAATTGAAGAAAATCAATTATGACTGAGGTAAAGAAAACAGTCCAGAGGAAGTCACCAGTCAGGGGATGTAGAGAAGTGGAGTTCTTGTGACTGGTGACTATGGAGAGGAGGGGCCACAGGGTAGAGAGTTATGTCAATCAAATCTATCCACACAGTAAAAGACAGAGTATAGAGACTGTCTGGACTTGTTGAACTCTAAGTCATCAATAGCAATGATGAAGATGAATGAGTGTATGTGAATCCAGGAGAGTAGAGAAAATGAGATCCTTAACTTGTAGTCGTTTGTAGGTAGGTGCAAAAGCCTGTATTTTGAGATGGCATTCTGGGAAATAGAAATCTGTGATTCAGATATGGCTTTCTCCTGGTTTGGGGGAATTACAAAGTGAAGTACCTGGAATAATGCAATTCTAGACAATGAGGAGAGAGGCGTTTAGTGGGACGAAGAGCAGCACTCATGCCAATGAACAGGAAGTGATCCTGGAAAATAGCCAGGGATAGCTCTTCTGCCCTTCTACATTTTTGGAGCCGCAACACTGTGGTAAGGGCTGGGACATCTGGAATCTAGACAAAAGATGGCTTACCAATAAAGCTATAGATATTTAATTGAAGGAGGGCAGTGTTTCCTAAGTGAAGAGAACAAAATTTTCTCAAGGAAGACTTTTTTTTTTTTTTTGCTTGTGGAATAAAATTTAAGATAGCAGCTAAGATTAACCTTCAGTGTAGAATGCAGGAATGCATGTCTATATGAAATGACTGCAAGAGGGAATAAAGATGACAGGGGGAAGTGAGGATTTCCAGCCTCCCCTTTCAAAAAGGCACATACATGTTTCATGATTTGTCTAAAATCTAACATTATTTCTCTTCTTAATTCACTCGATTTTTCAACAAACACCTAGTATGCGCCATCTTTCCTTCAATTGTTATTTTAGGTTCACATATTCAATCATTCTCAAACTCACTATGGTCCTGTATTTTATATTCTGTCTAGCCTGACTAAGCAAGAGGAAGGTATGCAAGTAAAACACATAACAGGCCAGAAAATAGTAAGAATAGTGAGAAAAGAGAACTATAAATGTAGAATGTTGAACTTTAGAGAGAGAGTGTAACATAAAGTCTCACCAAGAAGTTAGGAATTAGATAAAATTCTAAAGAATAGAAGGGTATGGTGGCCAGAGCACCAAGGGAATGGAACAGCAAAAAGCAGTGCATTGAGGACCAGCCTTGTTTGGTATGGTTGAAGACTACTGGGAGGAGATCCATGTGATTAGAGCAAAGGCAACAAGAATTTAGGGTGATCTAGGTGCATTGATAAAAGACCTTTCAGGCTGAGTGGAGATGCTGTATTATAGCCAAGTGCACTGGGAAGAGTGTCCTAGTCTTCGTGCTGGATTGGAGATTTTGGCAGAGAGATAGCAAAGGGACCCTTCTTTATATGACAATATCCCATTGTTCAGTTAATCTTTCTGAATAAGAAAACTTCAACTTATTATCTCGTAGCTCTCTTTTCCTCTTGACCCATGAAGGTAAGACATGGAATGTACTGCAGTGGATTTGGACATCAAGCATTACAGATGCAATATACTTTCTTTTCGGTTTAGGTCTGGAATTCCATTTTCCAGTTGTACACATCATTTCATTATGCAGTACAATTTCAACAGAACACACCTAAGGAAAGTCTGTGCAGATTCACCTAGTCTTTCCCTTTCACACATCTTTATAAAATGGCATCCAGGAGACCTTTACACATAATATATAGTGCTATTCCTTTTTGAATAATTGCATAAATTTTGTTTCTTCAATGGAACAGAACTTATTTGTTCATTAAAAGGTAGGATGCTAACATTTTTTACATTAAGAGCATGATGAGCAGTTAAATTGTCTTTAATAATTATACCAGCTAATAAAATTAACACTGTTAGGTCATTGATTATATGATGTGCCAAATGTCCTCTGAGATAAAGGTTTTTTATTTACTCTCCTATCAACAATGTATTAACATAGAAAATACTCCACATACTTTCTAACTCTTAATACCATTAAAATTCAACTCTGTTTGGGAAAAAATAGCAGCTGACCTATTTAGTTGTATAATACTTTCTCCCCTTTATTAGTGTACATATTTAAAAAAGAGTATTAATATTACCTTTTGGTATTCAAACTCCTGGTGAATGTCTATAAGTCAAACAGACTAACATTCTATCTTACATAGTTGATTATTGCAAATGTAGGAATGTCTGGCTCTTCCAAGTTAGCAGATCCTAGGTATGTAATACAATAGTTCTCACTGGAACCTTCACATCCCTCTGTGTAGACTTGAGTCCTGTATAACTGTGCTTTTGCACCAGTTGAATTTCCTCTCCCTGTTTCTCCTCCAAAGCTAACCTTTCTTCTTCCTCTTCCTTGATATTTAATTATTTTCACACCTATAGTTTCAGGTTTTTTAAAAAAAAATATTTTTCTTTGGGAAAAATTATCATAGGCATTAGATTACATTGTGGTAATTTCTGACAGAGTGTTTTTGTGGGTTGCTTACTTCCAGTCTTCTATACTTTTTAATAGCCCTATTCTCCCTTTGTACTCCCTATCCTATATCCCCCTCTTTAATGTATAGAATAAGGAAGAATGTAAGGGACAAGAACCAGAGAGAAGCAGAGATGTCACTAGTCTGAGAAATGTGGCTGGTCACCTGACCATCATAATGTTCCGAACCTCAAGTATGAGTGACAGGGTTTGTTGACCTTGTTCCAACATCCACCAAACCTCTGTAAAGCTGGCTGGCTGGAGAGGGTACACAGGGCTGTCTCTGGTAACTTATTAACCCTCTGACTTCTCAGATCACTAACACTCAATAAATTACAGCCTGAAGATTTACCCAATTTCTGCTCATTGAAATTTTCAGAGAAATGTAGTGTGGGTGTTGGAACACCCAAATCTTCTAATTTAACAAACATCCACTACATAACACAATATTTGTCTCTGAAACACACACACACACACACACACACACACACACACACACACACACACACTCCTGTTCATGTATATATGCACAAAGAAACTAATAAAAAATAAAACAAGCTCTTAATTTCCTGTAGCCTCAGCAGATGTGAACATACAAAACCTTATCCATTTTTATGGCTCATTACTCAGGTTGGACCTTCAAACTCCGTGCTGGTTTTATTTGATTGTTTTATTTCTCTTTTAGAGTAGTATATAGCCTATAACAGCCCCAAAATGAATATGTAGCAAAAGATGACCTTCAACTCCTAACCCGCCTACCTTTACCCTGCAAGTGGTGGCGTTAAAGGCATGCAACACCACACCTGGACTACAAGTTGAGTTTTTGGCACAGGGACAAACTTCTTTCAAGGGAACAGTAAGCATGCAAGTTGCTCCCTCCATGAACTGGATGCCTTGGGCCTATTGTCCTTGTGTTGTAGAAGGGCCGCAGTTAAGAACATTTTTAAAGCCACGTCTCTGGTCTCTGTGCTTTAGAGACACCTGTGACTGCTCATCTACTCTCAGGACTAGCTAAACCAGGAGCCAAACTCTACAGAGTGAGTAGAATGAATGACATACAAAACTCTGTGTGAAGCCATCTTTCTATAGGAACGCAGGACTGATAATGTGTATTCTCATCATCTGGACTACTCCAATCTCAAACGTTATTCACCAAACATTTTAAATTTTGAAAAAATTATCATGGTTTTCAAAACAGGGCAATAGTGAAGCAAGCTCTCTCCTTAAGGGAATATTACATATCCCTTAAATGCAAGAAGACAAAAGCAGTGTAAAACTCTTAAAGGTAGCTTAAGATAAAACCCTTAAATGTAGCTCCCTGTCCTTATAGGAAGCAAATGTTCACATAATTGGTGTAAAATTATTCAAACTGTTTAAAATCAACCTAAAGTCCAATGTGATTATCATTGATGGCTTAAATTATTTCATCTTTACAGTGTACCCCATCAAATTTTTGCATTATTTTTATAGTTGAAGTCTCTATGTAAGGAAAAACAAGCCCTATGCTTCAGAATATGTATGTATGTACAAAGTTATCTTCTGAGCATAGAGAGATATTGTGCAGTACACTTAAACAGTGCTGAATTATAAATTTAAGCTAAGAAAGAACTTTCTGGACCAGGAAATAATAAGATTTTAAAAAATGTTACGCAGGAATTTTATGTGTTTGTGTGTGTGTCTTCTGTCAAGGTAAATGTAAGGAAATATGAATGTATGAGTACTCAGAGAGACAGCTAGAAAGGTGGCCATGATCCTTTTGTGGTCAGGGAAGAAGAGTTAGATTCAAATTACCGTGTGATGTACAGCATCCTTTGAAGATTGTCGTCATTTCACTAGGAATATGAAGCAGGGCAAGAGGCATTTGGAGATGGCTTGCCTTGAATCTGTCTCTCACAATCGTTTTTGTGCTTAATGGTATAGCGAACAGATTGGGGTGGTAGATTGATGTGTGTACGTCAATAAAACATATCTAGTAAAATTCTAGAATTTAGAAGCTGAGACAAAAGTAGTTGAAAATGGCAATAGCAAAATCTATGGATAGATATGCAGGTCACCAGAAAGGTAAGATAGCATGCCATGTTTGTCATCTGACCTCAGAAGGAAGGAGGCCCTGGAGATCAAAGTCCATGGGCAAGTGAGGAGGAACTGCTGCTCCTGCCAGAAGCATAGAGGGGTTCCTTAGCCACAGGCACAGCCTATATGTCCATCCTTGGTTTTCTACACAGCAAGGCTCACTACAGTTCAAGGCTTAGATTCTCAGTCCAGGGAGTGGGAGCATCTGTAAAATACTGCAGTGAAGAAGAGTAGAGAGATGACATCAGTTTGGAGGAACCTAATCAAACCCACATTGCTATTGGAGCCCATGGAAAGACCAAGGAGTTGGCTATTATGCTAGCAGTCATGGGACAGACAGTTGGCCTTGTTGTTTAGCCCTAGGACAGAGTGAGGTAAGGACTAAAGTTTTCCAAGCTACCTTGATATTTTTTAGCCCAAGTAGGTCCCAAAGTCTTTAGTATTGACAGCTCTGTATTCACTAGGGATACATATGGTCTAAAGGAAACTGTCCCCCAATTAGCCAGTACCCCTATTAAACTGCTGTCTACCTCTCATCTGGTTAATAGCTTTCTGGGTTGGATTCCATGTAATTCTGGGCTTATAACTCAAAAAGTCTATCACAGTCTCCACATAGACCCAAGCACAACCGCCACAGTCTTTGTTCCTATAAGGCATTCCTTCATAGCCTTGCTGGTTCACTGTGCTCTGCTGAGGTAGCTGTGTGTATCTGCCCTGGGCTGTGAGGACATGGGACTGCTTGATTTCCCCTGTCTGGTTTCATACCATCTCATACTGTTTAAGCTAAGGAACTCTGTCTCAATAGTGGGTTGACTAGGGAGTGGTCAAGATAGAGGGATGTTTTGAGCCCCAGAGCTTTTGAGATGCCTACTTAGAAAATTCTGTGTGCACAAACCTGTAGCTGTAGAGACTAGCAGCCTTGCCTGTGCCCATGAAACACAGTTTTACTTCTGTGCAATGCAATAAGATTGAGCCTGAAAATCTGAGTGTTGGAAGGAAGGGCATAGTCTAGAGAGAAAAGAGGGAGAATATGTATTTGAGAAACACATTCCTCCTGTCTCACTTCTGCTCCCAACTGCATAATGCTGTCTCCCAGGGTGTCAAAAACAATTAAAATTTATCCTCTCCCCAAAAAGATCTTTTTCTGTCTTAGTTGATTCATAAAGAGTCACCATGTTTCTGAGAAGGGCTCTTTGTTTCAGCATCTCCAGGGAATATTTTTTATATACCTGTATTGGGTACTCTTCTTGCCATGACTGATAAGCAGCTTAAATGACGATGAGGAGTTTGGTGTGGCTCACAGTTTAGGTGTGAGTGTGGTGATGGTGCTTCCATAGGACAGGGAAAGCCTGAAGGCTGGGGCCTGGCACAGCTGCTCACTTTGGATCTATAGTCAGGAGAGAATGGATAGGAAATGGGGCAGGACTCTAAAGCTTTAAGGTCACTCCAGTGACCCACTTCCCGCTGACATTCCACTGTATAAAGGGTCGCCAAATTTCCAAACCAGCACTGTAGGTTTTGTGGACTGTGTTCAAACGCATGAGCTTGTGGGGGTTCATTTCACATTCAAACCACACCAGAATCTGAGGTTTATATCTTGATAGAAATTTAAGGTTGTTTTGTTTGATTATAAAAGCAGTTGTTGATGTTAGAGAAGAAGACAATTAAAAAAATAAACAAAACAGAAGGTGGATGTGAAGTGATAGTCTCTGGTTTCTTGAAAAGCTCAGGTGTGTACCATGATGTTTTCCTGGAAGCTGCCTTGTGAGAAGACATATTTTGCTGAAAATAGACCCTTGAGATGGTGTCTGAGGTTAAGAAATAAGATAAATAGAACCCTATAGACAGTGAGAGACAGAATGGTCTTGCATTGCGACACCTCCCTTGTCTTCACTGCTCTTCACTTATTAGTAAGTTATACACAAAAGAATTTCTAGTATTCGGATTGATTGTAGCCACTTCCAATTCTTCAGAGCCTCATGGTTTCTATTGCACTGTGCCACTGGTGCTGATTTGTGTTTGGTGATTATTATTGGACTGAACTGCTCCTATTTTGACAACAAAGAGTTGTCAAATAAGTACTTCTAAACAGGTCCACAGTTCCTTTTTCCTACGAACCTTTTGTTTCTGTTTCCTCTGGTTGGTGGGCTATAGAGGAGGTTGAGGCATTAACGAACCCTAAATAAAGTAGGTTAAGAAAAAGCTAAGCCTACAGTTCACAGCTGATTTTTCCAAGTATGTGCAAAATCACCATGTTTGTTTTACCTAGGATCACATTCTCTCTCAGGAGGGACAAAGGACAATTTAACTCTGTCTTAAGTTGGCACTTTTGAAACTGCAGGTCCACACTAGCCATTTAATACCACTGCTGCAAGTCTCCTTCAGATGTTGCTAGCAAATACAACCTTAAACCTCTTAGGCTTTCCTAGGAATATCTTGCCCCTCAGTCAGGGAGTCACTTGAAGGACAGACAGTTTGGATTTCAGCTCTGGCTTAAGCAAACAGCATAGCTGAAGAGCCTTTGCCTGGGCTTCATGGTAACCACACACCAGTCACTAGAGGAGGCCAATCAGTGTACTGAAGGTGACAACCACATCAGTCAGGGGCCCCTGTAGGCAGTGACATGTCAACATTCTCTTTCATACCTGACTCGTGTTTCTCTAGAGCGGAAATATATTGTACTCTCCAGATCATCTTAGTACCTTGCTTTGGTGCTGAGGAAACTCAAAGCCAATATTTAACCAGGTTGCAGAAGTTACCTAGGGATTGTGAAATCTGGTCTCCACTGAAGATGAGGGGAGTCTATACATGGCTCTTCCAGGACTCCATCCAATCTCAGAAGAAATTACACCACATACATAAAAGCAGAACAAAACTGTGGTGGGGTAGAGAGGTCTGCAACAAGGAGTGGGTTCAAGAAGAGCAAATAGCACATATATGGGATATGTAATTCTTGAGATATAATTATGTTGCCTTGAAGATTTTTGATAAGAATTTGATAGAAAAATAAATTTTTGGTACTCTTAATTTAGTATCTCCCAAAGGATATATATTTCTATGAATAATAGCAGATTTTTCAATTTTTCTGGGCCCTACCACATTTTCACTATGCAAAAAGTAATAATTCTAGTGTTGAAAACAAAAACCTAAATTGAGCTCAACAGTAGCCGTGAGCCAATGAGCCAGAGTCCATGAACTCAAAAGCAGCTCCATTGAGATTATCTACTCCAAATGACAGAAAGAAGGTATCCTCACAAGCTCCTCAGGATCAAAAGGTAAGACCAGAGCCCGACAATAGAGGTCAGGAGACCCCATGCAACTACCCTCTCTCTGAAGTTCTTTAACTGGACAATTTCTTGAGTGTATCATCACCCTATTTTTATATATTTTCTCATTTAGCCCTGCTTTTGGCTGTTTGGTAGAAATATTCATGTTTTCAATGATGACTTCTAGATTGACTTTTATGCTATTGATATCTTCTATCTTCTAACAGAGAATGTTATACTGTATTTAGTAGTGTTTATAATATACCTGCATAATACTATGTGTAATGTGTTTCATGGCTCATTTGTATTTAATTTATGTGGCTGTGTCCCTCATGTAAATTTGATCCTCAATATCTTGTTATTCTTTGTTGCCTGCTTATGTACCAAGCAGGCCTGGTATGAGTGAATTGTGAAATATTAATTTGTTATCTAATCTTTACCTCTCAGACTATTGAAACAGGGGTCTCAATGAAGTTAGAATCCTGCTTGGAATCACCTTCTAGATGAAGAAACATATGAAACCCATAGAGCAGTCAGAGAAAGAACTTACCTCTCAGAGAAAGATTTACAACTTGCCAGATGACCTAGAGCTGATACAATGATGGGGAGACCACATCTTGGCCTCATCTCTGTCTCCTACCTTCTTGCTAAAACTTGCCCTCAGTATTAGCATCTCAAATGTGCACTGAAGTGTTGTGGGAGTTAATGACTGTCTTTGTTGTTCTTCCTTATATGGCCATGTGAAATATGGTTCCTTTTCCTGCTTTTCACTACTAATTACATAATTTTAATGATCCTGTTCAAGATAAGTGTCCTAATCTAGCTTGGTAGAGCAAAAAGATATGATTCCACGCCTACTAACATCTATATATTTTAGGAAAAAATATACCAAAGCTGTAGTCTAGGAGAGGGTGTTCTCCTAGGGTATTCATTTGGGAGATGTTCTGGAAAAACTCTGAATATATGGGAAAATATGTTTTGGTAATATTCTTGGTTTTTTTTCTTATTCATTTACATCTTGATCAGTCAGGGTTGGGACATGAAGATGGTAGAAACCAAGGTTTCATACTCCCTGAGCCAAGAAACAAGAGGCAAGGCACCACATTTAGGGACATGCTATAGAGTAGTAGGTAGACAGAAGGCCAGTGTAACAAGCCAGAGAAAGGGGAACTGGAACCTTGTTGACATCTCTGTTTTAATTTCTATCTACTGCAAGAAGTATCTCCGATGCTGAATGAGTGGTGTCCTGATCTATGGATATAGCAATATGTCCATAACTGTCATTTTATTAGTATGACATTTTAATAGGATAACAACAGTAGTTTTTCCCCTATGACATGTGATTATGTTGTGGTAATAATTAAAATGGCGTCACCCAATCTGGCTTGTTCTTATGGGGCTGCCATGTACCTGACTAGGCAAGGCCTGAGGCTAAGAGAGGCAGTATCTTTGCTCTGACCAACCAGAAGCACCAGCCCTGGCATCCACAAGATGCCAGCGTGGTGGCTGGCTCTGCCAATCCACCACACTGTTTCCACAAAGCTTAGCTGAATCCCAGACAATACTCGCCACCCACATGGTACCCGGTAGAAATGAGACTCTAAAGCTTAATTATTATCTAAAGGCTTTATATATTTAGAAATGCTCAATTAACAGTTTGCTCACACAATTAGAGTTGTTTCCCAATATCTAACCTTAAGATATAAGTCGTTACCCAGGATTGTTATAGACCAACCCGTGGTTCTCCATGACTCCTTCCTCTCTCATCCTAGCTCCTCCTCTTCCTTCTCCTCCTCCTCTCCTTCCAACTCCTCATTCTGCCTACCTCTCATACAGCCCAACAGCTGAGCTTTATACAAATGTAATGGGAAGATATCCCACTATATGATTGGTCTAGTTTCATGTTCTTGGATACATTATGAATATCAGGTATGGCTACTGTATCACGAAAAGGGTTTTGAATTTGTTCAAAAGGTTGTTATACACACCCATAACATATGTGATACCATTGTACCAATTGCTATACTATGCAGGCAGATCACTGCTGTAGCTTGCAGGTTGCTCACAACTGGGTGAGATTGATGATTATTTTCTTCTCTGGTAGCAGACACAGCACCTTCTGTACTATGAACACCAGACTGTAGGGTGTTCTAGTTGAGCACCAGCTCAGTTTCTCAATGTTCAATAGTGTAAAACTGTGATGTCTTAATTCTTTGTCAATACAAGCCAGAGTGGAATTATCAACCACGTCCAGACCACATGCTCAGTAATAGTTGCCTAACACAAAATAGACTCCATGCTCTCTCTCTCTCCCTCTCTCTCTCTCCCCCCCTCTCTCTCCCCCCCCCTCTCTCTCTCTGGTACAAATGTATGTGTGGGCACAGTTTTTTTTGTTGTTGTTGTTGTATTTAAGATAGAGAATTAGGTGGAATGTGTAGGGAAGGGACCTATTTGGAGTTGGGGGAAGGAATATAGTCAAAATATATTGTATCAAGAACCAAACAATAAAAATAAAGTTTTTGTGTGCTTGTGTTATTGACTAAAAAAAATGCCGATCTGAAAACAGACATTATCCCTAGGGGAAAGGCTTTGTTGGGACAACTTACTGTTATACATGAGGTTCTAATACAACTGCCAAGCACTACGCTAAGTCCTGTAAGCCCTGGATCTGCAAATGGAGCCTTACCTAACTGTGAGACTCTGTTAGGCCCCAGGAAGCCTGAGAGCTGTGTTCACTGTCCAGCCTTGTGTGGTTCTTCTTCACTGCTCACATGTGTTTGACAATAAATTCAAGTAAGAGTGACATTGCTCTAATCATTCCTCAGGACTAGGCAGGATTTCTGGAGTGTCACCTCTCAAATTCCAAGCCTGGATATTAGCCGTGCATTTTCTTTCTTTTTTTTTTTATTGGATATTTTATTTACATTTCAGATATCATCCCCTT
Source organism: Rhabdomys pumilio (assembly GCA_030674055.1). Taxonomy (NCBI): domain Eukaryota; kingdom Metazoa; phylum Chordata; class Mammalia; order Rodentia; family Muridae; genus Rhabdomys; species Rhabdomys pumilio. Next base: position 13,646,343 of record JANHMN010000015.1, on the reverse strand, counting down.
TCCCCATTTCCCCTCCCTAGAAAACCCCTATCCCATGCCCCCTTTTCCTTTTGCTTTTATACAATTTTTAAAAATGTTAATCAAAGGCTTTATAAGTTTGGTAATGCTCAGTCAGAAGTGTAACCCAATACTCAACCTAGATATATCAACTATCTTTGACTGGTGGAGACACATGAACATCTGCCTCCATGTCCCATACCCTCTTTCTCTCTCTTTCTCTCTCTCATCACCTAGCTTCTCCTTTCCTTCTTCTCCTCTCCTTACTTTTTCTCTTCCTCTCTGTACTCCTCCCACCTTAGCTCCTCCTACATATCACCCTTCCTGTTAAAATAAAACTTTTCTCTTAAAATACAATTAGAGCATAATTATGCCGATTTGTACCAGTGAGGTACAAGTTAGTCCTAATAACCAGTCCATCTTTTTGTTGACTAACCAGAACTTCTGTCATCTCTCCTAACTAAAACACTTAGTTCTGAACCTGGCTTTTTTCTTGGCTTTAGAATGAATGTCAGCTGAAAACCATCCACTCAAATCTTTTCTCTCAAAGTAAATAGCCAGGATTGGCTATGAGACTATAAGTTTTCAACCCCGTCAGAAATTCAGAATGACTGAGTTAATTGAAATTATGGGAAGCACAAAGCATAGCTTCTAAAACTTAGCCAATTTATAGAGACTGCTGAACACCTGGTCAGTCCCTATACTTCAAAACGTTGGAGCATCTGATCTTCAGCCTTCTGGCTCAGGATCTTCTGACAGACCATAGTGATGCAGAATTATTAAGGGCTGATTACTCTGTCTGGGTAGATATAATCAGTCGACTATTCTGCAAGTTCGTCCTTTTCTGGACAGTAATTTGTCTGTAGATGGGAAGAGGCAATTCTTGCCCAGTGGCTGTCTCACCACAACTGGAGTAACTCCAAAGATGCTCAATTTCTTCTTAGAATCCAAGACAGGAAGCTGTCAGGAGCAGACAGGTCTCTAATCAAAATGAACATTAATACAGAAATGTTTGTAAAGTCAATTCTGTGGAGTTCTGACGTTTTGAAAACCAACTATCCATGTAAGGCAATCTGGACTGTTGTCTGTTAACTCCTCTCAGCTATTTCTAAATAAAAATACAGAAAACACCTTAACAATAAACTCAAAGCCCTGAATTTGCTATAGTCCCTTAACTCACAGGCTAACCATCTCAAATCAGCTAAAAAAGCTAAAGAAGGACGGGGTCTAAGCCTTGTATTTCTAAATGTGTTATACAGGCACAATGCCTATGTGAGTATCAATATTCATCTCACTTTTATATCAATAAGAAGCTCGTTCCAATGGAAACCTTAAATTTGAAATCGAAGTAAATTTTGTACAATTTAAGAAATTATAACTTCATCTTGAGAATAATTTATACAGATTTCTACCAATAGGTTATGGCTATGCCATAAATCCTAACTAATCCTCCCTGTTCCAACAAAGCCACTACTTTTCCCTAGAAAGACAGCCCAATATTAACCACCTTAGTCCCCAAGCCCAGGGAATAGGGGCGCTGACTCATCATTAACTTCTTCAAGCTAATTACTGGCATTGAGATATTAGAAGAGGGATGAGGGGAAGAGTAAATTGATAAGCCTCTGACTCTGTGTCTTCACTGCATCCAGATGGAATTCCAGGACATTGGAGATTTGACCAGGTCTGCTCAGCTTGCTTGATGAGTAGATACATCAAGACTGTATTCTGCAATATACAATTCTCAAAAAAACTTTAGTATCAAGCTAATTTTTTTATTTTTATTTTTTTCTGTTCTTTGCTTTTATTTTATTTAAATTTTTAAAAAATTGGGTATTATATTTAAATTTCAGATTTTATCATCATCTTACCTCACTTCCTCCTACCACCCAGAAACCTCCTATCCCATTCCCCCTTCTCATGCTTCTATGAGGCTGTGCCCTTACCTACCCTCTGTCCCCACTGCCTCCTCCCCACCCTCACAATCTGCCCTCCACTCTGTGTTCGTTTTTCATGGGACCAAGAATCTTCTCTCCCCCCTATGCCCGACAAGGCCATCCTCCCCTACATATAGAGCTGGAGTCATGGGTCCCTCCCTATGTGCTCCCAGGCTGGTGGTTTAGACCCTGGGGAGCTTTGGTTGGTTGGTATTGTTGCTTTCCACATGGGGTCCCAAACCCTTTCTGCTCCTTCAATCTTCTCTCTAACTTCTCCATTGGGAAACCCTTGATCATATCAGTGGTTAACTGTGAGCATTGTCCTCTGAATGTGTCAGTCTCAGGCAGACCTTTAAGGAGACAGCTATATCATGTTCTTGACAGCATGCACTTCCAGCCTTCCACATCAGTGTCTAGCTTAGGTGACTGTACATGGGATGGATACCAGGTAGAATAGTCTCCAGATGGCTCCTCCTCCAGTTTCTGTCCCATGTTTTGTTTCCATATTTGCTCCCTTGAGTAATTTTGTTACTCATTCTAAGTAGAACTCAGGCATCCCCACTTAGTCTTCCTTGTTCATGAGCTTCATGTGGTTTGTGAGTTGAGTCTTCTCTATTCTAAGCTTTTGGGCTAACATCCACTTAACAGTGAGTAAATACCATGTGTGTTCTTTTGTGATTGGGTTAACTCACTCAGGATGGTAATTTCTAGATCTATCCATTTGACTATAAATTTCTCGAATTCATTATTTTTAATAGCTGAGTAATACTCCATTGTGTAGATGTACCACAATTTTTGTATCCATTACTCCATTGAGGGACATCTTGGTTCTTTTCAGCTTCTGGCTATTATAAATAAGGTTGCTATGAACATAGTGGAACATACGTCCTTGTTATATGTTGAAACATCTTCTGGGTATATGCCCAGAAGTGGTATAGCTGGGTCCTCAGGTAATGCTATGTCCAGTTTTCTGAGGAACCGCCAGACTGATTTCCAGAGTGGTTATACCAGCTTGCAATCCCACCAAAAATGGAGAAGTGTTCCTCTTTCTCCACATCGTTGCCAGCATCTACCATCACTTGAATTTTTTATCTTAGCCATTCTGACTGGTGTGAGATGGTATCTCAGGGTTGTTTTGATTTTCATTTCCCTGATGACTAAGGATGTTGAACATTTCTTGAGGTGCTTCTCAGCCATTCGAGTTTCCTCTGTTGAGAATTCTTTGTTTAGCTCTGTACCCCATTTTTAAAATAGAGTTATATGGTTTTCTGAAGTATAATTTCTTGAGTTCTTTGTAAATCTTGGATATTAGCCCTCTATCGGATGTGGGATTAATTAAGATCTTTTCCCAATCTGTTGGTTGCCGTTTTGTCTTATTGACAATGTCCTTTGCCTTACAGAAGCTTTGCAATTTTATGAGGTCCCATTTGTTAAGTCTTGATCTTAGAGCATACGCCATTGGTGTTCTGTTCACGAACTTTTCCCCTGTGCCTAGGTATTCAAGGGTCTTCCCCACCTTCTTTTCTATTAGTTGCAGTGTATCTGGTTTTAAGTGAAGGTCTTTTATCCACTTGGATTTGAGCTTTGTACAAGGAGATAAGCATGGATCGATTTGCATCTTTCTACATGCTGACCTCCAGTTGAACCAGCACCATTTGCTAAAAATACTGTCCTTTTTCCACTGGATGGTTTTAGCTCCTTTGTCAAAGATCAAGTGACCATAGGTATGTGGGCTCATTTCTGGCTCTTCAATTCTATTCCATTGATCTTCCTGCCTGTATCTGTACCAATACCATGCAGTTTTTATTACTATTGCCCTGTAGTACAGTTTGAGGTCAAGGATGGTGATTCCCCCTGAAGTTCTTTTGTTGTTGAGAATAGTTCTCGCTATTTTGGGTTTTTTGTTGTTCCAAATAAATTTGCAAATTGCTCTTTCTATCTCTATGAAGAATTGATTTGGAATTTTGATGGGGATTGCATTGAATCTATAGATTGCTTTTGGCAAGATGACCATTTTTTCTAAATTAATCCTGCCAATCCAGGAGCATGGGAGATCTTTCCATCTTCTGAGGTCTTCTTCTATTTCTTTCTTCAGAGACTTGAAGTTCTTGTCATACAGATCTTTCACTTGCTTGGTTAGGTTCACTCCAAGATATTTTATATTGTTTGTGACTATTGTAAAGGGTGTCATTTCCCTAATTTCTTTCTCAGCCTGTTTATCTTTTGAGTAGAGGAAGGCTACTGATTTGCTTGAGTTGATTTTATATCTAGCCACTTTACTGAAGTTGTTTATCAGGTTTAGGAGTTCTCTGATGGAAATTTTTGGGTCACTTAAGTATACTATCATATCATCTACAAATAGAGAAATTTTGATTTCTTCTTTTCCTATTTGTATCCCTTTGACTTTCCTTTGTTGTCTAATTGCTCTAGCCAGCACTTCCAGTACTATATTGAATAGGTAGGGTAAGAGTGGACAGCCTTGTCTAGTCCCTGATCTTAGTGGGATTGCTTCAAGTTTCTCTCCATTTAGTTTGATGTTGGCTACTGGATTGCTGTATATTGCTTTTACTATGTTTAGGTATGGACCTTGAATTCCTGCTCTTTCTAGGACTTTTAACATGAAGGGATGTTGAATTTTGTCAAATGCTTTCTAAGCATCCAGTGAGATGATCATGTGGTTTTTTTCTTTGAGTTTATGTATGTAGTTGATTACATTGATGGATTTTCAAATATTGAACCAAGCCTGCATTCCTGGGATTAAGCCTACTTGATCATGATGGATGATTGCTTTGATGTGTTCTTGGATTCAGTTTGTGAGAATTTTATTGAGTATTTTTGCATTAATATTCATAAGAACGATTGGTCTGTAGTTCTCTTTCTTTGTTGGGTCTTTGTGAGGCTTTGGTATGAGTGTAATTGTAGCTTCATAGAACAAATTGGGTATTGTTCCTTCTTTTTCTATTCTGTGGAATAGTTTGAAGAGAATTGGTATTAGGTCTTACTGGAAGGTCTGGTAGAATTCTGCACTAAAACCATTGGCCCAGGACTTTTTTTGGTGGGGAGATTTTTAATGACTGCTTCTATTTCTTTACGGGTTATGGGACGGTTTAGATGGTTTATCTGCTCCTCTTTTCACTTTGGTACTTGGTATCTATCTAGAAAATTGTCCATTTCATCCAGATTTTCCAATTTTGTTGAGTATAGGCCTTTGTAGTAGGATCAGGTGATTTTTTAAATTTCCTCTGTTTCTGTTGTTATTTCTCCCTTTCCAGTTCTGATTTTATTAATTTGAGCATTGTCTCTGCACCCTTTGGTTAGTCTGGCTAAGGGTTTGTCTATCTTGTTGATTTTCTCAAAGAACCAGCTCTTGTTCTTGTTGATATTTTGTATAGTTCTTTTTGTTTCAACTTGGTTGATTTCGGCCCTGAGTTTGATTATTTCCTGCCATCTACTCCTCTTGGGTATATTAGCTTCTTTTTGTTCTAAAGCTTTCAGGTGTGCTGTAAAACTGTTCATGTATGCTTTTTCCAGTTTCTTTTTGTGGGCATTTAGAGCTATGAGTTTTCCTCTAAGTACTTTTTTCATGGAGTCCCACAAGTTTTGATATGATGTGTCCTCATTTTCATTAAATTCTAAAAAGTCTTTAATTTCTTTCTTTATTTCTTCTTTGACTAAGTTGGCATTGAGTAGAGCATTGTTCAGTTTCCACGTGTATGTGGGCTTTCCGTTGTTTTTGACCATATCAAAGACAAGTCTTAGTCCATGTTGATCTGATAGCATACAAGGGATTATTTCAATCTTTTTGTATCTGTTGAGGCCTGTTTTGTGACCAATTATATGGTCTGTTTTGGAGAAGGTACCTTGAGGTGCTGAGAAAAAGGTATATTCTTTTGTTTTAGGGTGAAAAGTTCTATAGATGTCAGTTAAGTCCAATTGGTTCATAACTTCTGTTAGTTTCATTGTGTCTTGATTTAGTTTCTGTTTCCATGATCTGTCCATAGCTGAGAGTGGGGTGTTGTAATCTCTCACTATTATTGTGTGAGGTGTAATATATGCTTTAAGCTTTAGTAAAGTTTCTTTTATGTATGTGGGTGCCCTTGCATTTGGGGCATAGATGTTCAGAATTGTGAGTTCCTCTTGGTACATTTTTCCTTTGATGATATGAAGTGTCCTTTATCTTTTTTGATTACTATTGGTTTAAAATTGATTTTATTTGATATTAGAATGGCTACTCCAGCTTGTTTCTTGGGACCATTTCCTTGTAAGATTATATTCCATCCTTTTACTCTGAGGTAGTGTTTGTCTTTTTCACAGAGGTGCGTTTCCTGTATGCAGCAAAATTCTGGGTTGTGTTTATGTATCCAGTCTGATAGTCTATGTCTTTTTATTGGAGAATTGAGTCCATTGATATTAAGAGATATTAAGGAATAATAAATGTTGTTTCCTGTTATTTTTGTTATTATTGGCGTTGGAGTTATGTTTGTGTAGGGGTCTTCTTTTAGGGTTGTTGGAAGATTACTTTCTTGCTTTTTCTAGCTTGTGTTTTCTCTCCTTGTTTTGAAGTTTTCCTCCAATTATCATTTGAAGTGCTGGATTTGTGTTAAGATATTGTGCAAATTTGATTTTGTCATGGAATATTTTGGTTTCTCCATCAATATTGATTGAGAGTTTTGCTGGGTATAGTAGTCTGGGCTGGCATTTGTGATCTCTTAGGATCTGTATGATAATCATCCTGGATTTTCTGGCTTTTATTTTCTCCGGTGAGAAGTCTGGTGTAATTCTTATAGGTCATCCTTTATATGTCACTTTACCTTTTTCCCTTACTGCTTTTAGTATTTTTTCTTTGTTTTGTACATTTGATGTTTTGATTATTATGTGGTGGGATGTATTTCTTTTCTAGTCTAAGTATTTGGAGTTCTGTAAGGCTTCTTGTATATTTATGGACATCTCTTTCTGTAGGTTAGGAAAGTTTTCCTCTATAATTTTGTTGAAAATATTTACTGGTCCTTTAATTTGGGAGTCTTCCCCCTCATCTATACCTATTATCCTTAGGTTTGGCCTTCTCGTTGTGTCCTGAGTTTCCTGTATGTTTTGGGTTAGTAGTTTTTTGCATTTTGCATTTTCTTTTACAGTTGTGTCAATGTTTTCTATGGTATCTTCTGCACGTGAGATTCTCTCTTCTATCTCTTGTATTCTGTTGGTGATACTTGTGTCTATGACTCCTGTTCTTTTTTTTTTTTTTTTTTTAGGTTTTCTCTCTCCAGGGTAGTGTCCCTTTGTGATTTCTTTATTGTTTCTACTTCTGTTTTTAGATCTTGGGTGGTTTTGTTTGATTCCTTCTCCTGTTTGGTTATTTTTCTTGCATTTCCTTAAGGGATTTTTGTGTTTCCTCTTTAAGGGCTTTTATCTGTTTACCTGTGCTCTCCTTAAATTTTTTGAGAGTGTTATTTATGTCCTTCTTAAAGTCTTCTATCATCATCATGAGAAGAGATTTTAATTCTGAGTCCTGCTTTTCTGGTGTGATGGGGTGTTTAGGGCTTGCTATGATGGGGGAACTGGGTTCTGATATTGCCATGTAACTTTGGATTCTGTTGCTTACTTTCTTGCACTTGCCTTTTGCCATCTGGTTAACTCTAGTGCTCCCTGTACTTTCTGTCTCTGACTGAGGCCTCCCTTTCCAGTTATCTTGCTTGTTTCTGGTCTCCTCGGGGTCCCAATGTCTCTGTGATCTTCTCCAGCTGCTCTGAATACAGTGGTACCTCTAGGATGACTCAGAATATGGTGTCTCCTAGGTAGCAGTCCAGCTAGGTGTCCACTGTTCTGGGTGTAATGTCTCTTCTAGGATGTCTCAGGCTAATGTGTCCACTGCTCTGAGTGCAGTGGCTCCTCTATTATGTCTTGGGATATGTTGTCTGTCGATCTGAGTTCCTTTGTTCCTCTGCTGCTCTGGCTTCAGTGGTAACTCTGCCACTCTGTGTTCAGTGGACCCTCTGGGATGTCTACTGCTCTGGGTTCAGTGGACCCTCTAAGATGGTTCAGGAGGAATTTGGTGTCCCCAGGAGCAGACCTGGCAGGGGCCTATGTCAGGCCTCAAATCCTGGAGAGGGGCAGAAGGGGTGTGCTACTGCTCTGGGTTCCACGCACCCTGTAGGTTGGATCAGGAGGGATCTGGTGTCCCCAGGAGCAGACCTGGCGGGGGTCTGTGTCAGGCTTCAGATCCGGGAGATGGCAGAAGGGGAGTGATATTTCACAGCGGAGAAGTTTGGGGGTCTGCTGGAATCTGAGTGCTCCCTGCACCCAGCTCTGGGCATAGGGCCTTGAGCGGGTCTTCTTACCTACTGCTCTGTGTTCTTTGCACCCTCTAGGGTGGGTTAGGAGGGATCTGGTGTCCCCAGGAGCAGACTGGGTAGGGGTCTGCTATAGGCCTCACATCTGAGAGAGGGGTGGAAGGGAGCCTTGCATTTTCTTAACCCTTTCTAAACCGAAACACAAGTTTCAATAGGATCTGAAGTAGATAAGCTTTAAAAACTGCTTCCTTTATTAAAACATCAGTTACACATCTGTCACTTGACTTCTATGTGCTTCTTTCCAATCATTCTTCCTTTTTGCAACAGTTGAGTTTCTCTGGTTGACAGGTTCCTATGTTTATAGTCCTACGAGGACAAAGGAAATTGAGACAGTACCCTTTCTGCTTGTGGCACCGCTTAGATTCTGTTTGGACTCCAACATTTTTTAGATTTCCAACAGCTGCAAGAAGAGAGCAGATATCCTTTAGAGTTATACCTATAATGCCAAATATTTGAGAACATTTTGGGGATACAAGATAGATAATATGTCCAAGTTAATGGGATAATTTTCTCTTCCAAGCAATTGTCATGGAATTGAACCTTGGGGACTGGTAATGAAATCACACACTTGGCAAGGATGTGCAGCAGAATTATGAGTGTAGCTTTTCTGTTTGATGTTTAGACT
>JANHMN010000015.1:13595232-13621815 GCA_030674055.1 Rhabdomys pumilio | reverse complement strand
TTACTTACTTGTTATTTGGCTTCTTTGGATCTGTTCAATGTAACCTGATTTTCTTGTACTTTATGGGTAATATTCACTTATAAGTGAATATCGTGCATGCCTTTTTTGGTCTGGGTTACCCCACTCAGGATTACCTTTTCTACTTCTAACCATTTGCCTGCAAATTTTATCATGTGCTTATTTTTAATATCGAGTAGTATTCCATTGTGTAGATTAACCACATTTACTGTATCCACTCTTCTGTTGAGAATCATCTAGGTTGTTATTGGCTATTATGAGTAAGGCTGCTTTGAACATAGTGGAGCAAGTGTCCATGTGGTCTAGTGGAGAATTGTTTGGGTGTACCCCCAGAAGTGGTATAGCTGAGTCTTGGTGTAGAAGTATGTGGGGCCGTAGGCTGTGATAAGCAGCTGGGTGCTTGGTCTAGCATGAGCTTGGAACCCTGGAACCTTATTGGATGGCAGGAGTTCAGCTCTCCTCTCCGGCTCTGGTTCTGTTCATTTAGCTTCAGCCCTCCAACAACCACTCCCACAGAGAGGTCTATGATCATCAGTCATGCGGAACAGTGCCTCATGCCTCCCACATGCAGATGAGGTATCTCCAAGCTCTCAGACCAAGCCAATTGGCATTATCTGCTGCCAGACCCTAACCCATCCTGAAACTGTATATAAGGGGTCTATTTAGGGGAAGTAAAGTGCTATAACACTTGGGGAGAGATCTGCTCTCCCAGAACCTGCCTGGGACACCAAGCTGACTCCTTGACAGCTAGCCTGCTTATCGGCCCAGCTCAGGCATGGACTGGCTCAGCGCAGAGAGACAGGTACAGCAAACACCAGCAAGCAAGCAGAGGTAGCAGCGGGTGCAGGCAATCTCCCCTCCTGCTCACATTCTGTGTCCTTGGCTGGAACCTCCCGCATCAGGCCGGGCCAGAGACCTACAGACAGTGGAGATGCAGGCCAACCACAGCCATTGACTTCATTGTCCAACAGACAGGGACATCTTTATATAATTTACAACATATTCATCTTTACAGCAGGTTGTCACACGTTCTTAGTTGCTGATCATTTCAGCTGAGGGAGCAGCTGGAAGGAAAAAGCTATCAAGGTTCATGTGTTCTGGACCAGGGCTGCCATGAGTTTACTGGATGAAGGAACAAAGTCATAGGAGCTCTGTGGGGTAAAAAACAGGAGCAGGATAAAAAACAATGACACATATAAAGTAAGCAATGAGAAACGCTTGTGTGGTAAAGAATGTAGAAGAAGAATGTTGGTAAAGAGGTCAAGAGAGACTTGACTAGGTGAGCAATTTCTCCAGAAGGCCTTGTATTACCATAGTCTTCTATCTAGTTGCTACTGTGGGAAAGGAAAATACATTGCTGCTTTCTGTTAGTCATTTCTCAGGCTTTGTTAGAGCAATGGACCCAGAGAAAACGCTACTGGAAAAGAACTTCACAAATTGCCTCTGACTCTTGCCTGGGGTAGAACTCTTGTGCCCTCAGTGCACATACCCTGTCTTTGAAGTGCTTTGATCTTTCGCATGACTCTTACTGGGTCATGGCACTTTAAGCCTTTCTGTTCATTAATTACATCACCTATAACCACCTGAGGACCAAGCCCAGGAAGGCAGCTATCCTTCCCAAGTCTTCATATCCTTAAGAAGGAAATATTACTATAATTTTTTATACTTTGGGCATTTTATATAAAGTCAGAAATAAGGAGTCCTGGATTCACCACAGACTTCCACTTAGAGGGAAGATATTACTCCCAGTCCTGAACAGCTTAAGCTTTCTTGTTAAAATGGAACCCTAAAACTGTGAGCCTCTTCACACCTGCCTTGCTGTTTTCCTTGTCCACCTGGTCTCATGAAACAACCCTCCATCAGCTGACTGACCTGTATGCTGCCTCTCATCAACACAGTGGGTTTGCTATTATGCAAATGCATAAATGAAAATTAGACAGGTTTAAGAAAGTGGTGGCACTAGCTTCTCCTCAGGGTCTATGGTCTTTGCAGTCATGGGAAATGACTAGGCTTACTGAGCCAGGCACGATTTCCCCCTGATGAGTTGCCTAAAATTCAACTGGACTCATTTTTTAAGTTTTCCTCAAAATTATGGTACCTTTTCTTTTAGCTTATGCTTGTTAGTGTATGCTGGCTTGTTTTCTGACAGGGGTTCATGTATTCCAGGAGGACTCTAAACTTCTTACAAGGTTGAAATTGACCTTCAACTTGTCATCTTCCAGCTTCAACCAGCTATTGGTCACACTATCACAGAAAACTGACTCTGCCCTTCCCAGAAACAATCAAGTGGCAGTAGCTCCTCTGCTAAGGGTGGGAATACATGACTGCCCAGAATTCCAGATGGACCCGAAGCAGGAGGTCCAGCCTACTTCAAGGTAACATCAGTACCACTGAGGGAATCCGGTTGTAAGGGAAGAAGCAGGGATGTTTTGAGACTCCTTTGTAAAGTGAGGGGTGCAGCATGGTGTTTAACTTCGATGGGTTGGTTTGGATAATTTTGATTCATTGGTTTGTTTGTTTGCTTTGTTTTGCTATCTGGTCAGCCCCCAGTCTCTTGATAGCTGTCCATGTGTTGACCAAGGAAGAAGAATATTTTCTTCTGAAGTGTACCTGCTTGAGGGAGGAGGATCTGTGAACTTTTTAGTGTGAACATCACAGGCATCCTTCTGGGAGTTCGGTACTGTCTTTATGATTGACTGTGGATGGAATATAGGACCTTCTTCTCTAATGTACACAGTTTTCTCTTTTACTCTGTAGAGTAATCAAGCATCATTAACATACACCAAATAATGTATATAGAAAGTATATATAAAACAATTTATATGTTGTTAGATACTGGACAAAGCAGACTGCTTTCTATATTATGTGTGGTTGACATTCAGTTGATAGAACAAACACCAACTTTTTTGGAGAGAGTAGAATTAGGATATAGTTTATCCTTTAGACTGCAAGTATACTTTTTCTGATTTTCCATCCATTTAGTTACCACCAGCTGCCCCATGCCAGGACTGTGCCCATCCTGGAATGGATGAACTGGGATACAGAGTTTGACATAGTGGTAGCTTTAAAAACTGATGGTCTCTGGCCTTCTAGCACTCTCAGTATACTGAATGATTGCTGATACCTTCTAAAACACCCCAAAAAACCCTTTCTTGCTCATTCTTAGCATTAAAAACTGCTGTGTGATCCACCTCGGGATACATCCCATTTGCAGACACCAAACCCAGACACTATTCCTGATGTCAAGAAGTGCTTGCTGACAGGAGCCTGGTATGGCTGTCCCCTGAGAGACTCTGCCAGAGCCTGACAAATACAAATGGGGATGCTGGAATCCAATCATTGGAGGGAGCATGGGGACTCAAATCAAGGAGTTAGGGAAAGGACTGAAGAAGCTGAAGGTGTTTGCAACCCCATAGGAAGAACAACAATTTCAAACAACCAGACCATACAGATGTACAGATTGCTAAACAACCAACCAGAGTACCCATGGCTCTAAGTGATTATGGAGGACATGGTAGCCTTTTATTGGCATCTATGGGAGCATAGGCCTGTGTAGACACAATGCCCCAAAGTAGGGGAATGCTAAGCCTGTGAGGTGGGAGTGGAAATTGGGTGGGAGAGCTCCCTCATAGAAGCAGGAGGGAGGGGTGATGGGATAATGTGTTTACATAGGGGAAACCTGGAAGGGGAGTAACATTTGAAATGTAAATAAATAAATTAACCAATAAAAAAGAATATTCATTACTTGTTAAGAAAAGTGAAATTTGCAAGTAAATGCATGGTGTTAGAAAAAAAATCTGCTGAGTTTGGCAACTAAAAGCTGTAGGCTAACAGCAGGTGAATAAGTAAAGGGTTCATTGCTAGGCCCTTTTCTTTTGCCCAGCAGTCCTGGTTCATGGAGGAAGGTTTGGCACTACACTTTCAGTGAACCAGGAGAAGAGAACGATCATTAACCCATTACGTGAGGAGGGACGAAGTACAGCTGCAAGGGAGGTCAGTTCACAGAAGCAGGTGTTCTTGTGGGAGCGGGTACAATGGCATCGAGGCCAACAGAGTGCAAAACCTTGGGCTGCTAAACAAGAGGGAGTTGTGTCAGGTGCTCTAGGATGCCAACAGCCTGCCTGCGCTCATTCTAACAACAGACTGAAGTATGTACTAGAGATGAGAATCAAAAGGACCAGGGAAGAGATGATTGAAGTCACTGAAGTTGAAGAAAATCAATTATGACTGAGGTAAAGAAAACTGTCCAGAGGAAGTCACCAGTCAGGGGATGTAGAGAAGTGGAGTTCTTGGGACTGGTGACCACGGAGAGGAGGGGCCACAGGGTAGAGGTGAGTTATGTCAACCAAAGCTACCCACACAGTACATGAGAGGGTGGAGAGACTTTCTGGACATGTTGAACTCTTAGGCATCAAAAGCAATGAAGGAGATGAATAAGTGTATGTGAATCCAGGAGAGAAGAGGAAATGAGATTTTTAACTTCTAGTTGTTTGTCAGTTGATGCAAAAGCCTGTATTTAGAGATGGCTTTCTGGGAAATAGAAATCTATAATCCAGGTATAGCTTTCTAGGTGTTGTTGGGAGAACAATATGGAGAACATTGAACTAACTGAAATAAGCCAGACATAAAAATAAAACCACCAGTTTCTGGTCTTGTTGCCATGTTGAATCTCAGAAGAAATCACAGCACATACACAGAAACAGAATAAAACTGTGGTAGTGTAGAGAGTGGTGAGACAAGACGTGAATCAAAGAAAAGCAAGTAGAAGATGTGTGGGATACATAATTCCTGACGTATAATTGTGTTACCTTGATGATGTTTGATAAGATTTTGATAGGAAAGTAAACTTTGTGTGTTCATATTTTATTATCTCCCAAAGGATATATATTTCGATGAAACAGTAGATTTGTTAATTTTCTGGGCTCTAGCACAATTTTCAGTATGCAAAAGAGTAATAATTCTAGTGTTGAAAATGAAAACCTAAATTGAGCTAAATTGATTTGAGGCAATGGGAAAGAATCCATGAACTACAAGTCAGCTCCATTGAGATTATCTACTGCAAATGACAGAAGAAGGTAGCCTCAGAAGCTCCTCAGGATGGAAGGGAGAGCCCAGAGCCAGACAATGGAGGTCAGGAGACCCCATGCAACTCCCCTCTCTCTGAAGTTCTTTTAATTGGACAACTTCTTGAATGTATCATCACCCTACTTTTATATATTCTCTCATTTAGCCTTCCTTTTGGCTGTTTGGCAGCAACATTCATTTTTTAATGATAACTTTAAGATTGACTTTTATGCTATTGATATCTTCTATCTTCTAACAGAGAATGTTATTATACTATATGTAGTAGTATGTATAATATACCTGCATAATATTGTGAATAATGTATTTCATGGCTCATTTGTATTTAATTTATGTGGCTGTGTTCCTTGTGTGAATTTGGTCCTTGATATTTGTCACTCTTGGTTGCCTGCTATGTACCAAGCACGCCAGGTATAAGTGAGTGTATTCCAAAATATTATTTTGTTTCCCAATTTTTAGCTATGAGGTTATTATAACAGTGGTCCCAAATAAATTAGAATTCTGCTAGGAATGAAACATGTGAAAGCCATAGAGCAGCCAGAGAAGAAACTTACTCCCAGAGAAAGACTTGCAACTTGCCATATGGTCTTGAGATGATACGATGACAGTGAGTCCACATCTTGGCCTGACCTTCTGTTTACCACACTCTGTGCTAAACTTACCCTCAGTATCAGGATCTCAGATGTGGACTAGAGTGTGGTGGGAGTTAATGATCTATTTGTTGTTCTTCCTAATATGGCCATATGAAATATGACCTTTTTTCTGCTTTTCACTACAAATTATATGGTTTTTGTATTTGATATTTTATTTAGTTACATTTCAAATGTTATCCCCTTCCCAGTTTCCCCTCCAGAAATCTCCTATTGAATCTTCCCTCCCTATGCTTCTATGAGGGTGCTCCCCTACTCACCCATCTACTACCATCCACACCTGCTTGGCATTTTTTAATTCTGGGACATGGAGCCTTCCCAGGAACAAGGGCCTCTCCTTCCATTGATGTCCCACAAGGTCATTCACCCTCTGTTTCATATGGGGCTGGGGCCATGAGTCGCTCCATGTGTACTCTTTGGTTGGTGGGGGGTCTTCATGGTTGATATTGTTGTTCTTCCTATGGGGTTGCAAACTCTTTCAGCTCCCCAGTTCTTTCTCTAACTCCTCCATTGGGGTCCCTGTGGTCAGACCAATGGTTGACTATGAACATCCTCATCTGTATTGGTCAGCTTCTGGCAGATCCTCTAAGGAGACAGCTATATCAGGCTCTTGTCAGAAAGCACTTCTTGGCATCAGCAACAGTGTCTGGATTTGGTGTCTGTATATGGGATGGATCCCCAGATGCGGCAGTCTCTGGATGGCCTTTCCTTTAGTCTCTGCTCAACATTTTGTCTTTGTATTTCATTTAGACAAGAGCAATTCTGGGGTAAAAAATTGGAGATGAGTGCATGGCCCCACTCACAACCGGAGGCCTTGTCTAACCTCTGCAAACCGTCTTTACATTTTCTCCCTCCCCTCCATTGCGCATTTCAGCTAGTCTCTTTCCCATTGTGTCCTGGTAGTCTCTTGCTTTCCTGACATGTGGGAGTTGTTGTTGGTACCCACAGTTCCCTAAACCCCATTGGTACATACCTTTGTTCAAATTCCTTACCAGTATATTATCCCAGTGTCTTCGCATACCTGATGCTGCCCTGCTTTTTCCCCTTCCTGCTTCTCCCTTGCTCCTAAGTCCCTCCCATTCTCTATCTCCCATCAGTATTTTGTTCCCTCTTCTAAGAAGGACTGAAACATCCAGACTTTGGTCTTTCTTCTTCTTGAGCTTCATACTGTCTGTATCTTGAGTATCCTGAGCTTTTGGACTAATATCCACTTATCAGTGAGTATATACCATGTGTGTTCTTTTGTGACTGAGTTACCTAACTCAAGATGATATTTTCTAGTTCCATCCATTTGCCTAAGAATTTCATGAAGTCATTGTTTTTAATAGCTGAGTAGTACTCCATTATGTAAATGGACCACATTTTCTGTATTGATTCCTCTGTTAAAGGACATCTGGGTTCCTTCCAGCTTCTGGCTCTTATAAATAAGGCTGCTATGAATACAGTGGAATGTTGGGAGCCGGCTTTTAGCTGAAAGCGGCTAGAAAGCAGCTATTATCTTTGCAGCCATCTGGAGCCATATACCCTGATGAGAGACTTGTTTTTCAGCAGCCTACAACACCTGAGCACACTCTAACAAACATATTGTTTATCCCACATAGCTTGTTTTGCTGTTTAGTGACCCCAGCTATATGGTGCATGGGGTAAAATGTCTTCACCTGTGTTCTACTGCTTGTACTTATAAATACCCAGAATTTCCTTGTAATAGTGTCAATAGGATACAATAGGAGACAAGAGGAGTCAATAGGAGAATAGAAGACCCTGACCTGCAGAACAGAGGGGGCTGTTACAGTTTGGCACTTAACGATGAGAGGCAGCAAGAATGAGAGATCCAGTGAGGGACATTACTGAAGAAGGGTCAACTGAAAATTCAGAAGGTGATCACGAATCTGCCGTGTCGAGAAAGGTAAGTCATGATAAGGAAAATGGGGCAAGAAATAAGTCAGCGTGAACTCAATTCTCTGTTTTGATTTTGTTGTTTGCTGCTCACATGTGTTAATTTTCTGCTTTTGTTTCGTTGTTTGAATGCTGTCTCTCATGTTCAAAATAAAAAGAAACGTAAATTAGAATCCAAAATACAAACAAAGGTTGATGACAATTTGTCAGAGCCAGATTGTGCTGACCTAGAGGAAGAGGCAGTTAAATATTATGACTCTGAAAGGCTCTCTCCCTATGTGCCTCCTCCTCCAAATGCTCCCGCTGTAGAGACAATGTTTGTACATCCCAGAAAGGAGTTACAGGACAAAATTTCTATCCTTAAACAACTAATAGAGTTAGAAAAAGAGTATCAGGACTTAAGTAATCAGTGACAAAAATTAAGGACAGGGAAGAGGTCTCGAGAGGCCAACTGAGAAAATCCCCTGACTTCTTTGGTTCCTTAACCTGGAGTCCAAAGGCAGTCTCCATTCTCTAGGTTTAGTTCAGCTACAGATCAGCCAGAGGAGGGAGAGGCTGGGGCTTTTTCTGTATCAGAGACCACAGATGCTCAAGGGGTTGCTTGGAGACATCACACAGGGTTTAATTTTCAAAGTATTAAAGAATTAAAAAATGCAGCATTACAATACAGTGCCACTGCTCCCTTTACTCTTGCAATATTAGAGTCTGCTGCAGAGGAGTGGCTGACTCCTAGTGATTGGAATACGTTAGTGAGAGCAGTTCTTAGCAGTGGTGACTATCTTATTTGGAAATCAGAGTATCATGAAAATTGTAAAGAGACAGCTAGGAGAAACATTCAGGCAGGCAATGGTTGGTCCTTTGATGACTTAGTAGGAGAAGGGCAATTTGCTTCTAGTGATAACCAGATGCAATATGACCCATGCTTATTTGCTCAAATTCAAAATGCAGCCATGAAGTCTTGGTGTAAACTCCCGGTAAAGGGAGACCCTGGTGCATCTTTAACAGCAGTCAGGCAAGGGCCTGATGAACAATTTTCTGACTTTGTTCATAGATTAATGAAAACAGCAGGGAGGATTTTTGGTAATGAAGAGGCAGATGTAGATTATGTGAAACAACTTGCATATGAAAATGCCAATCCTGCCTGCCAAGCAGCCATTAGACCCTATAGGAAAAGACAGACCTTACAGGGTATATCAGACTCTGTTCTGACATAGGTCCCTCTTACCAACAGGGCTTAGCTATGGTGGCTGCTATGCAAGGACAATCTGTAAGAGATTTTTTGGCAAGTAGAGACAGAAAGGCATATTTTAAATGTAGCAAGCCTGGACACTTTGCAAGAGATTGCAAGGTAGAAAATGAGTTAAGCCAGAGACAGCCCAGCAAACAGCCTGAGCTCTGCCCACTTTGCAAACGTGGAAGGCATTGGACTAGTGATTGTAGGTCTAAAAGAAATGCACAAGGTAACTTCCTTTCCCATAATCAGGGAAACAGGAACAGGGGCCAACTCCAGGTCCCGAACCGACGAAAGCCAAAACAGGCTTATGGAGCAGTCAGTGTCATGCCAGCAAACACCAATCCCTTTCTGAACTCAGTCGAGCAACACAGGAAGCACAGGACTGGACCTCAGTTCTGCCACTCACACAGTTTTAACCCCATAAATGGGACCTCGGGCCTTACCTACCGAAGTGACTTTATCAGATTTGCAATCTAATTTGGATCAGACCATAAAGGCTCATGAGTTATATCACCTTAATTCTAAAACTTTAAAAGTTATGTTTAAAATTTCCAGAGAACAAGCTAGACAAATTGTCAAACAATGTCAATCATGTGTTAAACTTTTACCAGTTCCTCATTTGGGTGTAAATCCAAAGGGACTGATACCAACCAGTCTCTGGCAAATGGATGTTACTCATTCTAATGAATTTGGCAATCAAAAATATATACATGTATGTGTAGATACATACAATGATTTCATTTATGTGATATTACAAACTGGAGAAGCAAGCAAGCATGCGATCACTCATATGCTTGCTGCAATCGCTGTATTGGGTGTGCCTAAACAGATAAAAACTGACAATGGCCCAGATTATACAAGCTCAAGTTTCCACCAATTCTGTGAAAAATTGGGAATACTACATAAAATGGGTATTCAATATAATCCACAGGGCCAAGGTATGGTAGAAAGGGCACATCAAACCATTAAATGTCAATTTGAAAAAATTAAAAAAGGGGAATGGTATCCTACCAAGCGATCCCTCAGAAATGTCCTTCATCATGCACTCTTTATTTTAAATTTTTAAACTTTGAATTCTGAAGAAAAATCTGCTGCAGATAGATTCTGGCATCTTGATACCAAAAAGAATTTTGCAACAGTCCTCTGGAAAGACCCATTAACTGGAACCTGAAATGGGCCAGATCCAGGGTTTACCTGGGGAAGAGGTTCTGTCTGCATATATTCCCAAACTGCAGATGCCACATGCTGGCTGCCAGAGAGACTGATTAAACAAATAGACAACAATAACAAATCCAGGGAGGAGAAACCCCCTGAGAAGCATATTTTTCTTTGCAGGAAATATGAAGGAAACCTGAAGATGCTTCACAATTGCCTTCAAACTGGAACAGATCAATGAGCAAATGAGCAAACCTGACTTGGAAAGTTCTCAATGCTGAAGGAGACATTACCACCCACATCTTCAGGGTGGCTCTATTGAACTCTTGATTCTCTGACTTATGATTTAGTGGGGTACATTATTTAAACCCACTACCACAGTTATTATAGTTGTTTTTGGGGTTTGAGATTGACTGAGCAGGGACGGGAATTTCTTTACTTGTTTTATTAAGATCAAAGCTATGATCAGTTCTGTATTTCTGTGTGTTGCCTTTAAAAAGAGTGTTGCTTTTATACTGATTATTCAGGCATTGCTAAGTCTCTTATCTCTTGGGTTCATGCTGTTCAACAAACTGATGGCTTTTGTATGGCAACAGATAGATGCTATTCAAATGAAACCCATACAGGTCCATTATTACAGGCTGGAAGTAGGGGACTCTGAAACCTCTGTCATCAAGACTGACGAGGATTAACTCCTAATTTACGTGCTAAGCCGGATAGTCAATGACAGGTAAGAGAACATACTGAGACCCTTGCCCCTAAAGAGAGAGGCCTCACCATCCTAAGACAGGAGCTCAACCAATGGCTGTTGAGTATCCAAGGATGGGAAAGGGAGGCTGGGGTCATTTGTTCCAACCTAAGACAGGCACGGTTTTCGTAAGTTTTCCCAGCCTTCTCTTTTGAAAAAAAATTTAAAAAGAGGGACTTGTTGGGAGCCGACTTTTAGCAGAAAGTGGCTAGAAAGGAGCTATCATCTTTGCAGCCATCTGGAGCCATATACCCTGATGAGAGACTTGTTTTTCAGCAGCCTACAACAGCTGATAACACTCTAACAAACATCTTGTTTATCAAACATAGCATGTATTGTTGTTTAGTGACCCCAGCTGCATGATGCATGGGGTAAATGTCTTCAACTGTGTTCTCCTGCTTGTGCTTATAAATACCCAGGATTACCTTGTAATAGTGTCAATAGGAGTCAATAGGTGTCAAGAGGAGTCAATAGGAGTCAATAGGAGGGGTAATAAAGGAGTAATCAGACTTGATTACACAATCTGGTTTGTCTCCATTCTTCTTGTCTCTTGCCCCTCCATCTCTACTTTCTCTCTTGACCAGAGCACTTAGCCCCAAGCGTGGGGCAGAGTGGTCTGCAACATAGTGCCTCTCAAACGTGGGGCAGTGTGGATTGTTACAGCGGATCATATGTTCTTGATGTATGTTGGGGAATCTTTTTCATATATGCTCAGGAGTGGTATAGCTGGGTCCTCAGGTAGTCTATGTCCAATTTTCTGAGGAACCACCAGACTGATTTTCAGGGTGGTTGTACCAGCTTGTAATATCAACAATAATGAAAGAGTGTTCGTCTTTCTCCACATCCTTGCCAGCATCTACTGTCATCCAAGTTTTTAATCATAGCCATTCTGAATGGTGTGAGGTAGAACCTCAGGGTTGTTTTGATTTCATTTCACTGATAACTAAAGATGTTGAACATTTCTTTAGATGCTTCTCATCCATTTGATATTTGTCAGTTGAGGATTTTTGTTTAGCTCTGTACCCCATTTTTTAAATATGGTTCTTTGGTTCTATGGAGTCTAACATCTTGAGTTCTTTGCATACATTGGATATTAGACCACTATTGGATGTAGGGTTGGTAAAGATCTTTTCCCAAGTTGTCGGCTGCCATTTTGTCTTATTGATATTGTTCTTTGCCTTACAGAAGCTTTGCAATTTTATCAGGTCCCATTTGTTGATTGTTGATCTTAGAGCATAAGCCACTGGTTTTCTCTTTAGGAAAATTTCCCTGTGCCCATGTGTTCTAGGCTCTTCCCCATTTTCTCTTCTGTTAGTTTCAGTGTATCTGGTTATATGTGGAGGTCTTTGATCCACTTAGATTTGACCTTTGTATGAGGAGATAAAAATGGATTGATTTCCCCTTCCACCCCTTACCCAGATCCTGGTGGCTGGAGCAGACACCCAGCTGATCTGCTCCTCTGTGGAAACTGCATCTGGAGGCATTCTAGAGAGGCCACGGCCTGCAGATCTGCAGGTAGGAGCACCCGCACAACACTCTAGGCCTCAGAAGCACAACTAGCAGTAGGGAGCCCCCAGAGCACACCTGACATCTAGATGCTGCCCCTGCAGAAAACCACTCCCCTTCTGCCCCTCGCCCCGATCCCAGTGACTGGAGCAGACACCCAGCTGATCTGCTCCCTTGTGGAAACCACATCCTGAGGCATCCTAGAGTGGCCACTGCCCTCAGGGCTGCAGACATCCTGGAGAGGCCACTGACTTCAGAGTAGGGGACACCATATCCTGAGGCATCCTAGAGGAGCGACTACACTCAGAGCAGCAAACACCTAGCTGGTCTACTGCTGTGGAGACACCATATCCTGAGATATCCTAGAGGAGCCACTGTATCCAGAACAGCTGGAGCTCAGGATCACAGAGACATCAGGATCCCAAGGAGTTCTGACACAACCAAGATAACAGGAAAGGCAGACTTCAATCAGAACCAGTGAGCGCAGGTAGCACTAGAGCTAACCAAATGGTGAAAGGCAAGTGTAAGAATATAAACAACAGAAACCAAAGTTACTTGGCATCACCAGAACCCATTTCTCCCGCTATAGCAAGTCCTGAACACCACATCACACCGGAAAAGCAGGATTCAGAATTAAAATCACTTTTCATGATGACGATAGAGGACATTACAAAGGACATAAACAACACTATCAAAGAATTTGAGGAGAATGCAGGTAAACAGGTAGAAGCCCTTAAAGAAATGCAAGAAAACATAACCAAACAGGTGAAAAAATTACATAAAACTGTCCAGGATCTAAAAATGGAAGTAGAAACAATAAAGAAATCTCAAAGGGAGACTACCCTAGAGATAGAAAATCTAGGAAAAAGATCAGGAGTATCACCAACAGAATACAAGAGATAGAAGAGGGAATCTCATGTGCAGAAGATACCATGGAAAACATAGACAAAACGGTCAAAGAAAATGAGAAATGCAAAAAGCTCTTAACACAAAACATCCAGGAAATCCAGGACACAATGAGAAGACCAAATCTAAGGATAATAGGTATAGATGAGGGTGAAGACTCCCAACTTAAAGGACCACTAAATATCTTCAACAAAATTATAGAGGGAAACTTCCCTAACCTAAAGAAAGAGATGTCCTTAAATAGACAAGAAGCCTACAGAGCCCCAAATAGACTAGACCAAAAAAGAAATACCTCCCATCACATAATAATCAAAACATCAAATATACAAAACAAAGAGAAGATACTAAAAGCAGTAATGGAAAAAGGCAAAGTAACATATAAAGGCAAACCTATAAGAATTACACCAGACTTCTCACCAGAGACTATAAAAGCCAGAAGATCCTGGACTGATATTATACAGATCCTAAGAGATCACAAAAGCCAGCCCAGACTACTACACCCAGCAAAAGTCTCAATCACTATTAATGGAGAAACCAAGATATTCCATGACAAAACCAAATTTACACAATATCTTCCCACAAATCCAGCACTTCAAAGAATAATGGATGGAAAACTCCAACACAAGGAGGGAAACTACAACCAAGAAAGAACAAGAAAGTAGTCTTCCAACAATCCCAAAAGAAGATAGTTACACAAACATAATTCCACCTCTAATAACAAAAATAAAAAGAAGCAACAATCATTTTTCCTTAATATCTCTTAATATCAGTGGACTCAATTCTCCTATAAAAAGATGTAGACTATCAGACTGGATACATAAACAGGACCCAGAATTTTGCTGCATACAGGAAACACACCTCTGTGACAAAGACAGACACTACCTCAGAGTAAAAGGATGGAAAACAATGTTACAAGCAAATGGTCCCAAGAAACAAGCTGGAGTAGCCATTCTAATATCAAATAAAATTGATTTTCAACCAGAAGTCATCAAAAAAGATAAGGAAGGACATTATATACTCATCAAAGGAAAAATGTACCAAGAAGCACTCTCAGTTCTGAACATCTATGCCCCAAATGCAAGAGCATCCACATACATAAAAGAAACTTTACTAAAGCTCAAACATACATTGCATCTCACACAATAATAGTGGGGGATTTCAACACCCCACTCTCAGCTATGGACAGATTGTGGAAACAAACTAAACCGAGACACAATGAAACTAACAGAAGTTATGAACCAAATGGATTTAACTGATA
Organism: Rhabdomys pumilio; assembly: GCA_030674055.1. NCBI lineage: Eukaryota > Metazoa > Chordata > Mammalia > Rodentia > Muridae > Rhabdomys > Rhabdomys pumilio. Next base: position 13,607,362 of record JANHMN010000015.1, on the reverse strand, counting down.
TCTATAAAACATTTCATCCTAAAACAAAAGAACATACCTTTTTCTCAGCACCTCATGGTACATTCTCCAAAATAGACCAGATAATCGGTCACAAAACAGGCCTCAATAGATACAAAAAGATTGAAATAATCCCGTGTACCCTATCAGACCACCATGGACTAAGGCTGGTCTTTAATAACAACAAAAACAACAGAAAGCCCACATACACATGGAAACTGAACAACACACTACTCAATGATGACTTAGGTATGTGCCTTGAATCCCTGATCTTTCCAAGACTTTTAACATGAAGAGATGTTGAATTTTGTCAAATGCTTTCTCAGCATCTAGTGAGATGATCATGTTTTTTTTTCTTTGAGTTTATTTATGTAGTGGATTACAATGATTACATTGATGTAATTTGATTACATCAATGTACATTTATGTAATGGATTACATTAATGTAATTTGATTATATGAAATGTAAAGAAGTAAAGAAAGAAATTAAAGACTTTTTAGAATTTAATAAAAAGGAGGACACATCACACCAAAACTTGTGGGAATTCATGAAAGCAGTACTAAGAGGAAAACTCATAGCTCTAAGTGCAAAAAACAAAACAAACAAACAAAACAAAACAAAAACAAACAAACAAACAAACAAACAAAAAACTGGAGAGAGCATACACTAACAACTTGACAGCACACCTGAAAGCTTTAGTACAAAAAGAAGCAAATATTCCCAAGAGGAGTAGATGGCAGGAAATAATCAAACTCAGAGCTGAAATCAACCAAGTAGAAACAGAAAGAACTATACAAAATATCAACATAACCAAGAGCTGGTTCTTCGAGAAAATCAACAAGATAGACAAACCCTTAGCCAGACTAGTCAAAGGGCACAGAGACAGTATCCAAATTAATAAAATCAGAACTGAAAAGAAAGACATAACAACAGAAACTGAAGAAATTAAAAAAAATCATCAGATCCTATTACAAAGGCCTATACTCAACAAAATTGGAAAATCTGGATGAAATGGACAATTTTCTAGACAGATACCAGGTACCAAAGTTAACCAAGGAGCAGATAAACCATCTAAACAGTCACATAACCCCTAAAGAAATAGAAGCAATCATTAAAAGTCTAACCACCAAAAAAAGTCCAGGACCAGAAGGTTTTAGTGCAGAATTCTAGCAGACCTGCAAGGAAGACCTAATACCAATTCTATTCAAACTATTCCACAGAATAGAAACAGAAGGAACAATACCCAATTCGTTCTATGAAGCTACAATTACGCTCATAACTAAACCTCACAAAGACCCAACAAAGAAAGAGAACTACAGACCAATCTCACTTATGAATATTAATGCAAAAATACTCAATAAAATTCTCACAAACCGAATTCAAGAACACATCAAAACAATCATCCATTATGATCAAGTAGGCTTTATCCCAGGAATGCAGGGATGGTTCAATATTCGGAAATCCATCAATGTAATCCACTACATAAATAAACTCAAAGAAAAAAAGCCACATGATCATCTCACTAGATGCTGAGAAAGCATTTGATAAAATTCAACATCTCTTCATGTTAAAAGTCTTGGAAAGATCAGGGATTCAAGGCACATACCTAAACATAGTAAAAGCAATATACAGCAAGCCAGTAGCCAACATCAAACTAAATGGAGAGAACCTTGAAGCAATCCCACTAAGAATAGGGACTAGACAAGGCTGCAAATGTTCATGTGTCTCCACCAGTAGAAGATAGTTTATATATCTAAGTTGGGTATTGGGTTACACTTCTAATTGAGCATTACCATACTTATAAAGCCTTTGATTAACATTTAAAAAAATTGTATAAAAGCAAAAAGGAAAAGGGGGCACAGGATAGGAGTTTTCTAGGGAGGGGAAATGGGGAAAGGGAATGGCATTTGAAATGTAAATAAAATAACCAACAAAAAAAATAAAATAAATAAATGTAAAAAAAAAATAAATTAGACTCCAGACAACCAAATAACCCTATTAAAAATGGGGTACAGCGCTGAACAAAGAATTCTCAACTGAGGAAATTCGAATGACTGAGAAGCACCTTAAGAAATGTTAACATTCTTAGTCATCAGGGAAATGCAAATCAAAACAACCCTGAAATACCACCTCACACCAGTCAGAATGGCTAAGATAAAAAATTCAAGTGATGGTAGATGCTGGTGAGGATGTGGAGAAAGAGGAACACTCCTCCATTGTTGGTGGGAATGCAAGCTGGTACAAGCACTCTGGAAATCAGTCTGGTGGTTCCTCAGAAAATTGGACATAGCACTACCTGAGGACCCAGCTATACCACTCCTGGGCGTATACCCAGAAGATGCTCCAACATATAACAAGGACATATGCTCCACTATGTTCATAGCAGCCTTATTTATAATAGCCAGAAGCTGGAAAGAACCTAGATGTCCTTCAACAGAGGAATGGATAAAAAAAATGTGGTACATTTACACAATGGAGTACTACTCACCTATTAAAAATAATGAATTTGAGAAATTTTTAGGTAAATTGATGGAACTAGAAAATATCATCCTGAGTGAGGTAACCCAATCACAAAAGAACACACATGGTATTTACTCACTGATAAGTGGATGTTAGCCCAAAAGCTTGAAATAGCGAAGATTCAACTAACTGACCACATGAAGCTCCTGAAGAAGGAAGACCAAGTGTGGATGCCTGAGTCCTTCTTGGGAGTGACAGAATGCTCAAGAGAGCAAATAAGGTGACAAAGTGTGGGACAAAAAGTCAAAGAGGGGCCATCGGGAGACCACTCTACCTTGATATGCGTCCCATGTGCAGTCACCAAAGATAGATGCCGATATAGATGTCAGCAAGTGCATAGTGACAGGAGCTTGATACAGCTGTCTCCTGGAAGGTCTGCCAGAGTCTGACATATCCAGAGGTGGATGCTCAAAGCTACCCATTGAGCTGATCAAGGGTTCCCAATGAAGAAGTTAGAGGACTGAAGGAGCTGAAAGGGTTGGTGGCCCCAAGAGGAGAGCAACAGTGCCAGCCAACCAGAGCTTCCCAGGGTCCAAACCACCAGCCTGGGAGCACAAAGGGAGGCACCCATGACTTCCGCTGTATACTTAGGGGAGGACGGCCTTGTCGGGCATGGGTGGGAGAGGAGATCCCTGGTCCCTTGAAGGCTGAACACCCATCGGGGAGGAATTTGAGGTTGGGGAGGGGGAAATGGGGGGTAGGTGGGGGCACACCCTTGTGGAGGCAGGAGGGGGGATGGGATAGGGGGTTCCTGGGTGGTGGGGGGAATGGGGTGAGGGGAAAAAATTTGAAATGTATTTTAAAGAAATAAAAAAATAAAAGTACAGTGAAAGGGAAGGAACGGGGTAAGGACGCACATCATGTGGATGGGGTCGCAAGTTTAGTGTAGGTTGAAAAACATGTTTTGTTGTTTACATCAGATCTAAGAAACAGGAAATTTTTTTTTTTTTGGTTTTTTGAGACAGGGTTTCTCTGTGTAGCTCTGACTGTCCTGGAACTCACTCTGTAGACCAGGCTGGCCTCAAACTCAGAAATCCACCTGCCTCTGCCTCCCAAGTGCTGGGATTAATGGCATGTGCCACCACCGCCCAGCGAACTTATTATTAATTATAAATAGAGGCCTTAACTTGCAAGAAATTAGCACAGGACAAACAGGAACCCATTCTTAAGTGTCTTAACTGCAAACAGAAACCTTAGCCTAGGTCTCACATTTTCTGTTGAATTATGTTGTTTTTTTCTTTAGTTTTCCACCCTACTTTTTACAGCAAGTAAATTTAATCTTCTCCCTTAATAGTCTTAATATTCTAATATAATAATAAAGTTGAGATTGGAAAGTTAAAAAAAAAAAGAATGGATTGATTTGCATTCTTCTACATGCTGACCTTCAGCTAAACCAGCACCATTTGTTTAAAATGCTGTCTTTTTTCCCCCCACTGGATCGTTTTAGCTTTGTGAAAGATCAAGTGACCATAAGTGTGTGGGTTCATTTCTGAGTCTTCAATTCTGTTCCATTGATCTATCTGCCTGTCTCTGTACCAATACCATGTAGGTTTTTTTTTTCTTTTCACTATTGCTTTGTAATACAGCTTGAGGTGATTCCTCAAGAAGTTCTTTTATTGTTGAGGATAGTCTGTACTATCCTGGGTTTTTGTTATTCCAAATAAATTTGCAAATTGTGCTTTCTACTGCTTTGAAAAATAGAGTTGGAATTTTGATGGCAATTGCACTGAATCTGTAGCTTGCTTTTGGTAAGATGTCCATTTTTACTATATTAATTCTGCCAATTCATGAGCATGGGACATCTTTCATCTTTTGAGATCTTCTTCAGAGACTTGAAATTTTTGTCATACAGATTTTTCACTTGCTTGGTTAGAATGACATCAACGTATTTTATATTGTTTGTGACTATTTTGAAGGGTATCTCTCTAATTTTTTTCTCAGTCTGTTTATCCTCTGAGTAGAGGAAGGCTACTAATTTGTTTGATTTAACTTTATATCTAGCCACTTTGCTGAAGTTGTTTATCAGGCTTAGAAGTTCTCTGTTGGAAATTTTGGGGTCACTTAAGTGTTTTGTGTTATCTGCAAATAATGATATTTTGACTTCTTTATTTCCAATTTGTATCCCTCTGACCTCCATTTGTTGTCTAATTGCTCTAGTTAAGACTTCAAGTACATATTGAATAGATAGTGAAAGACCCCTGAAAGGGGAGACCCTCACTCTAGTCTCGGGATATCACAGCCACCCAATAACTCACAAGACACCAATCTTGATGCAAACAGCAAGAGGCTTTATTTCAGGAAACAGCTATCTGAGACTCATAATGAGGAGTGTAGACCCCAAGTGCAGAATGTGAGGGATATTTAAAGGAAAAAACCACAAACCAAGGGGTGAGGGGGAATACCAGTGGAAAGTACCAGCCCATCATTTAGTCAGTCATGTGGGTAACACCCTGTATATTCTTTTCTCAGGAATTTAATCTTGCTTGACTCTCTACTTTGTGGTTAGCCAGTTCTTAGAACCTAGAGCTCATGAACCAGCTGACCTCCATTCTTGGTTCTGCCTTTTTGTGGTCAGCTAAGTTCCTGGAACATAGCTGGCCTGGCTCCACTTTATCTGCTAGGAGTCTTAGGCTCCATTCTATCTGCTAGAGGGTCTCAAAAAGTTTCTGTTCTTTTCAAACACACTTCCAAAGTTTTCTTCTGACTTCGACATACATCCTGTGGCACACAGTTGCCCACATACACATACATTCACATACATAATAAAGTGAAATTGCAAAAGGAACAAGTCTACATAACTCTAGATTCACATTTAGTTCTTACAGTAGAGAGAAAGCATCCATATCTCTTCCCTGATTTCAGTGAGATTGCTTTAATTTCTCTCTATTTAGTTTGATGTTGGCTGCTGTTTTACTGTATATTGCTTTTACTATGTTTAGGTATGGGTCTTAAATTTTTGATCTTTTCAAGACTTTTATCTTGAAGGGGTGTTGAATTTTGTCAAATGGTTCCTCAGTATCTAATGAGATTGGCCCAGCCTGTGGGATTCAATGAGACACTAGGAAAGCGGGGGGTGGGGGGGGGTGATGGGATACTGAGGGGCGGGGGGGTGGGGGGGAGGAGAATGAAGGGACAAGAGACACAAAGGAGGAGAGCAAGTCTAGGATTCTGATCAAGCTCTCTAACTTTAATTTCAGTTGGCAAGTTATAAAGACACAGCAAAATGAGAAGTTTAGAAAAGGATTGTTGCTTAAGGCTATCCTACTATCATGTCCTCATTGCCCAAGACCATCCCACTATTGTAACTCACTCCCAGGCAATACCAGATGTTCTTTAAGTTCCTGGGACCTGAGACCCAAGAACGTCCCTTCAAACCTTGTCTGACTAGGCTTTCCAGAACAGCAGGTAATTTCCTGGGTTTGGCTCCTGGCAGAGATGATCATGTGTTTTTATCTTTGAGTTAGTTTATATAGTGGACCACATTGGTGGATTTGTATATATTGAAATATCTCTGAATCCATAGGATGAAGCCTACTTAAATCATGTTGAATGATTGTTTTGGTGTGTTCTTGTGTTCAGTTTGCAAGAATTTTATTGAGTATTTTTGCATCGATATTAATAAGGGAAATTGGTCTGAAGTTCTCTTTCCTTTTTGCATCCTGGGTTATTTAGGTATAAGTGTAATTGTGGCTTTATATAATGAATTGGGTAGTGTTCCTTCTCTTTCTCTTTTTTGGAATATTTTGAAGAGTATTGGTATTAGGTCTTCTTTGTAGGTCTGATAGAACTCTGCACAAAACCCATCTGGTCCTGGATCTTTTTGGTTGGGAGACTTTTAATTACTGCTTCTAATTCTTTAGGGATTATGGGAATCTGTAGATGGATTATCTGATCCTGATTTACCTTTGGTACCTGATATCTGTTTAGAAATTGTCTATTTCATCCAGATTTTCCATTTTTGTTGAGTATAGGCTTTTGTAGTAGGATCTGATGATTTTTTTTTTAATTTCCTCGGTTTCTGTTGTGTCTCCCTTTTCATTTTTAATTTTGTTATTTGGATATTGTCTCTGTGCCTTCTGGTTAGTCTGGCTAAGGGTTTATCCATCTTGTTGATTTTCTCAAAGAACCAGCTCCTGGTTTTCTTGAGTCTTTGCTCAGTTCTTTTTGTTTCTACTTGGTTGATTTCAGCCCTAAGTTTAATTATTTCCTGTTGTCTACTCCTCTTGGGTGTATTTGCTTCTTTTTGTTCTAGAGCTTTCAATTGTGCTGTCAAGCTGCTAGTGTTTGCCCTATCCAGTTTCTTTTTGTAGGCACTCAGAGTTAAGAGTTTTCCTCTTAGCACCGCTTTCATTGTGTCCTATAAGTTTGGGTATGTTGTGCCTACATTTTTGTTAAATTCTAAAAAGTCTTAAATTTCTTTCTTTATTTCTTCCTTAACCAAGTTATCATTGAGTAGGGAGTTGTTCAGCTTCCATGTATATGTGGGCTTTTGGTTGCTTTTGTTGTTATTGAAGAACAGTCTTAGTCTTTGGTGATCTGATGAGTGGAATTATTTCAATCTTCTTGTATCTGTTGAGGACTGTTTTGTGACATATGGTCAATTTTGGAGAAGGTACCATGAGGTGCTGAGGAGACATTATATTCTCTTGTTTTAGGATGAAATGTTCTCTAGATATCTGTTAAATTCATTTGTTTTCATAACTTCTGTTAGTTTCATTGTGTCTCTGTTTAGTTTCTGTTTCCATGATCTGTCCATTGATGAGAGTGGGGTTTTGAAGTCTCCCACTATTATTGTATGAGGTGCAATGTGTGTTTTAGCTTTAGTGAAGTTTCTTTTATGAATGTGGGTGCCCTTGCATTTGAAGCCTAGATGATCAGAATTGAATATATCTTGGTAGATTATTTTTTCCTTTGACAAGTATGAAGTGTCCTTCCTTATCTTTTTTGATAACTTTTGGTTGAAAGTTGACTTTATTTAGAATGGCTACTCCAGCTTGTTTATTTGGACCATTTGCTTGGAAGGTTTTTTTGCTAGTCTTTTAGTCTGAGGTAGTGTCTGTCTTTGTCATTGAGATATGTTTGCTGTATGCAGCAAAATGCTGGGTCCTGTTTAAATATCCTGTGTGTTAGTGTATGTTTTTTTTATTGAGGAATTGAGTACATTGGTGTTAAGAGATATTAAGAAAAAGTGATTGCTGCTTCCTGTTATTTTTGTTGTTAGAGGTGGAATTGTGTTTTTGTGGTTTTCTTTCAGGTTTATTGAAAGAAAATTATTTTCTTGCTTTTTCTAGGGTGTCACTTCCCTCCTTGTGTTGGAGTTTTTCATTTGTGGAAAGATATTGTGTAAATCTGGGTTTGTCATGGAATGAATATCTTGGTTTCTCCATCTATGTTAATTGAGAGTTTTGCTAGGTATAGTAGCCTGAGCTGTCATTTGTGTTCTCTTAGAGACTGTATGATATTACCCAGGATCTTCTGGCTTTTAGAGTTTGTGGTGAGAAGTCTGGAGTATTTCTGATGTCTGATTTCATATGTTACTTGACTTTTTCTATTACTGCTTTTAACATTATTTCTTTGATTTGTGCATTTGGTGTTTTCATTATTATGTGACTACTGAATTTTTTTTTATGATCCAGTCTATTTGGATTTCTGTCTGCTTCTTATATATTCATGGTCATATCTTTCTTTAGTTTAAGGACATTTTCTTCAATAATTTTGTTGAAGCTATTTACTGGCCCTTTAAGTTGGTAATCTTCACTCTTTTTTATACCTATTATCCTTAGGTTTGGTCTTCTCATTTTGTTCTGGATGTTTTGGGTTAGGAGCTTTTTGAATTTTGCATTTTCTTTGTTGTATCTTAACAAAGATACAACATACATTTGTTGTATCAATGCTTTCTATGGTATCTTCTTCCTCTGAGATTCTCTCATCTATCTCTTATATTCTGTTGGTTTCTATTGCTTAAGTTCTTGTGCTCGCCTCTATCTATCTGATTATCTCTGGTGTTAGTTGGTCTTGCTGTCTCTGACTGGAGCTTGTCCCTCCTGTGAGTCTGTGATCTTAGGTATGTCAGCACTCCTGGGAGACTAGTTTTCACAAGGCCAGATTAGGGTGTAAACAGCTGTGTCACAAGGTTAGGTGCAATGTACTGATTGAAACCAGAAGATTTCTGTCCCAGCTGCTCCAAGGTTCCTGTGCCCTGTGGTTTCCTGGGGTCCCTCTTTGGCCTGTTATTGGGTCAAGAGTGGTGGTCTTACCTTTGAACTTAGGAGTGACACCACTCCTGCAAGACCCCCTTTCTTTGGGCTGGATTTGGGTATGGACAGTTGTTCCACCTAATTATATAATTTTATTTATACTGTGCAAGATAAGTGTCCTAACTTGGCTTGCTGGGACACAAGATACGATTGCAGACCTGCTAACATCCATATTTTAAGAAAGCATAAACCAAAGCTGTAGTTTAGATGAGGGTTTTCTTCCAGTGTGTTCAGCTGGAAGATGTTCTGGACCAACTCTGAATGTATGGGAAGATATGTTTTGTAACATATTCCTGTTTTTTTCTCTTCATTTACATCTTGATCCATTAGGTTTGAGACATGAAGAGGATGAAAACTAAGGGCTCATACTCTGTGATTTCAGAGATAGAAGGCAAGGCACGACATTTGGGAACACACTGGAGAGGACCAGGTTGACAGAAGGCCAGTGTAACAAACCAGAACAAGGGGAACTAGAACCTTGTTGAGTTCTATGTGTTAATTACTAGCTACTGCAAGAAGTGTCTTCATGCAGTATATGAGATGTACTAATCTACAGATATAGTAATGTGTCCATAAGTGGCATTTTATTAATATGTTAATTTAATAAAATGACTATGGTAGTTTTTCCCCTATTGTATATGATCTATCTAGTATCATGTTCTTGGCCATATTATCACTATCAGGTATGATTGCCACATCAAGAAGGAGGTTTTGAATAGAATAAATAGGTGGTTGGACACACTCATAACATTAGTGATACTATTGCACCAGTGGGTAAACCGTGCAGGCAGATCACTGCTGTAGCTTGCAGGTTGCTCACAACTGCGTGAGACTGATAATTATTTCTTCTCTGGTAGCAGACACAGCACCTTCTGTACTATGAACACCAGACTGTAGGGTGTTCTAGTTGAGCACCAGCTCAGTTTCTCAATGTTCAATAGTGTAAAAATGTGATGCCTTAATTCTTTGGCAATACGAGCCAGAGTGGAATTATCAACCACGTCCAGACCACATGCTCAGTAATAGTTGCCTAACACGAAATAGACTCCATGCCCTCTCTCTCTCTCTCTCCTCTCTCTCTCTCTCTCTCTCTCTCTCTCTCTCTCTCTCTCTCTCTCTGGTACAAATGTATGTGTGTGCACAGTTTCATTTGTTTTTGTTTTGTTTAAGATAGTGAATTAAGTAGAATGTGAATCAAAGTCATCAGGATGTACCTGGAGTTGGGGGAAGGGAAAGAATGTAGTCAAAATATATTGTATGAAGAACCAAACAGCAAAAATAGTTTGTGTTTGTGTGTGTGTGTGTGTGTGTGTGTGTGTGTGTGTGTGTGGTATTGACTAAAAAATATGCTGATTTAAAAATCAAGGCATTATCCCTAGGGAAAAGCTTTGTTGGGATAACTTACTGTTATGAATGAGGTTCTAGTGAAACTGTCATCTACTGCCCTAAAACAAGTAATCCCTCAATCTGCAAGTGGAGCCTTACTTAACTGTGAGACCATGGAAGAATTACTCTCTGTCAGACCCCAGGAGGCCTGAGAGCTGTGTTCGCTGTCCACTCTTGTGTGGTTCTACTATGCTGCTTACATGTGGTTTGACAACAAAGTCAAATAAGAGTACATTGCTCAAATCATTCCTCAGGACTAGGCAGGATTTCTGGAATGTTCTCCTCTCAAGTTCCAAGCCTGGACATTAGCCATGCATTTTCTTAACCCTTTCTAAACCAAAACACAGATTTCAATAGGATCTGAAGTAGATAAGCTTTAAAACTGTTCCCTTTATTAAAACATCAGTTACACATTTGTCACTTGACTTCCATGTGCTTCCTTCCAATCATCATGTGATCTTGCAGCATTTCGGCCACTGTGGGAGACAGGTGCCCATATTTCTGTGATTAAAAAAACAGGCTTCATAACAGTACCCTCCTTTCTTGTGGCAGCGATTCATTTGTGCTTCACTTCCTGTTACAAAGGCAACCACTGCAAGGAGAGAGCAGATATCCTTTAGAATCATAGTTATAATGTCAAATATTTGAGAACATTTTTGGGATACAAGATAGATAGATAACATGTCTAATTTCATGGTATAATTTTTTCTTCCAAGCAGCTGTCATGGAATTGAACCTTGTGGACAGCTAATGAAACCACACACTTGGCAAGAATGAGCAACAGATTTATGAGTGTAGCTTTTTTTTTCTTTTTTTAAGTTTTTCGAGACAGGGTTTCTCCGTGTAGTCTTGGCTGTCCTAGAACTCACTCTGTAGACCAGGCTGGCTTCCAACTCAGAAATCTGCCTGCCTCTGCTTCCCAAGTGCTGGGATTAAAGGCATGCACCACCACTGCCGGGCAAGTGTAGATTTATGTTGGATGTTTAGACTCAAGCTTCTTCCCCAATACACCTTCTACTCCATCTTACTGTTGTCCCTAAGACGTCATATACTTTCTTTCTTTTTTGTTTGTTTGTTTTTTTTTTGAGACAGGGTTTCTCTGTGTAGCCCTGACTGTCCTGGAACTCACTCTGTAGACCAAGCTGGCCTCGAACTCAGAAATCCGACTGTCTCTGTCTCCCAAGTGCTGGGATTAAAGGCGTGTGTCACCACTGCCTGGCTATACTTTATTTCTTAATGCTACAGGTCTTTACTGCAGCACACATTTTTTTCTGAAGTGCCCAATTTCTTCTTTTTAGTCAGATTGGTTCTTCTGACTCCAGTCCAAGTTTACAGACTTCTCACCACAATTTCCTCTAAAACGTATAGTCATTAGTGTTATACTGATATCGTGGTTGCCTTTGGAAAATTTCACAGGTTTCAGAAATTGGTATTTACACTGTCTCCTGTGGGATATCTCAGAATACATAGAATGTATCCTACATTAGTCTATAACAGTATCCAGGATAGAACAAAATTACCCTGTGATACACGTAGTAACCATCAAGTGGCAATTTTACCCTCATCTTCTGGTAATTTAAGGGCTGACTCAAGTCCTCTGAAAATTTCTGCTCAGAAGTTCCAATCTTTTAGTATCCTAGACTGTGATCCTTTTTAGAAAGAGTCCTGTTACAGTAATTGACATTAAATGAGGTATTTATATCAAACACTAATCTGAATTGATTGGCAGAAAAATTATACAAAACATTTTACGTTTTTATCACCAGTCAAGAGAAGAGGTTTTGTTTTTTCAAGTTTGTTCTCTGTAAAGTTGCTGAGTCTTCTTGCAATAACCACTAAAATTTGTATAGACTCAGTTATACTTATTCAAAGATTTAAAAAACCATGACAGTGAGAGGTCTACAGCATTAAAGAAAGAAACTGAAAAAGACACTAGAAGATAGAAAAATCTTCCTTGTTTGTGTGTCAC
>JANHMN010000015.1:13573421-13595222 GCA_030674055.1 Rhabdomys pumilio | reverse complement strand
TTTTTTTTTTTTTTTTTTTTTTTTTTTTTTTTTTACAGGAGTAGAGAAAACATAGAATCCTTAAGTTCATATGACAATGTGAAGGACTCCAAAACAGTGGAATCATTTCTGAGCAGAAAAAATAATATTGGTGGGGCTATGATCAATTTATACCTCAGAGCTGTATCATAGCATACAGATACAGTATGGCATTGGGACAGAAGCAAAAAGAAAACAAACAAACAAACAAACAACAAACAAACAAACCATCAATAACATAAAGTAGAAGATCTTGAAGTGAGCCCACACAGCTATCAATGATCTCTTGTGAGAGGTACTGTGGTTAATCTCTACTGTTAATTTGGTTAGATTGAGAAGCAGCTAGACAGGTAACAACCTAGAGAACTCCTGTCAAGATATAACCATACAAGGGTGTTTGATTAGGCGATAGTGATGCTTTGGTTATAAAATGTCAGAAAATATAAAAAGGCTCACATTTTGTAGATCTGGTTTCTGGTTCAAGGCCCTAATTTTTAAATTTTTTAGGAGGTTTAGGGGAAGTAGGTCACAGGGGAAAGATGGAATCTTTACCCTTGCCTGTTCCTCTTTATCTCCTAGCTCCTTCCTGTCATAAGGTAAATGAACTTCTTTGCCACAAGCCCCAACCACTGTGTTCTATGACAGTACATGGGGTGTGCATTGGACATGTAATGAACAGACATTGGAACAGCATAAAGTGGCCTTCAGAGTTTTTATAGAGACCAATTATATAAACTAAAGGACACATATACAACTACACACACATACACACACACACACACACACACACACAGAGAGAGAGAGAGAGAGAGAGAGAGAGAGAGAGAGAGAGAGGAAGCAGGGAGGGATGAAGGTAGAGATAGAAAGCAAGAGAGAGAGAGAGACACACACACACAGAGAGAGAATGCTTTGAGAAAGGACTAATAATGTTGTCTATAGATTTCTTTCAGCTTCGATTTCTCTAATAACTTCACTGTTCAGATGGGCAAAATAAGGACCAGAAACTTGTAACTTGAGCTGGATCAACAGAAGTGACAGAATGGAAAAAAATATATCTTTCATTTTTCTTACTGGAAGCAATTTGCTCCAGAGACAGTGAGTTTGGTTGCTTTGATACAGAATACATGGGATCTACGGCTGCACAAGAAGTACCCATCCAGAATAGAGACATTCCCTCTGGGAACAGAATGCCACTCTGACTGCTTGAACAATTTTTGGGAATCTTCGAGTCCATGTAAGAGGAGTGGTGGCACAGTCCCCGAGCCAGAGCACCTGGGGAAGGCCTCTCAGTGACTTGGGTGAGGATGGCAGTGTCTGTCTGAGGATCAGAAGCTGGCTTCTGTGTGTGTGAGGAGCTTCTCTGCAGATGAAGTGGAATCCCTTCTCTACAAGGCCCTTCCTCCATGTCAGGCATAGGATTCTGTCTGTCCCTGAATAGGTCCAAATCCCTGCCAGGATCACTGCTTCTCCCTGCTCCAGTGTTCTGCCTCCATGTCTCCAGTCCTGAGCAGGTGCTGCAGGTCCTCAGGCTTACCTGGGGTGGTATATGAGAAAAGGAGGCAGCATATCAGCAGCACAGAGCAGAGAGTCCTCATGGCTGGTAGAAGGAGCAGAGACTCCAGAGAGGGTCAGTAAGTCCTGCAGGACTGAAAGTCTCAAGAATCCTGAGGGTTGCCTGCAGCTGAGGGTGAAGCTCATTAACTCGCACTCCTGCTCTGTGTCCTGAGGCATTTCCAGTGCTGTTGATAGGTGTTCATGCCAAGCTAGCTCTGCAGGGATTTTGCTTTCATTTTGAGAGCTCTATTTTACTGCCTCATGCCTGGATTGCTGTATCTTTCAGGTTAGTGAGTCTGAATGTTCTCTGTCAATGTAGCATAAGCTAGTATCTTTCTGGCCAAAATGAATCAGAAAGCCTACAGTAAGAAAGAGGAAGAAACCTGGCAGCCTAGTGTTTCTACAGGGTAGCTCAGCCCCTTTCTGAAAGGAAGCTAAGCTGATTGAAAAATAAGAGTTCTTTCTCAGTAGTAACTTTTGCCCCTCTTATTAAATAAATAAATTAGTTAATAAGTAAATAAATAAGTAAATGAAATCTCTTTACATCTACTCACAGCCCCCTCTCTCTTCTACTCTTAGTCACACCCTTATAAAATCAATCTCCCTAAACCTCCTCCCCTTCTTAGAGAAAGGTAAATCCCCACTCTGGATACCACCCTGACATGGGATATCCTTACTCAGCAGAACTAAGCACATCCTCTTTCACTGAGTGTAGACAAGTCAGCCCAGCTAAGGGAAAGGGATCCAAAGGAAGCCAACAGAGTCCGAGGCAGCCCCCACTCCAATCCTTAGGAGGCCCAGATGAAGACTCAGCTGTACATCTGTTACAATTTTTAAGGGACCTAGTTCCAGTGCTGTTCTTTGGTGGATGGTTCAGTTTCTGTGAGCTCCCATTTGCCCAAGTTATTTGACTCTGTAGGTTTTCTTGTGCATCTTTATCCCCTTGGCTCCATCAGTTCTCACCTGACTCTTCTACAAGACTCCTGAACTTCATCTAATATCTGGCTGGCAGTCTCTGTATCTGTTTCTATCAGCCGCTCGACAGTGCCACTTAAGAGACAGTTCTGAAAAAAAAAAAAAGCTGAGCAGTGCAGTGGTGGCGCACGCCTTTAATCCCAGCACTTGTGAGGCAGAGGCAGGCAGATTTCTGAGTTTGAGGCCAGCCTGATCTACAGAGTGAGTTCCAGGACAGCCAAAACTATACAGAGAAACCCTGTGTCGAAAAACAAAACAAAACAAAACAAAACAAAACAAAAACAAAAACAAAAAAGAGAGAGAGACAGTTCTGCTAGGCTCCTGTCTGCAAGCATAGCACAGTAACATGAATAGTGTCAGGAGTTGGCTCTCTCACATTAGATGAGTCTCAAGTTGGGCCAGTCATTGGTTGGCCATTTGCTAAGTGTCTGCTTTCTCCTTATCCCTGTGCATAGTGAGGTAGGAGAATTTTTAGTTGAAGGTTTTGTGGATGGGTTGATGTTTCCCCTTCCTGTGCTGGAAGTCCTTCTTGGCTACAGGAGGTGGACACTTCAATTTTTATATCCCCAGAAACTAGGAGTTTTAACCAGGTCACTTCCATAGATACCCAGTAGCCTTCCCTGTCCCAGGTCTCTGACTAGTCCCAGGATTTGTCCTACTGATTCCCATTCTCACTCTCAGTCCTCTCACCCCTCCCCACACATGATCATCATCTCTATCCTCCTCCTCACTCCCTTTCCTTCCCAGGTGCCTCCCTCTATCAACTTCCATTGCCTACTTCATTTCCCTTCTGAGAAAGATTCAATCTTCCTTCCTAGGGCCTTACTTACTTGTTATTTGGCTTCTTTGGATCTGTTCAATGTAACCTGGTTTTCTTGTACTTTATGGGTAATATTCACTTATAAGTGAATATCGTGCGTGCCTTTTTTGGTCTGGGTTACCCCACTCAGGATGACCTTTTCTACTTCTATCCATTTGCCTGCACATTGTATGATGTGCTTATTTTTAATATCAAGTAGTACTCCATTGTGTAGATTAACCACATTTACTGTATCCATTCTTTTGTTGAGAAGCATCTAGGTTGTTATTGGCTATTATGAGTAAGGCTGCTTTGAACATAGTGGAGCAAGTGTCCATGTGACTTAGTGGAGCATTGTTTGGGTGTACCCCCAGAAGTGGTGTAGCTGAGTCTTGGGGTAGACTAGTTCCAATTTTCTAAGACACCACAGCAGTTGACTTCATTGTCCAACAGACAGGGACATCTTTATATCATTTACAACATATCATCTTTACAGCAGGTTGTCACACGTTCTTAGTTACTGGTCACTTCAGCTGAGGGAGCAGCTGGAAGGAAAGAGCTGTGAAGGATCATGTGTTCTGGACCAGGGCTGCTGTGAGGTTATGGGATGAAGGCACAAAGCCATGGGAGCTGTGTGGGGCAAAAACAGGAGCAGGATGGAAAATAATGACACATATCCTAAAGTAAACAATGACGAACTCTTGTGTGGTGAAGAACGTAGAAGAAGACTGTAGTAAAGATTTCATTGGGAGACTTGACTGGGTGAGCAATTTCTCCAGAAGGCCTTGTTTTACCACGGTCTTCTGGTTGCTACTGTGGGAGAAGAAAATACATTACTCCTTTCTGTTAGCCATTTCTCAGGCTTTGTTAGAGCAATGGACCCAGACAAAACGTTACTGGAAAAGAACTTCGCAAATTGCCTCTGACTCTTGCCTGGGGTAGAACTCTTGTGCCCTCAGTGCACATACCCTGTCTTTGAAATGCTTTGATCTTTCGCATGACTCTTACTGGGTCATGGCACTTTAAGCCTTTCTGTTCATTAATTACATCTCCTGTAACCACCTGAGAACCAAGCCCAGGAAGGCAGCTATCCTTCCCAAGCCTTCATATCCTTAAGCAGGAAATATTACTATAATTTTTTATACTTTGGACATTTTATACAAACTCAGAAAAAAGGAGTCCTGGATTCGGCACAGACTTCCACTTAGAGGGAAGATCTTATTCCCAGTCCTGCACAGCTTAAGCTTTCTTGGCAAACTGGAACCCTAAAACTGTGAGCCTCTTCACACCTGCCTTGCTGTTTTCCTTGTCCACCTGGTCTCATGAAACAACCCTCCATCAGCTGACTGACCTGTATCCTGCCTCTCATCAACACAGTGGGTTTGTTATTATGTAATGATGGGTTGGTTTGGATAATTTTGATTCATTGGTTTGTTTGTTTGCTTTGTTTTGCTATCTGGTCAGCCCCCAGTCTCTTTATAGCTGTCCATGTGTTGACCAAGGAAGAAGAATATTTTCTTCTGAAGTGTACCTGCTTGAGGGAGGAGGATCTGTGAACTTTTTAGTGTGAACATCACAGGCATCCTTCTGGGGAATTCGGTACTGTCTTTATGATTGACTGTGGATGGAATATAGGACCTTCTTCTCTAATGTACACAGTTTTCTCTTTTACTCTGTAGAGCAATCAAGCATCATTAACATACACCAAATAATGTATATAGAAAGTATATATAATACAATTTATATGTTGTTAGATACTGGACAAAGCAGACTGCTTTCTATATTATGTGTGGTTGACATTCAGTTGATAGGACAAACACCAACTTTTTTGGAGAGAGTAGAATTAGGATATAGTTTATCCTTTAGACTGCAAGTATACTTTTTCTGATTTTCCATCCATTCAGTTACCACCAGCTGCCCCATGCCAGGACTGTGCCCATCCTGGAATGGATGAACTGGGATACAGAGTTTGACATAGGGGTAGCTTTAAAAACTGATGGTCTCTGGCCTTCTAGCACTCTCAGTATACTGAATGATTGCTGATACCTTCTAAACCCCCCCCCCCAAAACCCTTTCTTGTTCATTCTTAGGGTTAAAATCTGCTGGGTGATCCACCTGGGGATACATCCCATTTGCAGACACCAAACCCAGACACTATTCCTGATGCCAAGAAGTACTTGCTGACAGGAGCCTGGTATGGCTGTCCTCTCAGAGGCTCTGCCAGAGCCTGACAAATACAAATGGGGACGCTGTAATCCAATCATTGGAGGGAGCACGGGGACTCAAATCAAGGAGTTAGGGAAAGGACTGAAGAAGTTGAAGGTATTTGCAACCCCATAGGAAGAACAACAATTTCAAACAACCAGACCATACAGATGTACAGATTGCTAAACAACCAACCAGAGTACCCATGGCTCTAAGTGAGTATGGAGGACATGGTAGCCTTTTTTGTCATCTATGGGAGCATAAGTCCTTGGTGCTGTGGAGACATAATGCCTCAAAGTAGGGGAATGCTAAGTGGGAGTTGGGTGGGAGAGCTCCCTCATAGAAGCAGGAGGGAGAGGTGATGGGATAATGTGTTTACATAGGAGAAACCTGGAAGGGGGTAACATTTGAAATGTAAATAAATAAATTAACCAATAAAAAAGAATATTCTTTACTTGTTAAGAAAAGTGAAATTTGCAAGTAAATGCATGGAGTTAGAAAAAAAAATTTTGCTGAGTTTGACAACTAAAACCTGTAGGCTAACAGCAGGTGAATAAGTAAAGGGTTCATTGCTAGGCCTTTTTCTTTTGCCCAGCAGTCCTGGCTCATGGAGAGATTTTGGCAGTACACTTTCAGTGAACTAGGAGAAGAGAATGATCATTAACCCATTACGTGAGGAAGGATGAAGTACAGCTACAAGGGAGGTCAGTTCTCAGAAGCAGGTGTTCTCCTTTTGGGAGCGGGTACAATGGCATCGAGGCCAACAGAGTGCAAAACCTTGGGCTGCTAAACAAGAGGGAGTTGTGTCAGGTGCTCTAGGATGCCAACAGCCTGCCTGTGCTCATTCTAACAACAGACTGAAGTATGTACTAGAGATGAGAATCAAAAGGACCAGGGAAGAGATGATTGCAGTCACTGAAGTTGAAGAAAATCAATTATGACTGAGGTAAAGAAAACAGTCCAGAGGAAGTCACCAGTCAGGGGATGTAGAGAAGTGGAGTTCTTGGGACTGGTGACCACAGAGAGGAGGGACCACAGGGTAGAAGTGAGTTATGTCAACCACAGCGACCCACACTGTATAATGGAGGGCACTGAGATTGTCTGGACATGTTGAATTCTAAGGCATTCACAGTGAGGAGATGAATGAGTGTATGTGAATCCAGGAGAGAAGAGGAAATGAGATCCCTAACTTGTAGTCATTTGTAGGTAGATGCAAAAGCCTGTATTTAGAGATGGCTTTGTGGGAAATAGAAACCTATAATTCAGATATTGTTTTCTAGGGTTGTGGGGAGCTACTAAGAGAAGTACCCAAAACAATGCAATTGCAAACAGTGAAGAGATGCAGTTTGGTGGGGTGGACACCAGAGGTCATGCCAGTCAACAGGAAGTGATCCCTGAAAACAGCCAGGGATAGCTCCTCTGCCCTTCCTCCTTTTGGAGCTGCCACACTGTCATAAGGGCTGGGACATCTGGCCTCCAGACTGAAGGTTATTTATCAATAAAGCTATAGATATTTAATTGTAGAAGGTGTTTCTTAAGTGAAGAGAACTAAAGTTACTCAAGAAAGAGTTTTGTTTGTTGGTGGGATAAAAGTTAAAATAGTGACTAAGATCAACCTTGAGGGTGGAATGCAGGAATGCACGTGTATATGAGATGACTCAAAGAGGGAATAAAGATGAGACTGGGAGGGGAGGTTTTCCAGCCTTTTCTGCCATAAAGAAGTATACACATTTAATTATTCATCTTAAATCCACCATTGTTTTTCTTCTTTATTCACTCAATTGCTCAACAAGTATTTAGTATCTACCATATTTTCTTCAATTGTAACTTTAGGTTCACATATTCAGTTATCATCAAACTCACTATGCTCCTGTAATATATTCTAAGTAACGGTGACTAATCATGAGGAAGGTATGCAAGTAAAACACATGCCATGCCAGAAAATAGTAAACATATGAGAAAAAACAGTAACAGAGACAGAATGTTGACCTTTAGAAAGAGTGTGACAAAATGTCTCACAGAGAAGGTTGGAACTGGATAAAATCCTAAAGGACAGTAGGATATGATTGCCAGGAACACCAAAAGGAGGGACCAGCAAAAATCAATGAATTGAGAACCAGCTTTGTTGGGTATGGTTGAAGAATATTGGAAGGAGTTTCTTGTGATCAGAGTAAAGGGAACAAGAATTCAAGGTGATCTAGGGGCATTGCTAAATGACCTTTCATGCTGAATGGAGATGTTGCACCATAGCCAAATTCATTGGAATGAGGGCCCTTGTCTTTGTGCTGGGTTGGAGATTTTGGCAGACTAGGTAACAAAGGGACCCTTCTTTATATGGTAATATCCCATTGTTCAGTTCAATCTATTGTTCTGTAAGTAGCTCTCTTTTCCTCCTGACCAATGAAGGATAAGACATGGAATGTACTTCAGTGGATTTGGACATCATGTATTTCAGGTAAAATGTGCTTTCTTGTTCGTTTATATCTGCAAGTCCATTTTTCATTGTTAGACATCATTTCATTATGCAATACAGTGTCGATAGACCACGTTTAAGGAAATTCTGTGCAGATTCAACTAGAAAATCCCTTTCATAAATCTTTACAAAACGGCATCCAGGAGATCTTTACACATAATAGATAGTGCTATTTCTTTTTGAACGAATGTATAAATTTTGTTTCTTGGATGGGCCTAACATACAGGATGGTAACATTTTTGACATTAAGGACACGATAAGCAGTTATCTTTAATAATTATACCAGCTAATAAAATTAATATTTTTAGGTCATGAGATCCCAACTTGTACTCATTTGTCAGTTGATGCAAAAGCCTGTTTTTAGAGACGGCTTTGTGGGAAATAGAAATCTATAATCCAGATATGGCTTTCTAGGTGTTGTTGGGAGCTACCATGTGAAGTACCTAAAATAATGCAATTGCAAACAGTGAAGAGAGATGCAGTTTGGTGGGGTGGACACCAGAGGTCATGCCAATCAACAGGAAGTGATCCCTGAAGACAGCCAGGAATAGCTCCTCTGCCCTTCCTCCTTTTGGAGCTGCCACACTGTGATAAGGGCTGGGACATCTGGCCTCTAGACTGAAGATTGTTTACCAATAAAGCCGTAGATATTTAATTGTAGGACATCAGTGTTTCTTAAGTGACTAGATCAAAAGTTAAGAAAGAGTTTTGTTTGTTTGTGGGATAAAAGTTAAAATAGCAAATAATATTAACCTTGATGTTAGAATGCAGGAATGATTCATAGTCAGCCATCTCTAAATACTGGATTTTGCATCACTGACTGACAAGTGACTACAAGATGGGATATCATGACCTAAAATGTTAATTTTTATTAACTGGTATAATCATTAAAGATAATTTAACTCCTTATCATACTATCCTCAATAGTATATGATCATCATTACTGTATGTGCCTAATTTCTTTTTAGAGAGACGATTCTATTCATTTTGCTATCAGCAGTGTATTAACATAGAAAACTCTCCACATTCTTTTTAACTTCTAATAACATTAAAAATTAACTCCATTTGGGCAGAAAATAGCAGCTGACCTCCTTAATAGTATAGTACCTCCCCCTGTTTCTTTTGTACATATTTAAAGAGTGCTAATAGTGTGTTTTTGTATTCAGATTCGTAGTGAATATCTCTAAGGCAAGGAGACAAACATTGTATCTTGTAGGGTTGAGTTTTGCAAGTGTAAGAATGTCTTGGCTCTTCCAAAGTAGCAAATATTGCGTATAAAATATAGGCAGACAGTTATCTCTATAACTTGTCTTAGTTTGGGAAGCTGTGTTCAGCTTCCTATATTTTTAGATAATACTGTTCCTTCTCAGATTTCTGACCCTTTATTCTTTCTTCCTCTTGACCTTCATATGCTCTGTGAATTGTATCTGAGTATTGTGAACGTTTGAGCTAATATCCACTTATCCGTGAGTTCATACCACGTGTGTTCTTTCGTGGCTGGCTTACCTCACTCAGGATGACATTTTCTAGTTCAATTCATTTGCTCAAGAATTTCATGAAATCATTAAGAGTTTAGTAGTAATCCATTGTGTAAATGTACCACATTTTCTGTATTTATTCCTCTGTTGAAGGATTTTTTTTCCAGCTTCTGGCTATTATAAATAGGGATGCTATGAACATAGTGAAACATGTATCCTTGTTATATGTTGGAGCATCTTTTCCGTATATACCCAGGAGTGTTATAGCTGGGTCCACAGGTAGTAGTATGTCCAGTTTTCTGAGGAATCACCAGAATTATTTCCAGAGTGGTTGTACAAGTTTGCAATCTCAACAATGGAGGAGTGTTCCTTTTTCTCCATATCCTTGTCAGTATCTGCTGTCACCTGAGTTTTTGATCTTAGCCATTCTGACTGATGTGAGGTAGAATCTCAGGGTTGCTTTGATTTGAATTTCCCTGATAACTAAGGATGTTGAACATTTCTTTAGGTGCTTCTTGGTCATTCAATATTCCTCAGTTGAGAATTTTTTATTTAGCCCTGTACCCCATTTTAAGTAGGGTTATTTGGTTCTCTGGAGTCTAACTTTTTGAGTTTGTTGTATATATTAGATATTAGACTTCTATCAGATGTAGGGTTGGTAAAGATCTTTTCCCAAGCTGTTGGTGGCCATTTTGTCTTATTGACAGTGTCTTTGCCTTACAGAAGCTTTGTACTTTTATCAGGTTGATTGTTGATCTTAGAGCATAAACCACTGGTGTTCTCTTCAGGAAAATTTCCCCTGTGCCCATGTGTCTTCTAGGATCTTCCCCACTTTCTCTTCTATTAGTTTCAGTGTATCTGGTTTTATGTGAAGGTCCTTGATCCCCTTGGACTTGAGCTTTGTACAATGAGATAAGAATGGATTGATTTTCGTTCTTTTACCTGCTGACTACCAGTTAAACCAGCAATATTTCATGAAAATGTTGTCTTTTTCCCACTGTATGGTTTTAGATCCTTTGTCAAAGATCAAGTGATTATAGGTGTGTGGGTTCATTTCTGGGTCTTCAATTCTATTCCATTGATGAACCTGCCCGTCTCTGTACCAATACCATGCGTTTTTTTTTTTTTTCCACTATTGATCTGTAGTACAGCTTGAGGTCAGGGATAGTGATTCCCAAGAAATTCTTTTGTTGTTAAGAATAGTTTTAACTATCCTGTGTTTTTTGTTACTCCAAATGAATTCGCAAATTGCCCTTTCTACCTCTATGAAGAATTGAGTTGGAATTTTGATGGGGATTGCACTACAATCTCTACAGAGATTGCCTTTGGCAAGATCATCATTTTTACTGTATTAATCCTGCTCAAACATAGCATTGGAGATCTTTTCAACTTTCAAGATCCTCTTCGATTTCTTTCTTCAGAGACTTGAAGTTCTTGTCATACATATCTTTCACTTGCTTGGTTAGAGTCACAACAAAGTACTTATATTATTTGTGACTATTGTTAAGGGTGTCATTTCCCTAATTTGTTTCTCAGTCTGTTTATCCTTTGTGTAGAGGAAGGCTACTGATGTGTTTGAGTTAATTTTATATCTAGCAACTTTGCTGAAGTTGTTTATCAGGTTTAAAGGTTCTCTGGTGGAAGTTTTGTGGTCACATAATTATACTATCATACCATCTGCAAATAGTGATATTTTGATTTCTTTCTTTCCAATTTGCATCCCTTTGACCTCCTTTTGTTTTTTAATTGCTCTGGCTGGAACTTCTAGTACTATATTGAATACGTAGAAAGTAGGCAGCCGTGTCTAGTCTCTGATTTTAGTGGAATTCCTTCAATTCCTCATTCCTCTCCATTTAGTTTGACGTTGGCTACTGGTTTATGGTATATTGCTTTTACTGTGTTTAGGTATGGGTCTTGAATTCCTGATTTTTCCAAAACTTTTACCATGAGGGTGTGTTGAACTTTGTCAAATGCTTCTTCAGCATCTAATGAGATGGTCATGTGGTTTTTGGTCTTTGAGTTTGTTTATGTAGTCAATCACATTGGTGGATTTCTGTATATTGTACCATCCCGGCATCCCTGGCATGAAGCCTACTTGATCATGATGGATGATTGTTTTGATACATAATTTGATTCAGTTTGCAAGAATTGTATTCAGTATTTTTGCATCAATATTTTTAAGGGAAATTGATCTGACATTCTCTTTCTTTGTTGGGTCATGTTTTATTTAGGCATAAGTGTAATTGTGACTTCATAGAACAAACTGAGTAGTGTTCCTTTTGTTTCTATTTTGTGGAATAGTTTGAAGAGTACTGGTATTAGGTCTTCCTGAAGGTCTGATAGAACTCTGCACAAAACCCATCTGGTCCTGGGTTTTTTTTGGTTGGGAGACTTTCAATTACTGCTTCTATTTCTTTAGGGTTTATGGGACTCTGTAGATGGTTTATCTGATCCTAATCTAACTTTGGTACCTGTTATCTTTGAGAAAATTGTCCATTTCTTCCACATTTTTCAGTTTGGTTGAGTATAGCTTTTTGTAGTAGGATCTGATTAGTTTTTGAATTTCCTTGTTTTCTGTTGTTATGTCTCCCTTTTCATTTCTGATTTTGTTGATTTGAATATTGTCTATGTGCCCTCTGGTTAGTCTGGCTAAGGCTTTATCTATCTTATTGATTTCCACAAAGAACCAGCTCCTGGTTTTGTTGATTCTTTGTACAGTTCTTTTTGTTTCTACTTGGTTGATTTCAGCCCTGATTTGATTACTTCCTGTTGTCTACTCCTTTTGGATGCATTTGCTTCTTTTTATTCTAGAGATTTCAGGTATGGTGTCAAGATGTTAGTGTATGCTCTATCCAGATTCTTTTTGGAGGCACTCAGAGTTAAGAGTTTTCCTCTAAGCACTCTTTTGATTGTGTCCCATATGTTTGAGCATGCTGGGCCTTCATTTTCATTAAATTCTAAAAGTGTTTAATATTTTTCTTTCCTTCCTTCTTTCCTTCCTCCCTTCCCTTTCTTCCTGTCTTTCTTTCTGTCACCTTTTTGTCTTTCTTTACTTTTTTCTCTTTTCTTTCTTTTTTCCTTGACCAATTTATCATTGAGTAGGATGTTCAGCTTTTATGTTTATTTGGGCTTACTGTTGCTTTTGTTTTTATTGAAGACTAGCCTCAGTACCTGGTGATCTGATAGGATGCATGGAATTATTAAAATCTTTTTGTATCTGTTGAGGACTGTTTTGTGACTGATTATATGGTCAGTTTTGGAGAACAAACCAAGAAGTACTGAGAAGACATATTCTTTTGTTTTAGGATGAAATGTATAGATATCTGTTAAGACTATTTGGTTCATAACTTCTGTTAGTTTCATTGTGTCTCTGTTTAGTTTATGTTTCTTTGATACTTCCATTGATGAGAGTAGGGTGGTGAAGTCTCCCACTATTATTGTGTGAGGTGGGTTGTGTACTTTGAGCTTTAGTAAAGTTTTTTTTTTTCATGAATGTGGGTGCCCTTGTATTTAGAGCTTAGAAGAGCAGAATTGAGAGTTCATCTTGGTAGTTTTTTCCTTTGACTAGTGTGAAGTGTCCTTTCTTACCTTTTTCGATAACTTTTGGTTGAAAGTTGATTTTATTCAATATTAGAATGGCTACTCCAGCTGGTATATTTATTAAAGATAATTTAACTCCTTATCATACTATCCTTAATGGTATATGATCATCGTTACACTATGTACCTAATTTCCTTTTAGAGAGGGGATTCTATTCATTTTGCTATCTGTATATTGACAAAGAAAATTCTCCACATTCTTTGTAACTTCTAATGACATTAAAAATTAACTTTGTTTGGGTAGAAAATAGCAGCTGAACTCTTCATAGCATAGTGCTTTTTCCTTTTTCTTAGTGGACACATTTATAAAAACATTAATAGTGTGTTTTGGTATTCAAATTTGTAGTGAACGTGTATAAGTCAAGGAGACAAACATTCTACCTTGTAGAGTTGACTTTTGCAAATGTATGAATGTTTGGCTCTTACAAGTTAGCAAATATTGGGTATAAAATGTAATAGTTCTCTCATCCTTCAGTGTAGTCTTCAATCCTGTATTACTGTGCCTATGCACCAGTTGATTTTCCTTTTCGTGTTCCTCCTCCCAAACCACCTTTTATCTTCTTCTTCCTTGACATTTAATTATTTTCATACTTAAACTTTCAGTTTTTTTAAAAAATTATATTTTTGTTTTTGAAGAATTATCATATGCCTTAAATTATATTGTGGCAATTTCAGACAAATACTAACAATCTTTGCCAAGTCAGGGCAATCAGTCCTTCAAAATTCTGCAATACAAAGTTCTGTCAGATGATCCTGGGCCAGAAAGCTGAAGACTGACACTCCAACTTCCTGACATATAGGGGCTGTATAGGCAGGCAGCTGTCTCTACATTTTGTCTCATTTCTGGAAGCTGTGTTAGGCTTCCTATATTTTCAGATAATATTGTTCATTTTCAGATTTCTGATGAGAGTGTAAGACTAATTGTAGTCTCATAGCCTACCCAGGCTATTTAGGATTGAGAGAATATATTTGAGAAGATAGTTTTCAGAAACTATATAAGCTAAAACAAGAATATAATATGTAGATTTATAAGTGTTTTTAAGTTAGGATATATACCTGAGTGCTCTATTTAATAGTGAAAGAGGATAGATTGGATATTAGGTGTACCTTATACCTTATAATTTACAACATGTTAATAGTTGTGTTCAATTTATATTTGAAAGGAAAGAGCCATTTAACTGGACAAAGGGGAGAAATGTGGAATGCTGTCTATATGCTGGTGAGGGCAGGCACACACTAAGGTGAGAGTCTGTAATTGGGCAGAAAAAGAAGTCAGCCTGAGAATTTTAGAGAGGAGTACACTCTGAGAGTACAGGGGGAAGAGAAGAAGGGAAGAAGAGGAAGACATAAGATAGAAACTATTTAAGAGGAAGAGGAGTCAGAATCATAGTTTTGGGAGCCATTAGTATTAAGACTTTCTTAGATAGATGATCAAATAGGGTAGGGTATGTTTGCCTGATCCAAGGGTGTATTTTGTGTTTATAATCAGTTGAGTTTGGAGTTCATTGTACAGGTGTTTTGTAGGTTGAGAACTTACAGGGAACAAGGGAGTAAGTAGCATTCCTCCATGGTCTCTGCTTCAGTTCCTGCCTCAACTTTCCCCCATTATAGAGTGCAAACTGTTAAGCTACAATAAAAAGTCTTTAAAAAAAAAAGTGGGGCTGGAGAGATGGCTCAGCTGGTAAGGGCACTGACTGTTCTTCCAGAGGTTCTGAGTTCAATTCCCAGCAACCACATGGGGGCTCACAACCATCTGTAATGGGATCCAGTGCCCTCTTCTGATCTGGTGTGTCTGAGAACAGTGGTGGTGTACTCACACACAGAAAATAAATAAAATTATAAAAAAGAGAACTTACTAATGTAAAGCTGACTGATAAATCACAAGTCTCTAGAGCTTTGATTTTTACCTGGTTACATTCCTCAACAGGACAATTGCTAGATGGACAGTCCCTGCCTTAGGCTACCCCTGGAGGCTGCGATATTGCCAGGACCAGAGAGTAGCTAGAGCTAGCGAGCTAGCGTGGGATGGTGTCCTCTTTTATATTTCAAGCTATGCCAACTTTACCAATGTAACTGGAAAATATTTCACATATTTCAAAATTAAGCAAATGGCTTAGAAATCACATGTGGAATTGGAGCAAAAATGAAACTACGGTAGATATCAGGAAAACAACTTCCTCTTAGATATAGTGTCTCTTTGTGGACAGAACCATCTTTGAGCTCATTTGATACTTCAAACTGGCCTTCAGCTTGTGATCCCCCTACTGAGTCTCCCAAGTGCTAGAATTATTGGCATGAGTACATCAGAAAAGAGTTTAATTGAAATATACTTGAAATCTCATAATGCAGGGAAATAAAGAGGAAAATTGCCTTAAGCAATGAAATAAATTAAGCCTTAAGAAGATCTTGCTATTTGCTTCCTTGATCAATATGGAGAACATTATACTAAATGAAATAAGCCAGACATAAAAATAAAACCACCAGTTTCTGGTTTTGCTGCCATGTTGAATCTCAGAAGAAATCACAGCACATACATAGAAACAGAATAAAACTGTGGTGGGGTAGAGAATGGTGAGACAAGAAGTGGATCAAAGAAAAACAAGTAGAAGATGTGTGGGATACATAATTCCTGATGTATAATTGTGTTACCTTGATGATGTTTGATAAGATTTTGATAGAAAAGTAAACTTTGGGTGTTCTTATTTTACTATCTTCCAAAGGATATATACTTCGATGAAATAGCAGATTTGTTAATTTTCTGGGCTCTCGCAAAATTTTCAGTATGCAAAAAAGTAATAATTCTAGTGTTGAAAATGAAAATTTATATTGAGTTTAACAGTAGACTTGAGCCAATGTGAAAGAATCCATGAACTCCAAGTCAGCTCCATTGAGATTATCTACTGCAAATGACAGAAGAAGGTAGCCTCACAAGCTCCTCAGGATGGAAGGGAGAGCCCAGAGCCAGACAATGGAGGTCAGAAGACCCCATGTAACTCTCCTCTCTCTGAAGTTTTGTTAACTGGACAACTTCTTGAATGTATCATCACCCTACTTTTATATATTTTGTCATTTAGCTCTGCTTTTGACTGTTTGGCAGCAACATTCATTTTTAAATAATGAGTTTAAGACTGACGTTTATGCTATTGGTATCTTTATCTTCTAAAAGAGAATATTATTATACTGTGTGTAGTATTGTGTATAATATATGTGCATAATACTGTGTGTAATGTATTTCATGGCCCATTTGTATTTAATTTATGTGGCTGTGTTCCTCTTGTGCATTTGGTCCTTAATATCTTGCTATTTTTGGTTGCCTGCTTATGTACCAAGGAGGCCTGGTATGAGTGAATATATTTTGAAATATTAATTTGTTACCTAATATTTACCTATCAGACTATTGAGATAGTGGCCCTAAAAAAATTAAAATTCTGATAGGACAAATCTTCTAGACAAAGAAAAAGAAGAAACCCATAGAGCAGCCAGAGAAGGAAGTTACCTCTTGGAGAAAGATTTACAATTTGCAAGATGATCTTGAGCTAATACAATGATGGTGAGACCACATCTTGGCCTCATCTTCTGCCTCCCATGTTTTTTCTAAAACTTGCCCTCAGTATCAACATCTCAAATGTGCACTGGAGTGTTGTTGGAGTTAATGGCTCTATTTGTCGTTCTTCCAAATATGGCCATGTTGAATATAGTTCCTTTTCCTGCTTTTCACTACTAATTGTACAATTTTAATGATTCTGTGCATCATAAGTATACTAACCTAGCTTGTTGGAGTAGAAGATATGACTTCACAACTGCTAACATCTATATATCGAAGGTTAAAAATAAACCAAAGCTGTAGTCTAAAGAAGGGTGTTTTTATAGGGTGTTCAGTTGGAAGATGTTATGGACCAACTCTGAATGCATGAGAATATATGTTTTAAATGATATTTTGTTTCTTTTCTCTTTGTTTATGTTTTGATCAATCAGGGTTGGGACATGAAGAGGGTGGAAATCAAGGTTTCATACTCCCTGACCCAAGAAACAAGAGGTGAGGCACCACATTTAGGGACATGCTGGAGAGGACCAACTAGAGAGAAGACCAGTGTAACTAGAACAAGGGGAGCTAGAATCTTGTTTACTTCTTGGTTTAATTTCTATCTAGTGCAAGTAGTATCTCTGATGTGGAATGTACTGATGTATGGAGATAGCAACAAGTCCATAAGGGTCATTTTATTAGTATGTAAATTTAATAGCTTAACTATACCAGGTTTCTCCTATACCATATGATCTATCTAGTTTCATGTTATTGGACACATTGTCAATATCAAGTATGGCTACTGTATCATGAATGGGGGTTTGAATTCATTAAAAAGGTGGTTATATACACCCATAACATTAGTGATACCATTGTACCAACGCTACTGTGCAGGCAGATCACTACTGTAGCTTTCTGGGTGTTCACAACTGGGTGAGACAGATGATTATTTTCTTCTCTGCTAGCAGACACAGCACCTTCTGTACTATGAACATCAGACAGTAGGTTAATCTAGTTGAGCACCAGCTCAATTTCTCCATGTTCAATAGTGAAATATCATGAGGTTTTTATTCTTTGGCAATTGGAGCAACAGGGGACCTATGAACCACATCCAGGGAAGACCACATGCTCAGTAATAGATGCCTAACACAAAATAGACTCCATGCTCTCTCTTTTTCTATCTTAAGAATGTATGTGTGTGCATAGTTTCTTTTGTTTTTGTTATATTTAAGATAGAGAATTAAGTGGAATATGTAGGAAAAGGATCTATTTGGAGTTTGGAGAAGAAAAAGTAGTCAAAATATTTTGTATAAGGATCCAAACAATAAAAATAAAGTAATTATGTGCTTGTGTTATTGGCTAAAAAAATGCTGATCTGAAACCTGAGACATTATACCTAGGGGAAAAGTTTTGTTAGGACAACTTACTGTTATAAATGAGGTTCTAATACAATTGCTATCCACTGCCCTAAGTCCTATAAGCCCTGGATCTGCAAATGGAGCCTTACATATATTTGAGACCATGGAAGAGTTACCCTCAGTTAGGCCCTAGGAGGCCTGAGAGCTGTGTTCACTCTCCAGCCTTGTGTGGTTCTTCTTCACTGCTCACATGTGGTTTGACAATAAATTCAAGTAAGAGTGACATTGCTCTAATCATTCCTCAGGACTAGGCAGGATTTCTGGAGTGTCTCCTCTCAAATTCCAAGCCTGGACATTTAGCCTAGCATTTTCTTAACCATTTCTAAACCCAAATGTAGGTTTTAAACAAGATCTTAAGTAGATAAACTTTAAAAACTGTCTCCTTTAATAAAACATCAGTTACACATCTGTCACTTGATTTCCATTTGCTTCCTTCCAATCATGTCATCTTCTTACAACAGTGGAGATTCTCTGGTTGACAGTTTCCCACACGTATTGTATTTTGAGGACAAATGGTATTGAGACAGTACCCTCTCTGCTTGTGGCACCACTCAAATTTTGTTTGGAATCCAAGATAATTTAGATTTTCAACAACTGCAAGGAGAGAACAGATATCTTTTAGAATCATAGCTATAATGCCAAACATTTGAGAACATTTTGGGGATATAAGATTGATAATGTGTCTAAATTCATGGGATAATTTTCTCTTCCAAGCAATAGTCATGAAATTGAACCTTGGGGACACTTGACAAGGATGAGCAGCAGATTTATGAGTGTAGCTTTTATATTTGACGTTTAGACTCAAGCTTCTTCCCCAATATATCTATGACTCCTTCTTACTGTTGTTCTTAAGATACCATATACTTTGTTTCTTAATGCTACAGGTATTACTGCAGCACACATTTATTCTGAAGTGCCCAATTTCTTCTTTTTAGTCAGATTGGTCCTTCTGACTCCAGTCCAAGTTTATAGAATTTCACCATAATTTCCTCCAAAATCTATAGTAATTAGTGTTATACTGATATCATGGTTGCCTTTGGAAATTTTCATAGGTTTTAGAAATTGTTACTTATTCTGTCTTCTGTGGAATATCACAGAGTCCATAGAATTTATTTTAGATTAGTCTTCAACAGAATCCAGGAATGAACAAGCATACTCTGTGATATACCTGAAAACTATCAAGTGGTAATTCTACCCACATCCTCTGGTAATTTATGGGATGACTCAAGTCCTATGAACATTCCTGCTCAGAAGTTCAAATCCTTTAGTATCCTAGACTGTGAAAGTTTTTGCAGACAAACGTTTACAATTAATAGACATTAAATGAGGTATTTATATCAATCACTAATCTGACTTGATTGGTAGAAAATATATACAAAACATTTTATGTATTTATCACCAGCCAAGAGAAGAGGCTATGGTTGTTTAAGGTTCTTCTCTGTAAACTTGCTGAGCCCCCTTGCAATAGCCTCTAAAATATTATAGACTTAGATATACATAATGAAAGATGTTAAAAACCAGTGAATACTCTACAACATTGAAGAAAGAAACTGAAAAAGACACTGAATCAGAAAGCCCTTCCATGTTTGTGTGTGAGCTCATGTACTAGTGTTTCAGAGACAAGACACTGAAAATTACCTACAGAGTCAAAGCATTCTCACCAAAATCCCAATGACATCCTTCATAGAAATTGAGGAAAAAATACAATCCTTCAGTTCATATGACAATGTAAAGACTCCAAATCAGTGAAAGCATTTCTGAGTAGATTGAACAATGTTGGAGGGGCTATGATATCCCTTCAATTCAACCTCAGAATCATATCATAGTATACAAAAACATTAGGGCATCAGCACAGAAGCAAAAAACATCAATAGCATATAGTAGAAGGTCTTGTAATAAGCCCACAGACCTACTAATGGATTCTTGTCAGAGGTGCTGTGGTTAACTTCTATTGTTAATTATTTTTAGATTGAGAAACAGGTAAAGAGTAACATGCTAGGGAAACATAAAGGACTCCTGGTAAGATGCAAACATATGAGGGAGTCTGATTAGGATATGGTGATGGTTTGGATATAAAATGTCATTAAATACAAAAACGCTCACTTTATATAAATCTAGATTCTGGTTCTGAAAGAAAATTTTATGGGTCCCACGAAAAACTAATAACATAGCAGGGCCCTGTAGATTCCTTCTCCCAAACCCAAGTAGCTAAAAATGCTGCCTTCAGGGCTTGCTAGCCAGAGGCCCCAGTTAATAAGTTACCAAGAAATGCAGAGCTACAAGACAAAGGAGAGGCCTGTTAAGCCATTCCAGGAACTGGTTGATAAGAAAGGTATGAAAAGCTCTGCTAACCTAGATAAGCATTCGAATGCAGGAACTGCACTCTGCCCCCACCAACTTGTACAGCTTGCTGTTGTTCAAAAATTGTAAAACAACCAATCATGTGTAACCTCTTGAAAGTTTCCTCCCTTTCCCCACCCCATGTCTATATAAACCCTAAACCTTGGAGCCTGGTCATTGTCCCCTCTGTCTCTTGCATGAGACACATGTTGGATGGCCCAGAGTGCTCCACCATTAAACTACCTCATGTGTTTGCAGCAAGCGGGTCTCTTGTGAGTTCTTGGGTGCTTGCCATCCTGAGACTGGAGTGGGGTCCCCTTCTGGGGGGGTCTTTTAGCCTTCAGTTCATGACCCTAATCTGAGAATTTCTACAACTTTAGGAGAAGTAGGACACAGGAGTCTGATGGAATCTTCTCTCTTGCCCCCTCCTCTCAATCTCTTAGCTCATACCTACCATGAGGTAAAGGAGCTGATTTGCCACATGCCTCCACCATGTGTTCTTCAGAAGTGCATGGGGTGTACATGAGGAATGTGTGGGGCACACATGGGGCAGGCATGAAGTATGCATGGGGGGCAACAACCTAGGGCTGAACAGTCTGAAGCTATCAATCAAAGACCGTACTGAGTGTATCCTTCTTTCACAATTATCACATCATGTATTTGGTCTCAGTGATACAAAAGCATCCAACACAGACTTTGTAGCTCAGGAATTAATGGCAATGATTAAAAATGGGATTTCATGCTATTGGAAAACTTCAGCAAAGCAAAGCAAACAACAGAATTAAGAGACCACTACCAAGTCAGAGAATCTCATGAACAACTACTCATTTCACAGAGGGTTAATGTCCTGAAAATGTGACAGCAAATTCAAAATGCAAAGATAAATGTCAAAGGAGAAAAATCATCCAATAAGTAAATGCATAAGGAACCAAACGTTCTTTTCCAATGAGAAAGGATGAAATGCCAATAAATACATGAAAAGCCATTAAGTCTGTTCATCCACTAGGGTAATAAGAGGTGCTAGTGAGGACACACAAAGAGGAACAGCATACATTAAAGAGGGAATGTAATGCAGAGCAGTCACATGGCAATCAATATGGACCGTCCTTACAAAACTACCCCTAGATCAAGTGTGTGATCTACAGCACTAGCCCTGGGTGAGCATGTCTGGATGTAAGTCAGCACAGCACAGAGACAGCACAGATCTATGCTTCTTCAGTCAGTATCCTGGTCACCAAGGCACAGAACTATGCATGTGTCCTTAAACAAATGAGTGCACATGTGGAGGTCTCTTCTGCCACAATGGGGGGGAGGGAGATGGAGAAAGAGCAGAAGAGAGAGATGGAAAGTGAGAGGGAGAGGGAGAGAGAGGGAGAGAGAGAGAGAGAGAGAGAGAGAGAGAGAGAGAGAGAGAGAGAG
>JANHMN010000015.1:13527910-13573411 GCA_030674055.1 Rhabdomys pumilio | reverse complement strand
AGAGAGAGAGAGAGAGAGAGAGAGAGAGAGAGAGAGAGAGAGAGAGAATGCTTTGAGAAAAGGCTACTAATGTTATCCACAGAATTCTACAGCTTCAATTTCTGTAATAACTTCACTGTTCAGATGAGGAAAATAAGGACCAGAAATTTATGACTTGATCTGGATCAACAGAAGTGACAGATTGGGAAAATATATCTTCCATTATTTTTACTGGAACCCTTTTGTTCTGAGTCACAAATAGTTTGGTTGTTTGGCTCAGAGTATGTGGGATCTTCTACAGCTGGACAAGAAGCACCCATCCAAGAATGGAGACATTCCCTTAGGAAATAGAATACCATCCTGACTGTTTGAACAATTTTGGGGGTAGTCCCAATCCCTGTTGGAGGAGTGGTGGCAAATTCTCTGAGCCAGGGCACCTGGGGAAGGCCTCTCAGTGACTTGGGTGAGGATGGTCTGTCTGAGGATCAGAAGCTGGCTTCTGTGTGTGTGAGGAGCTTCTCTGCAGATGAAGTAGAATCCTTTCTCTACAAGGCACTTCCTCCATGTCAGGCATAGGACTCTGTCTGCCCCTGAGTAGGTCCAAATCCCAGCCAGGATCACTGTTTCTCCCTGCTCCAGTGTTCTGCCTCCATGTCTCCAGTTCTGAGCAGGTGTTACAGGTCCTCAGGCTTACCTGGGGTGGTATATGAGAAAAGGAGGCAGCATATCAGTAGCACAAAGCAGAGAGTCCTCATGGCTGGTAGAAGGAACACTGAGACTCCAGAGAGGGTCAGTAAGTCCTGCAGGACTGAAAGTCTCAAGAATCCTGAGGGTTGCCTGCAGCTGAGGGTGAAGCTCATTAACTCGCCTTCCTGCTATGTGTACTGAGGCATTTCCAGTGCTGTTGATAGAAGTTCATGCCAAGCTCTGCAGGGATTTTGCTTTCATTTTGGACACTCTGTTTTACTGTCTCATGCTTGAATTACTGTGTCTTTCAAGTTAGAGAGTCTGAATGTTCTCTGACAATGTAGCATATCTTTCTGGTCATAATGAATCAGAAAGCCTACATGAAAGAGGAAGAAGACTGGCAGCCTAGTGTTCCTACAGGGTAGCTCAGCTGTAACCAGTTACTCTCTCAACAGAAGCTAAGCTGATGGAGGGATGAGAGTTCTTTCTCAGTAGCAGCTGTTGCTCTTCTTTTTAAATTAATTAAATAATTACTTAATTAATTGACTTTACATCCTGATCACTGCCCTCTCTCTCCTCTCCTCCCAGCCACACTTTTATAAATTTCTCCTCCCCAAAGCTCTTTTCCTTCTCCATAGAGAAAGGGAAACCACGCTTGAATAGTTACCTGGGGTGGTATATGAGGAAAGAAGGCAGCATATCAGCAGTACAGATATCCTGTCCTGGGATATCCTGTCAAAGTAAGACTAAGCACACCCTCTTTCACTGAAACCAGATGAGGCAGTCCAGCTAGGGGTAAGGGATTCAAAGGCAGGCAACAGACTTAGAGACAGCCTCACTCCAATTGTTAGGGGACTCACATGGAGACCAAGCAACACATGTAATTCAAATGTGTAGGTTCAGTTCCTGCTTGTTCTTTGGTTAATGGTTCAGTCTCTGTGAGCTCCCATGTGCCCAGGTTAGTTGAGTTTGTAGGTGTTCTTGTGTATCCTTGACCCCCTTGGTTCATCAATTCTTACCACCAATATTCTACAAGACTCCTGAACTTCATTTAATGCTTGGCTGGGGGTC
Organism: Rhabdomys pumilio; assembly: GCA_030674055.1. Classification (NCBI taxonomy): domain Eukaryota; kingdom Metazoa; phylum Chordata; class Mammalia; order Rodentia; family Muridae; genus Rhabdomys; species Rhabdomys pumilio. Next base: position 13,571,674 of record JANHMN010000015.1, on the reverse strand, counting down.
TTGGAATCTGTTTCTATCAGCTGCTGGGCAAAGCCACTTAAGAGACAGTTCTGCTAGGCTCCTGTCTGCAAGCATAGCAGAGTATTGTGAATAGTGTCAGGAGTTGACTCTCTCACATTGGATGGGTCTTAAGTTGGGCCAGTCATTGGTTGGCCATTTGCTCACTGCTCCCTCCTTATCCCTGTGTATAGTGAAGTTAGGAGAAATTTGAGTTGAAGGTTTTGTGGAGGGGTTAATGTTCCTCTTCCTGTGCTGGAAGTCCTACTTGGCTACAGGAGGTGGTCACTTCAGTTTCCATACCCCCAGAAGCTAGGAGTCTTAAGTAGGTCACTTCCATAGACTCTCTCAGTAGCCTTCCCTGTCCCAGGTCTCTGACTAGTCCCAGGATTTGTCCTACTGATTCCCATTCTAACTCCCAGCCCTCTCACCCCTCCCCACACCTGATCATCGTCCCTATGTCCCTTCTTACTCCCTTCTCCCCCCACCCCCAGTTGCCTCCCTCTATCAACTTCCATTGTCTACTTCATTTCCCTTCTGAGAAAGATTCAATCTTCCTTCCTTGGGCCTTACTTACTTGTTATTTGGCTTCTTTGGATCTGTTCAATGTAACGTGGTTTTCCTGTACTTTATGGGTAATATTCACTTACAAGTAAGTTCATATCACGCATGTCCTTTTGGGTCTGAGTTACCTCAGTCAGGCTGGGATTTTCTAGATCTATCCATTTGCCTGCAAATTTCATGATGTGCTTATTTTAATAGCAGTGTATTATTCTATTGTGTAGATTAACCACGTTTACTTTATCTGTTCTTCTGTTGAGGAGCATCTAGGTTGTTTCTTCTTTCCAGCTTTTATGAGTAAAGCTGCTATGAACATAGTGGAGCAAGTGTTCTTGTCCTATAGTGGAACAACATTTAGGTGTATGCCCAGGAATGGTATAGCTAAGTCTTTGAGTAGAAATATTCTCAATTTTCTAAGAAACCACAGTAGTTGACTTCATTGTCCAAAAGACAGGGACATCTTTATATTATTTACAACATATACATCTTTACAGCAGGTTGTCACACATTCTTAGTTACTAATCATTTCAGCTGAAGGAACAGCTGGAAAGAAAGAGCTTTCAAGGATCATGTGTTCTGCACCAGGGATGCTATGAGGTTATGGGATGAAGAAACACAGCCATAGGAGCTGTGTGGAGTAAAAACAGGAGCGGGATAAAAAACAAGGACACATATCATAAAGCAAGGAATGACAACGCGTGTGTGGTGAAGAACATAGAAGAAGAATGTAGGTAAAGATGTCAATGGGAGACTTGACTAGGTGAGCTTTTTCTCCGGAATCCTTTCTATTACCATGGTCCTTTAGTTGCTATGGTGGGAAAAGAAAATACATTGCTTCTTTCTGTTAATCATTTGTCAGGCTTAGTTAGAGAAATGTACCCAGCCAAAATGTTACTGAAATAGAACTTTGCAAATTCCTTCTGACTTTTGCCTGGGGTAGAACACTTGTGCCCTCAGTGAGCATGCCCTTTCTTTGAAGTGCTTTGATCTTTCCCAGGACTCTCACCCTGTCATGGTACTTTATGCTTTTCTGTTCATTAATTACATCACCTGTAATCACCTGAGGGTCAAGCCCAGGGGAAGGCAGCTATCCTTCCCAAGCCTTCATGTCATTAAGAAGTAAATATTACTATAATTTGTTTTATACTTTGAACATCATACATAAACTCAGAAAAAGAAGTCCCATATTCACCATAGAGTTCCACTTACAGGGAAAATCTTATTCCCAGTCCTGCACAGCTCAAACTTTGTCAGTAAACTGGAACCCCAAAACTGTGAGCTTCTTCATGCCTGCCTTGCTGTTGTCTTTGTCCACCTGGTCCCAAGAAACAGCCCTCTGTCAGCTGCCATGTACCCTGTCTCTCATCAACACAGGAAGTTCGTTACTATGTAGTATTCATAACTGAACATTAGACTGGTTTAAGAAAGTGGTGGCACTAGCTTCTCCTCTAGGGTCTATGAACTTTGCAGTCATGGGTAGATGACTAGGCTTTCAAAGCCAGGTATAATTTCCTCCTGATGAGCAACCTTAAATTCAATTAGACTTGATTTTTAAGTTTTCCTCAGAACGTATAGTGCCCTTTTAAACCCTATGTCTGTTAGTTTATGCTGGTTTGTTTTTCTGACAAGGGTTTACATATTCCAGGAGGATTCCAAACTTCTTATGTAGTTGAAGATGACCCTCAACCTGTCATCCTCCTGCTTCAGCCCCCTATTGATGGTGTATACCACGATGGTGGGTCACTGTGGAGCTGGGGATCAAAGGTAGGACTCACAGATGCTGAAGAAGCACTCTGCCATTGAAGCTACATTGTTAGCTCTTGTTTCTAGGATTTTAGAGCTGTGGGTGTCTGCTGCTATTTCCCCATGGTATTTTCTTTCCTTTCTCAGTTTACTATATATATTTGCAACAAATATTCTTAGACTTTATAGTACTTTCCCCTGACTTTCCCTATTTTTTTTCTCTAGAGAATTTCTTGAGTGTGCAGAATGCATTATCGTTCTCTGCTGTCACCTCGTACATTTTAGGCTTTACCCATTTACTCAAAATATTCTTTTCTGTTTACTTAATATTCTTTATTTGACAACAATTCTGAAATACCAAGCATCTTCTTTCTTTGTTCTTCAGCTTCACTCCACACTACACTAGTGTTTGCTTCTGCACTTAAGATCAAAGATGGAGGTCCACGCTCTGTTTCGTGGAAGCAGTGGGAGCAGAGTGTCATCTCAAGTGGTTACATTGTGAGATGTTTTCTGGATAACCTTTTCTTTAATAGGCAAAGCCAAATGGGATTCAACAGATGTTACATTCATAGATAATAAATTGTCTTTTTAGTGTGCTGGGTGTACAGCATACACAGCAGAGTGTATAACCGGTAAAGTGGCAATGAAGATGGTTTGATATTTAAGATTTTGTATTAAGGTGGCTGAGTGTTGATGTCAGGTCTTCTATCAAGCATGATTTTGTATGTTTCTGAGAGAATATGGTTTAGACAAAAGTCTCTGTTTGTGTAATGGTCAGTCAGATATGGTAATGGGAAACACATAGGTTGCATAGAGAGCAGGATTAATTGTATTTGTGTTAATAAATTGCATTTTAAATTTGTTATGTCATGGCTAGTTGATATCTATGAGAGGCCTCCTTTTTTATGAAGAGAACCAGAGGAGATGGTGACAGGGGTGGTTGTGGAAAGGAAGTGGTGTGGGGGAGGGAAGGAGGTAGAGAATCTGAGGTTGAGATGTAAAATAATGAATAAATAAGATAAAAATTTAAATGCATTTAAAAATTTCAATAATATCATTATTTCTTTGAGAATTACACACAATGCTTTATGATCATATTCTCCTGTTTCACTACTCCTGGCAGACCCAAAACCACCTCCCTGTATACCCAACCCGCATCTCTGTCCTAAGCCAGTTGAGCCCAGTTCATGTCTGTCAGCTGTTGTTCTTCCTTGTAGGGCTTACTCTTGAGTATTGTCCATTTGCTATTGGTCACACTATCACAGAAAACTGACTCTGTCCTTCCCAGAAGCAATCAAGTGGCAGTAGCTCCTCTGCTAAGGGTGGGAATACATGACTGCCCAGAATTCCAGATGGACCCGAAGCAGGAGGTCCAGCCTGCCTCAAGGTAACATCAGTACCACTGAGGGAATTCGGTTGTAAGGGAAGAAGCAGGGATGTTTTGAGGCTCCTTTGGAAAGAAAGGGAATTAGCATGGTTTTTACCTTAGATGAGTTGGTTTCCATAATTTTGGTGCATTAGTTTGTTTGTTTGATTTGTTAGTTTTGTTTTGCTATCTGGAAAGCCACCAGTCTCTTGACAGCTGTCCTTGTGTTGACCAAGGAAGAAGAGTATTTTCTTCTGATGTGTATATGCTTGATGGAGGATGAAATTTTGAGCTTTTATAGTGTGAACATTCCAGTCTTCCTTCTGGAAGATTCTGTATTATCTTTATGACTGACTGTGGATGGTTTATGGGACTTTCTTCCCCAATGTGAATAGTTATCTGTTTTATTTTATAGAGTAGTCAAGCATTATAACATACACCAAATCATGTATATATAAAATATATATAATACAATCTATATGTTGGTAGACACTGAACAAAGCAGACTGCGCTCTATATCATGTGTGGTTAACATTCAATTGACAGAAGAAAAAACAACTTTCTTTGGAGAGAATAGAATTAGGATATAGTTTATCCTTTAGACTGCAAGTATATTTTTTCTGAGTTTCCATCCAATCAGGTACCACCAGCTGCCCCATGCCAGGACTGTGCCCAGCCTGGGTGTACTGGGATACTGAGTTCAACATAGGGGTAGCTTTAAAAACTGATGGTCTCTTGCCTTCTAGCTCTCTCAGTATACTGAATGCTTGCTGATAACTTCTAAAACACCCCCCAAAAAACTTTCTTGCTTATTCTTAGGGTTAAAAACTGCTGGGTTGTGATCCACCTCGGGATACATCCCATTTACAGACACCAAACCCAGACACTTTTGCTGATGCCAAGAAGTACTTGCTGACAGGAGACTGGTATGGCTGTCCTCTCAGATGCTCTGCCAGAGCCTGACAAATACAAATGGTGATGCTGGGGGCCAATCATTGGTGGGAGCACGGGGACTCAAATTCATTTTGCTATCAACAGTGTATTAACATAGAAAAATTTTCACGTTCTTTGTAACTTCTAATAACATTAAAAATTAACTTTGTGTAGAAAACAGCAGCTGGCCTCTTTAATAGCATAGTACCTTTCCCCTTTTCTTAGTGTACATATTTAAAGAGTGTTAATAGTGTGTTTTTCTATTCAGATTCATAGTCAATATCTCTAAGGCAAGGAGACAAACATTCTACCTTGTAGAGTTGACTTTTGCAAATGTAAAAATATTTGACTCTTCCAAATTAGCAAATATTTGGCATAAAATATAATAGTTCTCACTGGAAATCTCACATCCCCGAGTATAGTCTTGGACCCTGTATAACTGTGCCTATGCACCAGTTGATTTTCCTGTTTCTCCTCCCAAACCACCTTTCATCTTCCTCTTTCTTGATATTTAATTATTTTCAAACCTATACTTTCAGGTTTTTTTTAAATTATATTTTTATTCTTGAAAAATTAACATATGCATTAGATTACATTATGGCAATTTCAGACAAATACTGACAATCTTTGCCAAGTCAGGGCAATCAGTCCTTCAGAATTTTGCATTACAAAGTTCTGTCACATGATCCTGGGCCAGAAGGCTGAAGACTGACACTCCAACTTCCTGACATACAGGGCAGCTGTCTCTACATCTTGTCTCAGTTCTAGAAGCTGTGTTAGGCTTCCTATATTTCAAATAATATTGTTCCTTTTCAGATTTCTGTTGGGATTGCAAGACTAGTTATAATCTCATAGCCTACCGAAGCTATTTAGCATTGAGAGAATATATGTGAGAAGATAGTTTTTAGTTAGTATACAAGCTAAAACAAGAACAAAACATGGATTTATAAGACTTTTTAAGTTAGGATAGATGACAGTGTGTTTTTATTTAATAGTCAAAGAGAATAGACCAGATGTATCTTATCTTATACTTTATAATTTACAACATGGTAATAGTTGTGTTCAATTTATATTTGAGAGGAAAAAGCCTTTTAACTGGACAAAAGTAAGAAATGTGAATTACTGTCCATATGTAGTTGAGGGCAGGCACAAGCTAAGGTGAGATCCTGTAATTGGGCAGTGGAAAAGGAGTCAGCCTTAGAATTTTAGAGATGAGTACAGAGAGTACAGAGGGGAGAGAAGAAGGGAAGGAGAGGAAGATATAAGATGGAATCTATAAGAGAGAAGGAGGAGCCAGATTCACACAGTCCTGAGAGCCACAAGTATTGGGGATTTCTTAGATAGATGATGAATTAATAAGTAGGGTATGTTTGTCCCATTTAGGGGTGTAACTTGTGTTTATATCAATTGAGTTTGGAGTTCATCGTGTGGGTGTTTTGTGGGTTGAGAATTTACTAATGTAAATCTGACTGATAAATCAAAAGTCTCTAGAGCTTTGATTTTTATCTGGTTACAATCCTCAGCAGGGTGGGTGGTTCCTGCCTTAGGCTAGTTCTGGAGGCTGCGATAATGCCAGGGCCAGAGAGTAACTGGAGCTAGCTGAGATGGTGTCCTCTTTTATATTTCACGCTACACCAATTTTACCAATGTAATTGGAAAATGTTTCACATACTTGAAAATTAAAGAAAAGGCATATTAATTGCATGCAGAAGTGGAACCAAAATGAAACTACAGTAGATATCAGGAAAACAACTTCCTTTCAGATACAGCTTTTCTTTGTGGACAGGACTATCTTTGAGCTCACTTGACACCTCAAACTGGCCTTCAGCTTGTGATCACCCTACTGAGTCTCCCAAGTGCTGGGATTATTGGCATGACCATCTTGGTAAAGAGTTTAATTGAATGAAATATACTTAAAATCTTATAATGCAAAGAAATCTAGAGGGAAATTGCCTTAAGCAAAGAAATAAATTAAGCCTTAAGGAGATCTTGCCATTTGCTTCCTTGATCAGTATGGAGAACATTATACTAAATGAAATAAGGCAGACATAGAAATAAAACCACCAGTGTCTGGTTTTGCTGCCTTGTTGAATCTCAGAAGAAATCACAGCACATACATACAAACAGAATACAACCATTGCTAGTAGAGAGTGGTGAAACAAAAAGGGCATCAAAGAAGTAGAAGATATATGGGATACATAATTCCTGTTGTATAATTGTGTTGCCTTCAAGATGTTTGATAAGTACTGGAGCCAACTGGTCAGTCAATGTAGAAACCAGTATGTGAGAGTAAGGATGATTATAGGAAATTCAGAAAGAAGATACAAGAGCCAGGTGTGGGAGGGCTGATTGTTAAAACCGTGTCTGTGAGCAAGTGTTTCTCAGTTTCTTTTAAAAGCAAGTAACACAAAGCATGATCAATTAGAGGAAGAAGAAAAATGACCACAAATCCTTACATGGTGAGTTTATGGTATATAGTATGTATGTTTGACTGAGGCCATTGATCATATAACCAAGAAACCAAAGTTAACTCCAAAAGTGCTCCTCACAGATAAGGTTTTGATAAGAAAGTAAAGTTTGGGTGCTCTTAACTCACTATACCCAAAGGTTATATATCTCTGTGAAAGAGCAGGTTTGTTCATTTTCTGGGTTATAGCAAAAATTTAACTATGTTGACAAAAAGTTCTGGTGTTAAAAATGAAGCACTGAGTCGGTCGAGGAGCTTAACAGTAGATTTAAGATGATGAGGAATGAATCCATGAACTCAAAAGCAGCTCCGCTGAGATTATCCAGTCCAAAAGGCAGAAAGAAGGAAGCCAAAGAAATAAAACTTCAGACTTGTAGGCCACCAACAGCTGCAAACCCAGGAATAATATAAGTCCCAGAAAAAAAGGGCGGGCAAATAACCAAACCTGTCTGATCTGAGAGCTCTGGGGCATCTGGTTGGTTGATATTGCTGTTCTTCCTATGGGGTTGGAAACCCCTTCAGCTCCTTCAGTTCTTTCTCTAACTCCTCTATTGTGGTCACTGTGCTCAGCCCAATGGTTGGCTGTGATCATCCACATCGGTGTCTGTCAGATTCTGGCAGAGCATCTCAGGAGATAGCTATATCAGGTCCCTGTCAGCAAGCACTTCTTGGTGTCAGCGCTAGGGTTTGGTGTCTATATAAGGGATAGATCCTCGGGTGGAGCAGTCTCTGGATGACCTTTCCTTCATTCTCTGCTCCACACTTTGTCTTCATATTTCTTTTAGATAGGAACAAAAACTGGGTCAAAACTTTAGAGATGAGTGGGTGGCCCTATCCCCAACCCAAGGCCTTGTCTAACATCTGGATATGGTCTCTACAGGTTCTCCCTCCACTTTGTTGGCATTTCAGCTAGTCTCTTCCCCACTGGTTCCTCAAAGCTTCTTGCTTTCCTGACATCTAGGCATTGCTGGTCCTACTCTCAGTTCCCTGTCCCCCATTGGTATGTATTTCTGTTCAAATTCCTGACCCTCTGTATATCATCCCAGTCTCCTCACATACCTGATTCTGCCTGGCTTTTTCCTTCCCTCTTCTCTTCTACTCCCAAGTTTCTCTCACACTCTACCTCCAATGAGTATTTTGTTCACCTTTCTAAGAAGGACTGAAGCATCCACACTTTAGTCTTCCTTCCTCTTGACCTTCATATGCTCTGTGAATTTTATTTTGGGTATTTTCAGCTTTTAGGCTAATATCTACTTATCAATGAGTGCATACCATGTGTGTTCTTTTGTGACTGGGTTACCTCACTTTACCTCACTCAGAATGACATTTTCAAGTTCAATTCATTTGCCTAAGTAGTTCATGAAGTCATTAAGAGCTGAGTAATACTCCATTGTGTAAATGTACCTCATTTTCTGTATCCATTCCTCTGTTGAAGGACATCTGGGTTTTTACCAGCTTCTGGCTATTATAAATAGGGATGCTACGAACATAGTGAAGCATATATCCTTGTTATATGTTGGGGCATCTTTTCCATATATACCCAGGAGTGGTATAGCTGAGTCTTCAGGTAGTACTGTGTCCAGTTTTCTGAGGAACCACCAGAATGATTTCCAGAGTGGTTGTAGCAGCTTGCAATCCCACCAACAATGTAGGAGTGTTCCTCTTTCTCTATACCCTTGTCAGTATCTGCTGTCACCTGATCTTAGCCATTCTGACTGATGTGAGGTAGAATCTCAGGGTTGTTTTGATTTGCATTTCCTGATGACTAAGGATGTTGAACATTTCTTTAGGTGCTTCTTGGCCATTCAGTATTCCTCAGTTGAGAATTTTTTGTTTAGCCTGGTACCCTATTTTTAAATAGGGTTGTTTGGTTCTCTGGAGTCTAGCTTCTTGAGTTTGTTGTATATATTGGATATTAGACCTCTATCAGATTTAGGGTTGGTAAAGATCTTTTCCCAAGCTGTTGGTTACCATTTTGTCCTATTGACAGTGTCCTTTGCCTACAGAAGCTTTGCAATTTTATGAGGTTCCATTTGTTGGTTATTGATCTTAGAGCATAAGCCATTGGTGTTCTGTTCAAAAAATTTTCCCCTGTGCCCATGTGTCTTCTAGGATCTTCTCCACTTTCTCTTCTATTAGTTTCAGTGTATCTGGAATAGTTTTATGTGGAGTTCCTTGATCCCCTTGGATTTGAGCTTTGTACAAGGAGATAAGAATGGATTGATTTGCATTCTTTTACCTGCTGACAGCCAGTTAAACCAGTACCATTTCATAAAAGTGCTGTTTTTTCCACCACTGGATGGTTTTAGCTCCTTTGTCAAAGATCAAGTGACCATAGGTGTATGGGTACATTTCTGGGTCTTCCATTCTATTCTATTGATCTTCCTGCCTGTCTCTGTACCAATACCATGCAGTTTTTTTTTTTTAATCACTATTGCTGTGTATTACAGCTTGAGGTCAGGGAAGGTGATTTTTCAGAAGTTCTTTTATTGTTGAAAATAGTTTTCACTACAGATCTTTTACTTCCTTGGTTACAGTCACAACAAAGTATTTTATATTATTTGTGACTATTGTTAAGGGTGTCATTTTCCTAATTTGTTTCTCAGTCTGTTTATTTTTTGTGTAGAAAAAGGCTACTGATGTGTTTGAGTTAATTTTATATCTAGCCACTTTGCTGAAGTTGTTTATCAGGCTTAGGAGTTCTGATGGAAGTTTTATGGTCACTTAATTATACTATCATATCATCTGCAAGTAGTGATATTTTGATTTCTTCCTTTCCAATTTGCATCCCTTTGACCTCCTTTTGTTTTTTAATTGCTCTGGCTAGAACTTCTAGTACTGTATTGAATAGGTAGAGAGAAAGTAGGCAGCCTTGTCTAGTCTCTGATTTTAGTGGGATTCCTTCAGTTTCTCTACATTTTGTTTGATGTTGGCTACTGGTTTACTGTATATTACTTTTACTATGTTTAGGTATGGGTCTTGAATTTCTGATCTTTCCAAGACTTTTACCATGAGGGTATGCTGAATTTTGTCAAATGCTTCTTCAGCAACTAATGAGATGATCATGTGTTTTTGATCTTTGAGTTTGTTTATATAGTGGATCACATTGGTGGATTTCTGTATATTGAACCATCCCTGCATCCCTGGTATGAAGCCTACTTAATCATGATGGATGATTGTTTTGATGTGTTCTTGGATTCAGTTTGCAGAATTTTATTCAGTATTTTTGCATCAATATTTATAAGGGAAACTGATCTGACATTCTCTTTTTTTTGTTGGGTCATGTTTTATTTAGGCATAAGTGTAATTGTGACTTCATAGAACAAACTGGGTAGTGTTCCTTTTGTTTCTATTTTGTGGAACAGTTTGAAGAGTACTGGTATTAGATCTTCCTGAAGGTTTTATAGAACTTTGCACAAAACCCATCTGGTCATGGGTATTTTTTTTGTTGTTGTTGTTGTTTGGGAGACTTTTAATTACTGCTTCTATTTCTTTAGGGTTTATAGGACTCTGTAGATGGTTTATCTGATCCTGATTTAACTTTTGTACCTGCTGTCTGTCTAGAAAATTGTCCATTTCATCCAGATTTTCCAGTTTTGTTGAGTATAGGCTTTTGTAGTAGGATCTGACTATTTTTTGAATTCCTTCAGTTTCTGTTGTTATGTCTCCCTTTTCATTTGTAATTTTGTTATTTGGATATTGTCTCTGTGCCCTCTGGTTAGTCTGGCTAAGGATTAATCTATCTTGTTGATTTTCTCAAAGAACCAGCTCTTAGTTTTCTTGATTCTTTGTACAGTTCTTCTTGTTTCTACTTGGTTGATTTCTATCCTGATTTTGATTATTTCCTGTTTTCTACTCCTCTTCAGTATATTTGATTATTTTTGTTCTAGAACTTTCAGGTATGGTGTTAAGCTGCTAGTGTATGCTATATCTAGATTATTTTTGTAGGCGCTCAGACTTATGACTTTTCCTCTAAGCACTCTGTTGATTGTGTCACATATTTGTGTATGTTTTACCTTCATTTTCATTGAATTCATAAAAGTCTTTAATTTATGTATTTCCTTCCTTCCTTGTTTCCTTCTCTCTTGACCAATTTATCATTGAGTTGGGTGTTGCTCAGCTTCCATGATTATTTGGGCTTTCTGTTTTTGTTGTTGTTGTTGTTGTTATTGAAGACTAGCCTCAGTCCCTGGCATTCTGATAGGTTGCATGGAATTATTTAAATCTTCTTGTATCTGTTGAGAACTGTTTTGTGACCGATTATATGGTCAATTTTGGAGAAGAAACCAAGAGGTGCTGAGAAGAAGTTATATTCTTTTGTTTTAAGATGAAACGGTCTATAGATATCTGTTAAATCCATTTGGTTCATAACTTTTGTTAGTTTCACCGTGTCTCTGTTTAGCTTATGTTTCTATGATCTGTCCATTGATGAGAGTGGCGTGTGGAAGTCTCCCACTATTATTGTGTGAGGTGCATTGTTTACTTTGAGCTTTAGTAAAGTTTCTTTTATGAATAAGAGTACCCTTCTATTTGGAGCTTAGAGGATCAGAGTTGAGAGTTCATCTTGGTAGATTTTTTTTTCTTGACTAGTGTGAAGTGTCCATCTTTATCTTTTTTGATAACTTTTGGTTGAAAGTGGATTTTATTCAATATTAGAATGGGTGCTCCAGCTTGTTTCTTTGGACCATTTGGTTGGAAGTTTTTTGTTTGTTTGTTTGTTTGTTTTTTTGTTTTTTTGTTTTTTTGTTTTTTTTTCCTGCCAGCCTGTTAGTCTAAGGTCCTGTCTGTCTTTGTCACTGAGGTGTGTTTCCTGTATGCAGCAAAATGCTTGGTCCTGTTTAAGTATCCAGTCTGTTAGTGTATGTCTTTTTATTGGGGAATTGAGTTCATCGATGTTAAGAGATATTAAGAAAAAGTAACTATTGCTTTCTCTTATTTTTGTTGTTAGAGGTCAAATTATGTTTGTGTGGCTATCTTCGTTTGGGTTTGTTGAAAGAAGATTACTCTCTTTCATTTTATAGTGTGTAGTTTCCCTCCTTGTGTTGTAGTTTTCCATCTATTTTCCTTTGTAGGGCTTGATTTGTTGAAGGATATTGAGTAAATTTGGTTTTGTCATGGAATATCTTGGTTTCTCCATCTATGTTAATTGAAAGTTTTGTTGGGTATAGTAGCCTGGGCTGTCATTTGTGTTCTCTTAGAATCTGTATGACATCTGTCTAGCATCTTCTGTCTTCTACAGTCTCTGGTGAGAAATCTGGTGTGTTTCTGATCATTTGCCTTTATATGTTACTTTATCCTTCCCCTTACTGCTTTTAAAATTTTTCTTTGTTTTGTGCATTGGGTGTTTTGATTATTTATATGACAGGAGAAATTTCTTTTTTTGGTCCAGACTATTTGGAGTTTTGTAACATTCTTATATTCTCACGGGCATCTTTTTGTTTAGTTTAGGGAAGTTTTCTTTTATAATTTTGTTCAAGATATTTACTTGCCCTTTAAGTTGGGAATATTTGGTTTCTTCTATAGCTATTATCCTTAGGTTTGGTCTTCACATTGTTTCCTGGATTTCCTGAATGTTTGGGTTAGGAGGTTTTTGCATTATGCATTTTCTTTGATATTTATGTCAATGTTTTCTATGGCATCTTCTGCTCTTGAGATTTTCTCTTCTATCGCTTGTATTCTGTTCTTCTATCGCTTGTATTCTGTTGGTGATGCTTACATCAATGACTCTTGATATTTTTCTTAGGTTTTCTATCTCCTGGGTTGTCTTCCTTTGTGATTTCTTTATTGTTTCTATTTCCATTTCTAGATTCTGGATGATTTTGTTCAATTCCTTTACCTATTTGTGTGTGTTTTCCTATAATTCTTTGAAAGATTTTTGTGTTTCCTCTTTAAGTACTTGTAGCTGTTTACCTGTATTTTCATGTATTTCTTTAAGGGAGTTAATTATCTCCTTCTTAAAGTCCTCTATCCTAATCATGAGATTTGATTTTAAAATGAATCTTGCTTTTCCGATGTGTTGCAGTATTCAGGACTTGCTGTAGTGGGAGTATTGGGTTCTGATGATTCCAAGTATCCTTGTTTTCTGTTGCTTATGTTCTTGTGCTTGTCTCTTGCCATCTGGTTATTTCTGGTTAGTTCCTCTTTCTGTTTCTGACCTGAGTCTATCTCACCTGTGAGCCTGGAAGCCTGTGATCTTAGTTGTGTCAGCACTCCTGAGAGACTAGTTCTTTCCAGGCCAGATTTAAGTGCAGGAAGCTGTGTCACAGGGTTAGCTCCCAGAAGCTGATTAAAACTGGAAAGATCCTGTCCCCTGCTGCTCTGTGGTTCCTGTGTCCTGTGGTCCCCTGGGTCTCATTTTGGCCAACTATTGGAGCAAGAGTGGTGGTCTGACCTGTGAACTTAGAAGTTACAGCATTCAGTGTGAGAACAGCTCTCTCTGGGCTGGATTCGGGTATGGAGAGCTATGCCACGAAATTATCAGATTTTATTTACACTGTGCAATGTTGGGAGCTGACTTTTAGCAGAAAGCAGCTAGAAAACAGCTATCATTTTTGCAGCCATCTGGAGCCATATACCCTGATAAGAGACTTGTTTTTCAGCAGCCTACAACAGCTGAGAACACTCTGACAAACATCTTGTTTATCCCACAGAGCTTGTTTTGCTGTTTGGTGATCCCCAGCTGCATGGTGTACATGGTAAAGAGTCTTCAGCTGTGTTCCTCTGCTTGTGCTTATAAATACCCAGAATTTCGTTGCAACAAGAGAGACAATAAGGAGAGAAAAATAGTGAAGGGAGACAGTAAATGAGACTTGACCACACACCCTGTCTTGTCTTCATTCTTCAAGTCTCTTGCCCCTCCATCCCCACTCTCTCTCTTGACCAAAGCACTTAGCCCCATAAGCATGGGGCAGTATGGACAGCAACATAGTAGCCCCAAAGCATGGGGCAGTGCGGTACTCAATGTTAGTGGTGCCTAGTGTGAGGCTCCAGTAAGTGGGATACAGTGAAGGACACCATGGGAATTGGAAGCAGGCATCCTTGCTCCTGCACTGGAGAACCAGTCGACTGACAGAGCTGGCTGAATTCAGAAGTGAAACAAAGGTGATTGCAGCGAGACCAGGAAGTTATAGTAATGAAAATGGGGCAAGAAATAAGTGAGCAGATACAGATGAAAAAGGCTTTAAAGATTCAAGGAGTAAATTGCTGGTTGCTCTGAGTCAAGAGAGCCAAATACATGAACAGACAAATAAATAAATAGAAGGCTGCTCTAGGCAAAGAGCTGAACAGAAAGATAGTGTTTGTCAGTTGTATTAGATTGATTTAACTTTCAAAATGGGTGTGATTCTGAGTTGTGTAGTTATATTTTTTCCTCTGGATAAAAACCCAATGTATAGGTTTTTCTGGTTACTGGCCTAAGGAAAGTCTGATTTGGGAAAAAGGATTTTTTTATGTGTTTTCTGAAGAGGTCATTAAGGTAGTAGTTATATTTTCCAGAATTATATGTATCAGACATGACAGAGGTAGGCCTCCAGAAGACTAGATTCCAGAGAATCAAACAAAATAATTATCTTGATACTAAAATTTGTTTTGAGATTTGTATATTATAGAATACACAGCCTTGGTGAATGAATCTTCTTATCATCTGCATGTTCACTGATGCTCTGGACTTCCAGCTGGATGCAGTTAACACAGACATCAGAGGCTTATCAATTTACCCTTCCCCTCATCCCTCTTCTAATATCTCAACGCCGATATTCAGCTTGAATGAATTCAGTTAATGAAGAGTTGGCGCCCCAATTTTCTGAAGTTGGGGACTCAGGTGGTTAATATTAGGTTGTCTTTCTAGGGAAAAGTAATGGTTTTATTGGAACAGGGAGGAAGAGCTAGAATTGATTACACAGCCATAACCTATTGGTAGAAATCTGTATAATTGTTCCTAAGCTGATGCAAATTCAAGGATTTTATTGGTATAATTTCTTCTATGGAAAATTTGTGGGTACAGGGCTTAGACCTTTTACTTCTCCAACAGGGGGCTTGTGTGCTACCCTTAAAGAAGAGTGTTGCTTTTATACCAACCATTCAGGCATTAAGTCTCTTGTCTCTCGGGTTCATGCTGTTCAACAGACTGATGGCTTTTGTGCAACAATAGATCAAATGAAACCCATACAGGTCCATTATTACAGGCTGGAAATAGGGGACTCTAAAACCTCTGTCATCAAGACTGACGAGGATTAACCCCTAACTTACTTGCTAAGCTGGACAGCCAATGACAGGTAAGAGAACACTTCAAGACCCTTGCCCCTAACTGGGAGGCCTCACCATCTTAAGGGAGGCTGGGGTCATTTGTTCCAACCTAAGGCAAGCACAGTTTCTGTACGTTTTCCTAGTCTTCCCTTTTGAAAAAAATTTAAAAAGGGGGATCTGTTGGGAACTGACTTTTAGCAGAAATTTGCTAGAAAGCAGCTATCATTTTTGCAGTTATCTGGAACCATATACCCTGATAAGAGACTTGTTTTTCAACAGCCTACAACAGCTGAGCACACTCTGACAAACATCTTTATCCCACAGAGCTTGTTTTGCTGTTTGGTGATCCCCAGCTGCATCGTGTATGTGGTAAAGAGTCTTCAGCTGTGTTCCTCTGCTTGTGCTTATAAAGACCCAGAATTTCCTTGCAATAAGAAATAGTCTATATGAGACAGTAAACAAGACTTGACTACACAATCTGGTTTGTCACCATTCTTCGAGTCTCTTCCCCCTACTCTCTCTCTCTTGCTAGACCCTGACCCGAGGACTGGAGCAGCAGAGCAGTCTGGCTCATTTTGGCCCCCAAATGTGGGGCAGCTCTGGCTGGGACAGTGCAAGATAAGTGTCCTAATCTGGCTTGCTGGAGCACAAGATATAACTCTACACCTGCTAACATTTATATTTTTAGGAAATCATAAACCAAACATAAACAAAAGCTGTAGTTTTTTGTTGTTGTTTTTGCATGTGTGTTATTGACATAGAAAATGCAGATCTGAAAACTGAGACATTGATCATAGGGAAAAAGCTTTGTTGGGACAACTTACTGTTATAAATGAGGTTCTAATACAACTGCCACCCACTGTCCTAAGCCCTGTAAACCCTGGATCTGCAAATGGAGCCTTACCTAACTGTGAGACCATGGAAGAGTTACCCTCAGTTAGGCCCCAGGAGGCCTGAGAGCTGTGTTCACTGTCCAGCCTTGTGTGGTTCTTCTGCATTTTTCACATGTGGTTTGACAAGAAAGTCAAATAAAAGTGACATTGCTCAAATCATTCATCAAAACTAGATAGGATTTCTGGAATGTTCCCCTCTCAAGTTCCAAGCCTGGACATTAGCCTTGTATTTTCTTAACCTTTTCTAAACCAAAACACAGGTTTCAATAAAATCTGAAGTAGATAAGCTTTAAAAACTGTTTCCTTTATTAAAACATCAGTTACACATTTGTCACTTGACTTCCATGTGCTTCTTTTCAATCATTTTATGTTCTTGCAGCAGCTGCGCCTGTATGGGTGACAGCTACCTATTCTTCTGTGTTTTTTAAAACAATAATCAAAACAGTACCCCCCCTTCCTGAGGCACTGATCAACATCTTTTATACCTCTTCTTACAAAGCCAACAGCTGCAAAGAGAGAGAAGACACCCTTTAGAGTTACAGGTATAATGCTAAATATTTGAAAACATTTTTTTTTGATACAAGATAGACAAATAACTTGTCTAATTTCATGAGATAATTTTCTCTTCCAAGCAGTTGTCATGGAATTGAACCTTGTGGACAGCTAATGAAATCACACACTTGGCAAGGATGAACAGTAAATTTATGAGTGTAGGTTTTATATATTGATGTTTAGACTCAAGCTTCTTCCTCAATACACCTATGACTCCATCTTACTTTTGTCCCTAAGATGTCATATATCTACTTCTTAATGCTACAGGTCTTACTGCAGCACACATTTATTCTGAAGTGTCCCATTTCTCTTTTTAAATCAGATTTGTTTTTCCTTCTGACTTCTGTCCAAGTTTCCAGAATTCTCACCACAATTTCCATCAAAACCTATAGTCATTAGTGTTATACTGATATTGTGGTTGCCTTTGGAAATGTTAATAGGTTTTAGAATTGTGTTATTGACTTAGAAATGCAGATCTGAAACCTGAGACATTGATCATAGGGAAAAAGCTTTGTTGGGACAACTTACTATTGTAAATGAGGTTCTAATACAACTGCCACCCACTGCCCTAACCCCTATAAGCTCTGGAGCCTTACATAAGTTTGAGACCATGGATAAAATACAGGTTATTTTGCCTTATTCTGCCTTCTATGGGATATCACAGAACACATAAAATGTACCCTAGATTAGTCTTCAACAGTATCCAGGAATGAACAAACATACTCTGTGATACACCTGGAAACCATCAAGTGGTAATTTTACCCACAGCCTCTGGTAATTTATGGGTTGACTCAAGTCCTCTGACAACTCATACTCAGAAGTTCCAATCCTTTAGTATCCTAGACTGTGTCAGTTTTTGGAGCCAGGTATTTACAGTTAATTGACATTAAATAAGATATTTATATCAAACACTAATCTGACTTGATTGGCAGAAAATTTATTCAAAGCATTTTATGTATTTATCACCAGCCAAGGAAGAGGCTTTGTTTGCTCACATTTGTTGTCTGTAAAGTGGCTGAGCCCCCTTACAATAGCCTCTATTATATGTATAGACTATTAATATGTATAGACTCATATATACATAATCAAAGGTGTTAAAATCCTCAACAGTGAGGCATGTACAGCATTGAACAAAAAAACTGAAAAGGACACTAGAAGATAGGAGAAGACCTTCCATGTTTGTTTGTCAGCTAACTCATTAATATTTCAAAGCCATAACACTGAAAATGATCTACAGAGTCAAGGCATCTCCACAAAAAATCCCAGTGACATTCTTCTTAGGAATACAGAAAAGATACATTCCTTAAATTTTTATGACGATGAAGGCTCCAAATCAGTGAAAGCATTTCTGAGTAGAAAGAACAATGTTGGAGGGGCTACGATATCCCTTCAATTCAACCTCAGAATTATATCATAGTATACAAAAACATTAGGGCATCAGCATAGAAGCAAAAAACATCAATAGCATATAGTAGAAGGTCCTGCAATAAGCCCACAGATCTACCAATAGATTCTTGTCAGAGGTACTGTGGTTAACTTCTATTAATTTTTTTTTAGATCGAGAAACAGGTAAAGGGTAGTATGTTAGGGAAACATAAAGAACTCTTGCCAAGATGCAAACATATGAGGGAGTCTGATTAGGATATGGTGATGGTTTGGATATAAAATGTCATTAAATATAAAAAGGCTCACTTTATATAGATCTAGTTTCTGGTTCATGGCCCTAATCTGAGAATTTGTAGAAACTTAGATAGAAGTAGGTCACAGGAGCCAGATGGAATCTTTTCCCTTGTTACCTTCTCTCTATCTCTTAGCTCCAACCTACCATGAGGTAAAGGAACTGTTTTGCCACATGCTTCCATCATTGTGTTCTTCAGAAGTACGTGGGGCAGACACAGGCAGACATGGCAAATGTATAAAGTGTGCATGGGGCATGCATAGAGTGTGATGGAGCATGCATAGGGCAGACATGGGGCATTCATAAAGTGTGTATGGGGTGTGCATGGAGTATGTAACTGGTCTAGCAACTAAGGGCTGAATGGGCTAAAGCTGTTAATATAATATACTGAGTGTATCCTCTTTCACAATGTTTACATCATGTATTTGGTCTCAGTGATACAAAAGCATCCAACACAGACTTTGTAGCTCAGGAATTAATGGCAATGATTAAAAATGGGATTTCATGCTATTGGAAAACTTCAGCAAAGCAAAGCAAACAACAGAATTAAGAGACCACTACCAAGTCAGAGAATCTCATGAACAACTACTCATTTCACAGAGGGTTAATGTCCTGAAAATGTGACAGCAAATTCAAAATGCAAAGATAAGTGTCAAAGGAGAAAAATCATCCAATTAGTAAATGCATAAGGAACCAAACGTTCTTTTCCAATGAGAAAGGATGAAATGCCAATAAATACACAAAAAGCCATTAAGTCTGTTCATCCACTAGGGTAATAAGAGGTGCTGGTGAGGACACACAAAGAGGAACAGCATACACTAAAGAGGGAATGTAATGCAGAGCAGTCACATGGCAATCAATATGGACCGTCCTTACAAAACTACCCCTAGATCAAGTGTGTGATCTACAGCACTAGCCCTGGGTGAGCATGTCTGGATGTAAGTCAGCACAGCACAGAGACAGCACAGATCCATGCTTCTTCAGTCAGTATCATGGTAGCCTATGTGTCCTTAAACAGATGAGTGCACATATGGAGGTCTCTTCTGCCACAATGTGGGGGGGGGGGAGAGAAGGAGAGGGGAAAGAGCAGAAGAGAGAGGTAAAGGGAGAGGGGGAGGGGGAGGGAGAGGGGGAGGTAATGTTTTGAGTAAAGGCTACTAATGTTATCTACAGAATTTTACAGCTTTGATTTCTGTAATAACTTCACTGTTCAGATGAGCAAAATAAGGACCAGAAATTTATGACTTGATCTGGATCACCAGAAGTGACAGATTGGGAAAATATATCTTCCATTATTCTTACTGGAACCCTTTTGTTCTCGAGTCACAAATAGTTTGGTTGTTTGGCTCAGAGTATGTGGGATCTTCTACAGCTGAACAAGAAGTACCCATCCAAGAATGGAGACATTCCCTTAGGGGATAGAATACTACTTTGACTGGTTGAACTTTTTTGGGGAACATCCTAGTCCCTGTAGGAGGAGTGGTGGCAAATTCTCTGAGCCAGGGAACCTGGGGAAGGCCTCTCAGTGACTTGGGTGAGGATGGCAGTGCCTGTCTGAAGATCAGAATTTGGCCTCTGTGTGTGTGTGGAGCTTCTCTGCAGATGAAGTGGAATCCCTTCTCTATAAGGCACTTCCTCCATGTCAGGCATAGGACTCTGTCTGCCCCTGAGTAGGTCCAAATCCCTGCCAGGATCACTGCTTCTCCCTGCTCCAGTGTTCTGCCTCCATGTCTCCAGTCCTGAGCAGGTGCTGCAGGTCCTCAGGCTTACCTGGGGTGGTATATGAGAAAAGGAGGCAGCATATCAGCAGCACAGAGCAGAGAGTCCTCATGGCTGGTAGAAGGAGCACTCAGAATTCAGAGAAGTGCAGTAAGTTCTGCAGGACTGAAAGTCTCAAGAATCCTGAGGGTTGCCTGCAGTTGAGGGTGAAGCTCATTAACAGCCCTCCTGCTGTGTGCCCTGAGTGTTCCTATTCTGTCTAAACTCCACCTTCACAGTTACCTGGCAACAGCCAGGTATGCTCCTCCCCACAGTTACCTGGCAACCTCCTGGTAGGCCTGGTCCACTATAAAAGGGGCTGCTTGCTCCCTTCTCACTCTCTTAATCTCTTACCCCCTTAATCTCTTACTCTCTTACTCTTACCCTCCTATCCTCTTGTCTCTCTGTTCCCTCCCCACTTCTCTTCCTCTCTCTCTATGTGATCATGGCTGGCCTCTACTCTTTCTCTCTCTTCTTCTTCCATCTCCTTCCCCCTACCTTTGCCAAATCTCCTGAATAAACTCCACCCCCCCCTTGGAACTGTGTGGTCTGGAGTGGTCTGTTTGCTGTGGTCAGACTTCTAACAACTAACACTGAGGCCTTCCAGTGCTGTTTCTAAGTGTTCATGCCAAGCTCTGCAGGGATTTTGCTTTCATTCTGGAAACTATATATTACTGCCTCATGCCTGGATTGCTGTCTTTCTGGTTAGAGAGTCTGAATGTTCTCTCAGTGTAGCATATCTTTCTGGCCATAATGAATCAGAAAGCCTACAAGAAAGAGAAAGAAGGCTGGCAGCCCAGTGTTCCTACTGGGTAACTCAGCTGTAACCCCTCTCTCAACAGTAGCTAAGCTGACTGAGTGATGCAAATTCTTTCTTAGTAGCTGCTTTTGCACCTCTTTCTAAATTAATTAGTTAATTAGTTAATTAATTTTACATCCTGATCATGGTGTCTCTCATCTCCTCCTAGCCACACCTTTATAAATCCATTCTTCTCAAACCCCCTTCCTTTCTCATCAGTGAAAGAGAAGTTCCCCTTGGGTACCACCCTGCTTTGGCATGTCCTGTCACAGCAGGACTAAGTACATCCTTTCACTGAGAAGAGAAAAGGCAACCTAGCTAGGGGTAAGAGATCCAAAGGCAGGCAACAGAGTCAGAGACACCCCCACTCCAGTTGTTAGGGAACCCACACAAAGACCAAGCTGCACATGTAATTCAAATGTGTAGGTCCAGTCCCTGAATGTCCTTTGGTTCAGTCTCTGTGAGATCCCATGGGCTTCATTTAGTCGACTTTGCAGATTTTCTTGTGTATCCTTGACCCCCTTGGCTCCATCAGTTCTCATCCACACTTTCCAAGAAGACTCCTGAACTTCATCTAATGTTTGGCTGGGGGGTCTTATAGGATTTCAGGTCTCAGTTCAAACTTAAAATTGAAAGAATCCCACTGTCCCAGGACACATCCTGGGAGGAGCACATTCCTTAGTCAGAGGACACTTGCTGGATTAACATTCAGAGGAAGAAGGGAGAGGCTGATTAAGATTCCTCAGACCACAGGGGAGGGAACCCACCTGTGGGTGAGGAAGGTCCAGAGCATGTAGACACATTCCAGGAGAGGTGCCCAGGATGGGAGGTGGTCAGGAAGCCAGGCCCTTAATAAACCTGGGCAAATGGAAGCCACTTAGCTAACACTCATTGTTATAAAGATAATGTACGAATCTCAGTTATCTAGAGACCAGACCTGGAAAGGTTAGGCTTTGTGGTTGCCCTTGTGGATTCTGTATAAAAACTGCTCCCAGTTTTGTCTTGGGGTTCCTCTTGTCTGTGTGCAAGGGAACCCCAGAGAACTGGTTATCAATATCAATAGACCTTATATTTTTGCAGCAAATCCCCTGTCTGTGAGTGTTTCTGCAGGACCGCATCCCCTGGTTTTGAATCTTTGGGTTCAACATTCTCTGTATCTGTTTCTATCAGCTGCTGGGTAAATCTACTTAAGAGACAGCCTGGCCTTATGGCGACAGCATGGAAGATTGACAGAGACATATCCCAAGCTGGCATCTTGCGGGTGGGAGGGTTAGTGTCTCTGGACACCTGAATAGACAGCCTCAACTGAACAGCAGTGGCATGCCATTTCCACTCATGGCCGCAGGTTTAGGCTAGTTGGGAATATGGAGACTGATTTAAAAAAAAGCCAGATTAAATGCCACAGATTTAAATATCTCCCACAACACCTTTTAGTCTGAGGAAATGTCTGTTTTTGTCACTGAGGTGTTTTTCCTAGATCCAGCAAAATGCTGGATCCTGTTTAAGTAATCGGTCTGTTAGTCTATGTCTTTTTATAGGGGAATTGAGTTCATTGATGTTAAGAGATATTAAGGAAAAGTGACTGTTGCTTTCTCTTATTTTTGTTGTTAGAGGTGGAATTATGTTTGTGAGGCTATCTTCTTTTAGGTTTACTGATAGAAGATTACCTTCTTGCTTTTTCTAAGGTGTAGTTTCCCTCCTTGTGTTGGAGTTTTCCATCTATTATTTTTTTGTAGGTCTGGATTTGTTGAAAGATATTGTGTAAATTTGCGTTTGTCATGGAATGAATATCATGGTTTCTCCATCTATGTTAATTGAGAGTTTTGTTGGGTATAGTAGCCTGAGCTGTCATTTGTCTTCTCTTAGTGTTTATATGACATCTGTCTAGCATCTTCTGGCTTTTATAGTCTCTGGTGAGAAGTCTGGTATAATTCTTATACCTCTGCCTTTATATGTTACTTGACATTTTCCCCTTACTGCTTTTAATATTCTTTCTTTATTTTGTGTATTTGGTATTTTGATTATTATGTGATGGGGGTGGGAGGAATTTCTTTTCTGTTCTAGACTATTTGGAGTTCTGAAGGCTTCTGGTATGTTTATGGGTATCTCTTTCTTCCGTTTAGTTAAGTTTTCTTCTATAACTTTGTTGAAGATATTTACTGGCCCTTTAAATTGGGAATCTTTGCTCTTTTCTATAACTATTATCCTTAGGTTTGGACTTCTTATTGTGTCCTGGATTTTCTGAATGTTGGGTTAGGAGCTTTTTGCATTTTGCATTTTCTTTCATAGTTGTGTCAATGTTTTCTATGGTATCTTCTGTGTTGTGGCCTGAACTACCCCACGTTTGGGGGCCAAAATGTCAGGGACCGCTCTATCAATGTTGGAACCCACACTGCCAAAAGCCTTGGGGGATAAATTGTTAGAGCACACTGCCCCAAGCTGCTTCAGTCCGAGGGTCAGGGTTCAGCAAGAAAGAGAGTGGGGATGGACTTGAGGAATGGAGACCAGACAGAGTGTGATTCAATCCCATTTATTCTTCAGTCTCTCTTCCTAGTCCAAGTCCCAGGTCTTGAGTTTCTAGTCCCTAGTCCCTAGTCCCTAGTGCATCCAAGTTCCAAGTTCTTTCTCCAAGTGCTAAGTGCCTAATACCAAGTGTCTAATAATCTGTTGCTTTCTTCTGTCTGCCTCTCACCTTTTATATGTCTCACTTCTAAGCCAGGCCTTTAAGTCATGCCCTTAAATCACGCCTTTAAGTCTTGTCTCTAAATCTGGTCTCTAAGTCATGCCCTTAAGTCACATACCTTTAAGTCTCACACAGCCAAGGGAAAATCTTGGGTATCTAAAACAAGATGTTTGTGTGTGCTCAAATGTTGTAGGCTATTGTTAGCAAGTCTCTTGTCAGGGTATATGGCTCAAGATGACTGCAAGGATGATAGTCACCTTCTGTCGGCTCCCCACAGGTTCCCCTTTTAAAATTTTTTTTCAAAAAGGAGGGCTGGGAAAACTTATGGGAACCGTGCCTGCCTTAGGTTGGAACAAAGGACCACAGCCTCCCTTTCCCGTCTTTGGATACTCAACAGCCATTGGTTGAGCTCCTGTCTTAGGATGGTGAGGCCCCCCCTTTTAGGGGCAAGGGTCTTGAAGTGTTCTCTTACCTGTCATTGACTATCCAGCTTAGCATGTAAATTAGGGGTTAATCCACGTTAGTCTTGATGACAGAGGTTTTACAATCCCCTACTTCCAGCCTGTAATAATGGACCTGTGTGGGTTTCATTTGAATAGTATCTATCTGTTGTCATACAAAAGCCATCAGTTTGTTGAACAGCATGGACCCTAGAGACAAGAGACTTAACAATGGCTGAACAGTCAGTATAACAGCAACACTCTTTTTTAAGGGCAACACATAACTCCCTCTATCAGAGGAGTAAAAAGTATAAGCCTCTTCTATTCTGTTTACAAATGTGTTATAGCAGAATCTAAATCTATAGAAATACAGAACTGATCATAGCTCTGATCTTAACAAAACAAGTAGGGAAATCCCCATTCCTGCTCTAGTCAATGTCAAACCCCTAAAACAACTATAGTAACTGTGGTAGTGGGTTTTCTCCTGGGTCTAGATAAAGTTCCCCACTAAATCATAAGTTGGGGAACCAAGAGTTCAATAGATCCACCCTGAAGGTATGGGTGGTGATGTCTTCTTCCACATTGAGGATTTCCCAAATCAGGTTTGCTGGTTTATCTGTTCCAGATTGAAGACAATTGAGAAGCATCTTCATGTTTCCTGCAAAGAAAAAATACGCTTCTCAGGGGGTTTCTCCTCCCTGGATTTGTTATTGTTGTCTATTCGTTTAATTAGTCTTTCTTATAGCCAGCATGTGGCATCTGCAGTTTGGGAATATATGCAAACAGAACCTCTTCCCCAGATAAGCCCTGGATCTGTCCTTTCCAGGTTCCAGTTAATGGGTCTTTCCAGAGGACTGTTGCAAAATTCTTTTTGGTATCAGGATGCAAGAATCTATCTGCAGATGATTTTCCTCCAGAATCAAAAAAAAAAAATTTAAAATAAAGAGTGTACAGTGAAGGATATTTCTGGGGGATCCCTTTGTAGGGTACCATTCCCCCTTTTTAATTTTTTCAAATTGACATTTAATGGTTCGATGTGCCCTTTCTACCATACCTTGGCCCCGTGGATTATATGGAATACCCGTTTTATGTAGTATTCCCAATTTTTCACAGAATTGGTGGGAACTGGAGCTTGTATAACCTGGGCCATCATCAGTCTTTATTTGTTTAGGCACACCCAATATAGCAATTGTAGCAAGCATATGAGTGATCACATGCTTGCTTGTTTCTCCAGATTGTAATGTCGCATAAATGAAATCATTTTATGTATCTACACATACATGTATATATTTTGATTTCAAAATTCATTATGAGTAACATCCATTTCCATGGACCTCAACAGGATGAGTAATCCCTTCTTCGCTTTTTCCTAATCCTTTCCCTGGGAAAAATCCAGAGTTTACCATTTGAGCCATGATTAGTTCATTAGGGCTGCACATAATCAATCCCAACTGAGATAATAGATCTCGACCCCAGAGATTAATAGGAAGGCCCGGAATGACATAGGGTTGTATATTCCCTGTATGTCCTTCTTTATCTTTCCACTTCAGCACCTTAGAGCTTTGTTGTGGGTTTTGACTTTGGCCAATAACCCTTAAGTTGGTTAAGGTTGGGGTCAGAGGCCAGGTGGCAGGCCAATCACTTCATTTTAGGATAGTCATATCAGCTCCTATGTCAACCAAACCTTGGAATGCCTTTCCATCCAGCCATAGTGTCATCACAGGTTTCTGTTTAACTATAGGCTGTATCCAATATGCATCAGAGGAACCAAAGTCTTGATCCCCTCTCTTAGGACTCTTATATTTGTGATTAGTAGGGTATAATGGAAGTAACAATAGTTGAGCTATCCTCCTTCCTGTAGGAATGGTGACTATA
This sequence comes from Rhabdomys pumilio, assembly GCA_030674055.1. Taxonomy (NCBI): domain Eukaryota; kingdom Metazoa; phylum Chordata; class Mammalia; order Rodentia; family Muridae; genus Rhabdomys; species Rhabdomys pumilio. The sequence continues at coordinate 13,545,685 of JANHMN010000015.1, read as the reverse complement.
TTCTGAATTGCCCGAGCCATTATCTTAATCTCACTTTGATAATCATTGTCTATTACTCCAGGAAAAATTTGTAGTCTCTGCATAGTAGTACTGCTTCTTCCCACTATCAGGCCAAACACATTTGGATAGAGTGGTCCAAACACTCCAGTGGGTAAGACCTGAGGTCCCATTTCTGGGGTTAATACTATGTGAGGGGCAGAACTGAGGTCTAGTCCTGTGCTTCCTGGTGTTGCTCGACAAAGTTCTGAAATGGATTGTTGTTTGCTGGTATAAAACTGACTGTTCCATAAGCCTGTTTTGGTTTGTGTCGGTTTGGGGCCTGGAGCTGGCCCCTGTTCCCGTTTCCCTGATAATGGGAAAGGGTGTTTCCTTGTGCCAAGGAAGGACTGAGACGAGGGGGCATGTGGGAGCATGACCGGCTAGCCCACAGCCAAGAGAAATGAGGGGGAGGGGAGAAGAAAGAGACTCTGGCAGCACCCCACAGAAGAAAGGTTACTGTACTTGCTTGGTTGCTTGGGTAATTGGGTCCCATGTTGGTCAAGCCATCTTTTGTCAGGGGTGGATGTCTCAGGGTACGAGAGGCAGGTGCAGGGCTCCCAGTGAGAATCTCTGTTCTGGGCCCCAGCCATTGAGGGGGTAGGCATGCAACAGGACGAAGACTGTGGGAGTGCATGGCAACAGGTCCATGCACCGAGATTGGCCACCATCTTGGGGATCTTTGGACGCCGGCAGGATGTAGGTGGGAAATGCGTGGGTGCACGCTGAGAAGGGAGAGCTCTGGTGCCAAGCCTTACGGGAAGTATACCTGTTTAGCAGACTCAGCCAGGTTCTTGTAGACTCGTGGGTGTTTGTGGTCCATGTGGGTGCGCCAGTTGTAGGAAAAAAATATGGCTGGGGAACCACAGGGTCTCTCATGCCACGCTGTGTGTAGTTGGCTGGGAACACTCTGGGTTCCTCCAGGCTGGAAGTTAGGCCTGGTTGTTCACTAAAGGGCTCTCCATGGTTCCTCATGGCATAGTCCCAACACACGAGGAAGTCCTTGGGTTTTCAAAACTGGTTTATTGGCATGGCAGATGGTGGATGGATCTGGATGTGCCCTCCTAAAACCCATGGTGGACCTGAGTTAAATAGGGAGGGGAAGAGGAACTGGAGAGGAATGTTTAATCAGCCCTACCCTCTGGCCTTCAGGTACCTTTTTAGTATATAAATCTCTCTAGGGTCTGGGGCCTGTTTATCACACCCACCTGTGTACGTGACTGAAGGGTGAAGGTGGAATGGAGATTAGACCTCATGTCAGGCCCAACACTGTTGTCATTAATCGGTTAACAAAATCAGAAAATCATTCATCAGGCCCTTGCCTGACTGCTGCTAAGGACAAACTAGGGTCTCCCTTTGCCAGGAGTTTACTCCAAGCCTTCATGACTGCATTTTGAATTTGAGCGTATAAGCCTGGGTCATATTGCATCTGGTTATCACTAGAAGCAAATTGCCCTTCTCCTACTAAGGCATCAAAGGACCAACCATTGCCTGCCTGAATGTTTCTCCTAGATGTCTCTTTCCAATTCTCATAATACTCTGATTTCCAAATAAGATAGTCATCACCACTAAGAACTGCTCTCACTAACGTATTCCAATCGCCAGGAGTCAGCCACTCCTCTGTGGCAGACTCTAAAATGGCAAGAGTAAAGGGAGCAGTGGCACCATATTGTGATACTGAATTTTTTTTTTGGCCTGGTAATAAATATTTTAATTTTTTTGCTTTATTCTTAAGATGACAAATATGTTTCAAGTTTATTTCCTTTTTTCTTTTGCTATTTAAATACAAAGCTAAGCCACAAACAGGTACAACCAAGACATTTTTATCTCACAGTTACACCCTCCTATCTGGATCCTCCTCCAAGTCTGACCACTGACTGGGCTAGCAAAGGGTGTTGAAGACGTTCTTAGGTAGCACCATCGTGAGGCTGGGAGATGGAGTGTTGGGGACCAGGGTAGGTTCTTATACCTGGCTCATGAACCCCAGCCCCCTGGACTGAAGGTGAATGGTTAGTCCTCCCCAGGGAGGAGAAGAAAGCCAGCTACTCTTGCTCTCACAGATCAAAACTCAAGCATCATCCTGGTTCTCTGGCTTCTGAGCCTTGCTGGCTGTCAGATACCCTAGTGTCAAACACATCTGGTGCCTGATGCTCACAGGGGTCCTAGATTGACAGCTGACAGAATCTTTATGGGATAGATACCAGAGGTTCCGCCTTGACAGCAGGTAGAGAACTTCCCATGCAGCAGAATTGGGGTTGGGGACTGGGGTGTGGGCTTAGTAATTTCTGGTCCCACTACAAAACCGCACTTTTGATTAGAATAGAGCACCATCTCAATTCTTCTCTACACAAACCAACCAGCCAAGCCAAAAAGAAAAAAAAAATAACCCCAGAGGAAAAGAAAAATGCATTCATTTCACTCCTTCTAAACCTACGCACATGTTAAGTTGTTTTCTGTGGGTTTTTTTTTCATTTTTCTTTTTTTGATTTTTTAAAAATATTTTGTGTTTTTTTTATTATTTTTTAAAATAAATTCGGTGTTCACATTTCTATAAAGAACTAATGCAGTTTCAGGAGACCTGCGCTTCTCAGGCAGGAGAAGAGTGCTTTTCCCAGCCCCCCTCTAGTCTGACTGCCCACCCTGATACTTCAAGGTGCCTGGAAAAGCCTCAAGCCTGCGGAAGAGGTCTGTTCCTGGCCAGGCCTCTGAGCCCCGGGCTCAGTAAGCTTTGGAGAAAGCAGAGGGGGAAGACTAGCTTACTGTGAAACTTTGCTAAAAAATATTCATACATGTCATGTGTGCCTGTCAGGACGCTGAGGAGAACAAGAGCTTGGAGACATCCGTCCAGGCTCTACGTGGGGGTGGCAGTGCCCTCACAACAGCCTGGCCTTGGACGTGGGGTGCAGGGGTCCTGGCCTTCATCTTGGGCAGAGCCTGGCTTCCTTGTTCATGTTCAACTCCATTCTCTAAAACCTGTGCCGAGTCTTACAATGTGCGGGAAGCACAAACGTTCAGCTTGTATGCAAAAAGGTACAAAAACAACTAGAATATAAAAGTTTTGGTAATATAAAGCCATCTGTTCAAGTCCACCTTGGAAACCTGTAACAGATATTTAAATGCTACATGAAAAGGCATCTTTAATATACTTTTAAAAAACATTTGAAGTAATTAGCTAAGAATAAGTGTGTGTGTGTGTGTATGTGTGTGTGTGTGTGTGTGTGTGTGTGTGTGTGTGTAAAAATTCATTTCTTTTTGAGGGCACTTTGTCCTTTGAGGGAGGCAGGGAGGCCCTGCAGTCAGTGCTTCAGCCAGGGGTAGGCTTCAGTGGAGGCCCTACTCCGGTCCCCATAGTCGTACAGGAGCTCCTCGCCAGCTGCGATGTCGCGGGAGGCGATGAGGATGAGGTGAGGCACGCCTCAATGTCATGCAGTTTGGTCTGGCAGTTCCCACACTTACTGTGATTGATGAGTCTTCCCAGGCTGTTCGTTTCTTGAGTGGCATCCACGCAGTAGGTTTTGCTCAGATATTGGAAATAGTACATGTAGCAGCACATGGAGGGGTCCTGTGCGTATAGAGCCTCTCGTTTCTTGGCATCGGTGATTTCAGTGAGGTCCCCATGATACTCTACCACAAACTCTCCCCGGGAACACTGCTTGGTAGCAATCACACCCCTGCCTTTGCCATCAATTAGATCAATCTTCATGCCTTCTTCCTTCCCACTCTCAATCAGCTCATCTATTTTCTTCCTTTCTTTGGACTAAAGCTCAGCTTTGCTCTTCCTGAAGCTCATTCTCACAGGGTAGAAGTCTGTGAGTTTCCTATTCTGCTGTGTTTTCCCTTGAGACTTTTTCAGAGGGGCCTGCTTGCCCTTGAGGGGCTTTTTCAGGGCTTGCTTGGCAACTGCTACATTGGTAGAATCACATGATGAGGGTGGAATTTTTGGAGGTTCTGCTGTTTCGGATTTTTGGTTTGGAAAAGGCGCCAGGGGACCTCTCCTGGTATCTTTGCTCTTCTGTTCATCTGACTTCACAGTGCTCCAACATTCCCAGCGTTTCTTTTTTCTTCCCGATTCCTGTAGATTCCAGCTAATGTTTTCCCTGGGCATTTGACCTCGTGATGTGCAACTGAGTTCTCTTCCTGAAGTGGAAAGTGCATTCCAGAGTATTTGTTCGGACTCATGTAGGCATAGATCTTTGACTGCTCAGCAAACACGTTCTCCCCATAGCTGAGGGGCCTCCCCAGGCCCCTCCGCTCCACCATCTTCAGGCCCGGGGCCACAGCTGCACTGCCTCTGCATCCACCACGCAGGGCTTGCATGTCTTCCTGCCTCTAGCCATGGCCCAGCTCTGTCACCACCTGGAATCTCCCGGGAAACCCAGCTTTCCCTGAATTTTTTAATTCCTTAATAATTTGAAAATTAAACCCTGTGTGAAGTCTCCAAGCAGCCCCTTGATCATCTCTGGTCTCAGATACAGGAAAAGCCTCAGTGTCTCCCTTCTCCTGATGATCTGTGGTTAATCTTAAACTAGATGATAGTAGCTGCCTTTGGACTCCTGATTGAGGAATGCAAGGAGCCAAGGAATTTTCACAGTTTACCTCTTGAGACATCTTCCCTGTCTTTAATTTTTGTAGCTGATTAAGTCCTGATACTCTTTTTCTAATTCTATTTGTTGTTTAAGAACAGATATTTTTTCTTGTAACTCCCATCTGGGATCTATAATTACTATCTCCATTGTGGGAGCACTTGGAGGTGGAGGCACGTAGGGAGGGAGTCTTCAGAAAGAGGGCCATTCAGGGTTGTAATGTTCAGCTGCCTCTTCCTGTAAGTCACCACAATCTGGCTCTGACATATCGTTATCAAACTTTGGTTGTATTTTACATTCTAATTTCGAATAAATACATTTCTTTTTATTTTGAACATGAAAGAGCATTCGAACAACGAAACGAAAGTAGACAATTAACACATATGAGCGGCAAACAGCAAAACAAAGACAAAGAATTGAGTTCAGGCTGACTTATTTCTTGCCCCATTTTCATTAACATGACTTACCTTTCTTGAAGCGGCAGTTTACTGCAGTGATAACCTTTGTTTCACTTCTGAATTTTTGGCAGATCCTTCTTCCAGTAACGTCCCTCACTGGGTCTCTTGTTCTTGTTGCCCCACGTTGGGCACCAAAAATGTCGAGAACCACTCTGTCCCATGCTTGGGGGTTAAAATGTCAGGGACTGCTCTATCAATGTTGAAACCCACGCTGCCAAAAGCCTTGGGGGCTAAATTGTTAGAGCCTGCACTGCCCCAAGCTGCTCCTGTCAGGGTTCAGCAAGAGAGAGAGAGAGAGAGAGGGAGAGAGAGAAAGAGAGAGGACAGATGTGAAGAATGGAGACCAGACAGAGTGTGATTCAATCCCATTTATTCTTCAGTCTCTCTTCCTAGTCCACGTCCCAAGTCTTGAGTTCCTAGTCCCTAGTTCCTAGTCCCTAGTGCCTCCAAGTTCCAAGTTCTTTCTCCAAGTGCTAAGTGCCTAATTCCAAGTGTCTAATAATCTGTTGCTTTCTTCTGTCTGCCTCTCACCTTTTATATGTCTGACTTCTAAGCCAGGCCTTTAAGCCATTCCCTTAAATCACGCCTTTAAGTCTAGTCTCTAAATCTGATCTCTAAGTCACGCCCTTAAGTAGGCTATTGCAATCAAGTCTCTTGTCAGGTTATATGGCTCAAGATGGTTGCAAGGATGATAGCCGCCTTCTGTTGGCTCCCCACATCTTCTGCATATGAGATTTTCTCTTCTATCTCTTGTTTTGTGTTGGTGATGCTTGCATCTATGACTCCTGATCTTTTTTCTAGATTTTTCACCTCCATGGTAGTCTCCCTTTGTGATTTCTTTTTTGTTTCTACTTCCATTTTTAGATATTGGGTGGTTTTGTTTAACTTCATCACCTGTCTGGTTTTGTTTTCTAGTAATATGTTAAGGGATTTTTGTGTTTCCTCTTTAAGGGCTTCTACCTATTTACTTGTGTTTTCCTTTATTTCTCTAAGAGAGTTATATATGTCCTTCTTAAAGTCCTCTATTATCATCATGAGAAGTGATTTTAAATCAGAATCTTGGTTTTCTGGTGTGATGGGGTATCCAGGACTTGCTATGTTGGGAGAACTGGGTTCTGATGATGCCAAATAACCTCTGTTTCTGTTGCTTATGTTCTTGTGTTTGCCTTTATCCATCTGGTTAACTCTAGAGCTACCTGCGATCACTGCCTCTGACTGGAGCCTGTCACTCCTGTTATCTTGGCTGTGTCAGAACTCCTCTGAATCCAGCTGTCCTCATGATCCTGTGATCCTGAGATCCTGGGTGCAAGAGCTCCTGGTAGTCAGGCTGCCTGTGGGATTTTAAAATCCTATGATCTTGGGCTTCTGAGAGTTCCTGGAAGTCCAGCTTCCTCTAGGTGTTGTGAGATTGGTTGCAGGGCAATCACCCAAAGTCTGCCCAGGGCACCAACCTTTGCCAATAGGTCAGGATATGGTGTCTTTACAAGAACAGACCAGCTAGGAGTCTGCCCCAGCAGAAGGACATGCAGAAGTGGCAGGAGGGGAGTGGTATTTGGGAGGGTGGGGTTTTGGTGGGTGATGTGTCCCAAGTGCAAAGGGCTCCCAACTGCAACTCTGGGACCTCAGGTTGTATGTATGGGGGAGGTCTTACTAACCGCTATGAGTACAGAGGTTCTTCTAGGATGGGTTAGGATATGGTATCTTCTTAGGAGCATACCAACTAGGAGTCAGCCCTAGCAGAGAGGACCAGGCAGAGAGTGTGGAAGGCCCATTTCCCAATCTTACACATCATTTCATTATGTAGTACAATTTCAACAGATCAGTTTTAAAGAAACTCTGTGCAAATTCAACTAGAAGATCCCTTTTATACATCTTTTCAAAATGCCATTACAGAGATCTTTAAACATAATATAGTGCTATTCCTATTGAATAAATGCAGAAATTTTGTTTCTTAGATGGGCCTAAACTAATTTGTTGATTAACATATAAGATATGAATATTTTTTTACATTAAGGGCATAGTAAGCAGTTAAATTATCTGTAATTATTATACCAGCTAATAAAATTAACATTTTTAGGTCATAGACTACATGATCATCATTATACTATGTGCCAAATATACTTTTAAAGAGAAGATTCTATTCATTCTCCTATCAACAGTGCATTAACATAGAAAATTCTCCACATTCTTTGTAACTTCTGATAACATTAAAAGTTAACTCTGTTTGGGTAGAAAATAGCAGCTGACTGCTTCATAGTATAGTGCTTTTTTTTTTTTTTAGTGTACATATTTAAAGAGTGTTAATGGTGTGATTTGGTATTCAAATTCTTAGTGAATGTGTATAAGTCAAGGAGACAAACATTCTACCTTGTAGAGTTGACTTTTGAAAATATAAGAATGTCTTGGCTCTTACAAGTTAGCAAATATTGGGTGTAAAATACAATTGTTCTCACTGGAAATCTCACATGCCTGAGTGTGGTGTCGGGTCCTGTATAACTGTGCCTGTGTACCAGTTGATTTTCCTTTTCCTGTTTCTCCTCCCAAACCACCTTTATCTTCCTCTTCCTCAATATTTAATTATTTTCATACCAATACTTTCAGTTTTTAAAAAATTATATTTTTGTTTTTGACAAATTATGGTATGCATTAGATTACATTGTGGCATTTTCAGACAAATATTGACAATCTTTGCCAAGTCAGGACAATCAGTCCTTCAAAATTCTGCATTACAAAGTTCTGTCAGATGATCCTGGGCCAGAAGGCTGAAGACTAACACTCCAACTTCCTGATGTACAGGGGCTGTATAGGCAGGCAGCTGTCTCTACAACTTGTCTCAGTTCTGGAAGGTGAGTTAGGCTTCCTATGTTTTCAGATAATATTGTTTCTTCTCAGATTTCTGTTGAGATTGCAAGACTAGTTATAATCTCGTAGCCTACCCAGGCTATTTAGCATTGAGAGAATATATTTGAAAAGATAGCTTTCAGATAGTATACAAACTAAAACAGGGACATAACATATGGATTTATAAGCATTTTTAAGTTAAGATATATACCAGAATGTTCTATTTAATAGTCAAAGAGGATAGACTGGATGTTAGGTTTATGTTATACTTTATAATTTACAAAATAGTAATAGTTGTGTTTAATTTATATTTGAGAGGAAAAAGCCTTTTAACTCAACAAAAGGGAGAAATGTGGATTGCTGTCTATATGCAGGTGAGGGCAGGCACAAGCTAAGGTGAGAGGGTGTAATTTGGCAGTGGAAAAGAAGGCAGTCTGAGAATTTTACAGATGAGTACAGAGAGTACAGAGGGGAGAGAAGAAGGGAAGGAGAGGAAGGCATAAAATATAATTTATAGGAGAGAAAGAGGAGCCAGAATCAACCAGTCCTGGGAGTCATAATGGTTGGGAATTTCTTAGGTAGATGATTAATTAAAAAGTAGAGTGTGTTTGCCCCCATCTAGGGGCATAGCTTATGTTTATATCAATTGAGTTTTGAGTATATTATGCAGATTTCTTTTGGGTTGAGAATTTACTAATGTAAATCTGACTGATAAATCAAAATCTCTAGAGCTTGATTTTTATCTAGTTACTTTCCTCAGCAAGAGAACTGCTAGATGGGTGGTCCCTGCCTTAGGCTAGCCATGGGGACTGTGATATTGCCAGGACCAGAGAGTAGCTGGAGCTAGCATGGGATGGTGTCCTCTTTTATATTTCATGCTACACCAACTTTACTAATGTAATTGGAAAATGTTTCACATACCTGACAATTATGAAAAAGGCTTAGAGATCACATGTGAAAGTGGAGCAAAAATGAAACTACAGTAGATATCAGGAAAACAATTTCCTTTTAGATATAGCTTCCCTTTGTGGATAGAACATTTTTTGAGCTTACTTGACACCTCAAACTGGCCTTCAACTTGTGATCTCACTACTGAGTCTCCCAAGTGGTGGGATTATTAGCATGACCACCTCACAAAAGTGTTTAATTGAAATATACTTAAAATATCATAATGTAGAGAAATATAGGGGGAAATTGCCTTAAGCAATGAAATAAATTAAGCCTTAAAAAAATCTTGCCATTTGCTTCCGTGATCAGTATGGAAGACATTAAGTAACTGAAATAAGCCAAACATAGAAATAAAACAGCTAGTTTCTGGTCTTACTGCCAGTTGAATCTCAGAAGAAATCATAGAACATACAAAGACACAGAATAAAACTCTGGTGGGGTAGAGAGTGGTAAATCAAAAAGTGTATCAAAGAAAAGCAAGTATAAGATGTATAGGATACATAATTCCTGATGTATAATTGTGTTGCCTTGAAGATGTTTGATAAGATTTTGATAGGAAAGTTAATTTTGAGTGTTCTTATTTTACTATCTTCCAAAGGATATATACTTCGATGAAATAGCAGGTTTGTTAATTTCCTGGGCTCCAGCAAAATTTTCAGGATGCAAAAAAGTAGTAATTCTAGTGTTGAAAATGAAAACCTAAATTGAGCTTAGCAGTAGATTTGAGCCAATGGGAAAGATTCCATGAACTTCAAATCAGCTCCATTGAGGTTATGTAGTTCAAATGACAGAAGAAGGTAGCCTCACAAGCTCCTCAGGATGGAAGGGAGAGCCCAGAGCCAGACAATGGTCAGCAGACCCCATGCAACTTGCCTCTCTCTGAAGTTCTTTTAACTGGACAATTTCTTGAGTGTATAATCACCTTACTTTTATATCATTTCTTACTAACCCTGCTTCTTGCTGTTTGGCAGTAACATTCATTTTTTTCAATGATGACTTTAAGTTTGACTTTTATGCTATTGATATCTTCTATCTCTGTAGACAACATGTTATTATACTGCGTGTAGTGTTGTATATACTCTAACTGTACAATACTGTATATAATGCATTTCATGGCTCATTTGTATTTAATTTATGTGGTTGTGTTCCTTGTGTGCATTTGGTCCTTGATATTTGTCACTATTGGTTGCCTGCTTATGTGAAAAGCATGCCTGGTATAAGTGAATGTATTCTAAAATATTATTTTGTTACCCAATCTTTAGCTATGAGATCATTATAATAGTCATCCCAAATAGATTAGAATCCTGCTAGAAATCATCTTCTAGAAAAAGAAAAGTGTGAAACCCATAGAGCAGCCAGAGAAGGAACTTACCTCCCAGAGAAAGACTTGCAACTTGCCATATGGTCTTGAGATGATACGATGACAGTGAGTCCACATCTTGGCCTGACCTTCTGTTTACCACACTCTGTGCTAAACTTTCCGTCAGTATCAGGATCTCAGATGCGGACTAGAGTGTGGTGGGAGTTAATGATCTATTTGTTGTTCTTCCTAATATGGCCATATCAAATATGGCCTTTTCCCTGCTTTTCACTACAAATTATATGATTTTCTATTCAATATTTTATTTACTTACATTTCAAATGTCATCCCTTTCCCAGTTTCCCCTCCAGAAACCTCCTATTGAGTCTTCACTCCCCATGCTTCTATGAGGGTGCTCCCCCATTCACCCATCCACTACCATCCACCCCCGCCCTGGCATTTTCTAACAATGGGACATGGGCCCTTCCCAGGAACAAGGGCCTTTCCTTCCATTGATGTGCCACAAGGTCGTCCTCTGTTACATTTGCAGCTGGAGGTATGGGTTGCTCCATGTGTACTCTTTGGTTGGTGGTTTAGTCCCTGAGAGCTCTAGGGGGTCTTCTTGGTTGACATTGTTGTTCTTCCTATGGGGTTGCAACCCCCTTCAGCTCCTTCTGTTCTTTCTCTAACTCCTCCATTGAAGTCCCTGTGCTCAGCCCAATGGTTGTCTGTGAGCATCCCTATTTGTATTGGTCAGGTTCTGGCAGATCCTCTCAGGAGATAGCTATACCAGGCTCCTGTCAGCAAGCACTTCTTGGCACCAGTAATAGTGTCTGGGTTTGGTGTTTGTATATGGGATGGTTCCCCAGATGCAGCAGTCTATGGATGGCCTTTCCTTCAGTCTCTGCTCACTACTTTGTCTTTGTACTTCCTTTAGACAGATGCAATTTTGGGTTAAGAAATTGGAGATGAGTGGGTGGCCCCATCCTCAACTGTAGGCCTTGCCTAACCTCTGCAAATGGTCTTTAAAGGTTCTCTCTCCCCTTTGTTGGGCATTTCAGCTACTCTTTTCCTTATTGTGCCCTGGGAATCTCTTGCTTTCCTGATATCTGGGAGTTGCTAGTGGTACCCCCCAGTTCCCTATGCCCCATTGGTACATACCTCTGTTCAAATTCCTTACCAGTATATCAACCCAGTCTCCTTGCATACCTGATCCTGTCCCGTTTTTTCCCCTTCCTGTTCCTCTCTTGCTCCTAAGTCCCTCTCATCCTCTGTCTCCCATGAGTATTTTGTTCCCCCTTCTAAGAAGAACTGAAGCATCCACACTTTGGTCTTCCTTCTTGAGCTTCATAAGGTCTCTATCTTAAGTATCCTGAGCTAATATCCACTTTCCAGTGAGTGCATGCCATGTGTGTTCTTTTGTGACTGGGTTACCTCACTCAGGATGATATTTTCTAGTTCCATCCATTTGCATAAGAATTTCATGAAGTCCTCATTTTTAATAGCTGAGTAGTACTCCATTATATAAATGGACCACATTTTCTGTATCCATTCCTCTGTGGAAGGACATCTAGGTTCTTTCCAGCTTCTAGCTATTATAAGTAAGGCTGCTATGAACAAAGTAGAGCATATGTTCTAGTTATATGTTGAGGAATCTTTTCAGTATATGTCCAGGAGTGGTATAGCTGGGTCCTCAGATAGTCTATGTCCAATTTTCTGAGGAAAATGCTGTCCCCCCATCCCCCAATGGATGGTTTTAGCTCCTTTGTCAAAGATCAGGTGATCATAGGTGTGTGGGTTTATTTCTGTGTCTGCAATTCTATTCCATTGATCTACCTGCCTGTCTCTGTAGCAATACCATGTAATTTTTTATCATTATTGCTTTGTAATACAGCTTGAGGTCAGAGATTGTGATTCCTCAAGAAGTTCTTTTATTGTTGAGAATAGTCTGCACTATTCTGGGTTTTTGTTGTTCTAAATGAATTTGCAAATTGTACTTTCTACTGCTTTGAAGAATTGAGTTGGAAATTTGATGGTGATTGCATTGAATCTGTAGAATGCTTTCGGCAAGATGGATATTTTTACTGTATTAATCCTGCCAATTCATGAGCATGGGAGATCTTTTCATCTGTTGAGATCTTCTTCCATTTCTTTCTTCAGAGTCCTCCAATTCTTGTCATCGAGATCTTTCACTTGCTTGGTTAGAATAACACCAAAGTATTTTATATTATTTGTGACTATTGTGAAGGGTGTCATTTCCCTAATTTTTTTCAGTCTGTTTATCCTTTGAGTAGAGGAAGGCTACTTATTTGTTTGAGTTAATTTTAAAAAGTTTTAAAATTTTAAAAAGTTTTAAAAAAACTTTGCTGAAGTTGTTTATCAGGTTTAGGAGTTCTCTGGTGGAAGTTTTGTGGTCACTTAGGTATACTATCATATCATCTGCAAATAGTGATATTTTGACTTCTTTATTTTCCAATTTGTATCCCTGTGACCTCCATTTGTTGTCTAAGTGCTCTAGCTAGGACTTCAAGTACTATACTGTTTCCATGATCTGTCCATTGATGAGAGTGGGGTTTTGAAGTCTCTAACTATTATTGTATGAGGTACAATGTGTGTTTTAGCTTTAGTGAAGTTTCTTTTATGAATGTGGGTGCCCTTGCATTTGGAGCCTAGATGATCAGAATTGAGTATATCTTGGTAGATTTTTCCTTTGACAAGTATGAATTGTCCTTCCTTATCTTGTTTGATAACTTTTAGTTGAAAGTTGATTATATTCGATGTTAGTATGGCTACTCCAGATTGTTTCTTTGGATTATTTGCTTTGAGGTAGTGTCTGTCTTTGTCAGTTGAGGTATGTTTCCCATATGCAACAAAATGCTGGGTCCTGTTTAAATATCCTGTGTGTTAGTGTATGTCTTTTTATTGAGGAATTAAGTGCATTGATGTTAATAGATATTAAGGAAAAGTGATTGCTGCTTCCTGTTATTTTTGTTGTTAGAGTTGGAATTACATTTGTGTGGGTATCGTCTTTTGGGTTTGTTGAAAGAAAATTATTTTCTTGTTTTTTTTTTTTTTTTTTTTTTTTTTTTTTTTTTTTTTTTTTTTTTTTAGGGTGTCACTTTCCTCCTTGTGTTGAAGTTTTTCATCTATTATTTTTGTAGGGTTGGATTTGTGGAAAGATATTGTGTAAATTTGAGTTTATCATGGAATGAATATCTTGGTTTCTCCATCTATGTTAATTGAGAGTTTTGTTGGGTATAGTATCCTGAGCTGTCATTTGTATGACATTACCTAGGATCTTCTGACTTTTAGAGTCTGTGGTCAGAAGTCTGTTGTATTTCTGATACATATATCTTCATATGTTACTTACCTTTTTCCCTTACTGCTTTTAATATTTTTTCTTTGTTTTGTGCATTTGGTGTTTTCATTATTACGTGACAGGAGAAATTTCTTTTCTGGTTCAGTCAATTTGGAGTTCTGTCAGCTTCCTGTATATTTATGGACATGTCTTTCTTCAATTTAAGGACATTTTCTTCAATAATTTTGTTGAACTATTTACTGGTCCTTTAAATTGGGAATCTTCACTCTTTTCTATACCTATTATCCTTAGATTTGGTCTTCTCATTTGTCCTGGATGTTTTGGGTTAGAACTTTTTTGAATTTTTCATTTCCTTTGACTGTTGTATCAGTGTTTTCTATGATATCTTCTTCCTTTGAGATTTTTTCATCTATCTCTTGTATTCTGCTGCATCTATGACTTATGATCTTTTTTCTGTTTTATATCTCCAGGGTTGTCTCCATTTGTGATTTTTTTTTATTGTTTTCTATTTTCATTTTTAGATCTGAGATGGTTCTTCCAATCCCTACACTTGTTCAATTTTTGTCTCCCTGTAATTATTTAAGAGATATTTGTGTTTCCTCTTTAAGGGCTTCTAGCTGTTTACCTGTGCACTCCTAAATTTCTCTAAGAGAGTTATTTCAGTCCTTCCCTAAAGTCCTCTATCATCATCATGAGATGTGATTTTAAAACTGAATTTCAGTTTTCCAGTGTGTTGGGGTATGTAGGACTTGCTGTAGTGGTAGAACTGGGTTCTGTTATTCCAAGTAGCCTTGGTTTCTGTTGCTTAAGTTCTTGTGCTTGCTTCTCTCCATCTGGTTATCTCTGGTGTTAGTTGGTCTTGCTGTCTCTGAATGAAGCCTGTCCCTCCTGTGAGACTGTGATCTTAGGTGTGTCAGCACTCCTGGGAGAACAGTTCTCTCAAGGCCAGATTAGGGTGTAAAAGGCTATGTCATAGGGCTAGCTGCAAGGCACTGATAGAAACCAGAAGATTTCTGTCCCCAGCTGCTCCAAGGTTCCTGTGCTTCGTGGTTTCCTGGGGTCCCTCTTTGTCCAGTTATGGGTCAAGAGTGGTGGTCTTACCTGTGAACTTAGGAGTGACAGCACTCCTGCAAGACCACCTCTCTCTGGGCAGGATTTGGATATGAAGAGTTGCTCCACTTAATTAAATGATTTTATTTATACTGTGCAAGATAAGTGTCCTAACCTGGCTTGGTGGGGCATAAGATATGACTCCACACCTGCTAACATCCATATTTTTAGTTAAACATAAACCAAAGCTGTAGTTTAGAGGAGGGTTGCTTCCAGAGTGTTTTGTTGGAAGATGTTATAGACCAACTCTGAATGCCTGGGAAAATATGTTTTGGAAAATATTCATTTTTTTCTCTTCATCAGGTTTGGGACATGAAGAGCATGAGAACCAAGGGTTCATACTCTCTGATTTCAGAGACAGAAGGCAAGGCACCACATTTAGAAACACACTGGAAAGGACCAGGTTGACAGAAGGCCAGTGTAACAAACCAGAACAAAAGGAACTAGAACTTTTTTGAGTTCTATATGTTAATTACTATCTACTGCAAGAAGTGTCTTGATGCAGTATATGAGATGTACTGATCTACAGATATAGTAATGTGTCCATAAGTGGCATTTTATTAATATGTTAATTTAATAAAATGACTATGGTAGTTTTTCCCCTATTGTATATGATCTATCTAGTATCATGTTCTTGGCCATATTATCACTATCAGGTATGATTGCCACATCAAGAAGGAGGTTTTGAATAGAATAAATAGGTGGTTGGACACACTCATAACATTAGTGATACTATTGCACCAGTGGGTAAACTGTGCAGGCAGATCACTGCTGTAGCTTGCAGGTTGCTCACAACTGCGTGAGATTGATGATTATTTTCTTCTCTGCTAGCAGACACAGCACCTTCTGTACTATGAACACCAGACTGTAGGGTGTTCTAGTTGAGCACCAGCTCAGTTTCTCAATGTTCAATAGTGTAAAAATGTGATGCCTTAATTCTTTGGCAATACGGGCCAGAGTGGAATTATCAACCACGTCCAGACCACATGCTCAGTAATAGTTGCCTAACACGAAATAGACTCCATGCCCTCTCTCTCTCTCTCTCTCTCTCTCTCTCTCTCTCTCTCTCTCTCTCTCTGGTACAAATGTATGTGTGTGCACAGTTTCATTTGTTTTTGTTTTGTTTAAGATAGTGAATTAAGTAGAATGTGAATCAAAGTCATTAGGATGTACCTGGAGTTGGGGGAAGGGAAAGAATGTAGTCAAAATATATTGTATGAAGAACCAAACAGCAAAAATAGTTTGTGTGTGTGTGTGTGTGTGTGTGTGTGTGTGTGTGTGTGTGTGTGGTATTGACTAAAAAATATGCTGATTTAAAAATCAAGGCATTATCCCTAGGGAAAAAGCTTTGTTGGGATAACTTACTGTTATGAATGAGGTTCTAGTGAAACTGTCATCTACTGCCCTAAAACAAGTAATCCCTCAATCTGCAAATGGAGCCTTACTTAACTGGAAAACCATGGAAGAATTACTCTCTATTAGACCCCAGGAGGCCTGAGAGCTGTGTTCGCTGTCCAGTCTTGTGTGGTTCTACTACGCTGCTTACATGTGGTTTGACAACAAAGTCAAATAAGAGTGACATTGCTCCAATCATTCCTCAGGACTAGGCAGGATTTCTGGAATGTTCTACTCTCAAGTTCCCAGCCTGGACATTAGCCTTGCATTTTCTTAACCCTTTCTAAACCAAAACACAGGTTTCAATAGGATCTGAAGTAGATAAGTTTAAAAACTGTTCCCTTTATTAAAACATCAATTACACATCTGTCACTTGACTTCCATGTGCTTCCTTTCAGTCATTATTTGATCCTGCAGCAGTTTGGCCACTGTGGGAAACAGGTACCTATTTTTTTGTGTTTAAATAAACACGCTTGGTAACAATATCCGTTTCTCTTGTGGCACCGATCCATTTGTTTTTCGTTATTTTTTACAAACGCAACAGCTGCAAGGAGAGAACAGATAGCTTTTAGAGTCATAGCTATAATGCCAAATATTTGAGAACATTTTTGGGGATATAAGATAGATAGATGGCATGTCTATTTTCATGGTATAATTTTTTTCCAAGCAATTGTCATAAAATTGAACCTTGTGGACAGCTAATGAAACCACACACTTGGCAAGGATGAGCAACAGATTTATGAGTGTAGCTTTTGTGTGTGTGTGTGTGTGTGTGTGTGTGTGTGTGTGTATTGTTTTGCTTTTTAGGTTTTTTGAGACAGGGTTTCTCTGTGTAGCCTTGGCTGTCCTGAAACTCACTCTGTAGACCAGGCTGGCTTCCAATTCAAAAATCAGCCTGCTTCTGCCTCCCAAGTGCTGAGATCAGAGGCATACGCCACCACTGCCTGGTCAAGTGTAGTTTTTATGTTGGATGTTTAGACTCAAGCTTCTTCCCCAATACACCTTCTACTCTATTTTACTGTTGTCCCTAATACATCATATACTTTATTTCTTAATGCTACAGGTCTTACTGCAGTACACACTTATTCTGAAGTGCCCAATTTCTTCTTTTTAGTCAGATTGATTCTTCTGACTCCAGTCCAAGTTTACAGACTTCTCATCACAATTTCCTTCAAAACATATAGTCATTATTGTTATACTGATATTGTGGTTGCCTTCAGAAAATTTCACAGGTTTCAGAAATTGGTATTTACACTGACTTCTGTGGGATATCTCAGAATACATAGAATGCATCCTAGATTAGTCTTTAACACTATCCAGGATAGAACAGAATTACCCTGTGATACACGTAGTAACCATCAAGTGGTAATTTTACCCACATCTTCTGGTAATTTAAGGGCTGACTCAAGTCCTCTGAAAATTCCTGCTCAGAAGTTCCAATCTTTTAGTATCCTAGACTGTGATCCTTTTTGGAGAGAGTCTGTTACAGTAATTGACATTAAATGAGGTATTTATATCAAACACTAATCTGAATTGATTGGCAGAAAAAAATATACAAAACATTTTGTACATTTATTACCACCTAAGAGAAGAGGCTTTGTTTGTTCAAGTTTGTTCTCTGTAAAGTTGCTGAGGCCCCTTGCAATAACCACTAAAATTTGTATAGACTCAGATATACTTAATCAAAGATTAAAAAAACCATGACAGTGAGAGCTCTACAGCATTAAAGAAAGAAACTGAAAAAGACACTAGAAGATAGAAAAATCTTCCTTGTTTGTGTGTCAC
>JANHMN010000015.1:13507812-13527900 GCA_030674055.1 Rhabdomys pumilio | reverse complement strand
ACCTCAGAGCTGTATCATAGCATACAGATACAGTATGGCATTGGGACAGAAGCAAAAAGCAAACAAACATACAAACAAACAAACAAACAACAAACAAACCATCAATAGCATAAAGTAGAAGGCCTTGAAGTGAGCCCACATAGCTATCAATGATCTCTTGTGAGAGGTACTGTGGTTAATCTCTACTGTTAATTTGGTTAGATTGAGAAGCAGCTAGACAGGTAGCAACCTAGAGAACTCCTGTCAAGATATAACCATACAAGGGTGTTTGAGTCAGAGATGGTGATGGTTTGGATATAAAATGTCAGGAAACATAAAAAGGCTCACATTTTGTAGATCTGGTTTCTGGTTCAAGGCCCTAATTTTTAAATTTTTAGGAGGTTTAGGGGAAGTAGGTCACAGGGGGGAGATGGAATCTTTACCCTTGCCTGTTCCTCTTTATCTCCTAGCTCCTTCCTGTCATAAGGTAAATGAACTTCAACTTCTTTGCCACAAGCCCCAACCACTGTGTTCTATGACAGTACATGGGGTGTGCATGGGACATGTATAGGACAAACATGGGAACAGCATGAAGTGGCCTTCAGAGTTTCATAGAGACCTAAAGGACACACCTACATCTACACATACACACACACACACACACACACACACACACACACACACACACACACACACAGAGAGAGAGGGGGGGGAGGAGAGGAATGTAAAGGGATATG
This sequence comes from Rhabdomys pumilio, assembly GCA_030674055.1. Classification (NCBI taxonomy): domain Eukaryota; kingdom Metazoa; phylum Chordata; class Mammalia; order Rodentia; family Muridae; genus Rhabdomys; species Rhabdomys pumilio. The sequence goes on along the minus strand of JANHMN010000015.1, from coordinate 13,527,184 downwards.
GTGGTCTGGTTTATCATTTGCTTATTTCTCAAAGTTGATGAGTCATTTTGCAGTACGGCATGGGAAGAATCTCAGAATACCCTCTTAATGCTTTTCACCTTCCCCATATAAGGAGTTTACCTGTGAGCCTGACTTACTCTATTCTCACAAATGCAGCAGCCCATGGCTGTGGGTGTCTGCTGCAAGTATACATTGGGTTTGTTTGGAGATGCTTCTGTTTGTTCTGCTGAGCAGTAGACAAATCACTTGCATCAACACTGTGTCTGCCCTTAGGACAACTAAAGGCCCCGATGATGCTCTCTCTGGGTGTATCAGGGCTCACAGACACACAAACACACTACATACACACCCATCATTATAAGTGCTCACAGACACATCCAGAGAGAGAGTATCACTGGTGTACACACACTCTCTCTTTTTGTCACACGCCCAGCATCAGCATTTCTCACAGACACACCTAGAGAGTGCATTGTTGGTACACACATGTTGTGGGAGATGTTTAAATTGGCAGCATTCAATCTGACTTGTCTTAATCAGCTGCCATATTTCCAACTAGCCTAGGCCATGGCCAGGAGCTGTGGAGGCTACTACTGCTGCTGCTGCTCAGTCCAGGCTGTCTGCTCAGGCGACCAGAGACACTGGCCCAGCCACCCATGAGACATCAGCGTGGGAGATGGCTCTGCCAATCTTCCACTCTGTCTACACATGGCTGGGCTGAGCCCAGACCATGCTGCCATCCACGCAGTACCCTGTAGGAATTAGACTCTAATGCTTACTGATTGACCAAAGGCTTTATATATTTGGTAATGCTCAACAAACAAGATGCTCACATAATTAGAGGTGTTGCCCAATTAACTAACCTAGATATCAGTTGTTACCCAGGACTACTTTCAGTCCAAGCATGGTTCTCCATCCTCCTACATATCTGTCTCCCTCCTCTTCTTCCTCTCTTTACTCCTCCTCTTCCTCTCCTTACTACTCCCACCTTAGCTCCTCCCATCTTCTGGGGATTTCCCACTACACACACATACACACATACACACATAGAAAGAGAAGAGAAGAGAAGAGAAGAGAAGAGAAGAGGAGAGGAGAGGAGAGGAGAGGAGAGGAGAGGAGAGAAGAGAAGAGAAGAGAAGAGAAGAGAAGAGAAGAGAAGAGAAGAGAAGAGAGAGAATGCTTTGAGAAAGGACTAATAATGTTATCCATAGAATTTTTCAGCTTCAATTTCTGTAATAACTTCACTGTTCAGATGAGCAAAATAAGGACCAGAAACTTGTGACTTAATCTGGATCAACAGAAGTGACAGATTGGGAAAACATATCTTTCATTTTTCTTACTGGAACCCATTTGCTCCAGAGTCAGAGATAGTTTGGTTGCTTTCATACAGAATACATGGGATCTATGGCTCCACAAGAAGCACCCATCCAAGAATGGAGACATTCCCTTAGGGAATAGAATACCACCCTATCTCCTTGAACAAATTTTGAGGAAGTCACAGTCCCTATTGGAGGAGTGGTGGCACAGTCCCTGAGCCAGGGAACCTGGGGAAGGCCTCTCAGTGACTTGGGTGAGGATGGCAGTGCCTGTCTGAGGATCAGAAGCTGGCCTCTGTGTGTGTGAGGAGCTTCTCTGCAGATGAAATGGAATCCCTTCTCTACAAGGCCCTTTCTCCATGTCAGGCATAGGACTCTGTCTGCCCCTGAGTAGGTCCAAATCCCAGCCAGGATCACTGTTTCTCCCTGCTCCAGTGTTCTGCCTCCATGTCTCCAGTCCTGAGCAGGTGCTGCAGGTCCTCAGGCTTACCTGGGGTAGTATATGAGAAAAGGAGGCAGCATATCAGCAGCACAGAGCAGAGAGTCCTCATGGCTGGTAGAAGGAGCACTGAGACTCCAGAGAGGGTCAGTAAGTCCTGCAGGACTGAAAGTCTCAAGAATCCTGAGGGTTGCCTGCAGCTGAGGGTGAAGCTCATTAACTTGCCCTCCTGCTGTGTGTCCTGAGGCCTTTCAGTGCTGTTGATAGGTGTTCATGCCAAGCTCTGCAGGGATTTTGCTGGGAGCTCTATTTTACTGCCTCTTGCCTGGATTGCTCGCTCTTTCTTTCTTTCTTTCTTTCTTTCTTTCTTTCTTTCTTTCTTGACTTTTTTAACTTTTGTTTTCTAAATTGGATGTTATATTTACATTTCAGATTTTATCCCCTTACCCCACTTCCCCCCACCACCCAGAAACCTCCTATCCCATCCTCCCTCCTCATGCTTCTATGAGGCTATGCCCCCACCTACCCCCCACTCCCACCTTCCCACCATCACATTCCCCCTCCCACTCGGTGTTCATCCTTCAAGGGACCAAGGATCTCCTCTCCCACCTATGCCCGACAAGGCCATCCTCCCCAACATACACAGCTGCAGTCATGGGTCTCTCTCTATGTGCTCCCAGGCTGGTGGTTTAGATCCTGGGAAGCTGGTTGGTTGGTATTGTTGCTCTTCTCATGGGGTCACAAACCTTTTCTGCTCCTTCAGTCTTCTCTCTGAATTGGGAAACCCTTGATCAGATCAGTGGTTAGCTGTGAGCATTGTCCTCTGAATGTGTCAGTCTCTGATAGACCTCTAAGGAGACAGCTGTATCAGGTTCTTGTCAGCATGCACTTCCAGCCATCCACATCAGTGTCTAGCTTAGGTGACTGTATATGGGATAGACAACCAGGTGGAATGGTCTCCAAATGGCCCCTCCTTCAGTTTCTGCCCCACGTTTTGTTTCCACATTTGCTTCCTTGAGTATTTTTGTTACTCCTTCTAAGAAGGATGGAGGCATCCACACTTGGTCTTCCTTCCTCATGAGCTTCATGTGGTCTGTGAGTTGAGTCTTCCAAGCTTCTGGGCTAACATCCGCTTATCAGTGAGTAAATACCATGTGTGTTCTTTTGTCATTGGGTTAACTCATTCAGGATGATAATTTCTAGTTCCATCCATTTACCTAAGAATTTCTCGAATTCATTGTTTTTAATAGCTGAGTAGTACTCCATTGTGTAAATATACCACAATTTTTGTATCCATTCCTCTGTTGGGGGACATCTGGGTTCTTTCCAGCTTCTGGCTATTATAAATAAGGCTACTATGAACATAGTGGAGCATATGTCTTTGTTATATGTTAGAGCATCTTCTGGGTATATGCCCAGGAGTGGTATAGCTGGATCCTCAGGTTGTGCTATGCCCAGTTTTCTGAGGAACCGCCAGACTGATTTCCAGAGTGGTTGTACCAGCTTGTAATCCCACCAACAATGGAGTAGTGTTCCTCTTTCTCCGAATCCTCGCCAGCATCTACTATCACCTGAATTTTTCATCTTAGCCATTCTGACTGGTGTGAGGTGGTAGCTCAGGGTTGTTTTGATTTGCATTTCCCTGATGACTAAGGATGTTGAGCATTTCTTAAGGTGCTTCTCAGCCATTCAAGTTTCCTCAGTTGAGAATTCTTTGTTTAGCTCTGTACTCCATTTTTACTAGGGTTATTTGGTTGTCTGGAGTATAATTTCTTGAGTTCTTTATATATCTTGGATATTAGCCCTCTATCGGATGTAGGGTTGGTAAAGATCTTTTTCCAATCTGTTGGTTGCCATTTTGTCTTATTGACAATGTCCTTTGTATCTTTCAGGTTAGAGAATCTGAATGTTCTCTAACAATGTAGCATATGCTAGTAGTATATTTCTGGTCATAATGAATCAGAAATCCTACAGTAAGAAAGAGGAAGAAGCCTGGCAGCCTAGTGTTCCTACAGGGTAGCTCAGCTGTAACTCCTCTCAACAGAAGCTAAGCTGATTGAGGGATGAGAGTTCTTTCTCAGTAGCAGCTGTTACCCCTCTTTTTAAATTAATTAAAAAGATATTCTGTACCAGCAGGACTAAGCACATCCTCTTTCACTGACAGCAGACAGTGCAGCCCAGCTAGAGGAAAGGAATCCAAAGGCAGGCAACAGAATCAGAGACACCCCCACTCCAATTGTTTGAAGATCCAAATGAAAACCAAGGTGCACATCTAATAAACATGTAGGGGTCCTAGGTCCAGTCTATGCATGCTCTTTGGTGGATGGTTCAGTCTCTGTGAGTTCCCATGGGCCCAGGTTAGTTGACTTTGTAGGTTTTGTTTAGTATATCCTTGACCTCCTTGACTCCATCAATTCTCATCCTCGCTCTTCTATAAGACTCCTGAACTTCATGTAATGCTTGGCTGTGGATCTCTGCATCTGCTTCTATCAGCTGCTGGGCAAAGCCACTTAAGAGACAGTTCTGCTCAGCTCCTGTCTGCAAGCATAGCAGAGTATCATGAATAGTGTCAGGAGTTGGCTCTCTCACATTGGATGAGTCTCAAGTTGGGCCAGTCATTGGTTGGCCATTTGCTCACTGTCTGCTCCCTCCTAATCCCTGTGCATAGTGTAGGTAGGAGAATTTTGAGTTGAAGGTTTTGTGGATGTGTTGATGTTCCCCTTCCTGTGCTGGAAGTCCTACTTGGCTACAGGAAGTGGCAATTTCTATTGCTATATCCTGTTGAGGCCCATACTGCCCGGCTTGGTGGCCACTGTGTTGCTGACCGTTCTGCCCCACGCTTTGGGGCCAAAATGTCACAGACTGCTTTGCTGCTCCGGTTCGCGGGTTGGACCCTAGCAAGAGACTTGAAGAATGGAGGCAAGACAGGGTGTGTGATCAAGTCCAGTTTCTCATTTATTGTCTCTCTTTATTTCTCTCTTATTGTCTCCCTTCTCTCTTATTGTTTCTCTTTTCTCTTCTTTGAGGGGAAGTCCGGGGTATTTATAGGCTTTTGCCACATGCCTTGTAGGTGCGTGGATATCACGTGCCTTGCAGGTGTGGATATGACATAAGCCTTACAGGTGTGGATAGCATGTGCACTGTGTGCCTTGTAGCTGTGGGCACTAAACAGCAAAACAAGATATGTGGGATAAACAAGATATTTTTTGGAGTGTGCTCAGCTATTGTAGGCTATTGAAAACCAAGTCTCATGTCAGAGTATATGGCTTGAGATGGTTGCAAAGCTGATAGCCACTTTCTGTTACAAGTTGGCCCCCAACAATATCCCTGAAAGCTAGGAGTCTTAACTAGGGTCACCTCCATAGTTTCCCAGTAACTGTCCCTGTCCTGGGTCTCTGGCTATCCCCAAGGACTCGTCCTTCTAATTTTCATTGTAACTCCCAGTCCTGTCATTCCTCCCGACACCTGATCACTACCCCTTCCCCCTCCTCACTTCCTTTCCCAACCAGTTGTCTTTCTCTATCAATATCCAAAGTCTATTTTATTTCCTGTTCTGAGAAAGGTTCAGCCATGTCAGGAGCCATAATGGGACAAGCTAATAATTAGCAGATGATCATCTTGAAATGCTTGCCTCGGATTATTATATAATCTTTGACGAGTGTGCCCCATTAGCAAGGCCGTGGGGGGCCGTAATTTTAGGAAAGATTCCTGCTATTAATATGCTTTTCCTATTATTATTATTAAACATATGTAACAATCACTAAGCAATAGCACACCCCTTTGGAGCAGATCTCTGTAGATCCACGAAGATGTCCTGTCTTGTAGTGATGCTATAAAAACAAATAGATGACTTCTTAAGTCTTTATAATGATCATATATGAATTCCTAAAATTATATCAATGATTATTAAGCTCTTTTAAACGGGACTGCTATTAGGTCCCTCAGGCATAGTCGAAACTGCAATGAGAACTCTGCCAGTCTCCTGAGTGTTATCAGTTAATTGCCCAAGTAAATAACCAGGCTTTCTCCTGCTCAGAGCACATTCCAAGAAGTCGTAAAACAATTAACCAAGGTCACTAAAAAGGAATTCACAATTTATTATAGGTACCAGGACAGAAGAGAAAATATTGCCTGGCTTTACCTATACAAAACTTCACTAGTTTCTTAAGTTATAGTTTCAAACTTTCAGCGAACCTGTGGAGCTAGACAGGTGATGAATGTCTAGCTAGATAATTACTCCTAATGGATATGCATGTAAACATTCTCTGTTGTAAACTTCTATTTCAATTTATGATTTGAATTTTGGTGTGAACTTGTGATGAACTTTGTAACATGTGAGCATGTACTCTGAAAGATGTATAAGTTCTGATGACAAAGAGATGAGAGTTAGAATAGTGAATTAGATAGAAGAGTTAGTATAGTTTGATATAGAATAGAGCTAGAATAGAGAGAATAGAAGATAGAATAGAGATAGCATAAAGTTTTTCCTTTTCCCAAATAGAATAGAAGTCCCCATCCCCCCACCCCCAGGACCTTTCTGCTTTTTCCCTTAGGTAGGAAACTTTTTACACTTAGTAATAAACTCTACATAATAACTTTTCTAAGTGTCTTTTCTTCCTGCAACCTCAGACTAATAGAGCTCAGCAGTTCCTGCTGAGAAAGAACAAAGGCCACGTTGCCTAATCCTCTGCTGTTAGGCTATAGGTGTTAATCACCTAAGCCTGCAGTCTCTTACCCTCAGAAGAAGTTTTTAGGATAGTACAAGGCTATTTACTTAACCCTTTGCTGGTTTTAGGGCTGAAGTGCAAGTTCCAGAAATGGCAGTTTCTGGCCACAGGATCGTGGATGGCAGGTCAGCTACAGTAGCATAGTAAGTGAACTTTTCTAGCATAGATAAGTAAAACTTTTATTACAGCAACCCTAAAAATCTCGTAAGGCCTAAAGCCTTACTCTGAATCTTGTAAGATCAAATCGTACCCCCACTGACACTCTTCCACCTCCCATTCCAGGCCCCTCCCAACACACACACACACTGGGGCTGCCTCAAGAAGAACAGACAGGAGAAGAAGAAAGAAGAAGCTGCTTCTCCTCCCACCCATGCTGGGGCTAACCCCTTCCGCCATTCCCCACACAACCATCCTCTCTTGGGTCTTTCTTGTTATTTGCCTTTTTAGTATCTGTGGAATGTAGCATGGTTATCCTCTGCTTTATGACTAATATCCTCTTATCAGTGAATGCATACCAAGCATGTCCTTTTAGGTCTGGATTACCTCATTCGGGATGATCTTTTCTAGTTCTATCCATTTGCCTGGACATTTCATGATGTGCGTCTTTTTAATAGCTGAGTAGTATTCCATTGTGTAGATTAACCACATTTACTTTATACATTCTTCTGTTGAAGAGCATCTAGGCTGTTTCATTTTCTGGATATTCTGAGGAAAGCTGCCATGAATATAGTGGAGCAAGTGTCCTTGTGGTATAGTGGAGCATCTTTTGGGTATACGCCCAGGGGTGATATAGCTGGGTCTTGGGGTATAACTATTCCCAATTTTCTGCAAAACCACAGCAATTGGCTACATTGTTTAAAACACAGGAACGTCTTCACACCATTTCCAACATATACATCTGTTCTAAACCATGTCATGCACTCTTAGTTACTGCTCAGCTGAGGGAACAGCTAGAAAGAAAGAGCTGTAAAGGATCATGTGTTCTGGACCAGGGCTGCTATACAGTTATGGGATGAAGGAATAAAGCCATAGGAGATGTGTGGGGTAAAAACAGAAGCAGGATAAAGAACAATGCCATATTTTCCAAAATGTAATGAATGACAAACTCCTGTGTGGTGAAGAACGTAGAAGAAGAATGTAGGTAAAGAACCAAGGGAGACTTGACTGGGTGGGCAATTTCTCCAGAAGGCCTTGTATTACCATGGACTTCTGGTTGTTGCTGTGGTGGGAAAAAAAATATATTGTTGCTTTCTGTTAGTCATTTGTCAGGCTTTGTGAGAGCAATGTACCTGACCAAAACTTTACTGGAAAAGAAGTTTGCAAATTGCCTCTGACACTTGCCTGGGGTAGGACACTTGTGCCCTCAGTGTGCATGCCCTGTCTTTGAAATGCTTTGATCTTTCCCAGGACTCTCACCCTGTTATGGCACTTTAGGCCTTTCTGTTCATTAATTACATCACTGAGGACCAAGCCCAGGGGAAGGCAGCTATCCTTCCCAAGCCTTCATATTATTATGAAGCAAATATAACTATAATTTTTCATACTTTGGACATTTTACACAAATTCAGAAAAAAAGGAGTCCCAGATTCACCATTTCACTTACAGGGAAGATCTTATTCCCAGGCCTACATAGCTCAAGCTTTCTCAATAAATTGGAACCCTAAAACAGTGAGCCTCTTCATGCCTGCCTTGCTGCTGTCCTTGTCCACCTGGTTCCATGAAACTGCCTTCTGTTATCTGACATGTACCCTGTCTTTCATCAACGCAGGGAGTTCGTTACTATGGAACATGAATAACTGAAAATTAGACTGGTTTTAAAATGTGGTGGCACTAGTTTCTCCTGTATGTTCTGTGATCTCTGTAGTCATGGGTAGATGACTAGGCTTATAGAGCCAGGCATGATTTCGTCCTGTTGAACAGCCTTAAATCCCGTTAGGCTCTATCTTTAAGTTTTCCTCAGAAAGTATAGGACATTTTCTATTAGCCTGTGTTTGTTAGTTTATGCTGGTTTGTTTTTCTGACAAAGGTTTATGTAATTCAGGAGGATTCCAAACTTCCTATGTAGTTGAAGATGACCCTCAACCTGTCATCTTCCTGCTTTGACCCTCTATTGATGGCATATACCATGATGGTGGGTCATTATGGAGCTGGGGATCAAAGGCAGGACTCCTACTTGCTGGAAAAGCACTCTGCCATCTAAGGTACATGTTTAGCTTTTGTTTGTTGCTTTGTAGAGCTGTGACTGTTGCTCTTTTCCTGTTGGGCCTTGGATGAGGTAACTCCATTTAACCTGCACTCTTCAATCATGTTGGACACAGGTAGAGGTCTCCACCTCTAGAGATTTAAATATTAATGAGTTATCTAAAGGCTGAGGGGGGGACGTAGCTAATTAAGTTATCCCCTCCCCCTTCCCCCTCCCTATAAAATGTCAGGGGAGCCTGTTTTTTTCCGGGAAAGTGCATACCATCTACACCTATTCACCACGCCATGAACAATAAAAGCTTTGGAAAACCAGACTCCACGTGTCCCTCGGGCCTGCACTGCCACCAGGATTCCAGCCTTTGGAACCCTGGAACCTTGAACTGCAGTGGCTGAGTGAATGTGGGATCTGCCGCCACCAGACTCTCTCCCGCCCTGCACGAGTTTTTTTCTTCCCCACATTTCCCTGTGGTATTTTCTTTTCTCTCTCAGTTGACTATACATACATATATACATATACATACACATACACACATACATACATATACATACATATACATACATATACATACATACACATACATACACATACATATACATACATATACATACATATACATACATATACATACATATACATACATATACCTACACATATACATTTCCAACAAGAATTCTTAGATTTTATACTACTTTTCGCTGGCCTTTCCCTACTTTGTTTCTCCAGAGAATTTCTTGAGTACGCAGAACATATTCTTAACTATTTCCCTTTCATCATTTTAGACTTTACCCATTTACTCAATATTTTCTTTCCTGTTTATTTAATTTTTTTCCTTGACGGTAGCTCTGAAATGCCAGGTACCTTCTTTCTCTGATCCTCTCCCTCTACACCTTGTTACCGTCTTACAGTGCGACATGTCAGTTTGTAGCAGTTTCCCCTGGCTTTGTTCTTCAGCTTCACACCACACTACACTTGCTGCAGTGGTTGCTTCTGCATTTAAGATCAAAGATGGAGGTCCAAGATCTGTTTCGTGGAAGCAGTGGGAGCAGAGTGTCATCTCAAGTGGTTCCATTGTGAGATGTTTCCTGGATAATCTTTTCTTTAATAGGTAAAGCCAACGGGGATCCCTAAGATGTTACATTCATAGATAATAAATTGTCTTTTTAGTGTGCTGGGTGTACAGTGTGCACAGCAGAGTGTGTAAGTGGTAAGATGGCATTGAAGATGGTTTGATATTTAAGACTATTTATTAACTTGGCTGAGTGTCCATATCAGTCTTGGCTCAAGCATTAGTTTGGATGTTTCTGAGAGAGGATGGTTTAGACAAAAGTTTGTTTGTGTAATGGTCAGTCAGATGTGGTAATGGGAAACACATAGGATGTAAAGGATGCAAGAATAATTGTTTTTGTGCTAATAAACTGCATTTTAAACTTGCTATGTCATGACTAGTTGATATTCATGGGAGGCCTCTCTTTTTTTGAAGAGAAAATGAGGAGGAGGTGATGGGGTGGTGGGTGCGAAGAGGGTAAATGGTGTGGGGAGGGAAGGAGGGAGGGAAACTGTGTTTGGGATGTAAAGTAATAAATAAATAAGGCAGAGCCTGCTGCAGGAGATCACTAGTACCACTGAGGGAATAATGTTGCAAGGAAGAAACAGGGTTACCGTGAGGCTCCATTGGAAAGTGAGGGATTCAGCATGGTCTTTAGCTTAGATGGGTTGGTTTGAATAAATTTGGTGGGTTTGTTTGTTTGTTTGTTTGATTTGTTTGTTTTGTTTTGCTATCTGGTAAACCTCTAGTCTCTTGACAGCTTTCTTGTGATGACCAAGGAAGAATAGTATTGTCTCCTGAAGTGTACATGCTTGAGGGAAGAGTAAGCTTTGAGCCTTATAGTAGGAATACCACAGGCATCCTTCTGGGTAGTCTGAACTGTCTTTATGGACTGACTATGGATGGGGTATGGGACTTTATCCCGAATGTACATAGTTTCCTGTTTTACCCTGTAAAGTAGTCAAGCATCATAACATCCACCAAGTAAAGTCTATATCATGCAATCTATTTGTTGGCAGACACTGGACAAACAGACTGCTTTCTATATTATGTGTGATTAACAGTAAGTTGGTAGAACAAAACCCAACTGTTTTGAAGAGAATAAACTTTGTATATAGGTTATCCTTTAGACTGCAAGTATACTTTACCTGAGTCTCCATTCAATCAAGTGCAATCTGCTGCCCCATGCTAGGAATGTGCCCAGCCTGGAATGGATGAAGTAGGACACAGAGTTGGAAATAGGGGTAACTTTAAAGACTGATGGTCTCTTGCCTTCCAGCTCTCTAACTATACTGAATGCTTGCTGATAACTTTTAAAACACCGCAAAAACGTTCTTGCTCATTCTTAGTGTAAAAAACTGCTGGCTGCCCCACCTAGAGATCCAGCCCGTCTGCAGACAATAAACCCAGACACTATTGCTGATGCCAAGAAGTACTTGCTGAAAGGAGTCTGGTATGGCTGTCCCCTGAGAGACTCTGCCATAACTTGACCAATATAGATGGGGATTCTTGGAGCCAACCATTGGAGTGAGCACGGGGACCCCAATAGAAGAGTTAGAGGAAGGACAGAAGAAGCTGAAGGTGTTTGCGACCCCATTGGAAGAACAAGAATATCAATCAACCAGACCCACTCCCTGCCCCCAGGGCTCCCAGCAGCTAAACTACCAACCAAAATGTACACATGGAGGGACCCATGGCTCCAGCTGCTTATGTAGTAGAGGATGGCCTTATTTGGCATCAATAGGAGGACAGGCCCTATGTGCTGTAGAGACACAATGCCGCAAAGTTGGAAAATGCTAGGCCTGTGAGGCAGGAGTAGAGATGACTGGGTGGGTGAACGTCCTCATAGAATCAGGAGGGAGGGGGGATAGGATAGGCTATTTACAGAGGGGACAAAGAGAAGGGGGATAACATTTGAAATATAAATAAATAAACTTACCACTAAAAAATATTTTTCACTTGTTAAGAAAAACAAACTTTACAAGTGAATGTAGGAGTTGGAAAAAAATTGCTGTGTTTTTACAACTAAAGCCTGTAGTTTAAGAGCAGGGGATTAAGTAAAGGGTTCATTGCTAGGGCTTTTTTCTCTTGTCCAGCAGTCTTGCCTCTTGGAGTGAGGTTTGGCAATAAACATTCAGTGAACCAGGAAAAGAGAATGATCATTAACCCATTAAATGGGAAGAGTTCAAGTACAGGTACTAAGAATTTCAGTTCACAGAAACAGGTGTTCTCCATGTGGGAATGTGTAAAATGCCATTGAGGCCAACAGAGTGCAAAACCTTGGACTGCTAAACAAGAGGGAGTTGTGTCAGGTGCTCTAGGATGCCAACAGCCTGTCTGTGCTCCTTCTAACAACAGACTGAAGTATGTACTAGAGATGAGAAGCAAAGGACCAGGGAAGAGATGATTGCAGCCATTGAAGTTGAAGAAAATCAAGTATGACTGGGGCAAAGAAAACAGTCCAGAGGAAGTCACCAGTCAGGGGATGTAAAGAAGTGGAGTTCTTGGGACTGGTGACCACAGAGAAGGAGGGACCACAGGATAGAGGTGAGACATGTCAATCAAATCTATCCACACAGTAAAAGACAGAGTGTAGAGACTGTCTGGACATGTTGAGTTCAGTGAGGAGATGAATGAGTGTATGTGGATCCAGGAGAGAAGAGGAAATGAGATCCCTAACTTATAGTCATTTGTAGGTAGATGCAAAAGCCTGTATTTAGAGATGTCCTTTTGTGAAATAGAAATGTATAATTCAGATATGTCTTTCTGGGAGTTGTGAGGAATTACAAAGTGAAGTATGGGAAATAACTTAATTCTAAACGATGAGGAGAGAGCTCGTTGGGTGGGATGGACAGCAGTAGTCATGCCAGCCAACAGGAAGTGATCCCTGGAAACAGCCAGGGATAGCTCCTCTGCCCTTCCTCCTTTTTGGAGCTGCCACACTTTGGTACAGGCTCAGACACCTGGCCTCCAGACTGAAGATTATTTATCTATAAAGCCATTGTAGGAGGTCACTGTTTCTTAAGTGAAGAGAACTAATGTTACTCAAGAAAGAGTTTTGTTTGTTTATGGGATAAAAGTTGAAATAGGGACTAAGATTCACCTTGAGGGTAGAATGCAGGAATGCCCGTGTATATGAGATGACTCAAAGAGGGAATAAAGATGAGATGGAGAGGGCACTTTTTCAGCCTTCCTTGTAAAAAGCCACATATATGTTTCATTATTTGTCTAAACATTATTTCTCTTCTTAATTCACTTGATTTCTCAACAAATATCCACCATCTTTCCTTCAGTTGTTATTGTAGGTTCACACATTCAGTCATTCTCAAACTCACTATGCTCCTGTACTTTATATTGTAACTAGCATGAGGAGGGTATACTAGTAATACACATGCCATGCCAGAAAATACTAAATATAATGAGAAAAGAGAACATGGAGGTAGAATGTTGACCTTTATAGAGAGGGTGACATAAGGTCTCACCGAGCAGGTAGGAACTGGTTAAATCCTAAAGGTTATCAGGGTATGGTGGCCAGGGGCACCAAGTGGTGGGAAAAGCAAAAAGCAATGCATTGAGGAGCAGTGTTGTTGGGTATGGTTAAAGAGTATTGGGAGGAGGCCCATGTGGTTGAGCAAAGGGTACAAGAATTTAGGGTGATCTAGGAGCATTGCTAAAAGACCTTTCAGGCTGGATGGAGATGCTGTATCGTAGTCAAGTACATTGGGAAAACAGCCCTTGTGTCTGTGCTGCATTGGAGATTTTGGGAGACTGGATAGCAAAGAGATCTTTCTTTATATGGTAATATCCCATTGTTCAGTTCATCTTTCTGAATAAGAAAACTTCAATTTATTGTACTGTAATTAGCTCTCTTTTCTTCATGTCCCATGATGGACAAGACATGGAAAGTGCTTCAGGGGATTTGGACATCATATATTACAGATGCAGTATGCTTTCTTGTCTGTTTAGTTCTGGAAGTCCATTTTTCCATCTTACACATCATTTCATTATGCAGTAAAATTTCAACAAAATCTACTTAAGGAAATTCTGTGCATGTTCAGCTAGAAGATTCCTTTTATACATCTTTTTAAATGGCACCTAGGAGATCTTTACACATAATATATAGTGCTATTCCTTTTTGAACGAATGCACCAATTTTGTTTCATGAATGGACCAAAACTCATTTGGTCATTAATATATAGGATGCTAACAATTTGACATTAAGGAAATGATGAGCAGTTAAACTATCTTTGATAATTATACTAGCTAATATAATTCACACTGTTATGTTATAGACTATATGATCATTGTTACAGTATGTGCCAAATATCCTTTGAGAGAGAGATTTTCTATTCATTCTCCTATAAACAGTGTATTAACATAGAAAATTCTCCACATTCTTTCTAACTCCTAATTTCATTAAAATTTAACTCTGTTTGGGTAAAATATGGCAGCTGACTTCTTTAGTAAGATAGTACTTTCTCCTTTTTATTAGTGTACATATGTAAAGATTATTAATAGTGTGTTCTGGTATTCAAATTCCTAGTGAATGCCCATACGTCAAGCAGACTGACATTCTTTCTTACATAGTTGACTTTTGCAAATGTAAGAGTGTTTGAGCTCTTCTAAGTTAGCAAATCCTGGGTATATAATATCATAGTTCTCACTGGAACCTTCACATCCCTCTGTGTAGACTTGAGTCCTGTATAACTGTGCCTTTGCACCAGTTGAATTTCCTCTCCCTGTTCCTCCTCCAAAGCTAAACTTTCTTCTTCCTCTTCCTTGATACTTAATGGTTTTCAAACCTATACTTTCAGTTTTTTTAAAAAATTATTATTTTTCTTTTTGAAAAATTATCATATGTATTAGATTACATTGCAGCAATTTCAGACAAAGAGTGTTTTGTGGTTCCCCTACTTCCAGTTTTCTGTACCCCTTATTAGTCCTATTCTCCCTGTGTACTCCCTACCCCATAATTTTCTCTTTTTTTTTCATGTATAGAATAAGGAAGAATATAAGAGACAAGAACCAGAGAGAAGCACAGATGTCACTAGTCTCACAAATGTGGCTTGTCATCTGACTATCATGATACTACTGAGCTCAAGTATGACTGATGGGTTGTTGACCTTGTTCCGACATCCACCAACCCTCTGTAAAGCTGGGTGGCTGGAGAGGGTACACAGGGCTGTCTCTTCTAACTTGTTAACTCACTGCCTTCTCAGATCACTAACACGGAATAAAGCACATCCTGAATATTATCCCCATTTCTGCTCATTGACATTTTAGAGAAAAATAGTGTGAATGTAGGAACACCCAAATCTTCTAATTTAACAAACATAAAGTACATAACACAATGTTAGTCTCTGGAAAATACAGACACACACACACACACACACACACACACACACACACACACACACTCCTGTTCATGTATATATGCACAAAGCAACTAATAAAACAAGCTCTTAATTTCCTGTAGCCTCAGCAGATGTGAACATACAAAACCTTATCCATTTCTATGACTCATTACTCAGGTGGGACCTTCAAACTCTGTGCTGTTTTTTTTGATTGTTTTATTTTTCTTCTAAGGTTGTATGTAGCCTAAACCAGCCCCAAACTCAATATGTAGCCAAAGAAAACCTTCAATTCCTGATCTTCCTACCTTTACCCTACAAGTGCTGAGGTTAAAGGCATGCAACACCACACCTGGACTATAAATTGAATTTTTTGGCACAGGGACAAACTTCTTTCAAGGGAACAGTAAGCATGTAAATTGCTCCCTGCATGAACTGGATGCCGTGGGCCTATTGTCCTTGTGTTGTAGAAGGGCCGCAGTTAAGAACATATTTAAAGCCACCTCTCTGGTCTCTGTGCTTTAGAGACACCTGTGACTGCTCATTACTCTCAGGACTAGCTAAACCAGGAGCCAAACTCTACAGAGTGAGAAGCATGGATAACCTATAAAACAATTTGTGAAGCCATATTTCTATAGAACACAAGACTGAGAATGTGTCTTCCCTGCATCTGGTCTACTCCTCTCTCAAAAGTTATTCCCAGGTGATCACAAAAACATTTTTAAGTTTTGGAAAAATTATCATAGTGTTCAAAACAGGGCAATATTGAAGCAAGCTCTCTCCTTAAGGGGATATTACATATCCCTTAAATGTAAGAAGGTAAAAACAGTGTAAAACCCTCAAAGGTATCTTAAGATACAACCCTCTAATGTAGCTTCCTGTCCTCACAGGAAGCAAATGTTCACAATATTGGTGTAAAATTGTTCAAACTGCTTAAAATCAATCTAAAGCCCAATGTAAATATCCTTGATGATTTAAATGATTTCATCATTACCGTGTACCCCATCAAATTATCACATTATTTTTATAGTTGAAGTGTACATGTAAGGAAAAACAAGCCCTATGCTTCAGAATATGTATGTATGTACAAAGCTATCTTCTGAGCTTAGAGAGATATTGTGCAGTACACTTAAACAGTGCTGAATTATAAATTTATGCTAAGAAAGAACCTTCATATCAATAATATAATAAGATTTTTAAAAATGTTACCCAGGAAATTTATGTGTTTGTGTGTTTGTGTGTCTCCTGTCAAGGAGCACATAAAGAAAATATGAATGTATGAATACTCAGAGAGACAGATAAGAAGAGAGCCAAGATCATTCTGTGATCATGGAAGAGTAGTTAGATTCAAATTACCATGCAATGTACAGCATAATTTAGAAAATTCTCATCATCTCACTTGGGATATGAGGCAGGGCAAGAGACATTTGGAGATGGCTTGCCTTGAATATGTCTCTCACAATGGTTTTTGTGGTCAATGGTGAAGCCAACAAATTGAGATGGTGGAAATGGATGTGCTCATGCCACTTAGACATGTCCAGTAAAAGTCTAGAATTTAAAAGCTGAGACAAAGTTAGTTCAAAATGGCAACAGCAAAGTCTGTGGATAGATACACAGGTCACCAGAAAGGTAAGATAGTATACTATGTTTGGCATCTGACCTCATAAGGAAGGAGAACCTGGAGACCAAAATCCATGGGCACGTTGAGGAGGAACTTGGTCCTCCAGCCAGGAGTATGCAGTGCGGTTCCTTAGCCACAGGCACAGCCTATATGCCCATGCTTGGGTTTCTACACAGCAAGGATCACTACAGTTCAAGGCTTAGATTCTCAGTCCAGGGAGTTGGAGCATCTGTAAAATATTGCAGTGAAGTATTGTAGCTCATGGAAAGACCAATGCGTTGGATATTATGATAGCAGTCATGGGATAGACAGTTGGCCTTGTTGTTTTGACAGAGTGAGGTAAGAACTAAAGTTTTCCAAGCTGTCTTGATATTTTTTAGCCTAACTAGGTCCCAAAATCTTCACTATTGACAGCCCTGTATTCACTAGGAATACCTATGGTCTAAAGAAAACTGGCTCCCAATTAGCCAGTACCCCTATTAAACTGCTGTCTACCTCTCATGTGGTCAATAGCTTTCTGGGTTTGATATCTATGTAAGTCTGTACATGTAATTCCAAAAAGTCAACCACATTCTCTACAGGGACCCAAGTGCACTCCCACAGTCTTTGTTCCTACAAAGCAACCCTTCATAATCTCGCTGGTTCACTGTGCTCTGCTGAGGTAGCTGTGTGTATCTGCCCTGGGCTGCTGTGAGGACATGGGACTGCTTGATTTCCCTTGTCTGGTGTTCTGATCTGGTTTCACACTATCTCACAGTTTAAGCTAAGTTACTCTGTCTCAATAGTGGGTTGACTAGGGAGTGGTCAAGATAGAGGGTTGCTTTGAGCCTCAAAGCTTTTGAGATGCCTACTTAGAACATTCTGTGTGCACAAACCTGTAGCTGTAGAGACTAGCAGCCATGAAACACAGCTTTACTTCTGTGCAATGCAATAAGATTGAGCCTGGAAATCTGAGTGTTGGAAGGAAGGGCATAGTCTAGAGAGAAAAGAGGGAGACTATGTATTTGAGAAACACATTCCTCCTGTCTCACTTCTGCTCCCAACTGCATAATGCTGTCTCCCAGGGTGTCAAAAACAATGTGAGTGCTATGACGTTAGGCTGATTTCAGAAGCAAATTATTAAAATTTATCCTTTCCCCAGAGAGATCTTTCTGTCTTAGTTGACTCATAAAGAGTCATCATGTTCCTGAGAAAGGTTCTCCTTTTCAGAATCTCCAGGGAAGTTCCTTCATATACCTGTATTGGGTACTCTTCTTGTTGTGACTGACAAGTATCTTAAATGACGATGAGGAGTTTGTTGTGGCTCACAGATTAGGAGTGAGTGTGGTGATGGTACTTCCATAGGACAGGGAAAGCCTGAAGTCTGGTGCCTGGCACAGCTGCTCACTTTGGATCTATAGTCAGGAGAGAATGGATAGGAAGTGGGGCAGGACTCTAAAGCTTTAAGGCCCACTTCAGTGACCCACTTCCTGCTGACATTCTACTGTATAAAGGGTCGCCAAATTTCCAAACCAGCACTGTAGGTTTTGTGGACTGTGTTCAAACACATGAGCTTGTGGGGGTTCATTTCACACTCAATCCACACCAGAATCTGAGGCTTATATTTTGATAGAAATTTAAGGTTGTTTTGTTTGATTACATAAGCAGTTGTTGATGTTAGAGAAAAAGACAATAAAAAAAAAAAAAACCAGAACAGGAGGAGGTTGTGAAGTGATAGTTTTTGGTTTCTTGAAAAGCTCAGGTGTGTACTATGATGTCTTCCTGGAAGCTGCCTTGTGAGACGACATGTGATATTTTGCTGAAAACAGACTCTTGAGATGGTGCATGATGTTAAGAAAGAATATAAACAGAACCCTATAGACATTGAGAGGCAGAATGGTCTTGCATTGCAACACCTCCCTTGTCTTTGCTGGTCTTCACCATAACCAGTCACCAGTCACTAGGTGAGGCCAATCTGTGTACTGAAGGCGACCACCATAGCAATCATGGACCCCAGCATGCACTGACCTATGTAGACCATCTCTTTCATACCTGACTCATGTTTCTCTAGAGGGGTAATACATTGAACTCTATACCTCATCTTATTACCTTGCTTTGGTACCAATGAAACTCAAAGTCAATATTGAACCTGGTTACAGAAATGACCTAGGGACTGTGAATTCTGGTCTCCACTGAAGATGAAGGGAGTCTACACATGCGTCTTCCAGGACTCCATCTGAGTGAGAAGCGCATGTGCTGATGTACACAAACAATTGCTAAAACATCTGCATTCTAATTACTTCTACTGACGAATTTGGCATTTACTTTTTCTTTAAGTATATGTAGCAAGGTATTTTAATGACTCGAAGTTTGTTACAAAAGAAAATTTATAGAAGGAAGGAATAATATCAGAAACTCCTTCTGCCAATATATGATAAGTCATCATCTCCATTAAGATAAAGATTGTTGCAATATTCCCGGGACATTCAGGCTTCTGTGTGACTCTCCAGCATTCAAGTACAGCTGCTCATGCACCAAGAGTTCTAGCAGGGATCTGGCACCTGCAAAGAGGTATCTTGATAGTCTTGGTAGTCTTGGTTACCCAGAGGTTTATTCTGTCAGCAACTTCAGATGCCCTTAAAATCAATCTCTCTCTCTCTCTCTCTCTCTCTCTCTCTCTCTCTCTCTCTCTCT
>JANHMN010000015.1:13481865-13507802 GCA_030674055.1 Rhabdomys pumilio | reverse complement strand
CTCTCTCTCTCTCTCTCTCTCTCTCTCTCTCTCTCTCTCTCTCTCATTTTCTTAGGTATGAATGTATGTGTTACACAGTTTCTTTTGTTTATGTTAAATTTAAGATAGAGAATTAAGTGAAATGTGTAGGGAAGGGATCTATTTGGAGTTGGGAGAAGAAAGAGTATATAGTCAAAATATATTGTATAATGAACCAAACAATAAAAATAAAGTAATTATGTGCTTGTGTTGTTGACTGAAAAAATGCTGATCTGAAACCTGAGACATAATCCCTAGCGAAAAAGTTTTGTTGGGACAACGTATTGTTATAAATAAGATTCTAAAACAATTGCTATCCACTGCCCTAAGCCCTGTAAGCTCTGGATCTTCAAATGGAGCCTTACCTAACTGAGAGACCATGGAAGAGTTACCCTCAGTTAGACCCCAGGAGGCCTGAGAGCTGTGTTCACTGTCCAGCCTTGTGTGGTTCTTTTGCACTGCTCACATGTGGTTTGACAATAAACTCAAGTAAGAGTGACATTGCTCTAATCATTCCTCAGGACTAGGCAGGATTTCTGGAATGTCCCTTCTCCTGCTCCAAGTCTGGATATTAGCCATGCATTTTCTTAAACCCTTCTAAACCAAAACATACATTTCAATAGGATTTGAAGTAGATAAGCTTTAAGAAACCTGCTCCCTTTATTAAAACATCAGTTACACATCTGTCACTTGACTTCCATGTGCTTCCTTCCAGTCAGTATTTGATCTTGCAACAGTTGAACTCTGGGTCACATATACCCAGTTGTATGGTACTGTGAGGACAGATGGAATGGAGACAGTCCCCTCCCTGGTAGTGGCACCACTGAAATTGTGTTATTCTTGGAAGCTGCTTTATAGTTCCAACAGCTGCAAGAAGAGAGAAGATACCTTTTAGAATCATAGCTATAACGCCAACTATTGAGATAATTTGGGGGATACAAGATAGATAATATATGTAATTTTCTGGGATAATTTTTCCCTTTCAAGCAATTGTTATGGAATTGAACCTTGGGAACAGGTAATGAAATCACACATTTGGTGAGGATGTGCAGCAGAATTGTGAGTGTAGGTTTTATGGTGGATGTTTAGACTCAAGCTTCTTCCTTAATATAGCAATTACTTCATCTTACTGTTGTACCTAAGATGTCATATACTCTACTTTTTAGTGCTATAGGTTTTACTGCAGCATGCACTTATTCGGAAGTGCCCCATTTTTTCTTGTTATTCAGATTGGTCCTTCTGACTCCAGTGCAAGTTTCCTGACTTCTCACCACAATTTCCACCAAAACCTATAGTCATTAGTGTTATACTGATATCATTGTTGTCTTTGGAAATGTTCATAGGTTTCAGAAATTGGTACTTATTCTGCCTTCCATGGGATATCATAGAACACATAGAATGTATGTATCCTAGTCAACAGTATCCAGGATAAAACAAAATTACTCTGTGATACATGTAGTAAATATCAAGTGGTAATTTTACATCTTCTGGTCCTCTGAAAAATTACTGCTCAGAAGTTCCAATCCTTTAGTATCCTACACTGTGATTCTTTTTGGAGAGTCAGTTACAGTAATTGACAATAAGTGAGGTATTTATATCAAACACTAATCTGACTTGATTTGTAGAAAATGTTTACACAATATTTTATGTGTTTACCATCAGCCAAGAGAAGAGGCTTATTTTGTTCATGGTTTTTCTCTGTAAAGTTGCTGAGGCCCCTTGCAATAACCTCTAAAATATGTGTAGACTCAGATAAACTTAATCAAAGATTCTAAAAACCAGTGAGAGCTCTACAAACAGTGAAGAAAGAAACTGAAAAGACACTAGGAGACAGAAAAACTTCCATGTTTGTGTGTGAGTTCATGCACTAATGTTATAAAGACAGGACGCTGAAAATAATCTGCAGAGTCAAGGCATCCCCATCAAAATCCAAGAATATAAAGATTAGCTCAGTGAATAGAATACCACCCTATCTCCTTGAACAATTTGGGATAGTACCAATCCCTGTAGGAGGAGTGGTGGCACAGTCCCTGAGTCAGGGCACCTGGGGAAGGCCTCTCAGTGACTTGGGTGAGGATGGCAATGCCTGTCTGAGGATCAGAAGCTGGCCTCTGTGTGTGCGAGGAGCTTCTCTGCAGATGAAGTGGAATCCCTTCTCTACAAGGCCCTTCCTCCATGTCAGGCATAGGACTTTGTCTGCCCCTGAGTAGGTCCAAATCCCTGCCAGGATCACTGTTTCTCCCTGCTCTAGTGTTCTGCCTCCATGTCTCTAGTCCTGAGCAGGTGCTGCAGGTCCTCAAGCTTACCTGGAGTGGTATATGAGAAAAGGAGGCAGCATATCAGCAGCACAGAGCAGAGAGTCCTCATGGCTGGTAGAAGGAGACTCCAGAGAGGGTCAGTAAGTCCTGCAGGACTGAAAGTCTCAAAAATCCTGAGGGTTGCCTGCAGCTGAGGGTGAAGCTTATTAACTCGCCTTCCTGCTCTGTGTCCTGAGGCATTTCCAGTGCTGTTGATAGAAGTTCATGCCAAGCTCTGCAGGGATTTTGCTTACCTTCTGGAAACTCTGTTTTACTGCCTCATGCCTGGATTGCTGTAACTTTCTGGTTAGAGTCTGAATGTTCTCAAACAATGTAGCATATCTTTCTGGTCAAAATGAATCAGAAAGCCTACAAGAAAGAGGAAGAAGCCTGGCAGCCTACTGTTCCTACAGGGTAGCTCAACTGTAACCCTCTCTGAACAGAAGATAAACTGATTGAGGGATGAGAGTTCTTTCTCAGTAGCAGCTGTTGCCCCTCTTTTTAAAATTCATTCATTAATTAATTCATTAATTCATTCCTTTTACATCCTAATCACAGCTTCCTCTCTTCTCTCCTTTCAGCCATACCCTAAAAACCCCTCCTCCCAGAATCCCACCCCCCTTCTCCTCAGCAAAAAGGAAATCCCCACCTTGGGTACCACCCTGCCCTGAGATATCCTGTCAAAGCAGGACTAAGCACATCCTTTCACTGAGAGCAGACAAAGCAGCTCAACTAGGGAAAAGGTATCAAAAGGCAGGCAACAGAATTAGAGGCAGCTCCACTCCAATAGTTCTGGGACCCACATGAAGAACAAGCTGCACATCTAATACACATATTTAGGTCTAGTCCCTGCATGCTCTTTGGTAAATGGTTCAGTCTCTGTGAGTTCCCATGTGCCCAACTTTGTTGACTTTGTAGGTTTTGTTTAGTGTATCCTTGACCTCCTTGGCTCCATCAATTCTCATCTACACTCTCCTAGAAGTCTTCTGAACTTCATCTAATGCTTGGCTGGGGGTCTCTGCATCTGCTTCTATCAGCTGCTGGACAAAGCCACTTAAGAGACAGCTCTGCTAGGCTCCTGTCTGCAAGCATAGCAGAGTATCGTGAATTAGTGTCAGGAGTTGGCTCTCTCAAATTGGATGGGTCTCAAGTTGGGCCAGTCATTGGTTGGCCATTTGCTCACTGTCTGCTCCCTTCTTATCCCTGTGCATAGTGTAGGTAGGAGAATTTTGAGTTGAAGGTTTTGTGGATGGGTTGATGTTCCCCTTCCTGTGCTGCAAGTCCTACTTGGCTACAGGAGGTGGCCACTTCAGTTTCCATGTTCCCAGAAACTAGGAGTCTTTAGTAGAGTTACCTCCCCAGATTCCTAGTAACTGTCCAGCAATTTGTCCTACTGATTCCCATTCTCACTCCCTGCCCTCTCAATCCTCCCCACACCTGATCATTATCCCTATGTCCCTTCTTACTCCCTTTCCTTCCCAGTTGCCTCCCTCTATCAACTTCCATTGTCTACTTCATTTCCCTTCTGAGAAAGATTCAATCTTCCTTCCTTGGGCCTTCCTTGTTATTTGGCTTCTTTGGATCTGTTCAATGTAACGTGGTTTTCCTGTACTTTATGGGTAATATTCACTTATAAGTGAGTGCATATCATGTATGTCCTTTTGGGTCTGGGTTACCTCACTCAGGATGGTATTTTCTAGAACTATTCATTTGCTCGCAAATTTCATGATGTGCTTATTTTAATGGCTTTGTATTATTCCATTGTGTAGATTAAGCATATTTACATTATCCACTCTTCTGCTGAGGAGCATCTAAGTTGTTTCCGGTTCCTGGCTTGTATAAGTAAGGCTGCCATGAACATAGTGGAGCAAGTGTCCATGTGGTCTAGTGGAGCACTGTTTGGGTGTACGCCCAGGAGTAGTATAGCTGTGTCTTGGGGTAGAACTAGTCTCAATTTTCTAAGACACCACAGCAGTTGGCTTCATTGTCCAACAGACAGGGACATCTTTGTATCATTTACAACATATACATCTTTACAGCAGGATGTCACACATTCTTAGTCACTGGTCACTTCAGCTGAGGGAGCAGCCGGAAGGAAAGAGCTGTGAAGGGTCATGTGTTCTGGACCAGGGATGCTATGAAGTAATGGAATGAAGGCACAAAGCCATGGGAGACTTTTGGGGTTAAAACTTGAGCAGGATAAAAAACAATGCCACATTTTCCAAAAAGTAAAGAATGACAAACTCATGTATGGTGAAGAATATGGGAGAAGAATACAGGTAAAAATGTCCATGGGAGACTTGACTGGGTGAGAAATTTCTTCAGAAGGCCGTGTACTACGCTGGTCTTCTAGTTGCTGTGGTGGAAAAAAAAAATACATTGCTGCTTTCTGTTAGTCATTTGTCAGGCTTGGTTAGAGCAATGTACCCAGTCAAAACGTTACTGAAAAAGAGCTTTGCAAATTGCCTCTGACACTTGCCTGGGGTAGGACACTTGTGCCCTCAGTGCGCATGCCCTGTCTTTGAAGTGCTTTGATCTTTCCCACGACTCTCACCCTGTTATGGCATTTTAGGCTTTTCTGTTCATTAATTACATCACCTGTAAGTAATCACCTGCTGACCAAGCCCAGGGGAAGGCATTTATCTTTCCCAAGCCTTCATATCATTATGAAGTAATGTTGCTATAATTTTCATACTTTGGAATTTCAAAAAATCAGAAAAAAAGGAGTCCCAGATTCACCCCAGACTTCCACTTACAGGGAAGATCTTATTCCCAGTCCTGCATAGCTTAAGCTTTCTCAGTAAACTGGAACTGTAAACCTGCGAGCTTTGTGCATCTGCCTTGCTGCTGTCCTTGTCCACCTGTTTCATGCAACAGCCCTCCATCAGCTGACATGCACCCTGTCTCTCATCAACACAGGGAGTTCGTTATTGTGTAACATGCATAAATGATCACTAGACAGGTTTAAGAAAGTGGTGGCACTAGCCTCTTCTCTAGGGCCTATGCACTTTGCAGTCATGGGTAGATGACTAGGCTTACAGAGCCAGGCAGGATTTCCTCCTGTTGAGCAGCCTTAAATTCATTTAGGTTCCTCTTTTAAGTTTTCCTTAGAAAGTATAGAACCTTTTCTTTTAGCCTGTGTTTGTTAATTCATGCTGGTTTGTTTTTTTGACAAGGTTTTATGTTTCAGTAGGACCCCAGACTTCTTATGTAGTTGAAGATGACCCTCAACCTGTCATCCTCCTGCCTCAACCCCCTATTGATGGTGTATATTATGATGGTGGGTCACTGTGGAGCTGGGGATCAAAGACAGAACTTATAGATGCTGGAGAAGCACTCTGCCATCTAAGCTACATCTTTATCTGTTGTTTGTTGTTGTTTTGTAGAGCTGTGGCTGTTTGCTGCTGTTTGCCTATAGTATTTCCATCTCTCAGTGTAATATATATATATATATATATATATATATATATATATATATATATATATCTCCAATATGAATTCTTAGATTTTTTATACTATTTTTCCTGACCTTTCCCTACTTTGTTTCTCTAGAGAATTTATTGAGTGTGCAGAACATATTATCTTTTTCTGCCCTCACCTCTTACATTGTAGACTTTACCCATTTACTCAAACTTTCCTCTTTTTCTATTTAATGTTTCTCATTTGACAGTAATTCTGACATGCCAAATATCTTCTTTACAGTCCCCGATCCTCTTCTAGTACATTTTATTACTGTCTTACCAGGGGACATCTCTCTAGCAGTTTGTACCAGCTTCCTGTGGCTTTGATTTCCAGGGTCACACTACCCTGCACTTGCTGTAGTGGTTGCTTGTGCATTTAAGATCAACAATGAAGCTCCAAGCTCTGTTTTGTGGAAACAGTGGGAGCAGAGTGTCCTTCAAGCTGTTCCATTGCATGCGTTTCCTGGATAACTTTTTCTTTAATAGCGAAGCCAACAGGGATTCCTAAGATGTTACATTCATAGATAATAAATTGTCTTTTTAGTGTGCTGGGTATATAGCATGCACGAGAGAGTATTAACTGGTAAGGTGGCACTGAAGATGTTTTGATATTTAAGATTATTTATTAACTTGGGTGAATGATGATGTCAGCTCTTTGATCAAGCATGGTTTTGGATGTTTTTGAGAGAGGATGGTTTGGACAAAATTCCCTGTTTCTTTGTGTAATGTTCAGTCAGATCTGGTAATGGGAAACACATAGGATATACAGGGAGCAAGATTAATTTTATTTATGCTAATTAATTGCATTTTAAACTGCTATTTTATGCCTAGTTGATAATCCATTAGTAGCCTCTTTTTTTTTTTCTGAAGAGAAAAGGAGGAGGAGATGGGGGTGGGAAGAGTGGAAGTAGTGTGGGGAGGGAAGGAGGTAGGGAACTGTGGTGGGATGTGAAATAATAAATAAATATAATAAAGAAATAAGGCTTAGCCTTGTGGAATGGTTTACCAGTACCACTGAGAATGTAGGTTGCAAGGGAAGGAGCAGTGTTATTCTGAATCTCCTTTGGAAAATGAGGGATGAGGCATGGTCTTTATCTTAGATGGGTTGGTTTGGATAAATTCAATGGGTTCATTTGTTTGTTTATTTTGTTTTGCTATTTGGTAAGCCCTGAGTCTCTTGACAGTTGTCCTTGTTTTGACCAGGAAGAAAAGTATTGTCTCCTGAAGTGTACATATTCGAAGGAGGAGGGAGCTTTGAGCTTTATAGTGTGAACCTCACAAGCATCCTTCTAGGGGATATGATACTGTCTTTATGGACTGACTGTGGATGGACTTACTGTGTATGGGACTTTCTTCCCCAATGTACATAGTTTCCTGTTTTACTTTGTATAGTAATCAAGCATTATGATATACAGCAAGTAAAGTCTATATAATACAATCATATGTTGATAGACATTGAACAAAGCAGACTGATTTCTATATTATGTGTGGAAAACAATCAGTTGATAGAACAAAACCCAACTTCTTTGGAGAGAATAGTTTTAGGATATACTTTATCCTTTAGACACAAAGTACACTTTTCCTGAATCTCCATTCAATCAGGCAGCTCCCCACCTCTCCCCATCCCTGCACTTCCATGCAAGGAATGTGCCTGCCCTGGAATGGGTTGAAGTGACTGAGATACAGTGTTGGACATAGGGGTAGCTTCAAAGACTGATGGTCTCTGGCCTTCTATCTAAATATACTGAATGCTTGGTGATACCTTCTAAAATAACCTAAAAACTGTCTTGCTCATTCTTAGGGTTAAAAACAGATGGCTTTGGAAATTAACACCTGTAGCCTAACAGTGGGGCAATTAAGCAAAGGGTTAATTGCTATGGCTTTTTTCTCTTGCCCAGCAGCCTTTCCTCTGAGAGGGAGGTTTGGAGCAATAAACTTTTATTGAACCAGGAGAAGAGTATCAGGATGGCAGAAGGAAAAACTTTTACACAAGCAAATGTGCCTAAACTCACACAAATTCATATACAAATTCATGCATACATACTCATACACCTCCATGAAAAACAGTTGGGCTCTGCTACATACTTATCTCATAATTACATACTTACACATACACATCCATACTTATATGCACATGGAGCAAAAGACCAAGTGCCAGTGGAGAAAGAACTCACTCATTCTGGGTGAAAAATGAGCTGCAATCTTTTATTGCACAGAGAAAGAAAAAGCTTTTACTTTTTTATTGCTAAATGAATTAAACTCAAGTTTGTTAGAAAAAAGCTTTGTCCTCTTTAATAAGACTAAGCCTGCCTTGTTATTAAGAATAGATCTGTTCTCTTTCAAAGGCAAGGAGAAGCCTTTTTGCTCCTTCTGCTCTCTCTGAAGCGTCTTCTTTTCTCCTCTTTCCCTCTGCAATCTGTGTATAGCTCTTTTAATTTCTAAATTTCCTTTTAATTTCTAAAGTATCCTACAGCACTGTCATTCTCCATCCCATCTTGCCCTTTCCTTGTGCTCTGATGTAATGATGTCCTTGCTCAACATGCCATGTACCTTTTCTAGGAGAATAGATCACATAGTTTTTTTCAAGCATCTTTTCTTTTTCTTTTACAAAAGTTCACTACAAGTTCATAAATTCAAACCATAAATTGAATAAGAAAATTACAGCAGAGAATATTTACATATGTATCCATCAAGACTAGACATTTACTATCTGTCATTAGCTCTATAGGTTCATGGAGAGTTAAAGACTT
Organism: Rhabdomys pumilio; assembly: GCA_030674055.1. NCBI lineage: Eukaryota > Metazoa > Chordata > Mammalia > Rodentia > Muridae > Rhabdomys > Rhabdomys pumilio. The sequence continues at coordinate 13,499,276 of JANHMN010000015.1, read as the reverse complement.
CAAGTAAGTTATCATAGAAGTTTTGTCTAGATAAGCCCAGTTAACCTTTCATCTTCTGTCCGACTACCTACAATAAATCATTAGTTCCCAACCCTTAAAAACTGGCAGAGTTCTCATTTTAGTTTTGACATCAGAAAGGACTTAATAGCAGTCCTTATTATAATAGGCTTAATAATTACTAGCATAATTCTAGGAATTCTTTTTTTTAGTAATGGAGATTTTTATAGAGCCATCATTAAGAATTAAGAAATCATCTGTTTGTGTATAGATAGCATCAACAGAAACGGTACATATCATCTGTTTGTGTATAGATAGCATCAACAGAAAACGGTACATATCATCTGTTTGTGTATAGATAGCATCAACAGAAAACGGTACATATTATCTGTTTGTGTATAGATAGCATCAACAGAAAACAGTACATATCATCTGTTTGTGTATAGATAGCATCAACAGAAAACGGTACATCTTTGTTGTTCTTCAGAAATCTGCTCAAAAGACTGAGCTAATACCTAGTAATTGTATATGTGTGTGTGTGTGTGTGTGTGTGTGCGTGAGTGTGCTTGTGTGTACATATATATTGTATGCATGCATACTATATATATATGTATGTATATATATTTTTACAGGAAAGCATATTAATAGCAGAAATATTTTCTCAAATATAATCTCCCAGGCCTTTCCTTAAGGAGTAAATCCATCACAGTGTTACAGATGATAGTGGAACCATCTCAAGAAAATCATTTGCTAGTTTTTAGCTTCTCCTAGATGGCTCCTGGAATCCCTCTTGAGTCAACACCACTCCCAAGATTGCCCCCCCCCCATGTTGGTTTAGAGATTTCCTGAATTTGAAATGACACTATTTAATGCCTTGTCATCTTTCCTTTGGTATGAGAAGGTTGAGTCCACTTTCTCTTGTTTGATTCCAAAACTCATATTTCACCCCCACATTTATTAACTTATTTCAAAAAGAGACACGGAACTCAATTTGTTCTGACAAAAGCATTTTCCAAAGGAAGTTTCACTTTATTGAAACAGTGGTAAAATTTTCTTCATATGGCTTCAGTGCTCTATATATTATTCAGTCTCACAGGTACCATGCAGCATACAGATTTCGTATTATTACAGAGGCTATCCACGCTGCCATAGAAAGGGCAATTGTCACCAAAAACGGCTGCTATTTTTGGTATACATTTGAACCTGACGTGAACTGTACCAGTATGTGTGTCAACACCTGAAAGGAGAGAACACAGATATTAGTATATTTTAGCTGTATGTGCAATGACTTTAGTACGTTTGCTGAGGATAAGAGACACTGATCTGAAAAGCTCACAAGAGAACATTCCCTTCCTGAATAATCAATCTAGGAGACAATCAAGAAAAGCAGACCTGTGAACAGGCTCACTAGTTAGGCAGAGCAGCAAAACTCTGAACATGGTTATCTTTTACTGAGAGGCCTTGAGATGTACAGGGAGATCAAATGATGACCCCTGATCATTTTTAAGCTCGTTCTGCCATAATGCAAAAGTGATTTTTCTTTCAGTTTGCAAATGCTTCAGTAGAATCTGTGGCTGTGAGAACTTGACACATCTACTCACATTCTGTCTTTAGTTAGATCAGCCCTTATGAATATCAGCTCTTCAACCTCTCTAAAGCTATTTCTACTAGAACTTGACATCCTCTCCCATCAGGATAAAATTATGTTTACTCTATGATGATATCAGTTTTCTACAGTTAGAATTTATTATGACTTCTACTCAGTGTCATGAAGTCCCAATGGATAGGTACTCTAGTAGTTTTCTGTGTTTAGTGAGCTACCACCCTGCTTCATGACTCATGGTTATTTGAACGAGAGATGTTCCCTCATAGTCTCTTGTATTTTAACACTTGGTCTTTAAGATAGCTCCTTTTGGGGAGTTTTATACCTACTCATTGGAGGAAGTATGTCACTGGTGGCCTGTATTAGCATTTTAAGGTCTCATCACACTCCTAGTTCTTCATGCTTATACTATTCAATATAACATCTTAGGACCCTGCTATAGATACCATATCTGCTGCTTGCTGTGAGGCCTCCAGGCCAGGACAGACTTTTATGTCCTTACATAACCATAAACACAAATAAACTCTTTCTTCTACAGTTGTCATTATTAGGAAAGTAAATAATATACTTGTCTTGGCTTTTATGTACCTGAAAATTTTTGTGTTGAAACCCAGTGCCTCAGGATGTGGCGGTAATTGTCCTAGAGTTTTGAAACAGTTCATGGCAGCTAAATAAGACTATTCTGGGGAAGAAACAGAGGATGGCTGGTGCCCTTTATGAGAATATGCAGATAGCTGCAAAGGAAAAGCTGAGTATAGATACAAGGGAGAGATGTCATTAACAAACCAAGTGGAGGGACCACATGAGCAGCTAAAGTTGCAGCTCCAACTTTCAACTTTCTAGTACCATGGGAAAACATGGTTATTTACTGTTGAAGACCCTTAGTATGTGACACTTTGTGATAGGAACCTGAGCAGACTAGAACAACAGGCAATATCCACCCTGGGAGAAACGGCATCTTAACACTGTGTGACTGTGCATTGGAAGATGTTTTATTTGGATTAAAATTGCTCACTTAGTAACTTCTACACAGGGTCTTATTTTTAATTTCTTTTTTACAGTGAGTGTAGTCATAAGGAAGTTAAATGATTTTTAATAATTTCATTCTAATATTTCTTTATCTTGAGTAGGCACTTTGATAATCCCACCTCATCCTCTGCTGAAAGAAGAACTTTAGATGGAGCCACTTGGCTGCGAACATAACACCTATTTGGCTGGTTTCCAGCTCATAGATATTGCCTGTATCACTCTGATTTCTGCTCAGTCGGTTTGTGATGGCCCTAAGTGGTAATAGCCTCAATCCTATGTCAAATCCACCTTCCAGGCTCGATTCTTGCTCTACTTCTTTCTAGTCATAGTCTACTTCTAGTCTAGTCTAGTCTAGTCTAGTCTAGTCTAGTCTAGTCTACTTCTCAGTACTATTATGAATATTAGAATGCTAATGTGTCTTTGGCATATGAGTTTGACTTCTCTTGCATGCAAAGTACTAGGATTGGTACCCATGCATTTGCATTGCATTATAATTTTTAGAGGAAAGTCCCATGAATGAACAGTTTTCTATAGTAGTTGCACTAATCTGTTCTTTCAATAGCTCCTAACATTTTCATTTTTCCCATCTCAGCAACACTGTTCCCAAGAATTTGTTTGGAGCTAGACCCTTTAGAAGTAATGATATTAAAGGAGATGTGAGGAAGCTATTGGGGTTTATTGTGTCTTTTTGAAAAGAAATGTAGAATCACATAGGAATAAGTTGATTGGGAATGCACGGAGAAGACACAACTTGCAAGTTGAGGAGACATTCCTCAGCAGAATCCAAAACTGCTGTCACTTTGGCCTTAGGCTTCAACTACTCGGAAATGTGAGGAACTTGGAGTCTGTGACATTTACTGTACCACCCCAAGGAGATCAAGAAACTAGGCTATCCCTGTCCTGGGGGACAGCTCAACTTAAAGTCAAGTATACTGTATCACTCTGATAAGCTTGGAAAATATTTTTACTCTTACTAAAATTGTGTTATTAGGAACTTCCATTCAAATGCCCTTCCTCCAATTTTTCCAACATGCCACTGTGGTAAGACCCTCAGATGAAAATTAACTTTGGGGCTGAGCATTGTGGTGCACACCTTTAAATCTAGCTTTTTGGTGTCAGAGGAATATGGATCTCAGCGAGTTCAAGGCCAATTTGTTCTATACAGGGAATTCTTCACCAGCCAAGGGTACATACTGAGACCCTGCCTCAATGAATGAATGAATGAATGAATGAATGAATGAATGAATGAAAATACAAAAAAGGGCAAAACCTTAGTCAAGTGTTTGTTTCATCTTACAGATTACAGTTCACCTTTGATGGAAATCAAGGCAGAAAGAGAAACTTGAACATGAAATGGAAACTAAGGAGGAATGCTGAAGCTCCCTGGCTGACTTATGCTTAGACAGCCAGAACCTCTGGAGTGGTACTGCCCACAGTGGACTGGGTCCATCCTCTATCAGTTATCAGTGAAGACAGTTGCCACAGGCATGAACACGGGCCAATGTTGTCTAGGCTCTTCCTCTCTCAGATGACTTTAGGCTATGTCAAGTTGACAGCCAAAGCAAACTAGAATACAGTTTAATTACTTTTGAACAAACTCCCCAATTTTTAGTGATTTCACTCAAAAATCTCTTCCATTACTCTAGGAGACTACTTTCTCTTCCTTCAGAATTTTGTGCATTTCTCTATGGAGGAGTTGAATTTGTATGTATGCTTTCTAATGTTTGGGGAATGGAAAAATTACAAAAATACCTTAAGTGTCTCCAACAGAGATCAAAGCTGTCTTCACGGTTCTTGTTTGGCCACTAGATACATAGATCTATCCACACTTTAATGAACTGAAACATCTTTTAATATTAAATTTTAAAATATTTTCATATATTTGTATACTGTTTTTATGTCCTTCCAACCCTTTCTTGTCTCCTAATGTTCTTATGACCCTACAACTCCCATTAGAATTCATGACCTCTTCCGTAATTATTACTATAGTGAGTACAGTTGATGTTGCCTGTATAGTCCCAAGTTTAGGATTGACCACATAGTTTTGGCTAAGCTATCATGGAGTTTATCCCTGGAGCAAATTTATTTTAACCCTGACTCCAATAGCCATTAATTTCCTTTAGTTCTTCATCTAGTGGTGGGGCCTTGTGAGGTTTCCTTTGTCCATGTTGTCAAGTGTGTCGGTATGGTCATTGTATTGGTCTTGTGCCAGCAGCCACATAGTTGAGATATTAAGTGTGCAGCTTTCCTTTGGTACCAAAGTGAGCATCTCACAGATGCATCCTCATTCTGTCGACCTTATGATCTTTCTGTCCTTTTTTCTATGAGGTCCCCTGGGATTAGGCAGAGAGACTTTGTTGTTGATGGCTCAAGTAGGGCTGGAAAGCCCACACTCAACATTTTGTATACTTGTGCCTCTGTAGCTGTCTTGTCAGCTGCTTTCTATCTTTGGATATAAGGATAAGTGTTTAGGATACTTTTGGAAGCTTTATTGCTTTATGGAAATGGCTGTTATGGCTATTCTTGGTTGTCATCTTGACTACATCTGAAATTAACTGAAATCCAAGCATCTTGATACAACTGTGAGGAATTTTTCTTAATTAAATCATTTGAAATATGAAGACTGACTTTTAATTCAGATGTGGGGAGATCCACCTTTAATCTGGGCCACACCTTCTGCTGGTAGCCTGTGTAAAGGACATGGAAGAGGGAAGTTTGTTTTCTTTGTCTGTTTACTCTCCCTGTCACTGGCAAGTCCATTACTTTCCTGGCATTAGAGCATACTGCTTTGAAATTCTGGTGCACACCAAAGACCAGCTGAGACATCCAACATCCACTGAGAAGCTACTAGATTCTTGAGCTAATTATTATTAGTACAAAGTCATTGTTGTACTTGCTGGATTACAAGTTGTAAGCCATTCTAATAAATAATATATATGTATATGTGACTATACCAGATACACATTCATATATATTCATACTGTATATTCTGTCTGCTAGGGAACCCTGACTAATACAAAGACAGTTTTGTGTTCTATCACCTTCCTTCTATGGGTTCTAGCCTAGATTTACAGCATGAGGCACGAGTTCCAGCTTATAGAATGGGCCTTAAGCTCAATTACACAGCTGTTGTTTACCCCCAAGAAATTACTGCCACTATTGCACCATCGGGAATATCTTTTTAGGTCAGGTGCTATTATGGTTCACAGAATTTACAGCTGAGTATAACTACTGATTACTTTTTCCCTTGGCAGTTTCCATAGCACCTTCTGGGTCTGTTATGAGTAGTCTGAGGCTACTCACTCAGACATTGTGAATGATGGTATGACTTCTAGTTTTGTCCTAGGCTTAGAGTGACAATGGGGCAAGGATGTGGAGTGACACATCTGGAAGATCTGCACACAGGTGTGCTGACAGCTGGTCCTAAGCTTAGGGTGGTGGGTAAGTCTATGATGGTTCACTCAGGAGGCACAGGCATAAAAGTGTCTGTGACTTCAACTAGGCCTGGCCATGGAGAAATGACCTACATTGATTTTTTTCTTATAAAAATGAAGGAACTCCATATAAACATGTCCCTCTGAATTGCTTCATTGGGTATGGAAATATAGAACATAATCATTAACATAGAAGTTTCAAGTGGACAATGCTGTTTGAATACTTCTGCCATCCTATTACCTGTCAAGAAAGCATTCTAGGGCAAGGATACTAGGCTGTTCACACAAGGACCTTTTGATTTCTAATTCTCATCTTTGCTCTAGATCATAGTGATTCTTATCTGAACCTGGCCATCCTGCTCCTAGTATGTATTATCTGTTAATAGCCTTGATATAATATTGATCTTAGCACCATAGTCAACAAGACTACCAAGACATCTCAATTCCAGACTCTGTGGCCATAATCAGCATCTCTGATTATTGCAAAGATATTTAGAAAATAACTGGTAAAATGCCTGCAGCATTATGGGAGGTCATTGAGTAAGAATGGAACACCTTTGAATGTGTTTTGGCATTCTACCTTTTTATTTAAAAAAAAAAAAACACCAAACATGTTATAACTTAATATACACTACTGGCTGTTTTCTTCACTTTCTTAGACATGAGGGACTATAACTGCAGAAATTGATAACTCAAAGCTATTGGGTTATTGTTAACAAGATTTCCACAGTTAACTTTCCTTGTATAGCTTTTTTTCATTTGTGAAACTGAGAACTCTAAAACTCAGGTCAAGCTGATATTCATTTAGCAGAGAATTTTATATTAAGCAGTCTTAGAAAGTACTTAGCTCGGTCCATGGAGATTAGTAACTTGCTAGCAAGTTCTTTGCTAGCAAGAAATACACCTCACTAGCAAACACACACACACACACACACACACACACACACACACTGATGAAAAAGAAAGATTGAAAGTAAAAGCATTGAGCAAATGAATGTTGGATCAACCATTTTAATATCTGACAAAGTTGACTTCAATTAAAAAAATCAGTCAAAGAGATCAAGAAAGCCACTACATATTAATAAGGGGATTAATATACCAAGAAGAAATAATAATTCTAAATATATATTTATTAACTAACAGGGACCTTGATTTCATAAAGCAAACATTAATGGACACAAAAGGACATATGGGCCTAGATAAAATATCAGTAGGTGATTTCAGTACACCTCTTCTACTAAGGTGAAGTCCATGAAAAACATTCAGAGTTAAGCTGCATCACAGACACACTCAGAAACCTATGTCAAGAAAACCTGTAAAACTAGAAATCTATAGCAAGAAAACCTGTAAAATCTATATGAACATCCGTAATAGAATAATACATTCTTCATGACAGGTAAAGAAATGGAATAGAATATTTTAAAATTCTGTAATCAAATGAACATACACATACCACAAACGAAACAGACCACAATCCGTGGAATAGAGCTAAGACAGCTCTAAAATAAATTCTTTATGAGTACTTGCATTTAAAAACAAAAAGAGATAAATCTAAAATAAGCAATCAAATGATGTGCCTCAACAACATCTTAGAAAAATGAGAATGAGCTAAACATGACATCAGCAGACTGAAAAACGATGAGTTCTGAAGCAGGCTTACAATTTAATGTACTGAAGAGTAATGAGAAACACAGAAAGGGCAATAAAACTTAATTTTGGATTTTCTAAAAGATTTATTGTTCTCAGACAACAGAAATGAAAGAACAAAGTTCATATCCTAATCTAATAAAATAAGAGATGGAAAAGGTAGTGTTAGAATAGGTTAATAAATACATTGTAAAGTTTTATTCCAAAAAAGTAAATAGAGACCTGCAAGAAATGATACGTTCATAGACATATCTTATCGACCAAATTAAATTCAGAGATTATAAATAACTCAAACAGGTCGATCTATAACAAGCAAGAAACTAAAATGATGTTAAAGGCTTTTCCATCAGGAAAACACCACTAGGGCAGGGTGGATACACAGCTTATTTATACCAGATCTTTAAAGAAGAATTAAAGAAATAGACTAATAGTGTTCCTCAAATTTTTCCATGAAACATAGGGGCAAGGAACCCTAGCAAACTCTTTTTTTGAAAGCAGCGTAATTCTGATACCAGAATCCAGTAAGAACAAAACAAGAGAAAACTAGAGTCCAATTCATCTAACGAATGCAGCAATCTTAATGTCTATGTCCCTGGATACCAGTCCCTTCCTTAGGATGGATGAGAACATGTGGCTATTCCTACCCAGGATGTGCTTTTCTGTCTTTGAGTAAGGAAGTAAGGTACTCAGAAACAAGCTCACAGCTAGCAGATGAAAATACTCTATGAGAAAAAAAAGATGTTTTAATACTATCTTAACTTTGTAATATGAAAGAAATGACAAGTCTTTTCTCAGTGAAACAAAGCACGTGCACACACACACACACACACACACACACTCACACACTCACACACACTGCAAATCCAGATAAACTAAACAGCATGTACTTTTCTGCTCAGCACACACTGAAGATTACCAGTTCCTAAACATTTCAATTCAGTAAGCTGATTACCTCTCCAATGAGCCACAACCAAACCCCTGAAAAACCTTGATCTTTGATCAAAGGGCTTCAGAAAGGAAAACTCAGACAAATATATTTGCTATAAATATAAGGCAAATCTCTAAGACAAAATGATAGCCTGAAGACAAGAACAATACTGTTTTTTTTTTTCCATAAATTTTGCCAGCCCTGCTTTCTCCTAGAGGACCTCTGTTTCGGGGATGAGATTACAAAGGCAGGAAACGTGATTTTTCCAAGATTCGGTGTGTGACAGTGCAGAAGTTGAAATGTGTTCTGTTGGTATTTGTTGTTTTAAAACAGGGTTTATCTGTGTAGTCCTGGATGTCCTGCAACTCACTATATAAACCAGGTTGGTCTTAAATTCAGAGAGCCTCTTGCCCTGGTCCCTACCCCTGCCTTAGCCCTTTGTCCCTGCCTAAGTGCTGGGATTAGTGGGCTACACTGCCTGGTTCAAATGCTTTCTTGATCCCTGTTGTAAGATTTCTGCTTCTCCCTTATTAGGGACAACTTTGGCTCATAGAAATGGCATCTCTGTTGTGATACAAAGCCAGGCTCTCTGTACGAGGGGAGATCTCCTCATTGGAAAATGTGCTTGGTTGATACAATAAAGGCTTCCCTAGTTACCAGACCATCTGGTTAGTCATAAGACCAGCTGACAAGCAGTGTGGGAGAAGCAGTGGCATTTCCCTTGGAGCAAACATGGTAGGTGCCTCTTCACACAGGATATAGTTCCTTATGACATAGACACATGATGAGCTGCTGGGAGCTGCCAGTGACAAGCCCTGCATCTGTGCCATGATCAGACCTGTGGTGCCCATGGTATAGTTTATAGACATTAAGGGCATCAATTTCAGCCACTGCACCCAGGGAAGCTCTCCTAATTCTCTCTCGGGCCTATAAAGCAGCATTCTTCAGCCCTCCTCAGTCAGTGTTTCCCTTGCCCCGGGGAGTTGCTTTAGTGGGTAATGGTGTTTACCTGTGACCATCATGGAGAGGAGGCCAGATGTCAGCAACAGAAGCCAGAAAGTCTTCATCGTGGTTTTAAGCTGGGAATAGAGAACAGAGAGAATGAGATACTCCTAGGAGGCTGAGGAGAGAGAAGAATCCTGAAGACAGAGCGCAGCTAGATTTATAGAGAGGTATCATTGCATAAGCTTATAAAGGAGGCAAAGGGAGGAGCTCTAATCTAGACTTACGCTCCAGCTGGCCCACTGACCATTTGTCTTGAGAGATCTCCAATCCTGTGGACACGTGTCTGTTTGTTTGCAGCTGGAGTTGTGCTCCTGGAAACCTTGAAAACTTGTTACCTGTTGTGTTTTCTAGAATGGGCAGTTCTGAGGGTTTCCTGGCAAAGTAGCAACCAGCTAGGATCTCTGTCTAGAAGGACTCAGAAGTCTATGGCAGGGAGGCACAGCAGTCTGAGCAGTTAGCTGCCTGGTCTAGGCAGGTGTTTGTTCCTCTAATCTAGTTGTGTCCCTTCTTAGGCCTGAAAACCTTACCCTCTTGTGTTTATAAAATATGTGCTGGATGAAGGGATAGAATTTGTTCCTCTGGTAGATAATGCTGTAGTCTGCTTTTCTCTTGACTCCATTTTTCTCCTTGAAGCACGAAGGTCGGGTTTGTTTTTTCTACAGGATGTGGGTTCTTGGGATTTTTCTATTGAGTATCCGCAGAAGTGAGCTCCCATGGGCTGTAGGGGGTCACTGGATAAAGTCTCAGAAGCCTTTGCCATTCTCACCAGTCTTAATTTTCTAGTGCCTTGTGCCCACCATGTGCACACTGATTCTAATACTTTAGTAATATTATGTTTATTACTGATCTTTAGTGCCACTCTGTGATCAACTTTCTTGACTGATGCCTCAATAGACTGATTTTTTCAAGTTGAAATACCTGCTCATTCAGTATATATAAAATATTTCTGGTGCTAATTTTGATCTTTTATAAATTTTGTTTGCATATGGCCATAGGGATGTATGTCATAGTGGCATTTGATTGTAATTAATTAATTAATTAATTAATTAATGTAACTAATTGTATCACATGCAGAAAATGTAATGGCTCCCTGTTTAACTTTTCACCTCTTCTCTCCGTTGCACTCACCCTCTTCCTTTTCCCAACTAGAGCCATTCCAGTTTGGTTTCTGTTGCTATAGTAAACACTATGACCAAGAGCAACTTGGACAGAAAAGGTGTCATTTTGTCTCGAAGGTTATGGTTCATCCTCTAGGAAAGCAATGCAGTAACTTAAAGAGGAGTTGGAAGTAAAATTCATGGAGGAGCATTGTTTGATTCCAGGTTTATATTTAAAAATATTTTGTATATAGTCCATTCTCACCTGCCTAGGGATGATACTGCCCACAGTAGGCGAGGCCCTCCTACATTAACCAGCAATCAAGAAAATTCTGACCTGTCCATAGAACAATCTGATGGGGGCATTCTTCAATAGAGGTTTCTATTTTCCATCAAATATAACCATCGCACACCTCTCCTACCCTTGTGTCACATATAAAACAGTTTCCAAGTGAGAAAAAATGTGTGACATTTATCTTTCTGTATCAGGCTGATTGCATTACAAGTGACAGTATTGGGTTCCACATAGTTAACCACAGCTGGCTTAAATGTAATTTTTTTACAGAGTAATAAACACCATTGTAAACATTCGATACTTCTGTATCTATCTATCTGTTGATAAATATCTTGGCTGATTCTAGGACTTACCTATTGGAATTAGCACCAGAGTAAACACTGAAGCACACATAATTCTGTAGTACATTGACCTAGATTCCCTGGGCATGTTCCTGGAAGTGATATGCTGTATCACAATATTGATATCACTGTAGATTTAATCTGCATTTGTATGATGACCGATTCCTTAGTTAGTTTTGTGACAATATTCCTTGACAGAGAAACGTAAGGAATTGTTACTTTTGGAGAGTCCCACTGTGCAAATCTATCATGGCAGGGAGTCTACAGAGGCAGGCACTTTAGGTAGCTGTTCACAAGGCATCTATACTCAGGAAGCAGAGAGAGGTTGATTCTAGGACTCAGCTGTTTTTCTTCTTCTTTCTTGTTCAGTTAGGCAGCTAGGGCAGATCTTCCTACCTCAAGTAAGGTAATCTAGATATCCTTCACAGACAAGTCAGAAGGTTTGCCTAATCTCAATAACTCCTCAGAGGGAAGGATTAAGGCTTATCTACAGGGTGTTCTGTCTGTCTGTCTGTCTGTCTGTCTGTCTGTCTGTCTGTCTATGTATCTGTGATGCTGGGGATTGAAGAGAGGACTTTGTGCATACTAGGTAAGCACAATGGAACTGAGTCACACCCCTTTCTACATGATTCTAGATCTTATGAGATTTGACAATTAATAGTAGCCATTTCATCTAAGAGCGTTGAACACTGTAGATCTTACTAAAGAGCAATCTATAAATTCACAGAATCACTGATGGGGCTGGAAAGTTTTGTCTCTTTATTGACACAATGTAAGAGACCTGGTCTGAGGAGGACCCTAGTCTTCTACCCTTTTGCATGAGAACTCCCAACAGTCTTAGCAGCCTTTACCAGCGCTATCCACCAAACTACTATGATGAGAGGAGGAGGGAAGAGTTAGAGAGATGAGAGGGGGGTCAAAAGAAGAGAAGAGACGAGAAGGAAAGAAGTATAGGGAGTAACATTTTTTTTTAAACCTTGATCTTTTCCCCTAATCTCTAGGCCTGAGTCTCTCAGATGCTGAGACAGACTCTGTCTGTCTTGACAGAGTCTGATAGACTGTTCTGAGACAAACTGTAAGGGATCAGGGAGTGCAGGAACACGTGGACTCATTCATTACTTTGTAAGGATTTATTTTTTCCCTACCACAAAGCTTCATAATGAACTTTTTGAAACAAAGGATATAAGATGTTGAGTAGATAATAAAGAATGAGAAACATTTATTATATTCCACAGCATTAATTCTCTCACTCTTTAATTCAAGAACATTTATTTAATTTCCAATTGTTCTTTGGAAGCTTGGAGTATAGTGAGAGTAAAACTTTAATTTGTCTTCTTTCAAAATCTTTACTGGGGAGGCAGATGGGCTCAGAGAGGATTTCAGCAAAACCCTGGATTCCAGGTATTATGAACAAAATTCAGATCCTCCCCTCAAACATATTCAACAGTATAAAAGGTCAGTTGGCTTCTGATGTAACACAATATCTTCATACATACATACATGCATACATGCATACATACATACATACATACATACATACATACATACATACATTTGGTAAAAGAACAAGAATGGAAAAAACAAAAACAGAAACAAAAGCATCTCGTTCAGCAGTTCTCAACCTGTGGGCCATGAGCTCTCAGGGAATTGAATGACCCTTTCACAGGGGTCGTCAAAGGCCATTGGAAAACACAAATATTTACATCACAAATCACAACAGCAGCAAAGTTACAGTTATGAAGTAGCAATATAAACAATTTTATGGTTAGATCACCATAACATGAGGAACTGTATTAAAGGGTCACAGGACCAAGAAGGTTGAGGACCACTGTTCTACTTCCATACTAAACAATTCTAGTCTTAGGTTAAAAACTATTCTGACTTTCCCTGTGTGGCTGATGTATTGGTTCCCATGTCTCCCACATGGAATGGAATTGTATCTGATGATCTGGCTGCCATTCCTCTATGGTTTTCTGAAAATGAGTCAGTTCTAAAGTAGAGACTAATGCATGTACCTCAGTGGAAAACCAATCCTTTTCTTTCAAAGGCTTCCTGGGAATTTGACAATCTCTTTATATGTAGACATTACATTTTTATTTATATCCTTTATTTCCGTGATACTTTTTGTGAAGAGTCGACAGAAGGTGGCTATCACCCTTGCAGCCATCTTGAGCCATATACCCTGACAAGAGACTTGATTACATTAGCCTACAACAGCTGAACACACTCTGATAACATCTTGTTTTAGATACCCAGGATCTTCCCTTGGGTGTGTGAGACTTAAAGGTGTGATTTAGAGCTGAGACTTAAGGACAGACTTAGAGATTAGATTTAGAGATAAGACCTAAGGGCATGACTTAAGGGCATGACTTAGAGGCATGGCTTAGAAGTGAGACATAAAAGGCAAGAGGCAGACAGAGAGAGTTCAGTTCAACCAGACAACAGATTACTTGACATTAGTACAACTTGGAATAGAGAATTAGGTATTAGGCACTTGGCACTTGGAGGAAGAACTTGGAATTAGACAGTACAACTTGGAGTTAGTTATTAGGCACTTAGCACTTAGAAGAAGTAACTTGGAACTTGGAGGCACTAGGGACTAGGAACTAGGGACTAGGAACTCAAGCCTTGGGAGTTGGACTAGGAAGAGAGATTGAAGAATAAATGGGATTGAATCACACTCTGTCTGGTCTCCATTCTTTGAGTCCGTCCTCACTCTATCTCTTGCTGAACCCTGACCTGCAGACCTAAGCAGATTGGGGCAGTGCAGGCTCTAACAGTTTAGCCCCCAAGGCTTTTTCCAGTGCGGGTTCAAACATTGAGAGAGCAGCTCACGACATTTTTGGTGCCCAACTTGGGGTAGCTCGGGCTGCAACAACTTTTCTTGTTTTTCTTTCCACCCTCTTAAAAGTAACTCCTTTGGGGGGTTGGGTCTGCCAGTGAGAAGCTTGAGAGGAGTGGCTTTTAGGGAGGGAGCTTGGAAGATGAGAGCTGCAGAAGGCTGTTTGCCTATGTCTGTTTGCTGAACACTTGGGGCAAGGCTATCAACTCACTGTGTTTCTGACAAGCATGACTTCAGAGCTGATCAGGGCTGATCTCTGAGTAGGTTTCAGTCATTCCTGGTCTGGCTCCAGGGTAATCAGCAGCCTTGTATTTTGACCTTTTTTACAGTGTGCAGTCTAAAACCCCAGTCAGGCTACCTTCCCCACCTCACCCCCTTAAGGAGTCCTGGTAGGAGCTTGAGAAGTTCCTGGTCCCTTAATGAACCATAAGTTCATTAGAGAGCTGACTGATTGCTTGATATCTATTGCAGATAGATCTTGGGGTTCCAGGAACTGTTCTCTCTCTCAATTCTATGAATTTCTATAATGTAAAGTCTGGCAAGGCCATCTGAAAAGAAAGTAGATCATATTTGAGAAAGATTTGAAGCATATCTGGCTGAAGGCAGGTCTGAAGAAAGCCCCTGAGGGCTGGTAGACCCCCAAAGATCCACATAAAGAACAAGTAAGTCTGGGGTCCCATCCCTCTGCTCCTCCTGCTGTTGCCGACCCATTATAAGTTCAATTTTAAAAATAACTCCTTTAATCATAGGATGTCTTCAGTGTGATTTTATTGTCTATTTTTTTCCTAATATCCTCTACTTTTGTGCCTTTAGACACACAAATTCATGTTTCAGGTTTTATTGCATAATTTCTATCTTTCCAATAATTCTTAGTTGGATGATATTTTATTTACATTCTATGTTCTTTTCTAGTGCATTTTTGCATCTAATCAGATGATCATGTGATCTCTATTGAGTCTATTTTTATGACCTTTTACAAAATCTAACATTATTTTGTGACAATAGTGTTGGGGGATATAGGGATGGGGGTACTTCTCAACACAATAAAAGCAATTTATCAATACCTCATATAGCAATATGCTAAATGGTGACAGCTGTGAAGCATTCCCACTACAATCAGGAACTAGACACGTGTGACTTTTCAGTATGTTCAGGATAATCAGTCCCTGTGGTCATAGCTTGAGAAACAAGACAAACGAAGAGGATGAAGTAAAGATATACAGGAGAGGAAGAAGTCAAAGTATCTTTATAGATGATTGGATTCTACAGATAAAAGACTTTACCAAAAAATGCTCCTATAGCTGATAAACACATTGATCAAAGCAATATGGTACACTAAAACAGTAGCCTTTCCATAAACAATAAGAAAGACTAAGAAAAAATATCAGAGAAACACTCCTATCACAACAACCTCAAAAGAAGCAAAGCAAAGCAATCTAAAAGCAAAACAGCAAAACAAAACAAAACAAAAACAACAAATAAGAACAACAAAACTACCCATGGAACAAATTAATCTAAGGGAGTGAAATATTTCAAAGAATATACCAGAAGATGGAAAACCTCATGGATTGATAGATTAATGCTGTGAAAATGGCCAAATCACAAAAGACAATCTGTAGACTCATCACAATCCACATCAAATTCTAGCACATTCTTCACTGAAACTAGAAAGAAATTGCTCAGAATTTATATAGAAACACAACATAGCCAGGATTGCAAAAAAAAAAAAAAAAAAAAAATCCTCCAACAAGACTGATGGCATAGAATTGATCCAGTTGTAATTCCACTTTCCCACAACTAACTAAATTTTGACAAGTAAATTGTGTACGTTGGAAAAATAGACAGAATCTTCAACAAATGATTCTGGGTGGATTGGATAGATACATGGAGAAATATGAAACTAGATTTTTTTAAAAATAAATTTAATTTTGGGGGGGGTGGAGAGATGGCTCAGTGGTTAAGAGTACTGACTGCTCTTGCAGAGGACCTGAGTTCAATTCCCAGCAATCACATGGTGGCTGACAGACATTTGTAATGAGATCTGATGCCCTCTTCTGGTGTATCTGAAGACAGCTACAGTGAACTCACATACATAAAATAAATAAATAATTCTTTAAAAAAATTAATTTTTTTAAATTAAAAAAAATCTTGTCACCCTGCACAAAAATTAGAGAAAGCAAAAAATATGGTTCAGCTTATAGGGACAGGAAGTGGGTTTTTAAATAGTACTCTAGTAAGCACAGGCATTATGACCAACAATTGAAAAATGGGACCTAATTTAACTAAAAAAAAAGTGTATACAGTATATGAGCAAGGAAGAACCCTACAGAATGTTGAAAAATCTTTAACAGCTAGCTCTACATATGACAGAGGGTCTAGAATATGACCTAGAACCATGGTCTAGAATATGGACAGAGAGAGCACAAAAAATTAAATATCGGCAAAACAAAGACGCACCCAGATCAGTGGAATCACTGATCAAGGCTAGAAGAGAGTACAGCTAAGCATGTAACTTGCCCATAATGGGAGCCTGGAATTACTTCTGCTGTTTTATCACTAGGTGGGGCTTCCAACCCAAGTTTCCATCAATTCTGTGGTAGACTTAGAACCACTAAAATATGATCTGGTTGGGTGTAGATGGTTTTGTGGTTAAGAATACTTGTTGCTTTTGCTTCAGACTTGATAGTCAGCACCCACAGACCTCTCCCACAACACATCTAACTTTTACACCCAGCCAGATCTATCCCCCGCCCCCGACAAACACACTCCAGACTTAGACCAGGACGTACATTCTGCATACCAGCTTAGTCCTCCCCGTCTACATGAATTCATTCCACCGAAGTCATTTCAATCTTGAGGCAATACATGCTTTCTTCTGCTTCAATCTGCTTCCTCCACATCAGACATAGAACTAACAACAACGACAACAACAACAACAGTAAAATTCATGTGCCCAGATCTCATTGTAAAAATACCAACAACACGAACAATCAAAGCAGTGTCTTCTCTCTAAAACCTGCAAGTTCTATTGAAATGTTTGCCGAGGAGAATTACCAAAGATTAACCCCAGGAGACAGAATTTAAAAGAACAATCATAAATGTCATCAAATAATTTAATAAGTTTAAAACACACACACACACATACACACACACACACACACACACACACACACACACACACACACACACACAC
>JANHMN010000015.1:13444128-13469331 GCA_030674055.1 Rhabdomys pumilio | reverse complement strand
TCTCTCTCTCTCTCTCTCTCTCTCTCTCTCTCTCTCTCTCTCTCTCTCTCTCTCTCTCTCTCTCTCTCTCTCTCTCTCTGTGTGTGTGTGTGTGTGTGTGTGTGTGTGTGTGTGTTTACCCATTTTGGCTATTATAGTGATTGTGGCTTCCTAGGAAGAATTTGGGAGCATTCCTTTTGTTTCTATTTCTTTTCTTTCCTTTTTGGAGTCATTTAAGATAGGTTGGCTGTAGATTTTCTTTGAAAGTCTCACAGTATTCTGCTATGAATACATTTTTCCCTGGAAATTTTTAGTTGAAAGCCTTTTTATTACAATTCCACTGGCTAGTTTTATCTCGACTAAATACAAGCTAGAGTCATTTTGGAAGAGGAAACTTCAGTTGAAAAAAATTTCCCCACCATATTGGCCAGTGGGCAAGCCTGTACTGCATTTGATACTTGATGTAAAAGACCCAGATCACTCTGGGTGATGACATCTCTAGGCTGGAATTACTGGGTAGTATAAGAAAGCAGGAAGGGCAAGACACAGGGAGCAAGCCAATAAACAGCATCCCTCCTTGGCTTCTGTGTCAGTTTCTGCCTCCTGGTTTCTGCCCTGTTTGAGTTCCTGCCTTGACTTCTCTGGATGACCAACTATAACCTATACTATTAAATAAACACTTACATCACCAAGTTACTCTCAGTCATGGTGTTTTCTCACAGCGATAGAAACCTTAACTAGAACACGATTTTAATTTCTTCATTTTTTAAAATTTAATCTTTTATTTATTTGTTTATTTTTACACTCCAGATTTTATTCCCACATCCCATACCTCCTCCCTGCCCCACTTTCTCCACAAGGATATCCTCCCCCCGCACCAGATCTCTAAACTCTCTGGGGCCTCCAGTCTCTGGAGGGTTAGGTGCATCTTCTCTGACTGAACCCAGACCAGGCAGTTCTCTGCTGTATATGTGTTGGGGGCCTCACCTCATATCAGTTCGTGTATGCTTCCTGGTTGGTGGTCCAGCGTTTGAGAGATCTCAGGAGTCCAAGTTAATTGAGACTGCTGGTCCTCCTACAGGGTCACCCTCCTCCTCAGCTTCTTCCAGCTTTCCCTTAATTCAACCACAAGGGTCAGCAGCTTCTGTGATTGGTTGGGTGCAAATATCTGCATCTGACTCTTTCAGCTGCTTGATTAGTCTTTTGGTGGGCCTTGGGGCCTGCCCTTGAGCTGGATCCCACTTTGAGCCTGTCCCTGGACCTTCTTTTTCTCAGGCTCCTCTCCATTTTCATCCCTGCAGTTCTTTCATACAGGAACAATTATGGTCAGAGTCTTGGCTGTAGGATGGCAACCCATCCCTCACTTGATGCCCTGTCTTTCTGCTGAAGGTGGGCTTTACAATTTCTCCTTACCTACTGTAGAAAATTTCATCTGAGGTCCCTCCCTTTCAGTCCTGAGAGTCTCTTACCTCTCAGGTCCCTGGTATATTCTGGAGCCCTCCCCCCACCTCCTACCTCTCAAGGTTGCCTGTTTTCATTCTTTCTTCTAGAAAATATCATCCTGAGTGAAGTAACTCAGACCCAAAAGTACATGGATGGTATGTACTTATTAATGCTAATAAGTGGTTATTAGCCAACCCCCTAAAATCAAAAGAACAAAAAAAACCCCAAAAACAAATTAAAACAAAATAAACAAACCAACAAAAAACCCCAGAATACCCAAGATACAGTCCACAGAACTCAAAAAGGTCAACAAGCTAAAGGGCCCAAGTGAGGATGCCTCAGTCACACTTGAGAGGGAGAAGAAAGCAATCACAAGAGGAAGGGAAGGAGGGACCTGGGAGGGAAAGTGGATGAGGGTGGGGGAAGATGGGAATATAATTTATTTCTTATGGGTCTGTTTATATTGTTCATCTCTTCTTGGTCTAATTTGGTGGTTGAGTAAAATCTAGAAATTTGTTTATTTCCTTTAGGGTTTTCAATTTAAAGGAGTACAGAGTTTTACTAATCACTTTGACTAAGAATTATTGTTTTAAAATATTAGATGTAACCTTACTCTGTTTTGTCTATAACACGTCCCCTTGGCTCACTCACTCTCTGAATATTCCCAATTTATATTGTATGCTTCTGTCCGGTGTGGCATGGTTACACACAGCTGCATGACACACTTTCGGCTGTGGGAACACCATCAACCTGAACAATGCATCTCTGGCTTTCTAGTAGACAGATGGCATTGCTCTTTCTTGTATGTGTGTTTTTATTTTGCCTTTTTCTATACCATATTTGTCTTCAAATACAATTCTGGTAAGAGTTTCTGAGAACTGGATTAAGGGCATTACTAGAAAAGAAAGTGCCTTTGATGTCTACTAGGAACAAACTGCTCTGGCCCTGGTCATTCAAGCAGTCAACCCCATCATATCAGGTCAAGGGGTTCTGGAGGTAGAGGCTGACTGCCTTAATTGTTCTCTGGGAAATTTTAGCTACCTCATGATGATTAAAATGTACCAGAAAATATTTGAAGCAGGAAGAGTCTCTGAGAAATCTGAAGCTTTAGCAGTTAAGAGAATTGAAGACCCCAAGGAAAAGGAACACTGGGTCTGGGTCACTAAGGACAGGGATGTCCATAGAAAATACAAGGGAAAAAATGGAGAAAGAAATAGCTGGGCCTACTGGATTAGTGAGTAATAGTGAGAGCCCCCTCAAGGGGAAATCTCTAATAATAGAAAGTTTGATTCAGATATACTATTGGGGAAAACTGGAAGATACATGTAAAATAAAAAAAGATTAAAAAATGAGCAGAAGAGTGTGGACCCCATGAGATAGCTGTTAGATTAGTGAACTGACCCTTCTAGAACGATTGGAACATAACTGATTTGACTCCCTGGCATTGCCTGCCTAAGGAAATTAGGGTACAAGTTTAAGAGATAGAATTAAGGCTTAGGAAGGATCCTTGGGGGAAACTGCAAGAGGAATTAATATTGTTTATGGAAAAGGGTTTGAAAATCATTGTGAAAACAGATATTTGGATAAGCTCAATAAACTTTATGAAGATATTTTGCAAATTTAGGTAAGCTAAAAATAGTAACATCACCCTGACCTGTTTAGCACTTTTCTGTTTTCATGCCGACACTGTAACTACACGTTTATGCTCAGGTGACCTGTGATTTGCAGGTTATTCTGAGAGTTAAAAGTTAATGTATAACTTGCTTTAGCAGACACTGAACTGTGACTTTGTGTGTGCATTGTGCTTTCTGGTGACCTAGCTACATAAGTTTTTTGGAGGGAAAATAAATGGACTTGAAGAAAATAATGAAAAGACTTTTGACTTTTGACTATGTATGATTATGTATTATTGTATAATAAGGAAGTATATAACCAATAAAAGAGTGAGGTGACCTCAGAGAGAGAGAGAAAGAGAGAGAGAGAGAGAGAGAGAGAGAGAGAGAGAGAGAGAGAGCAATCTGTCTCTGAGCACAGCTTCAGGACAGCAATGAGTCACCTGGCAGCTTGCACCTGCATCCTTGCCTAAGATTCTGGTTTTGCCCCATTCCAATTCTCCCATTCTCGAGACTCCAAAACGATTGAGACTGGTCCCTGTCATGCTTCCTATTTGGTGTCCTGCTATTTCAAAATCAATATCAGTATTTTTTTAGAGATTCACTTTCTGATTTTAAAATATTTGTATATATTTAAAGAGAAAATGTATACATTGAATCATAAAGTAGAGTACTGGACTCCCAGTTAATTTCAAAACAAAACCAGTCTATACCTGTAACACTTGAAAAAGCTCTTTAAAGAAAGGGAAAATCAAGTCTTCCAAGGACACCATAACTTTTGAAAAGTTTGACTGTTGCTCTTTCTCCAATTATGTACTACAACAATGCCCTGTGCTCTGAGCTGCTATGTATATAGATGGTGGAGCCACTAAGGAATATAGATAAGTATACAGATCCATCATCAAGAATGAATGGAAAGTCACTGTATGAAGTTTTCTCGTGTTGATATACATTCAGTTGTAAAAGGGAACTTCAGTTATTCTGCCAAATGAGTTTAGCATTCTGAGTCTCACAATCTCTCAGGGACACTTCATCACAAGCATACTGTGAATTTTCCTGCCTCCCTCCTTTCCGTTAATCAGATTCTTCTTGCTTGAGCATGAGCACCACATATCTATCCCCAATTACTATTTCCACAGTATCCTGTGTTCCTTCCCTGCCAGGCAGGCATTGTGACTACCCTGTATAATGCCGCAGGTATCTCCAGTTGGAATTTATTTTACCTTCTGGTCCATTTGACAGGAACCTGACAGTTAGAAAGTAACTAACATTACTCCTCTCCTGAGTCCAGTGAGCAACAAAGCCTTTGCATGGCTTCATGGTAAGTGACCTTCACACCACCAGTCTTAATTGTAAAACGTTACAGTTGCTGTGATTTGGATCTGCACGCTACCCTGTTCTTGTGTACTGAGGTTTAAGTGATAATGAACTGGTGTCCAGGGGTGGGGTTTCAAATTTTAATGCACTGCATGGAGCTGACAAAACGTTAGTGGAAGAGAGCAAATCCATGTTGGTGTGTCTTTGGTGGTTATATCTCACCCTCAGGCCCCTTGTAATTTTGCCTTGTCTGCTTCATATCTATCTATTATGATGTGGATGGCCTCATCCGACACACGCTCCCACTGCAGGGTATACTGGTTCTGCTAAGACCCAAGGAGATGGAGCCAGATCAACCTGGACCCAAATCTCTGACACTCTGATCAAAAATAATTTTTTTTTTAAGTTTTATATCAGGCATTTCTTCAGAAATGAAGCACTGGCTAGCAAATAATGCTCACTGTTTTCTTCTCTCAATTCCTAAGTGAACCTTAGCCCAAACTTCCTCAGAATGTGACAGTAGTTTGAGATAAGGCCTTGGAAGAGGTTGTTAAAGTTGAATAATTAGTATATGCCTAATTCAGAGAGATTGGGATGTCCTTAAGGAAAGAATTAAAATGCAATGTTGACACACATACAAGAAAAGTGACTAGGGACAATAATCAACTGCCTGCTGTGTTGGGAGCCGACTTTTAGCAGAAAGCGGCTAGAAAGCAGCTATCATCTTTGCAGCCATCTGGAGCCATATATCCTGATGAGAGACTTGTTTTTCAGCAGCCTACAACAGCTGAGCACACTCTGACAAATATCTTGTTTATCCCACATAGCTTGTTTTGCTGTTTAGTGACCCCAGTTGCATGGTGCACGTGGTAAAATGTCTTCACCTGTGTTCTCCTGCTTGTGCTTATAAATACCCAGGATTTCCTTGTAGTGTGGTGTAGTAGTAGTAGGTGTAGTGGGGTGTGTATGGTGGAGACAGTAAACAAGTCTTGACTACAGATCCTCTGGCTTGTTTCTATTCTTCGCATCTCTTCCCTTCTTCCCCTCACTCTCTCTCTTGCTAGACCCTGACCTGCAGAACAGAGTGGGTCGCTACAGTTTGGCCCTCAAACGTGGGCCAGAGTGGGCTGGTACACTGCTATATGCCAAGAAAAGAAGCTGCAAGTAAGAGCAGTGGCATGGAAACCATGAGGTCTCAGGGGCGAGCTAGGTCAGTGGTTCTCAACCTGTGGGTCGAAACCTCATTCATAGGAGAACACAGCTATTTACACTATGATTCATAACAGTTACAAAATGAAGTAGTAACAAAAACAATTTTATGAGTGGGATTACTACAACACGAAAAACCATATTAAAGGGTCTCAGCAATAGAAATAGTGGTTGAGAACCACTGCTCTAAAGAGCTATTGTCATCAAGTGAATAAGAAAACACATTTGTTGTTTGTTTGAACGGTTTGATGAAATTTTTTTTTCCTGGTTAGTGGACATAGGTATATCTTGGGAGGCCTGTTATATTTTCCTTGGTTTGAGGTTCTGAGGAGTTCCTAGTAGGTGTTCCATCCTGATATCCCTTCTGTAGCAATGGTCATAAAACCCATGAGAGAAAGCCCAGCGGCCCAAGCAGGTTGCTTCCTGTCTCTAGGCTAATGTTGGTCTTTTTGTATAGCAGTGGCTCAGAATTTATCCACTCCTATTATAAAGATAACCAGATTGAGGGAATGAACAATCCTCTAGCAAAGACTCTGTTTTCATCCCTGTGCATAGAACTTTTCTGTTCAGGATCAAATAGAAGCTTGGATTTCCCAACTGGCTATGTATTTCTGAGATTTGCCAACTGTCTTCCCAGGCATCAGGCCCTATCATGTTTCTCAGGGGGCTGAAGAGTCAGGCATCAGGAGCTGTAGCTGAGTGTGGTGTTTGTTAGTGTTTCATTCCCTTTATATGTTCATCAAAGTTATTTTATCATTTTTTTCAGTGTAGTTCTGTGGGTAGAGGTCCCAGTATCTCCAATTATAAACAATAGTAACTTCTCTCATACATTAAGTAGGAGATATTATTATTAAGACATTGATTAAACTCACAGAATTAAATATGGGGCCTGGAGGCTGGAGAACAGGACTTGGAGCTGAGAGACAAGGAAGAGCATCCAATCTGTTTTACAGAAATGACTTGAGGAAGACCCCCATCTCTAGCCATACTTGAGTTGGAAGAAAGCTAATAGCACCCATGTCAAACAACAGCAAAATATCAATATGAACCCAGTGAACTCATGCCACTTTCCTCACTACAGCAGAGATACAGGAGAGACATGGAAGATAACAACAGAGAAACAGAGACAGAGAGATCATATTGACACAGGGACAGGGAGTCGTATGGAAATAGAATGTGGTACTATAAAAGGCTAAAAAGAAATTTTGGAACAAGAAGAGTGTAACTATAAAATCGGGTAGGAAGGGAATTACTTTATACGGGGTGGCAATGCTCTTCTAGACACTACAGGCTAATACGTAAAAAGCCCAATGTTATTACCAGTACCAGGAATGGCTTTCTTTTTTGGAGTAATTGGCCAGTGAGGTCCTAAAATTTTCCCCAAATTACAGATTATTGCCACTGCTCTCATTTATCCACCAGAAATGAAAGGTTAGTCCCTGTTGTTGAAAACAGCACATACTTGAATCATGGAACATGGAGACATGAAGTTAGTATTTACATAACCAGCTTTCGTAGTGGTGGAAAATGCAATGTGTGTTATTGGAAGAAAAAGTAATTATCATATTCCCATCTGTGAACTCTGGGAGACACATTAATGAATGGCCTGGCAAGACATACCCACAGGTGCAATAGTGGCATGAACATCATGTGAATAACAACTGCTTTCTGATTGGCTTGAGGGCCCACTCCACAAGGTGAAACATATACCTGGCACCATTATAGAGTCAAGAACCTATATTTAGACAGGTCATAGGCCCTAGGGGAGAACCCACTACTATCATTCTGCCTATTTAACATATTATTACGTCAACTCCTAATGACTTATTGTTATACCCATAGATTAATGTATCTCTTGGCTTTTGTCAGAGAAGTTTCTATTTTCAGTAGATAGTGATTATCATAGAGACCCACAATTGGCCAAGGTACAGAGAGTAAGAGATTGAAAAATTTCAGCCATCAGTATGACACCCATATCACACCTCCTCTTGAGGATCAGGTGTCATTACAGAAGAGGAGTTGGAAATATTGGATGACTATAAAGAAAGTGTTTTCTAGACACAGCAAGGCAGTTAGCTGTCCATATGAACACAGAGTGGTTATAACAGTAGACACTTGTACAAACTCAAACCAGGTTAAATCTCATGATGGAGTTGGTCATGCAATCCCATTCCAATCTAAAAATCTGTTGGCATTTGATAGCTATGGTAATATGGAATGGTAGCCTTTGACCATGCTCCAGTAGAAGGCCAGACATCTAATATTATCTGGGCAACAGAAATTTCACTTCATGGATTTTGTTCAAAGATGGCATAAAAATGGGTGACAGGAAACAGAATTGCATCTGAGAGGGGTGGATACGATAAAAACATGAAAGTCTCAAACTAATAAAAATAGATGAATGAATAAATGAATGAGAGACTCAGAGAAACTGGATCGGAAGTCATGAAAGAAAGAAATGTAGACACAGCATCTCACTTTGTAGTCCACTGCGGTGTAGGAATCACTGTGTAGAGCAGATTGATCTCTAACTTGCAGAAAATCTTCTAACGTGGCAATAGATGCACTGTCATTAGAGACATAAGGCACCACGTTTGGCCTCTGCATCAATAACTCTTAAATAGTTGATGTCTTCTTTAAATTCTCAGATAATTTCCCAGAATATTATTTTCTGCATAACACAGTGTCTCCGCAGTTCCTATCATTGTAAATACTTTTTAAAATCAAATAGTGTTTCCCTCAGTTTCTCATTATTCTTGGTTGTATATTTACATTTGAAATCAAAGTCCTACATTACATTCTTTATCAGGGTGTCTTTCCATACTGTTCTACTGAGTGATGTTTCTTTGATAAGTTTTATTTGACAGGCAATACAAATAGGACATCTTTAGGTGAACCAGCCATGCTGATGAAGAAATTTAAGATACAGTGTATTGTATCTGGAAAGCTGTCTTTCTCCTCCCATACGTGACAGGTTCTCCCTTCCCCCTTTTGTTTTCTGTGTGCTTTATATATCCCAGGTATTAATTCTCTACCAAACCTATAGCTGACAGCACAATTTCCCAATCTGTGGAATTCCCCATCACTTGACTGTTTGTGGCTTTTTCTGTACAGTAGTGTTTCAGTTTTATGAGGTCCCGTTTGTGAATTGTTGGCCTTAATTCCTGATCCTTTGGAGTCCAATTCAGAAAGTCTTTACCTTGTGTCTTATGGGGTACTGGATATTTTTTTTCTTTTATCAGTCTCAGAGTTACAGGTTTCACATTAATGTCTTTAGTCCAGTTGAGTCTGATTTTTGTATAGACTGATAGATTTGAGTCTATTTTTTCTGCATGTAGACACCCAGGTTTTCCAGCTCCATTTGTTGAAGATGCTATGTTTTTTTTTTTCCAGTGTGTATTTCTGGCCTCTTTGTCAAATACCAGAGGGCTGTAGTTATGTGTATTATATTTGGGGCTTCTATTTGTCCCCTTGATCTAAATGTCTGTTTTCTTTCAGTACAATTCTGTTTTTATTACTAGTCATGGTTCTCAAGAAGAACATAACTCAGAGACTTAATGGAGGGTCACAGTTGAGAGGCTTGGGGTCATTGGGATATGACCATGGATTTGCCAGTCTAACATACCTACATTTATCTACCCACTCCACATACTCACTCTACATACCCACTCTAGAAGGATCCAGAGGACAATCTCTTACCATGGCTGTGAGAAATACATTTGTGAAGTAGCCTCAGCAAACAAAGCAAAAGCAATTCCCTGTGGCCTCTTAATTTGGAAGCCAATGTGTGATGAAGGTGACTGGTTCTAGGGAGTGAGAAACCAAGTAGTAACTTATAACCTCCAAAGGGGAGAGGGGCTGGCTGGAAATGGAAATGGAATCAGTGTAGAACTCAGGAGGGCCTCACCAGGGACCATCTGTGAAACTGTGTGGTAAGTTTGGGGTCATGGAAGTGATATAAAGAGGAAGAAGTCACAAGTCTTGCTCTAATTGTGTTTGAAAAAACCTAATAGTTGTTAAAGTAAAACTTAAATCACCTCTGTCAGCCCTTCCAAAAATGCAAATGAGACCAGGAGATTAAAAGAAAGTTCTCAGCCACAAAACCTGTTGTTACCATCACAGTAGACTCTCACAAAGACCAGCTAGATTGGAAACCATCACAACTTTATTCAGAGGGGACTTCTGCAAGGACATCTGCCAGTAATTCTGTGTTCAAGACTGGGTTGTAATCACTCTCATTGATTATTGTCACTGTACTGGCTGGTTTTGTGTGTCAACTTGACACAAACTGGAGTTATCACATAGAAAGGAGCCTCCCTGAGGAAAAGCCTTCATGACATCCAGCTGCAAAACATTTTCTCAATTAGTGATCAAGGGTGGTAGGGCCCAGCCCATTGTGGGTGGTGCCATCACTGTACTGGTAGTTCTGGGTTCTGTAAAATAGCAAGCTGAGCAAGCCAAGAGAAGCAAGTCAGTAAGGAACATCCCTCCATGGCCTCTGCATCAGCTCCTGCTTCCCGATCTGCCTGAGTTCCAGTCCTGACTTCTTTGGTGATGAACAGCAATGTGGAAGTGTAAGCTGAATAAACCCTTTCCTCCCCAACTTGCTTTTTGGTCATGGTGTTGTACAGGAATAGAAACCCTGACTGAGACAGTCAGCAAGGTGTATTGTTCTAAAACATTTGGTATAATCATCATTTTTATTTGTGAAAACTTACCTCTGCTCCACCTTCTTCAATATGCCCAAGGTGTGCCACACCTGTCTATTCCCATTATAATGCTTTCACTTGTAAAGATTTGCTACAGTATTTATTTCCTGTCCATGTACGTATTCTTGAAGACCTGTTCTTTGACTTTTTAGATTTCATCTGTCATTTATATAAGCAGATAATTTCTAAGTCAAATGGAAGGAAGTCTTATTTGAGCTTTAAGAAATAGACGTATATGGTTTATTCTCAGAGTAGAATTATCTTGGTTT
The DNA here is from genome assembly GCA_030674055.1 of Rhabdomys pumilio. NCBI lineage: Eukaryota > Metazoa > Chordata > Mammalia > Rodentia > Muridae > Rhabdomys > Rhabdomys pumilio. Next base: position 13,458,792 of record JANHMN010000015.1, on the reverse strand, counting down.
CCTGCTGAGGTTTCCAGATTAAGGGAGAGATTAAAAGCATGGATTTAAAACACTATGTCTGCATTACTGAGAATATTTGAGTCCACTCACTGTCCTCACCCTTGTCAGCATCTCCTTATTCAGCTTTTCTCTATAGAAAAGATCATCTCACTGATGAATATTAGTGTGGACTGGAAAATAAATTCTCTTTACAGTAGGACTTTCTTTTTTGCCTTGGAAATAAAACTCTAAGTGACTTTTATTTATCTTTTGCCTACTACCTACTAAGAGTTGAAGGTGAAGTTGTGGAGGCGGGTTATGAAAACCACCACACCATGTATGCCATCAGGAGATAGAAGAGCATTTTCAGGAAAAACTGAATGTCATGGTAGCTCTAGTCCATCTGTGCATGTCTGTAGACATAACAATGAGAAAGATCTGAAACACAGATGTCCCAGTCCTAACACAGATTAATGATACACAATTAGGTTTGAAGGTTGTAGCTGAATCTTTTTTAAAAGCACTTACCAGGATATCCAGACATTACCCATAAAGCTTTGGTTGGACAATTTACAGTTATAAAGGAGTTTCTCATGCTAAGGTTGCAGATGGGGTATCATAGAACTGACTGCTGAAACCATGGAAAAGTCATCCTCTTTTATATCCCAGGAGGCCTGAGGACTGTCTTCTGTGTTCAATTCTGTGTGATCTTCCTGTGCTGGGTGCATCTTGCATGGTGATAAAATTACATAGAAGTGGCATCACTCAAATTGTAACCATCATTACTTAGGGCCAGGCAGATGTTCTGGATTTTTCCCACCTCTTGTTCTAAGTCCAATACTTTAAAAAACAAATTGCTCTTCTAAACTGAGACACAAAATTTATTTTGATATGATGTGAATAACTTCAAAAACATTTCATTTATTAAAACATTAATTTTACAATCCCTCTCTCGTCCTTTATGTCCATTCTTTAAACCGCTATCAGCTCTTACAACAGTTGGGCTTCTCTGGTTTACAGGTTCCCTGTAGTTTAGTATTAGATGGGCAGCTGGAGCGGAGACAGAATCCTCCATGTTGGAGGCATCGGTATTGATCTGTTCTGCGTCCAAGACTTGTGAGAAGGCCAGAACCTACAAAGGGAGAACAGATAGATATGTTTAGACTGTTGGCCGTAACTCCAAAGATTTGAGAACATTTGGTAAATGCAAGGCAGACAAGCTGGTAGCCCATAAGGGAATTCTTTATTAAAGGCCACTGCTATGAAGTTGATCTTGAGGCTAAGGTGGCTACACTTCAATATTCCAGTATGAAGAGAGGCTCATGAGCCCCTCTCCTGAAACAAAAAGCTATCAACACTAGATGGCTTCTAGGGGAAAACAGATTCCATTTTCTTTAAAAGTATAGCCCCTGATAGTCAACCTTGCTCCAATAGATGGCATCATGAATTGACTTCAGTGAATTATTTAAAAGAGGGGGTTGTCAAGAAGTTGGGAGAAATGGGAATGTGAAGGTAGATCTAGGAGAAGTTGGGAGAATTGTAGGAGCATAAAAATAACCAAAATGTATTAATTCAAAGAATTAATAAAATATTATATTAAAATATGTATTTGTGTCTACACACTGGTCTCACTTAAACTTGCATGGTGACTTGGTCCAGAAGTCTCAGATCTAGCTGGGGAAGCTCTTAGTGGTTTGTATCTTTCAGGAGAGGAAGAGTTAGTTACTTTAAGGGTTGGTCCCTTAGTACATCAACTATTTTCTAGTCGATGGCCACACACTCAGATATAGGCAACACTAACATGATTCAGGCTTGAAAAAAAAAGTTGGATGAAGATGGAATGGAGTGTGAATCTGGAAGGAATTACAGAGGGGTAAATATAATCAAAATATAATGCATATTATACTGTCAACGAGTTAATTGGTGTATTAAATATGTAAAGATATCATTGTGGCATTTATAACACATATTATTCTGACATATATCACATACTGTGACATATAGTATATAATATTATAATATTACCTACACACACACACACACACACACACACACACACACACACACACACACACGGTAGATTGAGAATTTTTTACACTCTTGGGAATTTCACATGCAGCGACAGAGCACCAATGGCATAAGGGGATGTGTAACTTAATGGTTCACAGATTCAGCTCACCAGCTGATCAGTCCACAGCCAGCTTCTACACTTACTGCATTTATAGCCCTGCTTGTTGATGACACTCACAGAAATTCAGCCTAGCAGCAGTCCTAGTGAGCAATGTGTCAGATCAGAGCTTGGCCTGGGGACCACTCTTTCTGCTATAATTTGTTTAGACATCAAAGCTAAAAGGTTCAATATCTCTGACCTTTGCATCAACTAAGCTGCAAAACCACAAGAGTAGAAAAGGAGAGAAGCGCAGACTACAATATAATCAGAGAGGAAATGTAATGTGGTGACCCCACATTTTCTTAACTCTTCAATAAAGGGAATCTAAAATATTGAAATGGTTGAAATTCCAGAGAAGGCTTTCAACATCTAGTTTGTAAATCAGGAAGATTTCAAAGATACGTGATATGAAAAGATCATTGTGAGATATAGATGAGAAATCCAGCAAGTTGGAAGAAACTTTCAGCAGATTCTAAATAGAAAACATGAAAATAAAGCAAACACCAAGAACCCAGTGGAGATCATCACCACAGATTAGATCAATCACAAGACAGACTATAAGGATTTAAAGTTATCTTTGACAAAGGTCAATTTTCAGCTAACAATAGAAAGAGATACCAGCTAAAGTAAATGGAAATATATGAATTGTAGTAGAAATCTAGAGAGAGACTGTCTACTCAAGAAGAACAGGCAATTCAAAAGTAGACATGACCAGTGACAAGATGATCTGTGACAAACAATAGTTAAGGTGATTTGAGCATAAAACAAAGAAAGACCACTGAAAGCTGCAGACACAAGTGACTGGTTACCTATGAAGGCCCATTCTTCAGAATTACAATGACAGTTATCAGTACAAACATTAAAGACCAAGAGAGAGCACATAGTGGTGTACATTTCCAGCTGTTAGAGTGAATACACCTAACCAACATTCAAGCACTATTACTATATCTAACAGCACTTCTGTAAAACACAGGGGAATAAAGACCTTGTAAGATAGACATCAGCTAAGACAGTTCACGACTGCTGCGGTAGCATTTGCAGAAGATAATAGAAAGCATCTTATAGCCTATGAATAAAATTGGTGATAACCATGAAACCTTGGAAAAGCATAAATTTATTGAGACTAATAAATAAAAATTATGAGAACTAGGAAAGAATCAAACACTTCAACTCAATAAACCAGCTAATTGCTACAATGAATTAGAGAGGGAGGAACAGAAAAGGGATGGAGGGAAGAAGAGAGAGAGAGAGAGAGAGAGAGAGAATGAAACCAGGAAAAATATTAGAATTAACACAACCTTTCAACAATAGTCCTAGACATAAATGGCCTTAATTCAATAGTTTAAGAACATGATGGCTGATTGATTGGACTAAAGATAAGACCCAACTGTTTGTTGCCTGTAAAATCCAACTGTACTGGGAAGGACACAACCAGAAGATTAAAGGATGGAAATAATTTTCTGATTAAATGTCATCTAAAAAGGATCAAGAGTAACTAAATTCATATCCAACCTAGTATACTTTAAATAGAAATTAGCCCTAAGTGAAGAAGGACGTCACTATACAGTAATAAAGAGAGCAGCCAATCAAGAAGATGTAATGAAGGGGATGGAGGGATGTAAGAATAAAAGGATCAGGATACTTTCTGAGACACAGCTTATTCTGCATATGGCAGTTTGCTGCACTGGTAAAGCCTTAACAATACAGTTACCTGAACAAGACCTGTACAATAACACCATTACTTGACATTACACCATGGGAGACGCCCCACTCATAAATAAAATTAATGGTTACTGAGAGAGGGAGAGAGAGTCTGTTCCAGGGATGAGCCCATGATAGGTTCTCCACCCCTCCCAAACACACACATATATAAACAACACTAAATGGACAGAGTAGGTTGTCTTTACATGTGTGAACGTATTTATGTATGAACAACAAAGAAGAGGTAATAAGTTTGAGAGGAAGTGGGGAAATGTAGGAAGAGTTGGAAGGGGAGAGATTCGGGTGGAGATGACACAAATACAGTACTCATGTATGGAAACCTCAAAAGAAAAGTGTAAAAGGAAGAAGATGTAATGGCTGCAATATATATCCACCAGTTTGATAGATCCAATTTCTTAAAAACAGCACTATTGGACATAAAGAGAGAGAGATATTAAGATTCAGTGCTAATGAATGGTATTAGTACACTATTGTCAGTAGATACTATCCTATACAAAAACAAACACAGAAACTTTAGAATAACTGTAACATGGGTCAAGAGATTGTAAGGACAGTCATATACTACTCCATCCCCAGGCTCTAGAATACACAAAACAAGTCTTAACAAATAAATGTTGAAATATTTTTTATCTTCTCAGATTACAATACAATGAAGTTAGGAATTAGCAACGAGAGAAATGGTACTAACACATAATAAACATAATGAAAAAATATGAAGTTTGCTTTTGAAAAAATCAGTAGGTCATTGAAGAAAAGGGGAGCGGGATTTAAATTTTTATGGAAGTCAGGTGATGGTGATGCATGACTTTAATCCCATCACTTGGGAGGCAGAAGCAGGTGGATCTCTGTGAGTTCAAGGCCAGCCTAGTTTACATAGTTCTAGGACATCCAAAGCTCCACAGAGAAACTGCCTTGGGAAAAAAAAAACAAGAAAACAAAGAAAAAAAAACAAAACAACAGCAACAAAACAATTAACTAAACAAACAAAACAAACTTCATAGAAGCAAATGAAATGGAAACAACCAATTAGCAATTGCTACAACCCTGTGCGTATACCAAGGTTCATTCTAAGAAGGATATTTATAGCTATCAGTGCTTACAATAAAAACAAATAAGATCTCAAGTAAGATAATGATACATCTTGAGGTATTAAAAAAGCAATATTAATCCAAACCCCAAATTAGTAACAAGGAAATAAAACAGTAAGTGTCAATCAGAACTGAAAATAATGAAATGGAAAAACCTAGAAACAGTGCAAAGGATCCGTGAAACAAAGGCTTGCTTCCTGGAAAAGGTAAGCAAGATAGACAAAGCCATGGCCACATTAGCTAGGAAGTGAAGAAAAGGTGAAAACTGAAGCCAGGAAGTATTGCATCTGATACCTGAAAAATTGGATTGGGATGAATTATATAATGTAGAATAAATGGACACATTCTTGGATGCATTTGACCAATAGACAGTGAATTGAGACGATGTAGATCCACAGTCAACAGTGAGACTGAAGCTGTAGTCACCCCACCCCCACCCCTCCACCATCCTTACCCCCTGACCTCCTCATATCCACCACCAGACCCCCCACCTGAACCCTGACTCCCCACCCATCCATCACCAACAACAAAGAAAAATTCACTACTAGTGAGATTTACTACAGCATTTTATCAGGTGTTTAAAAAAACCTCACACTATTTCATAAAATAAGGGAAAGAATATGTTTAAATCAATTATCCAAAGTAGTTATTAGACCAATGCAAAAAATTAGATAAGGGCCTACAACAACAAAAGAAGGCTATATGTCAATTTTTTTGATGAACAAATTAAAAATTCTAAATAAAATTCTTACAAATAATTTAGCGACACATTAAAAAGTCAATACATGATGATCAAGTTTATTTCATCCCACATGTGCAAGAGTGATTCTGCATGTGTGAAATAAGCTCAATATGACCCATACACATAATAAAGGGAAAAGATTTTCATGGCCATGATGCTAGATACAGAAAATGACTCAGAGTAAACTTAATATCTACTATGCTAAAACCCCAAAGAAACCAGGGATGGGAAGATCATGCCTCAACACAGCAAGATTTATATGTTGCAAACTCATAGCCAGCATTATACTAAGTGGAAAAAAGTTGAAAGTATTTCCTTTAATACCAGGAAGGTGTTGACTGTACGTATTCTCACCACTTCTATATTATATACTGTTTCTCCTAATTACTTATCTGTTGCTGTGATAAAACATCATGACTAAAAGCATCCTAGAGGAGAAATGGGGTTTATTTTCCTCTAAGTCTCCAGGGTTGGGGATAGAGCCCAACACAGTGGGGAAGTCATGTTAAGCATTGGGAAAAACATAGCAGCAGGAGCAGGGAGCCAACGGATAACATTCATCACACAGGAAGCAGGGAGAGAGAACAGGAAGTGGAGTGAGGCTATGTACCTTCAGAAGCCTTTGACTTCTTCATCCAGCAAGGCAGCCCTACCTGAAGCTCCCATAACCTACTCTCAACAGTGTCACTTACTGGTGACATAACCTCCCTCCAACAATGACACTTGCTGGTAACACAAACTGGTAACATAATCTACCCCTAACAGAGTCACTCACTGGTGACATGTTCAGATGCATGAGTCTAAGGGGCATACTTCTTGCTCAAACCACAACATTCTCCCTGTGGCCCTCTAAGTCTCATGGCCATCTCATGATGAGAATACATTTAATCCAACTGCAAAAGTCTTCATAGTCATTAACAGTTGCAACACTGGTCCAATACCCAAAGTCTCTTCAGAGACCCAAAACAATGTCTTAACTGTGACCCCCGTAAACTTACAGAAAAAAATCACACGCTTTCAACGTTAAACAGAATATACATTACCATTCAAAAAATAAAGGAATGTGGGCACAGCAGGGAAAGATTAGCCCAAAGCAAAACTGAAACCCATCCTGGAAAAACAAATTTCTTTAGGTCCATGTACTGCATCTGAAGCCTCAGCTTCAACACGGTTAAACGGTACTGACTCTGTAGCTTTACTGCCTGCAACGTACATTTTTTTATTTATCTATTTTTATTTATTTATTTATTTATTTATTTATTTATTTATTTATTATTGGATATTTTATTTACATTTCAGATGCCATCCCCGTTCCCCATTTTCTCTCCCTAGAAAACTCCTATCCCGTGCCCCCTTTTCCATTTTGCTTTTATACAATTTTTTTTAAAATGTTAATCAAAGGCTTTATAAGTATGGTAATGCTCAATCAGAAGTGTAACCTAATACCCAACCTAGCTATGTAAACTGTCTTTGCCTGGTGGAGACACGTGAACTTCTGCCTCCATGCCCCCTCTCTCTTTCTCTCTCTTTTTCTCTCTCATCACCTTGCTTCTCCTCTCCTTCATCTTCTCCTCTCCTTACTCCATCTTTTCCTCTCGGTGCTCCTTCCCCCTTAGCTCCTCCTACATATCACCCTTCCTGTTAAAATAAAACTTTTCTCTCAAAATACAATTAGAGCATAATTATTCCTATTTGTACCAGTGAGGTACAAGATAGTCTTAATACCCAGTCCATCATTTTGTTGACTAACCAGAACCTCTGTCGTCTCTCTTGACTAAAACACTTAGTTTTGAACCTGGCTTTTTTCTTGGCTTTAGAATGAATGTCAGCTGAAAACCCTCCACTCAGATCTTTTCTCTCAAAGTAAATAGCCAGGATTGACTATGAGACTGTAAGTCTTCAACCCATCAGAAATCCAGAATGACTGAGTTAACTGAAGTTATGGGAAGCACTAAGCATAGCTTCTAAAACTTAGCCAATTTATAGAGACCGCTGAACACCTAGACAGCCCCTATACAACCGAATGTTGGAGCATCAAATCTTCAGCCTTCTGGCCCAAACTCATCTGACAGACCTTAGTGATGCAGAATTATTAGGGGCTAATTACTCTGTCTAGGCAGATATAATCAGTTGACTATTCTGCAAGTGTGTCCTTTTCTGGACAGTAATTTGTCTGTAGATGGAGAGGCAATTCTTGCCTGGTGGCTGTCTCACCACAACTGGAGTAACTCCAAGGATGTTCAATTTCTTCTTAGAATCCAAGACAGGAAGCTGTCAGGAGCAGACAGGTCTCTAATCAAAATGAATGTTCATATAGAAATATTTGTGATGTCAATTCTATGGATTTCTGATGTTTTGAAATCCAACTATCCATGCAACATACATTTTTATCTTAATCTGATTCCTGATTTCATTTCCTGTAAGCACTTCTCCATGGCAGATTTCTTATGGCTCTGGCATCTCAAACATCTTGGGATCTCTGCAACCCAAGCTTCACTGTCTCAGCCTTTTGCAGGGACCCTTAGGGATTCCTTGAAACAACTCTGATTTTGACATACATTACCTAGCCCCTACCATTCTCTGAACTTGCAAGGAAAAAAACCCATGATCTCCTTAATCTTGGATAGTTTTCTTCTTCTTCTTCAAAAAAGTACCACATGAATAACATGGTTAAGTTCTGCACCCTGCTTGAGATGGCCCCTGGCCACTTGGACCTCAGTTGTAGAAGATTCCCAATACAGCACTCTCATAACTTGGAAGCCCATCCAAGTTGGGTCTTGCCCCCACAACACATTTTCTGTTGTTCTTGTCCAGATCTTGCAGCTTCTCTTCAACAAATACCAACTCTTTTTCGGTACACAATTGAAGCCTTAAGTTTTCTAGTAATGTTTGCTTTCCAAACTGTACATCTTCTTTTTATTTCTTTCTTCCATGTTTGTTGCCCTAATAACCATGCCACAGATTCAACCCTATGGTGTATTAAAATTTACTCCCCAATGAAAACAAAATAAATTAATTATTTTTTAAATTAGCTCCACACAAATTCTCAGGTCATGGGCAGAATGTAACTAGATTCTTTGGCAAAATTTCATCAATGTTCTATAGTCAGGTACAATTTCAATCATTTTCTCCTCTGAAACCACATTGGCCAGACCTCCATTGACTGAATTTCCTTTAGAATGACTGTTTTCCAGAACCCCATTAGAATAGCTCATTTATCAATCTGTTTACAGAATTCAATGGGTTTTCTAGTCTGAAGCTCCAAATTCTCCCATATTCCTCAGAAAATAATATGATCTTGCTTTTTACAGCACAATTCCACTTTCCTGGACCCAACTTCTCTATTAGTTATTTATCTGTAGTTGTGACAGAATTCCATGACAAAGAGCAATTTAAGGGGGGGGGAAAGGTTTTCTTTTGGCTAATGTTTCAGTGGGACAGAGTCCTTCACGGTGGGGGGAAGCATGGTGTCTTAGTTACTTTTCTAGTATTGTGACAAAATTCCATGATGAAGGCAATTTAGAAAAGAAAGCATTTACTTGGGCTTACAGATTCAAAGGTATAGAGTCTATGATATTGGAACAAAGGCATGTAAGCAGAAACAGCTAAGGGCTCACATCTTGAGCCACAAACAAGACACCAAGAGAAGAGCACCCTGGGGATATGGAAAAGTTTTTGAAGTCTCACATCCTACTCCCACGACACACCTCCTCTGACAAGGATGCATCTCCTAATTCTTCCCAAACAGTTCCACTAACTAGAGACCAAGTATTCAAACATATGGAATTCATTCATTTTCAACCCCCTACACATAGCAACAGTAACTAAAACCAAGCAAGAAGAGTATGGAGCTGACTGGTCATACTCTATCTACATAGAGCAAAGCAAAAACAGAAAGTGAAGCAAAGCTTCTAACCATCAAAGCCCACCCCCAGCTGACTACTTTCTCCAGTAAGGTTCCATCTCCTAAAGGTTCTATTACCAAACAGCATAACCAACTAGTGAACAAGTATCCAAATATATGAGCCAATGGAAAACATTTCTTGTTCAAACCACAACAGTGCTTGAGTTCTTAATTAGAGAAATAAGGCAAAAGAAAGAAACAGAAGGGATACAAGTAGGCAAGAAAGAAATTGTACCTATACCTATGTGTAGATGATATGATCCTATATCTAAAAAGAAAATCTAGAAAAGACTCTTAAATATAAGAAAACATTTTCAGTAAAGTATGAGTTATATAATCAATATAGAAAAGTAAGTACATCTTTTACACACCAATAAAGAACTTGCTAGACAAGAAATAAGGAAAGCAAGCCCATTCACATTGGCTAAAAATGTCACATTCCTGCATAATTTATGCAAAATTATATTACACATGCATAAAAATGATGTTAGAGACCTCTACAAATGAAACCTCTAAAGAAAGAAAACGAACACAGGAAATAGAAAGACATTTCATAATTATGAATCACCAAGGCAATTTCATTGCAAATGACGAACAGAGAGGAGGCATTTCCTATCATAATTCTATGACATTGTTCAAAGAAATAGAACAAGACACAATCCTTAAGTATAGAGTAACACAAAAAACTCCAAAATAACCAAAGCATTTCTAAACAGAAAGAGAAATGTTGGGGGAATCACAATACCTGACTTCAAGTTATATGAAAAAGGGCCTGGAAAAATGGCTCAGTGGTTATGAACACTGGCTGCTCTTCCAGGGGACCTAGGTTTGATTTCTAGTACCCAAATGGTGGTTTAAAACCCATATTTAACTCCAGTTCCAGGAGATTGGATGCCCTGCTCCAACTTCTATGAGTACCAAGTGTGCAAGTGGTGCACACACATGAGGCACACAATCCCCCCATACACATTTAAAAACTTATACTGTAGAGCAATAGTAACAAAAATATAATAAAAGGTATAGAAATAAACCTACTATTATGGTAATTTGGTTCTTGTCAAAGTTGCTATGCTGATTAATTTTTATTATCAAATTGATTAGGCTAGGAAGTGATTGCCAGAATAGAAAAACATAGTTCTGTGTGTCTGTGATTGATTCCCAGAGAGGGTTAACAAAAGGGAGACTGCTCTGAATGGGCAGCAATGTCTCATAAGTGCTAGAAGTCTCACATTTATATATTCGTATGTCAAGTATTTATGAATAGTGCATACCCAGACCTAGCTGCACAATTACAATTTATCCTAGGAATTATAAACTAGAAAATAACTCAACTTTATAGAAATGTGTTTTTGAGGTGCTGAACTCAAACCCAGAGTGTATGGAGCCAGACTGTCATGTTACATGAGAAGAGCTGTCCTACAAAGGTTAAGTATAGAATGTTCTCTCTCATATATGAGATGAGGGTGCCATGGAGTAAGCGTGGGGCTACTGAGGCTGTAGAAGGGGAAAGGTAAGGGAGGACTAGGAAGAACAATGGGGCTTTGGGAATAATAACAAGGCATTGCACATATGTATGGAAATGATACCACAAAACATTGTACAGTTACACTGTATTGTCTGCATAATGTCAGTATTCAAGACACACTCTGATCTAGAACAACTCTCCTGTGTGAGCTATCACAGACCATGCATAGCACCTCTCAAACTGAGAACCCAGAAACCTAGATCGTTAGATCTCTCCCATTCTCACACCCTAGGCTGCTCATTTCTCCCTCATGGCTGGCTATTATATTTATGTAGCAGAATATGTCTCCCACTACTTTGTATAAAGGTTGGCAATTGGGCTGTATGAGAGGTAGGCAGAGTGAGGAGTCAAGAGGAGAGGAAGACGAGGAGCTAGGGAGGAGAGCAGAGATGTAGGATCCTTGGAGGACCACAAATGTATCGAGAGCAGTCCTGGGTAACAACTTATATCTAGGTTAGTTGATTGGGTAACATTTTCAACAGTGTGGGCATCTTGTTAATTGAGCATTTCTAAATATATAAAGCCATTGGATAATCTTTAAGCATTAGAGTCTCATTTCTACTGGGTATGGCATGGATGGAGGGATGGTCTAGGCTCAGCCAAGCATTGTGGGAACAGTGTGGTAGATTGGCAGAGCCATCTCCCATGCTGGCGTCTCGTAGGTGGCAGGGCCAGTGCTTCTGGCCTGCCTGAGCCAGCAGCCTGAGCGTGCTCCCGCTGCCGCTCATGGCCTCAGGCCTTGCCTAGTAGAAAACATGGTGCCCCATAAGAACAAGATAGAATGGGTCCCACCGTTTAAATATTATCGGTAACACATTTATAGTTGCTCTTAGTTATCCAAGGAATACATTGTTTGCCCCCTTGCCCCTCGCCACACACACACTCAACTTGAAGACAGGAAAACTTAATTTATTGTTATAAACTCATAATTTTAATTTTGTGTAAATATGATATATATAATCCTGATTTTATACCAGACATTCCGAATCTCTACCCAGTAATGTTTCTTTACTTATTAATTTATTCTTTAAAAATTTCATAATTTTTGAATAATACATTGTAGTGACATTCATCTTTCCACTCCCGCCTTACCTAAACTGTCATGAGACTTAGATCAGTTTAGCATGACTTGGCATAGGGCAGATGCCTAAGGATTTAAGGACGAATGACCAAAAAGCTAGTGAAGAAAATATATTAAAAGTCTGAGTATAATATTTGAGCTTTATATAAGATATCTGTGAAAATAAATTTTCTTAAGTAGTCTTTTGGCAACTGAGCTACGGGGGAAGTTTACATCTGAGGATGAACGTGCACTGGTCAGGCTGCACATGTTGGGACTTTATGTTCTCAGGTCTCCATTTTACATCCACTCTGAGACCCGTGGGTGGGACTCTGGGGTTGTATAATGCAAGTACAGGCAAACGTGCAGTTTTAAAATAAACAGTGCAAGGGAAGACTGAAGAATTTCTGATGAGAAGATAAAGTGTTTAGAGTAAAAGAACTTCGGATGAAATGGGATGGATTGGCAAAGGACAATAGTTTAAGAAAAATTGTGGCCCCAATTCACCCATCTTTCTCACCAGATCTCCAGGTAGACTTGCCATTGAAACATGTACCTTTAGAGAGGTCAAGGCCATGGGATAGAGTGTAGATGTGAATGAACCATCAACAGTTTCCTGGTAGTGACTTCAGACCACACTATGGGCTTGATGGTGAGCAGAGGCTGAATGTCAATCATAAAAAGTAGCTCATCAGAGTACGTGCTATCTTGCTATTGAGAGAAAGTCTAACTCTTGGCCAGGACAAGGATATGTGCTGGCAGCATGCTGGGGAGGGGCCGGGAGGAATCTATTTCCTCCAACTGGAGGTGTTGAAAACAAAAGTCAATGTCAACTTGGAATGGGGTGTTTGTGTAGTCATGAGTGGAGGCTTGAGAGGGAAGAAAGTTGACTACACTTGCCACTCCCAGGAAAAAAACAACCATAGGGCAAACCATTTCAGGGATGAAAGAAGTTAGGCTCTCTTTTGAATTCACGTAGCTCCCAATACCCAAGCTCAGCAGGAAACTGAGGCCAGCTTCAGTCCTCTGCAGCACCTCTGTACCGAGCTTGAATGCTCTGCTCATCTAGAATCTTCTTGAGAGAGAATGTGTGAGTGGTGATCCCTTCAGAGAGCTTGGGGAACTGAGTGAAAGAATTCCGGGACCCGAGTGGGTGTGTGTCCTTCTCACCAACCTGAGTTCATAGAGCAGCCCTGTCATAGTCCCTATGTGGAAGAGATCCTATGACACAGATGACACTTACAGAGCTGTCCCTCCATCTGTGAAGTGAAACTTATGGCATTGCTCTGGTGCTGTTTTGCCATATGTCTGTTGAGCCCTTACATCCTGCTAACTAGGGGCCCTCTTCAAACATATGTGGAGGATGCATGGCTGGTTTTTGGAGCTAACAAGATTTTTGTGGTTTCTAGATGGAATCTGGACACCACAGGAGGTGAAATTCTATTACAGGAAGTGGAAGAGGCAGGAAGAATTAGGACAATCAGGTCAGGGCAGGGATTCCTGGATGAGACACTGAGGAGGAAAGGGTGGGGACTGGGGTCATACAGTGCTAGGGCCTGGAGCCATTTGTCTGCTTTAAGGCAAGGAATAGGCTCAGTCTAACATAGTTGTATTTAGAGCTTGCAGGTGAGGAAGGTAGGAGTTTGTGGAGTTGTGAACGTCTATAGCAGTGGGCTGGACTAATTCTCTGTCCTTCAGGGTTTAAGGACAGAAGACAGGTGCAAGAGGAGGAGACACGGTTTTGTTAGTGGGAGTTCCTAGTATCTGTCTCACTTGATATGGCCCTGACCATCCCTGGATTTGCTTATAGGATTTCAAGTCCCCACCCAGAGCTTCCTTACATAACCCCACTAAGGTCTAGAACTGAACCCCTGACCTTCTGTTGTTTATCCCTAAAATGTAGACATTGATTCTATGTCCCTCTTAGGAATATTGTGAGAACTCAGTGTAAATGTCCTATAGATTTCTTTCTCTCTATCTTTTAACAGTGCCATCTATCTACTTGTCTGCTACATACAATGTCCCCTGCAGCCAGGACAGAGTTCTGCATCCAACGGTCAGAACTAAAGTAGTAGGGAGTGAAGGAGTCTGCAGAGGCTTGTGGTAGGGACTTCTGTTTGGAGTAACATTCCCTGATCATCCCAGTCCACCATGGTAAAGTAAGAATGTAGCCACATCTTCTACGGTTGCAACAAAAAACAGGAGCCTAAATTTATGGGACATCTTACCACTGTTAACTGTTGAGAAAAGGGGGAAAATTCTAAACATCACGCCCGCCAAAATGAGTTCTGTTTCTCTTTCTATCTCAGTCTCTTCAAAGAAGCCTTTCTTGGTGTTTCAGAGGCTATCTCCTTTTTACAAGGTCTCTTGGCAGCTGAGCCCAGCAGCTTTTTCCAGGGTAGTTAGAGTTACGCACCTGTATAATCAGTGTGTGTGTGTGTGTGTGTGTGTGTGTGTGTGTGTGTGTGTGTGTG
>JANHMN010000015.1:13425570-13440594 GCA_030674055.1 Rhabdomys pumilio | reverse complement strand
ACACACACACACACACACACACACACACACACACACACACACACACACCATACATACTATACACACAAGCATACACATACAAGTACACACACATATACACACAAACACACACAAATAGACATCCAAGCAAATATACAGAAGCATATATATATATGTGTATATATATACACAAATATATATATAATGTGTGTGTGTACACAACTATCTATTTTTCCTTTTTTCTCTATCTATAGAGATAGAAAGATATATGATAAATAGATATATAGATACATATATCTATCTTTCTCTCTCTATGTCTCTGTCTCTATCTCTCTGACACCATCTCTATCTATCTATCTATCTATCTATCTATCTATCTATCTATCTATCTATCTATCTATCTATACATATGTATATATGTACACACACACACACACACACACACACACACACACACACACACACATTTGCCCTATAAGAAGGGTCACTGGTGCCACTTCAGGAAACTTAAGGGTTACAGAACAAGAGCTTACCATGTAGTAGAAAAGAAACATGGTTTCTGGCTTCATTTCTTACTGTGGGAATTCTAATCCCATCAGGAAGCAGCTGACATAGAGACTTGCCTCTCTGGGTAATAATACCACATGTCTTTATGGACTGCTTCTGTGATTGCAGAGAAATACATATAGC
Organism: Rhabdomys pumilio; assembly: GCA_030674055.1. NCBI lineage: Eukaryota > Metazoa > Chordata > Mammalia > Rodentia > Muridae > Rhabdomys > Rhabdomys pumilio. The sequence continues at coordinate 13,439,925 of JANHMN010000015.1, read as the reverse complement.
ATTGTGTATTCATGTCATCCTGTAGGAGAAACAAGATAACAAATTTTTAACAAAAACTTCTCAAAATTCTAATGCTAGGTGTCATTAATCACAACTTAACGAATTCAGAATTCAGGGAGCGGTCAGAATCTAAAGGATAATTCTGATTTTCAGAAGTTTTCTGCTTTGAAGCTTGGAGACACTTTGTTTTTAAGGCTGTGTTTATAGCCACCGTGTGTTTAATTATCTAGTTTGTTTCTCAGAAGGAACCTTCTTTCCAATGTGGAAGCCTCCCTCTTTCCCATCACCCCTCAGCAGTGCTTGTGGGGGGTGGGTATGGTTTTTGCGTGGTACCTCTGTAAGACTGAGGATCTATGACTACCCTGAAGGCTAGGTGCAGAGGGTGGGAGGTTTATTCCAGCAATGTGTTTCTGGAGGATTCACACAGAACCTGATACAGCATCTGCTGAATCGAAAAGCATCACCATGGCTTCTGATAAGGCAGGGTTCTGACCCTCCTCCTCCTCTGTTAGAAATCGAAAAGTGATTTCTTCTGCTATCAGTGGTCCCCTGTGGGCAGAAGATAACAAAGGAGACACTCATCTTTTCCTTCTCCCCAGGAATCCTCCCATTTATTGCAATGTTTCTAACTTGGGACTATCTCCCACTGGCCTATAAACATACTCCATAGAGGAAATTATCAGTACTCAGAACTGGTCTGGTGTTTCAGCCCCAAACTGTGACTTGGCAGGTGGGGCCAAGGGTAGACCCCTGTTTATCTGACAGTGTGGATATCAACAGGGCATAATTTGTCTAGAATCACCACCTACTGACAAGTTGAATCACAGACTCATAGTATCTACGATGGAAGGAACTTAACCAGTAGCTATTCCAGAAAGTTTCTGTTTCCTGTAGGAACCCAGGGCCACATCAAGCAGGGCTGTAATCAATCAAGACCTGTACAGCTGTGATACCTTTATGTCATTTGTCAGACCTCATGGATGAGCTTTAGTATAAGAAAGGTATTAGGGTAGTTAGGAAAGGACAGAGAAAGTGAATCTAGTTCCAGAGGGTCAGATGTTTTATGGATACAGAAAATAACTCCAGAATGAAGAGACTGGTTCAACATCACATCATGACTGATGGAGGGACATTGAAAGATTTCATTGAGCTTTCAGGTAAACAGTCCGTGACTCACCTGTTCGAGTCCTAGGACTGGGCTACTCCACCTGGGCTAAGGTTGGATGATGCCACCCACAGAGTTCTTAAGCTACTTTTCATCCTTGACCTTGATTCTAGTTCAGGGTCATGGACTCTGAGCATACTTTCGGCTCTCCTGTGTTCTTGACTTACTAAGATCTACATTTGTTTCCCATCATTGCTAAGGTATTCTTTGGGTATATGTCCATATTATGTAAATCTTCATCCATGATGGTCTCGCTAATGTTGGGGAGTGAGTACACTCGCCAGCCATCAGACTGCAAGAGCCTTTGGGGTGTTTCTTGATGTTAAACATTGTTGAAAACCAAACCATTTGGAACCATTTCAAGAATTCAAAGAATGGATGTGTTTTCATTCTGTTTATCTTGCACCCAAAGGAGAAGGTTACAAGCCCTCAATGAAAAGCAGATCTATACTGTATGCTCCACCAGTTCTGCCAGAGTCTTCTCAAGACAACTATAAGCCATTTTTCTCTGCTGAGGTTTTTGTTGGTTAAATTTACAGAAATAGAAAGATACCAAATGTCTAGAGGTGCTATAGTTGTCAGCACAGGAATTGGTGATGAGCGGGAAGAGGAGCAGGAGGGGAAAGAGGAGGGGAAGGAGGAGGGGAAGGAAGAAGGGAAGAAGGATGGGAAGGAGGGGTGAAAGATGGGGAGGAGGAGGAAGGAGAGGGAGGAGGGGAGGAGAAAGAAGAATAGGAGGTAGAGGAAGGAGGAGGAGAGAGAAAAGAGGAGGAAGGGGAGGAAAGGAGGAGGGGGGATAGGGGAAAGAAAGAGGAGGGGGGAGGGGAAGAGGAGGCAGTGACCTGGTGAGAAATCTAAACGGAAGAGGTAGAAGGCTAAGTCAGAGGCAGGGTTTAGGCTGAACTGGCTCAACAGGATCTTAAGCAAGTCATGGGTCACCTGTCATCATCCTCAGGTTCAATTTCTGAACTTTTATAATATTTTTAGAATCAGTGTTCAGGCCAGCCACCCTTCCTGAGCAGCCTCTGGAGGAAAGTCACCAGCAGCACATGCTCTTTCGACACATTCTCCGACTGACCACACCACTGCTTTGAAGTTGCTTGTGTGTTTCTGAAAGTAAACACTTGCCAGTTTAGCATTTTGCAGTTAAGGTGGATCTGACAATCTTCTAACTTCTGTAATCCATTGTTCCCTTTCCCAGTCCACAGAGCTGTAACCTTATCTTCAGTAGAGTTATTGAAAAAAAAAAAAACTTCATCTTTATTTCCACTTTATAGCAATTTAGGGAGTAGGTTGTATCTTCATGGGAGAGGCAGGCTCCACTGGACTAAACACACACACACACACACACACACACACACACACACACACACATACACACACACACTCACACACTCACACACACTCACATATATATTTACCTTGATTTAGTAATTCAACTATTATCAAAAGTAGTCACCTTCTTCATAAAATCCATGCCTGGATCTAAGGGAATCGAAGGGGAACATGTCTTAGCCCCTATCCTAAGGAGCTCATAGGCTTTTGCTATCAGTTAAGTGAGTAGCAGCTAATCATGCCAAGGGTTGACTTTCTGTGCCAGACATGGAGAAGAGCAATTTGCTCTTACGGGGACCAAGCTGAGTACTGTGGAGGAAGTCGCATCCATAAGAAATGAGCGGGAGGTCCCCAAGTGCCATGTCTTTAGAACCCGAAAAGTAAAGGAGCACACTGTAGACATAGCATGGCTACTGTATCCCAACGTTACCTTGAGGGACGTGCTAAGCTTCGTGGATCTCTGTCTTCTCCTGAAGAATGGAAGGCTGCTGTGGACAATCAGTGAAGGAAAACTGGACAAGAGGGAGTCCAGTCTGACTGAGTGTTTGGAAGGTGATTTCAAACTCAGGATGTAAGTCATCTAGAGAAAGGGAGAGGCCTGAGTGACGGTTGTCTTGCGATGCATCATTCTTCGGGTTCCAAAACCTTGTAGATTCTGCCTTCTGTCTCTGAGCTTGCCCCTTGATCTAAATCCCAATGTAACAGTCATTTTAAAGGATAAAAGTTTTGTCTTCTGAGAGACATTGGAGACCTTGAGAGTGGGCAGGATAGTGAGTTCTCATTCTTAACATAACAGTGAAATATTAGGTAAGTTTCACAGGAACACACATTTATACAAGACAGGGGTTAACCTCACTTGGAAGTTCCTTCAGAGTTTAAAAAATTATAAATTTTCTTTGACATTGTGTGTGTGTGTGTGTGTGTGTGTGTGTGTGTGTTTGTACGTGTGTACTTGTCACTGTGTGTTTGTGGATATATGAGCCACAGTACACAAGTGGAGGTATTTGGATATCAGAGGATAACTTTCAGGACTTTGTGGCCTCTTTCTACATGTGTGTTCCTGGGATCAAACTCAAGTCATCAGGTGGAATGTAAATGATGAGAAAACTTGTCCAAGCAAAGAAACAAAGATGCAGAGAGAAGAAATTGAGTGTTCACAGCAGACTAGCAGAACCCCCATGGGTTGGATTTCAGGGGCTGATGGACGGAAAGCCAGAAGGGAAAGGATGGATTGAGAGAGACAACAGGGCACCTGTTGTGCCTTAGACACTTTGTCAAAGATTTGATACTTTCTCCCAGGGAAAATAAGACATCAAAATATGTCAATCAAAATTGACAACAAAAATATGTTGTCAGTTATGTTGTTGAAGAATATGCATAACATGAAAGTTACCATTTAACCAGTTGTATTAGTTCATTTGTTAGTAAGTTCATTCATATTAGCATGCTACCCCCACTAACAACCCCCAGATCATTGATGCTATTTCAAACCAAAACCCTGAACCCATGAAGGGCTCTCTATTCCCCATCGCAGACCCCAACACCATCTATCTCATCTTCTGTCTCTGTGATTCTGACTACTCTACTGACTCCTGTAGAATGGGACCATATAGTAACATCTGTTCTACAGAGAAAAAGTTCGTACCAGAGATGGTTCCTGTCGTTCCTCAGACAAAAAGACACAAGTTTCCAAGTCAGATGTGTGGCTCAGCTAGTGTTAGAATCAGTTCCCACAGCAACTCCATGAGCTGGGAATTGTTAATCTGGTTTAATTCCTAACACCTGACTTGAGAGTCTGAGAACTTGCCCAGTGAAAGAGCAGGAGTCTGCATTAGATAGCAAACGGCTGTGTCTGTGTCGGGCTGTGTCATTTGCAAACCATAATAGTCACCTTCTCTTCCTGGAAAATGAATAGACTGGGCTTGAATGTCTGGAAGGAACTCCAGTACTCTTCCTCATTCTGAGAGTAAGTTACCACTCCCAAGCTGGTAAATGGAGGTGTCATTCTTTAGGTCTAACCAGGCTTCCACTCTCCACCAGCCTCCATCTGTGTCAACTCAGGTCCCCTTGATAAACTGGTTTCCTTCCAAGCTTTCCACCTTTGTGAGACAGGTTCCCTAGCCTAGATATGGTTCCTTCATCAGTGTGTTAAAATCTGTCCACCTGGGACCTGGGACTCTTTCCTAAACACCTGTAATCTGCCTCCCCTTCCCCCCACCACATACACATATTTTGAATGTTGCACTTTGCACACACTTTCCTAGACTTCTCTGTCTCTGTTGTGAAGCACTCGTATCATCTTTGTAACAGAACATATAGATTAGTGTTTAGATTTGTACAGACTAAACCAGCAAGGACTGTTGGTACAGCACAACAGCTCCGAGGCTTCTTGCTGATGTCAAACACAGCCATCTTGCACTGCTCCTAGGCTTATTCATGTGGCCACTGGGTGAGCAGCCTACTGTGGGTACCTGTACTAGGTCCCCTGCTAGGTGTAATGTCACAATGATGTGTGAGATGCTCTACTGACTTCATCTTAGAGAAGACATCTAGAATGCCCGGTAGCAGCTATCTATTGTGGCTCCCAGCTTGATATGTCTGCACAGTGTTTAAAACCTATATTAGACTCATGCCTTCCTATGGCCTCTGTGAGGTTAGTACAGCAGACTTAACCTCAACACTTTTCTAATAATTGCATAAAGAAACCAAGGCCTAGAAATGTAGGTAGACATTTTTTTGACATCTGGCAGTTCCTGGATCTACAAATGCCACCAATCCTGGTTCCTGGCTCTATTATGATGCTCACATATGTCTAGAAGAAAAAGGAGGAAAAGTGAGTGAGTGTAGCCATGCCACCTGGCTGAAGGCAAGCATAGTTTCATGTACTACAAGTGACACTTGGAGGGACAGGTCTTCTCATGGAGCTTAGGCAAGAGGCAAGTTTGTTCCAAGTTGCTGCAAATCCACCCCATAACTTTCACTAATTCAAGCTCATTTTAGTTTTTAAGTGATGAAGTTTCTAAATGAAAATAGAGAATCAGCCAAGCAGGAGAGGATTGGAAAGGGGGAAGTGTAGTCTTTTGAAACCTACTGCTTCCTCCCCTAGCATAACTCACCCTTGCTCCCAGCTGCCTTCCTGTTAAGCCCCTGCAGACCAGGGTAGGGGCTGAAATCCAGGGCCCCAGGGAATTTGGCAAGTGATCAGACAGATGCTTGATGCACTCACTCTGGTGCCAAGCCAATCTTTCTAGTCAGGGCAACTGCTAGTACTGTCTCTATAAGACATGTGCTTCCAGATCTGAGGGCCATTCTCAAAAGACCAACCATTTGTCTCCAACAAGGGTCCAGCCAAAGTCTTCAACAAGCCATGTTCATCACCCCCAACTGTGTGAGTGTGTGTGTGTGTGTAGCTGCGTGAGTGTGTAGGTATGTGAGTATGTGTGCAAGTGTGGGGTGTGTGTGTATAGGTAGGTGAGTGTGTAGGTGTGTGAGTGTGTGTGTAGCTATGTGAGTATGTGTGTAAGTGTGGTGTATCTGTGTAGATGTGTGAGTGTGTGTGTAAGTGTGTGTCTGAATATGTGTGTAGGTGTGTGAGTGTGTAGGTATGTGAGTGTGTGTAAGTGTAGGGTATGTGTGTATCAGTAAGTGTATATGTGTGTGAGTGTGTATGTGTATGTGTAAGTATGGTGTATCTGAGTGTGTGTGTAGGTGTGTGTGTATGTGTGTAGGTGTGTGAGTATGTGTATTTATCTTTTATGTCAAGATTTCACTCTGTATCCCAGGCTGACCTTGAACCAGAACTTCCTGCCTCAGTCTCCCCAGAGTTGAGAACACACTGGTGTGGTCTATCAGTCATGTTCTCAAGTGTGTTTGTACCACATGATTCCCAAGCCCTTACATACCATTGTACACATGAATCTGGGATCCAGGATGGATAACCTCCTTTCAGGAGAGGACCATCATGATACCTTTTTCTATTATGACTTGGGGTTAGGTAGTGCCATATGACAGACTGGACCTGCTGACTTGGGTCCTTCCTGAGGAACTCAGATGGCTTCAGGAGAGGTGCTTAACTCCCAGTAACTCAATCTCTCTGTGAGTCACTCTACTTGAGTGTTAAGTGTCCCTCCTGAGTCAGATCATTGTGGAGATTGAATATATTATGGAGTTATAACCATGCTGGGCACAGCAAGTGCTTCTGGGTTGTTTCTGTCCCTTCTTTAGGTGTGAGTATGTGTGTAAGTGTGGTGTATCTGTGTAGATGTGTGACTGTGTAGGTGTGTGAGTGTGTGTGTAAGTGTGTGTCTGAGTATGTGTGTAGGTGTGTGCCTGGCTTCTTTAGGTGCCTGGCTTCATGCCCACCTTGAGACAGGAGCTTCATGTGAATCCAGGTGATATGCCTCTCATCTGCACATTATGTGGTCTATACTGGGCTGCCAGTGATGTCCTCTGACCCGAGGTCCACAGACTTCAATCTATTCTAGAATCCTGAGTTTCCCAGCCTTGGGCTCAGAAGATGAGGACAGTATTGGAGCTGGTGTCAGTTGCCTGAACATGTCACCGACTTTAAGCTTTTGATGACTTGTGTTTATTTTCATTGAACAAATAGTGATGTTGATATATTATATATAATTTATCCTATGTAGAATTGTTTCAATTGTATGTGGCCATGGAATTTTTTTAACATGAGTCTGTGTCTAAATAGAGCATAGCCAAACTTATAAAACTGACTTAGCATTAAAACTTTTAGAATAAAGAATGGCATTATGCTCATAGAATAATTAAGGAAATCCATCCTGAGGAAACCCAGCTTGGATTTGATTCCTTTTCTGTACCTGAATGCCCTACCTACTCCTTTTCTGGGAGAGGCGGGGCAGGGTGTTGATAATTAAATTGACTGCTTTGCTTTCTCAGGCGCTAGGCTATTTGCTCTGCATTTATATTTGGGCACGTGCATTGACCTGAGCTTTTTTCTGGTTTGTTTTGTTTGTTTTGTTTCCATGTGAATATGCTGGGGCCCGGCTTAGTCAGTGACCCTCAGTTATCACCTGATCTGTGCTGTGTCGAGCTCTCCTTGACCCATTCTCACCAAGGTCACCTGGGCCTCTGCCCGGTCGGTGACCTACAGTTATCATCTGACCTGTGCTATGGCAAACTCTTTTTGACCTACTCTCACCAAGGTTAATTTCTGATGTCTGAAAAACAGATCTAGTGAATTCTACCACTACCTGCCCTGACTCCTAACCTGGACACTCACGCAGGATGGCTAGAAAGAAAGGCTGGGGTTTACAGAGGGGCTGGCTAACGAGAACATTAGGAGAGAGGACCAGCAAAGTTAACAGGTAAAAATAATTTACAGAATATGATACTGTGTTTAAGGGGCTTTCCCAGCCAGCTGCTCGCACCTAATGAATGTGCTGTTATAATTTAATTACCACCTTCTATTTAAGAAAATTAAGTGAAAAACTCTGAGCTGCATAGGAGAACCTATTTTGAGGTCTTCCCTTGGGAAAAATTAAACGTAGTTTCTACTTGCTTTTAGGGGTGTGTGTGTGTGTGTGTGTGTGTGTGTGTGTGTGTGTGTGTGTGAGAGAGAGAGAGAGTGAGAGAGAGAGAGAGAAAGAGAGAGAGAGAAAGAATGTATATATACACAGCTAGATGGGGGCTAGCAGTCTATGTTAGATCTCTTTCCTCAAATGCCTACCCCATTATTATTCTGTTTATTAAATGAGTAATTATTTTTAAAATATTACATTTATTTATTTTGTGTGTACACATAGCACATATGTGGAGACCACAGGACAGTTTTTGTAGAGTTGGCTCTCTTCTTACACCATGTGGATCCCAGAGCTCTGGGGATGTCAGGTTTAGCAACAAGTGCTTTACCTACTGAGCTATGCCACCAGCCCATCCACTTCTAGTATTTCAGGCAAGGTCATTTCTCACTAAGCTGGACACTCCTCAGCTTGGGTAGGCTGGTACCAATGAGCTTCAGGAATCCCATCTCTGTGCCCCTAATACTGGAGTTATAGGGGTACCCTATCATCTGGTCTTTTATGTGAGTATTGGAGATCTCAGGTTTGTGTAGCAAGCACTTTACTGGTGAAACCATTCACACAGCCCCAAGTTTAGCATCTCTTTTGAAATTAAAGTGGGCTGACTTTGATCTTTCTCTAAGCACCCTGAGGTTATCACTCACTGTCTGATGCTTCAGTGTTTATACTCCCAGGAAATGTTGGGTAGATTGGTTGCACCTCTAGTGTCCCTAGAGATGCTTCTGTCCCTTCTCTTCCACACTTCCAAGCAGGGCAAGCCTATGCTTCTTTGGGTAGACGGGGCCTCTGTTGGCACCATCATTGAAAGGAATTTTGACAGGTAGGAATAGAACCAGGGGAGGGTTATCAAGCTACTGAAGATACTTCAAAGCATTTTTTAACTAGAAGAGTTTGACAGGCAGTACCACTTACATTCTGGACTGTGTAATTACTTAGCACGGAGGCTTCCCTGCATTGTAGGTTACGTAATAACCGCCTTTCCTGGCCTCTAACCACCAGATGCCAGTAGCATCCTCTACCACAAAACCTTGCCAATGGATGCCAGATGTTCTGATGCCAGGGCTGAGAGGGTCTCATGAAAGAGGAAAGGTACCCAATGCTTCTGATCTTCAAGCATTCTCAGGGACTCTCTAGGCAACCAAACTGGAGAGGAAGCGTTGGTAGGAAAGAGATCTCCCAATCTCTAATGGTCCCTTAGTACCCTGGGAAATGACAGCCTTTGAACAGAGGCTGAGACATAGACTTAGATCCCAAACTCGACTGCTAAAAGAAACTTTCTTTCCTTGGGACCCTGCCTCCACCTATTCCATCTTCCTCAGATCCTCTTTCCCACATAATCTCATCCAGATTTGGACTTGTTTGTGGAGGCTTTGTTAGTATCTCTCTTCCACAAGCAGATAAATCAAAGCAGGCCCTAATATGTCCAGTGCTTACTACACCGTATACTGTTCTGCCTATAATTTTTAAAGATGAGTAATTGAGATTTCTCTATCTTAAACATCTTTAAATGTGCAGCTAGTACTTTCCCAGACATTAGAGCATCATGCACATCCATCCTCATATCTTTGTCCTCTTCTATAATTGAAACCCTGTACCCTCTGAAAGCTATTTCTCCATTCCCTCTTCCCTTAATTTCTGATAGCCTCTATTTTAATTTTAATCTTTATGACTATGACCAACTCTAGATACCACATATAAAAGGATTCATCAGCCTTTGTCCCTTCCTGACTGGTCCATTTCATTTAGCACCATGCCTTCAAGGCCCTGTCACATGTAACAGGGATTTTTTTCCTTTTGGGGGCTCAGTAATATTCTATTGCTCACATAGACCCTATTTTATCTATCTCTATCAAACCGATATTTGAGGGTTTCTACCCTTTGGCTATTGTGAATGATTTTGCCAGAAGCATGAGTATATGAATATTTGTTTGTGTCCCTGATTTCAGCTCTTTACATATATACTCAGAATTAGAATTGCTGAACTCTGTGGTAGCTATATGTTTGTTTGTTTGTTTGTTTGTTTGTTTGTTTGTTTGTTTGAAGAACTGCACAGTGGCTGTACTATTTCATGTGTTTGCCAAGAGTGCACAGGAATTCTAATTTCTTCACATTCTTGCCAACCATATTGTTTTTCTACAAGCCTCATTTCATCCTGGCAATAGAAAAGCAACACAAGTTATATTGCCCACTTTGAAACATAGCTTAAGCCCTCAGAGCCATCTGAGAGAAGAGCAGCCAGCCTTTAGATTGGGCTTTTAGCCTACACCTTTTGTACCCTACCATACTGTACCTCCAATAACATCTAAACAATGAAAGTGTTACTTGAATTATGGCTATCTAAACTAGGTATCTCATTTAATCGACTGTCTCAGTCAATGGGGTAGGAACAGTGTCTCGGCTGGCTATTAAGTCGGTAGACAAGAAGTGAAAGAATGGTGGAGATCAACTTCATAGTTCTGAGCACAGACAATACTGTTACCCTACAAACAGCCTACAGGGAAGAGAGGATTTTCCCAGAGACAGAAAATATCCCTTGCTGTAACAGAAAGATTCCTGTTTCCAGAAAAGTGAGTGATGCCTGCTTCTGGCTTTTGTTCTCACTGCAGAAACACATGAAAGAGAACAGAGAATAAACAGTTACAGACTAGGGAGGAGAACAGAGTCTGCCAGCCAGGGGAGCCTTGCTTCTTAGCACACTGATCAACTGGCATTGACCTCTCATCTCTCTGTCACCTCACATTGCAGGTGAGAAATATTGGTGGTACCAAAATTGTTACAAAGTGGTGGACCCACTCAATAAATCACTGCAGGAGAAGCCTCTTGCACAGTGTATGAGGTGAGTGAGCTATGAGCTCAAAGAATTCGTTCTCTGGAAAGTTGCTTCCAAATAGTCCCAGAGAACAATCACATAGAAAACCTACCTTTAACACATTTAGCCTTATTTATTTATTTATTTATTTATTTATTTATTTATTTATTTAATACTTTCTTAAACTGACAAGTGAAAATGATACATGTTTCTGGTAGCTGATAGAAGGCTGTGTAAAACCAATTCCAACAGGATTACAGATAACCTTGTTGGGCCAGTCCTGAAAAGAATGTTTATAGAAACACATATCTCTCAAGATAATCTGTCTTGCCTTTCAGCCTAGAAAGGAATGTTTGTACAGATAACCTATCTCTCAAGATAATCTGTCTCACTTGAAGCAGACAGTCCCAGAAAAGAGAGGCTGTAGAACTGCACATAGCTACCAGGGCTGTAACAGTTTTTCATTCTCAAACTCCTCACCTCTATAAGGGTCACAGCCAGCTTTTTCCCTTGGGAGGCCTCTCAACTTCCTTCAAGAGAGAGGTTGCCCCTCACTGAATGGAGCAATAAGCAGAGTCCCATCTATTGAAGGTCAGACTCCTGTCTCTTTCTTGTCTTCTGTCTATGATGCCTCAGAAATCTAGCAGCATCCTCATAGTTGTCTGGAGTAAGCACACATCAAGGAGCAACCATCTCAACCCAATTAGTGTGCCCACTATCTCAGATCTTTCATTTTTGTCATAAAAACACTTTAAATAATTCTTTAAGTATTTTTCAGCATTAAAATGAACTATTTACTAACTAGTGATCACGTTTTACAGCTGATCTTATGACCTTATTCCTCTTACTAACTCAACATACGTATCTCTTGATTTCCCTTTTCCTTTTAAAACTAAAGTATAGTTAAATTATTTTCCCTCTTTTCTGGAGAAGACTGCTTTCCCCACTCTCTGCATTCTTTAGTTACCTGTAGTTCTTTGTTTAGGGTTGAGGTTCCAGGAGATTTCTCCCTTTCTTGTTAACACATCTATTGGTGGTGTCCTTGTTTAGGTAGCCATGTTGATGAGATTTCATGAGCATAGCTTCCTTGTCATTGTAGGAGACACATTTTTACAGCAAATTACCTATTTGTCTGTCGTTTACAATCTTCTTGTCCTTCCTTTCATTATGATCTCTGAGCCTTGGGTGCAAGGAGTTGCATTCTAGATGGGTCAGTTGTGCTGGGTATCATGCAGTCACTTGTTCTCTGCAGCAGTTTTCTGTAACTGCTGTAATCTCTGTTTATTGCACAAAGAAATATTCATTGTTGAGGAGTGAGAGTTACGCCTGTCCCCTAACACCCCTAAATTCTTACATGAAGCTAGAATAGTGCTTTTATTTTCATCTAGTGACAAGATTGACTCCTAGGGACCATCTGGCAATATCTGGGGACATTTTTGGTAAGTTAATGCCAATGGCACCTGGGAACCTGAGATCATGGGTGCTGTCAAGCATCCCATGAGACACAGGGCAGCTGTCCGCCACAGAGGATTAACTGACCTGACATGTCACTGGAGCTGAGGTTTGAGAACCTCAGCTGAAAAGGTAGGATGTCTCCTTTGGCATGCTATAAGGTATTATTCTGTTTCAATGGGTGTGACAGCCACATCATCTGCCACCTGTGGCATGACAAGCCTAGATATAGAAAAGTATATTACAGTGTGTCTTGACTGGAAACAATGAAGTCTCTGGTAGTTTTATCTTATCAAGGAGGATTATTAATGCAGCCAGCTGTGCATTCCTTGTAGTCTTATTACTCAACAGACAACACAGGGCCTCAGCTTCAGGATTTCAGAGATAAAAAGCTTTGGGCCCTGCCCACAAGCAGCTGAAACCCTCAAGTGCCTGAGAACAAAAACAGATGCCTGCCCACCACACACTGAGATAAGAGCAGGATGAAGGAAATTGCTCAAGGTTGCTGCCTTTCTTCTAGAGATAAGAACAGCCACCAATTTAAAAAAAAATGACTAAGCTTAGGCATTCAAATGTCCTAGTAACTGGGGAACTATGCAAATAACAATGGGCATTTAAAGATTACACTGTATATGTTTTTAAACATCCAAAGTGATTAGATGTTGGGCATCAGTGGCATTGCTTCTGCTACATTCTACCATTCTAGGTACATCTTTGACTATTTATTCAGAAGTATCTATTACTCATTCTTTCCTTCCTGTTACATTCTCTCATTCTAAATATATGTCTATCCATTCAGAAATATCCATTACTCACCCCTTCTTGCTGTCATGTGGCTCCTATGCCTATGCTGAGTGAGGTTGCCAGTGTGGGGCATCTCAGCTCCAAAGAGAACTCTATTTTGCCAAATTCTGATAGACAAAAGTCAACATTCTTCAAGAACTCTGGAAGGTAGTTTCTCTCTGTCAAAGACATAATTTCCTTTATTACTGGCAGAAGGGAAAATCAGCTATTTGTGGTGCCAGTTAACTGGTCACCAAGCTCTCAGTACCACAAGAACCTATTTCACAAGTCAGAGTCCATGGTGGCATCCAAGCTTTTCTCCCCTTCTTCTCTCCCCCAGCTGCACTGACTGTATAACCTTATAATCCTGCTATGTCAGCTACTCTCCTTCTCTTTTGCCCTCTGTTTCATGTCTTCCTCTCTCTGCCTTCTTCCTCTTTTTCATCTGCCCTGTTGTTCTCTCTCTCTCTCTCTCTCTCTCTCTCTCTCCTCTCTCTCCCTTTGCTCTTGTTTCTCTCCTGGCTAGTTGGCTGACTGTTTTCAGTCTACTACTTTCTCTCCCTTTCTGGACTCTTTCAGATGTCTCTGACTGTTCTCTCTCATGCATCTACAGTAAAAACCTTCCTTGCAATCATACTATGAAGCAGTTACATGGTCAGTCTATATAGGGAGCATTTGAGAAATTTGTAAAAGGAGCAAAAAGAAAAGTTTCTTAGCCCTCTCGTGAGCTTGGCATCCTATCATGTAGGACTTCAGGCCAGGGCAATAGAGGATACTTTGTTGTGGCAATCTAGGCATGGCTTGAAGTCTGCTCTCCTCAAGCTCCCTTTTGAAATGAGCTCAGCTTTCCTGAGGCGGTCCTATCCTATATTCCCAGGGATTTTATTAATACACATTTTAAATTTCTCTTTTTGTGTAAGAAGGTAGATGCTGGTGCACACAGGCTACAGTGTGTGAGGGTACACACGTATGGTGGTGTGCATGTGGGAGTCAGAGGGCATCCTTAAGGAATACATTTTCTCCTAACACCATGTAGGATCTAGGAATTGAACTCATATTGTCAAGCTTGTGTACAGTGCCTCTACCCTCAGAGCCAGCTTGCTGCCCTTTTACAATTTTATTGTAAAATATTAAGCTAATGGGAGGGACTGAAAACCCCAAAACTATATGTGTGCCTGAGCACACCTATGTAGTTAAACATAGCAACACCTCTCTCTCTCTCTCTCTCTCTCTCTCTCTCTCTCTCTCTCTCTCTC
>JANHMN010000015.1:13403350-13425560 GCA_030674055.1 Rhabdomys pumilio | reverse complement strand
CTCTCTCTCTCTCTCTCTCTCTCTCTCTCTCTCTCTCTCTCTCTCTCCCTCATGTGTGTGTGTGTGTACACTAATGTAGTGTCAAGCAGAAAAAGGTTTGTGTAAAAGTTAAACAGAAAGAGAACAGAAAATTAGTCTGAAATGTAGGTGTAATAAAAGATTGAATATAAAAACGTTATTTGAACAGAGAATTTAGCAATGAGGAGGGACCTTGTATAGGACTGACTGGGGCTAATTAATGGATCAGCCATCAAAAATCATAAATACAGAAATGTACCCATACATGCACAGACATACATGTGAGCACATGTACATGTCTTCAGTGTCTACATGGAAATGACATGTGGGTTCACAGGTATTCACACACACACACACACACACACACACACACACACACATACACACACACCCCAACACCAAGGCTGGTATATTTTCTTAGCTCCAGTTTTATCCAAGCATTCAGGCATTGCTAGAGCCTGCCAGTCACCTTTAGCCAATGCTCAATACTGAGCAGCCTAGGACAGTGTCTAGGTGGTTGCATATCCTCAGGTAGTTGAAGAAGAAGCCTACAGACAGCAGAACTTGGCTTCCATGTGTCTCTGATTCCTCCTGGATAGGTGGTGGTGATGTTGGCTCACTGGTGTGTTATGGTGCAGATGTAAGGCCAGCTGTGTTAGGGTCTGCTTTTGTTTGGCCAGACCCATGTTCAGTGAAGCTCAGAAAGTCCAGCCTCTATGGCTAGTGCAGTGAACTACAGATACTTCCTGAACAATTCTCAAATATGCAACTTCAAGTGTGTGAATAGAGCCCAGGTCAGATGTTCTAACCTGCTACATCTGAGAACAGTCTTGACTCTAGACCATGAAAGTAGAGCTCTTTCTATCACTTGGGTAAGGTGACTTGTTCTGTAATATGTACTAACAATGCCTAGGTACTAAATTCTTTGGAGATTCAGAGATTCATTGAATTCTAGGTATACACTAGTTGGAATTCCTGGTCCCTTTCTTTTGCTTGTCCTTCTGTTTGGGTAATTGTAATGTAAATTAACTCTGAAGCTAGGACTCCATCTTCAAAGACTTGGAAACATGTAGCATCTAGCATGAAGATAATACAGAGTCATATCAGAGGTCTTCAGTACTTCATTTCACAGAGGAGGCCTAGGAGGGAGGTGTTTTAATAAATGTGTAGGAAATGGTTTGGGAAAGGGACAACAAAGATAAGGGACAAATTGTACAGCTGCTGGATGTTTTTACAAAGTGTTTCTGTTCATGGTTTTAGTCCTAGAACTAAGAAGACATAGGCTCCACAAAGACTTGAGGAGTTAGTATTTCAGTTTCTGACTTTAGAAAAAATGAGATGCAGGTCCATGCTAGTGAAGTATGAAATAGCTGATCAAATGTCCCTCTTAGGGCTACATTCCAGTGACTAGATGTGCAGAGTCTTGTTCTATACTTAATTGACACAGATTGGAGAGGAAGGCATGGCAGGGCTCCAGGGTAAAGAGGGAGTCATTTCTGCACACTCCCTAACCAGCTTGTCAGGACCTGCTGGCTGCCATTAAAACATGATCTGGAACAGTGACTTCATGCACATGTTCTCTGGTTAAGGGGGAGGAAGTATGTCTGAGCAATGTGCTTTATTTTTCATTCAGTTCTGAGGATTCTTAGACTTCACAGATCCTGAGCAGATTAACCCAAACAAGGCTGCATTTCAAGGTAAATTGGCCTTAGAAGCAGGTCTCAAGTCTCAGTCTTCCTTTCAAGATGAAAACACAGACAATTTAGCCATGTACTGTATGAGTCATGGTTTAAAATTATGTGTGTGTGTGTGTGTGTGTGTGTGTGTGTGTGTGTGTGTGTAAATATACTCCCAGAGCCTGCATTGTAGAGTTGTCTCAAGGAATGGATCAATAATGTGCCAACTGAAACCTGGCATGCCTAAGCATGACCTAAGTGTTAGTGATCATTACATCCACCATTATTAAGTTAGAGAATGGAATGGCAATCAGATCTATCAGAGAAGGGACACCCCTTCCGGAGCTATGCTTGCAGGACAAACCACAAACCTTGGCTATGCTTGCAGGACAAACCACAAGCCTTGGCAGCCCATTCTCTCACATCCATTGTGTCCTAGTTCTACATCCTTGAACCACAATCAGCCTCCTGCAGACCTAATGAAGGTGAGTGGGCATCCTTTAGACCAGTGACTTCACATGCATGAAGTCACTGTTCCGGGTGATATTTTAATAGTAGTCATCAGGTCCTGACAACTTCAACTTTCTTAATTCTGTGACCCTTTACTATAGCCTCTCATGTTGCGGTGACCTCCAACCATAAAATGATTTATTTACTATCTCTTAACTGTAATTTTGCTACTGTTATGAATCACAATGTAAATATCTGATATACAGTATATTTTATATGTGACTCCCCCCCCCCATCAGAGGGTCACAGCATACAGGTTAAGATCCACGGCCCTAGACACAGAGGTAGATGAAGCTTAGATTTTTCTCCCTAGGGAAAGGGGTAAGTATAATCTTTGCCAAAGGGAAGATATTTGGTGATCAAAAGGTCAGAGGGCAATTGATGGCTCAGTAACCTGTTTCTTGTTCTTTAGCACAAAGCAAGCTGCTTTTGCCACACAGTTTCCATTTTGTCTGTCTTATTAACTCTGATGAGTGAAATTTAGAATGGGACATTTCATCTACAATAAGCCTTATTACAGTGGATATATGCTTTGGGAACTGTGCCTCCATCTCTGCATGCTGTCTGAGTGATGTCAGGAAGTAGTGCATGAGTGTTCACTCACCAGGGGGAAGTAACCTGTATTCTCCACTGGATTCAGCACAACCAAAGTGGAACCTTAGTGTCTGCAGCCACACAGCTACCAAGGATCTTGGTAATTTGTTTCCTGTTGTGGAGATTGATTAATCTACAAATAAAGTATTTTCTCTCATTTGTCCTTCAGAGGGATCAAGATGACACAAGGGCTCTGGGGTACCTATTTCTTATCAGTACAAAACTAAGAATGCCCTAGGATCAGTGATCTTTATTTTCTAAATGATATTGAATAGGAAATAGTAATTAGGAGAAATTCAGAGAGGAACCCCAGCTTCTGAAATGGAGCCTACTTCTTCATGTGTTTGTAAAACAACCTCAGTCCAGATAGATACAGAGAGAAGACTTGGTCCAAGTTGCTTCCAGAGTCAAAGAAAACAGGTGAGAAAGAGCTCTTCTCTGACACTTGTGCTGTGAATTCTGGGGGAGTTCCTGTCTTCTTGATGGAATGACAGTGTTGGCCACAGGATGAAATTTGTCAACTATCTTCTCTCCAGATGCTCTCAAAGTCAGTCTCTAAATAGTGCTTTTCCCAGTTTTTCTAGGTTCCTGTGAAAGGATCTCTAGAGATGCCATTGTGGGCTAGATTGCCTTCCTTTCACTTCAAATGTTGAAGCCTTCACTCCCAAAGTGATGGCATTCGAAGCAGAAGTGTTGGGAGGTCATTAGGACTATAGGAGGTTCTGATGGCAGTCCACCATCATGAAGAAACACAGAAGACCTGGCTTTCTCTTCATCACCTAGTGAAGATGTAAGAAGGTTCTAATATAAAACCAGGAGGCAGGCCTCTTTGTGGAGTCAACCTGGAAAGTTTCTTGATCTTGGACCTTCCATTCGCTTAACTATGAGAAATAAATCATAGTTATGACACTTATATGGTATATATTGTTACAGCAGTTCTCACTGACTGTTAAAAACCAAAGCTGAGAGAGAAAGTGATTACTGTGGGATATCACAGGAGAGTTAGTCCAAGGACCAGTTCTCAGGGGTCATCCTTGGAAGCAATGACACCCAATACTGGGACATGGGCCAAAGTTGACTTGTGAACTCTACCTCTGGCCCATAATGTGAGAGTTCATTATGACTAATTCCAGAGCTGTTGAATTTATACCATGAGTCAAACATGACACAAGCTCTTTATAGGTCATATGGTGTTATGACATTGAGTTTAGTTTGTCAAACAACATTTATAGTGTAAGAATTTACTTTTGGCTTTTGGTCTGCGCTGGTGCCCTGAGCAGTCTTAGGGCACTAGCTCTGTGCCCAATCCCTCAAAACCAGAGGAGGCTGAACTCCAGGGAGCTCTAACACACCCAGGATTATAAGATTTCAGGATACCAGAAGCAGCCTGACTCCCAGGAGCTCTTCCACCCAGGATCTCAAGATCACAGGATCACAGAGACAGCTGGTCTCTGATGAGTTCTGACACAACCGAGATAACAGGACAGACAGGCTCTAGTCAGAGACAGTGAGTGAAGGTAGCACTAGTGATAACTAGATGGCAAAAGGCAATAACAAGAACATAAGCAACATAAACCAGGTTACTTGGCATCATGAGAACCTAGTTCTCACAACATAGCAAGTCCCGAATGCCTCATGACACCGGAAAAGCAAGAGTCAATTTAAAATCACTCTCATGTTGATGATAGAGGAATTTAAGAAGGACATAAATAACTTTCTCAAAGAAACACTGGAAAACACAGGTAAAAAGGTAGAAGCCCTTAAAGAGGAAACACAAAAATCCCTTAAAGAATTACAAGCAAAGACAACTAAACAGGTGAAGGAATTGAACAAGACCATCCAGGACATAAATATGGAAGTAGAAACAATAAAGAAATCACAAAGGGAGACTACCCTGGAGATAAAAGTCTAGGAAAGAGATCAGAAGTCATGGATGCAAGCATCACCAACAGAATACAAAAAATAGAAGAAAGAATCTCAGGTGCAGAAGATACCATAGAAAACATTGACACAATTGTCAAAGAAAATGCAAAAAGCTCCTAACCCAAAACATCCAGGAAATCCAGGACACAACGAAAAGACCAAACCAAAGGATAATATATAGAGAGAAGAGAATGAAGATTCCCAACTTAAAGGGCCAGTAAATATCTTCAACAAAATTATAGAAGAAAATTTCCCTAACCTAAAGAAAAAGATGCCTGTGAACATACAAGAAGCCTAGAGAACTCCAAATAGACTAGATCAGAAAATAAATTCCTCCCATCACATAATAATAAAAGCACCAAATGCACAAAACAAAGAAAGAATATTAAAAGCAGTCAGGGAAAAAGGTCAAGTAACTTATTTAAACGTACTTATCAGAATTACACCAAACTTCTCACCAGAGACTATAAAAGCCAGAAGATCCTGGATAGATGTCATACTGACCCTAAAACAACACAAATGCCAGCCCAGGCTACCATACCCATCAGAACTCTCAATTACCAAAGATGGAGAAACCAAGATATTCTATGAAAAAACAAATTTACATAATACCTTTCCACAAATCCAACCCTACAAAGGATAATAGAGAGAAAACTCCATTACAAGGAAGGAAATTAGACCCTAGAAAAAGCAAGAATCTTCTCCCAACAAAGCAAAAAGAAGATAGCCACACAAACATAACTCTACCTCTAATAACAAAAATAACAGGAAGCAACATTCACTTTTCCTTGATATCTCTTAACATCAATGAACTCAATTCCCCAATAAAAAGATATAGACTATTACACTGAATACATAAATAGTATAACATTCCAACATTTTGCTGCATACAGGAAATGCACCTCAGTGTCAAGGAGAGCCACTATGTCAGAGAAAAAGTCTGGAAAAAAATTTCCAAGCAAATGATCCCAAGAAACAAGCTGGAGTAGCCATTTTTTTATTGGATATTTTATTTACATTTCAGATGCCAATCCCTTTCCCCATTTCCCCTCCCTAGAAAACCCTATCCCGTGTCCACCCTTTTTCATTTGGCTTTTATACAATTTTTTTAAAAAAAAAATGTTAATCAAGGGCTTTATAAGTATGGTAATGCTCAATCAGAAGTGTAACCCAATACCCAACCTAGATATATAAACTATCTTTGACTGGTGGAGACACGTGAACACCTGCCTCCATGCCCCCCCTTCTCTCTTTTTCTCTCTCTCATCATCTAGTTTCTCCTCTACTTCATCTTCTCCTCTCCTTACTCCATCTCTTCCTCTCTGTACTCCTTCCCCCTTAGCTCCTCCTACATATCACCCTTCCTGTTAAAATAAAACTTTTCTCTCAAAATACAATTAGAGCATAATTATTCCTATTTGTACCAGTGAGGTACAAGATAGTCATAATACCCAGTCCATCCTTTTGTTGACTAGCCAGAACCTCTGTCGTCTCTCTTGACTAGAACACTTAGTCTTGAACCTGGCTTTTTCTTGACTTTAGAATGAATGCCAGCTGAGAACCCTCCACTCAGATCTTTTCTCTCAAGGTAAATAGCCTGGATTGGCTATGAGTCTATAGGTCCTCAATGCTGTCAGAAATCCAGAATGACTAAATTAACTGAAGTTATGGGAAGTACTAAGCATAGCTTCTAAAACTTAGCCAATTTATAGAGACCACTGAACACCTGGACAGCCCCTATACTAGCGAACTTTGGAGCATCAAATCTTCAGCCTTCTGGCCCAAACTCATCTGACAGACTTTAATGCTGCAGAATTACTAAGGGCTGGTTACTCTGCCTAGGCAGATATAATCAGTCGACTATTCTGCAAGTCTGTCCTTTAGCAGTATACGTAGGGGAGGACGGCCTTGTTGGGCATAGGTGGGAGAGGAGATTCTTGGTCCCATGAAAAAAGAACACAGAAGGGGGGGAATGTGAGGGTGAGGAGGGGGTAGTGGGGGTGGGGGAATAGGTTTGGGCACAGCCTCATAGAAGGGATATAAGGAGGGGGGATGGGATAAGGGGTTCCTGGGTGGTGGGGGAAATGGGATAAGAGGATAAAACTTGAAATGTAAATATTATAACCAACTACATAAAAGGGGGAAAAAAGTTGTTAAAACCAACATCTTTAAAAAAATGTCAGCCCTCTAGGAAAAAAAATTTTTTTTTTCTTGATACTAAATCTTGTCCAGAGAATTGTATATTGCAGAATACACAGCCTTGGTGTATCTACTCATCAAGCAAAATGAGCAGACCTATTCAAACCTCTGGTGTCTGGGAATTCCATCTGGATGCAGTGAAGACACAGCGTCAGAAGCTTATCAATTTACTCTTCCCCTCCCCCACCCCTCTTCTAATATCTCAACGCCCATAATCAGTTTGAAGAAGTTAAAGAAGAGTCAGCGCCCCTATTCCCCGGGCTTGGGGACTAAGGTGGTTAATATGGGGCTGTCTCTCTGGGGGAAAAGTAGTGATTTTGTAGGAACAGGGAGAACTAGCTAAGATTTATGGCATAGCCATAACCTATTGGTAGAAATCTGTATAATTTAGTATCAAGATGAAGTTATAATTTCTTAAATGGTACAAAATTCACTTGGATTTCAAATTTAAGGTTTTCATTGGTATAAGCTTCTTATTGATATGAAAGTGAAATGAATATTGATACTCTCATGGGCATTGTGCCTGTATAACACATTTAGAAATACAAGGCTTAGACCCAGTCCTTCTTTAACTTTTTTAACTGATTTGGGATGATTAGCCTGTGAGTTAAGGGACTATAGCAAATTCATGGCTTTGAGTTTATTGATATGGTGTTTTCTATATTTTATTTAGAAATATAGAAATATAGAGTTAACAGACAACAGTTCAGGTTACCTTACATGGATAGTTGGATTTCAAAATGTCAAAAATCCATAGAATTGACGTCACAAATATTTCTATATTAATGTTCATTTTGATTAGAGACCTATCTGCTCCTGACAGCTTCCTGTCTTGGATTCTAAGAAGAAATTGAGCATCCTTGGAGTTACTCCAGTTGTGGTGAGACAGCCACTAGGCAAGAATTGCCTCTTTTCATCTACAGACAAATTACTGTCCAGAAAAGGACACACTCACAGAATAGTCGACTGATTATATTTGCCTAAACAGTAATCAGCCCTTAATAATTCTGCATCACTAACGTCTGTCAGATGAGTTTGGGCCAGAAGGCTGAAGATTTGATGCTCCAAAGTTCGCTAGTATAGGGGCTGTCCAGGTGTTCAGTGGTCTCTATAAATTGGCTAAGTTTTAGAAGCTATGCTTAGTGCTTCCCATAACTTCAGTTAATTTAGTCATTCTGGATTTCTGACGGAGTTGAAGACCTATAGTCTCATAGTCAATCCTGGCTATTTACTTTGAGAGAAAAGATCTGAGTGGATGTTTTTCAGCTGACATTCATTCTAAAGTCAAGAAAAAAGCCAGGTTCAAAATTACGTGTTTTAGTCAAGAGAGACGACAGAGGTTCTGGCTAGTCAACAAAAGGATGGACTGGGTATTATGACTATCTTGTACCTCACTGGTACAAATAGGAATAATTATGCTCTAATTGTATTTTGAGAGAAAAGTTTTATTTTAACAGGAAGGGTGATATGTAGGAGGAGCTAAGGGGGAAGGAGTACGGAGAGGAAGAGATGGAGTAAGGAGAGGAGAAGATGAAGTAGAGGAGAAACTAGGTGATGAGAGAGAGAAAAAGAGAGAAAGGGGGGCATGGAGGCAGATGTTCATGTGTCTCCACCAGTCAAAGATAGTTTATATATCTAGGTTGGGTATTGGGTTACACTTCTGATTGAGCATTACCATACTTATAAAGCCTTTGATTAACATTTAAAAAATATTGTGTAAAAGCAAAAAGGAAAAGAGGGCACGGGATAGGGGTTTTCTAGGGAGGGGAAATGGGGAAAGGGATTGGCATCTGAAATGTAAATAAAATATCCAATAAAAAATATCCCCCCCCCAATAAAAAGGAAGAAAAGAAAAGAAAATTGGACCTGAGGATCCAGCTACACCACTCCTGGGCATATACCCAAAAGATGCTCCAACATATAACAAGGACACATGCTTCACTATGTTCATAGCAACTTTATTTATAATAGCCAGAAGCTGGAAAGAACCTAGATATCCTTCAACAGAGGAATGGATACAGAAAATGTGGTACACTTACACAATAGAGTACTACTCAGCTATTAAAAACAATGAATTCATTAAATTCTTAGGCAAATGGATGGAACTAGAAAATATCATCCTGAGTGAAGTAACCCAATCACAAAAGAACATACATGGTATGCACTCACTGACAAGTGGATATTAGCCCCAAAGCTCACAATACCCAAATATAACTCACAGACTACGTGAAGTTCAAGAAGAAGAAAGACCAAAATGTGCAGGCTTCAGTCCTTCTTAGGAGAGACAATATGGAAACAATGTATGGAACAGAGACTGGAGGAGGGATCATCCAGAGACTGCCTCACCTGGGGATCCATCCCAGGTGCAATCACCAAATGTTGTGTATGTCAGCAAGTGCATGCTGACAGGAGCCTGATATACCTGTCTCCTGAGAGGCTCTGCCAGAGTCTAACATATACAGAGGCAGATGCTCACAGCTAAACATTGAACTAATCACAGGTCCCCAGTGGAGGAGTTAGAGAGAAGACTGAGGGAATTGAAGGGGCTTGAGACCCCATGGGCAGAACGACAATCCCAAAGAACCAGAGCTCCCAGGGTCTAAACAGCTAGCCTGGGAACACATATGGAGGGACCCATGGCTCCAGCTGTATATGTAGTGGAGGATGGCCTTGTTGAGCATCAGTGAGAGAGGAGGGCCTTGGTTGGTCCCATAAAGGCTGAATGCACCAGTGTGGGGGAATTCAAGGGTGGGGATGTGGGAGTGGGTGGATGCGTTGGGGGCACACCCTCATAGAAGTAGGAGGAGGGGGATGGGATAAGAGGTTTCTGGGGGTGGGGTATGGGGAAAAGGGATAACATATGAAATGTAAATAAATAAATTATCCAATTAAAATCATAATCATAAAACAGATGATGGAACTGACTGTTGCAGTCGAGCATTTTAGACTTTTTGTCTGCAAATTAATAGTACCCATATTACTGGGATTCCTTATAATCCTCAAGGACAAGGGGTCCACAGAACTTTAAAATGATATCTTCATAAAACAAAAAAGGGGGCATATATCCCAGTATACTACATATTTATTTATATCATGTTATTTTTATTTTAATTTTTTTAAAAAAAATTGAATGCCAAGGAACTTTCTGCTAAGTGTCTATGGCACTCTACAACTAGGCATACTTATGCATAGGTGAAAGCGAAGGATCCACTTACTGGCAATTGGTATGATTGTAGGTACTTGGTGGGAGAACGCAGGGAGTCCCTCCAGGGGGGAAGTTAGGCATGGCTGCTGTGGCTCCATGGTTCCTCACAGCACAGAACCAATGACACGAGAAAGTCCATGGGTTTTTACTGACTTTAATGTCATGGCAGATGGTGAATGGATCTGAATGCACCCTCCTGCCCCACCCCCCCAAACCCAGGGCAGACCTGAGTTAAATAGGGAGGGAGAGAGGGGCTGGGGAAGAATGCTTAATTGGCTCCATCCTCTGGCCTTCAGGTACCTCATTAGTATGTAAATCTCTCTAGTACCTGAGGCCTGTTCCTCATGACTGATGGCCTTAGACCTTTCTGTGGGAGTGGTTGTTGGAGGGCTGAAGCTAAATGAAAAGAACCAGGCCTGGGAGCAGAGCTGAACTCCTGCCATCCAATAAGGTTCTGGGGTTCCAAGCTCATGCTCATGCTCATGCTCATACTTGACCAAGCACCCAGCTGCTTCTCATAGCCCACTGCTCCACACATGATCTCAATCAGATATTTAATATGGGGAAGAGTACATGTTTGTCTTTTTTTCTCAAGGATGCTGAAGCAGTATGGTGACTGCCAGAGCGATGGATGAGACATGCTGATGCCAGGACAAAGAATGATGCTGACCTGTGAGCTTGCTGAGTGCCCTGACAATGGTGACTTGGAAGCTACGTTGTATATATGTTCCCGATCCACCATTGCTTACTTATACCCCTGATGAGACAAGCTGCCTTGCCTCAAGTTCTTAGACCTTGTGGAACAGAGAAACAAAAAGAGGTTATAATGTCTCTTGTATTGTTCTTAAATGGGTCCAGTTATTCAGAATCAATCATGGACTGGTCTCGAAATCAATCCAATATTGGAAACAAACAGTCTTCATTTGGAAGGCTGGTTCTGGACATTTTCAGAGACATACTTGGAAGTTAGCTGCAGTTCTCTATGATGCTATGCTAGCAAGAAATAAAGTTGGGATGGGATCTGGATTTCAAACAAGTGTTAGTGCATTTGTTAAGGCTCTTTTAATTGTCAAGTTAAAATTACTTTTGTTTCTTCTATGGTAATTAATGTAGTTGCATTGATTGTACACTTTCTAATTGTGTTAGTGCGTTGAAACCCAGCATGTCTGTTACAGAGTTCTATCAACCAGCTTTTGTTTTATTGCCCTGAGTATCACAGAACCTTGGTATTCTGAAAAGAGCTTGCAAGTACTGGAAGAAGTGAGTCAGGCTTTAAGCAGAAGCAAGAGAGTAGTGGGCTTGATTATTGCTGGTATAACAGCTTTAATTACATTAATTGCTAGCACCACTGCTTCTGCAATAGCTTTAACACAAGAAGTTAAGACAGCTACATTTGTTAATCATTTAGCAAAAATGTTACTAATGTGTTGAATATACAAGTGGATTTAGGTAGGCATTTGAAAGAATGGCTTGGTGTTCTTTATCCTATTCAAATTATTGGAAGGAGGTTCAGAGTTTAAGAGTAAGGAGCCATCTCGAGTGTCATGCCAAATACCAGTGGATTCATGTTACTTCTAAAATTTACAGTGGTAGTTATTTTAATTATGAAAAAGTTTAAAGACACTTGCAATGTATTTGGCATATTTCTAACACTTCTCTGGATGTTTTAACATTACATAGTGAGCTCATTAATTTAAAGAATGCTGCTCTGCTGAGCACTGATATGGCAGATACTGCCGATAAAATTACCCATGGCCTGTGGTCAGTATTTCTATTTTGATCAAGCTTCAAGAATGGCATATATAGCTTGATCATGCTAGTCCTTCTTGTCCTGGGAATACTTTTATTCCTGCCCATCATGTTAAAGCTTGTCTTTAACAACATCAACATGTTGGCAGCCAAAGTACATGGCTTGAATCTGAAAATGTACCCCCAGACAGAGTTATTAAATTAACAGGCTGGCAAGTCAAGGATGGGAAAGATTCTGCACAGAGCCTTACCAACCTGAGACAGAAATGCATTGCCTTTGATAATGCATATTCCATGATGAGTAAGGAAGGCATTCTTGTCAGAACAACCTAAGACAGACTCAATCTTGTTTATGAAAAAAAAAGGGGGGGGAGAGGCGGAGAGCTTTCGGGGCTGCTTGGCAAGAATCTGACATGGACCAAGGACAAGGAAATGGGCTGCTTGGCAGGAATATGATATTGGCCAAGGACAAGGAAGTGGGTTCCAGGCAGGAGTCTAAATCTTAGTCTAGAACAGGGAAGTAGACTTTAGACATGAAAATGAGTTTGGGCTAGGACAGGGAAGTAGAATCAGATATTTTGGTCATCCTGAGAATCCCTTAGAAATAGTGATCACGGGAGTGTTCATGGAACTTGGTTTATTGCCTTGCTTGTTCTTTGACTATTTGTGTTTATTGTCTTGCTTGTTCCTTGACTATTTGCATCTGTTGTATTGCTAGTTCCTTAACCTAGAACTGATCTTAATACTTGCATGTAATTAAAATGGTATAAAAGCAAAAAGGAGGAGAGGAGATGGGGTAGGGCATTTCTAGGGAAGGGAAATGGGGGAAGGGGATGACATCTGAAATGTAAATATATAAAATATCCAATAAAAAAGAATTTGCTTTTGACAGAACTGTTTATATTTATAATTTTAATGTTTATTAAATGTCTCCTTTAAACTTAATAACTTAACATTATTGAGTCAGTGATGTAAGATTTGTGCTATTTATTTTTAATTCAATATAAAGATAATAAGGTAAGTCTATTGATATATCAAAAGATATCAAAAGTTTTTGAGCAGTGCCTAGGAGTGGCTTAGTTGCAAATGAGGAAGGAAGCAGACAGAATGGTAACTGTTTTAAGTGAGTAAAAGTACTTGCCATGCATTCCTGGTGATTCAGGTTTGATTTCTGGAACACACATAAAATGGAAGGAGACAGCTGACTCCACAAAGTTGTCCTTTGATCTCCACATAATTCCCTCTCTAACACTAATAATAAATAAAATGAAAGTTAAAAATAAACCAAAACACACAGCAGATATTTGCACCGATACTGTTTTCCTTTCTCCTTGTTATAATTTCTTCTTATCATATTTATTCAACTCTAATCTTGTGTTCATTGAATAGAACAATAAAGTAAGACTATTTGTGTGCATTTAGATAAAGTTTAAAGCTTGGTAAAACTCTCATGGCAGAGAGGGAGGAAAAGCGTCTTCCTGGAAGTAGTGAGCACTATTGCTTGCAATGCAGCTGTATAACAGAGGTAGGTGGCAGACGGGGTCTAATAGCAACAAGGGCGCATGAGCACTGCAGAGATAACTGGTTCTTTGAGTCTTGAACCTCACTGTTTTCTCTAAAACTATCTGGTCTTCAGCGAAGTCTGTAGTACTTGTATAAATTAGTTGAATAGTATATAGAAAGGCCATTTTAGCAGACAAACAACCCTGCTCCGCAAGTCCTGAGAACGTGCTAAGGTGTTTTGCTATCCTCTATTGGTAGACCAGAGCACAGTCCCAGCCTCTAAAGTCTCCTTCATCCCTATTCTTCAAATTCACCCCTTTCCCTTTCGATTAATACAAACTATGCACCCTCTTTGTGCCTGCCTCTAATATCCAGGTACTCTTTGGTACTCTTAGAGGATCCTGCCTGGAAATCATTGAACTTGCTGCATAATTTGACCCAGGTAAAATCTGGTCCAATTTTTCTTGATGCTTGGGAAACATAACTAATATTTTCCCATCTATATCCACTTGACATCTACAACACTTCAGTATGACTAAGTAAACATTGCCCTCGCCTTTGTAAGTCCCCTACCATGATACTCATATTCCTGAGAGCTACCCACTAATTTTATTCCATGCTGAAGACCAGAGGGACTTGCATTTTTCTTTCTATTTTTAATTTGATATTCAGTCCATCAAGGCAGTGGACTGGGCTTCTGGGAAACAGGAATTCATTAAACTAAGCTCCTTCGTTTCTCAACCTCTCTCTCTCGCCTTTACCTTGTCCTTTGATAAGAATGGTGAAATCACAGCACTGAGCATGGCACACATCCAGGCAAGTTTCATCTATCATTCATTCTATTTACTTCATCTTCCAACCTAAGATGGGAGTGTCAAGTAAAGAGAAGTGTGTTCATTTCACATTGGAAAATTCAAGTAATGGAGTGTATCTT
Source organism: Rhabdomys pumilio (assembly GCA_030674055.1). Taxonomy (NCBI): domain Eukaryota; kingdom Metazoa; phylum Chordata; class Mammalia; order Rodentia; family Muridae; genus Rhabdomys; species Rhabdomys pumilio. The sequence goes on along the minus strand of JANHMN010000015.1, from coordinate 13,411,249 downwards.
AGGGTGCAGGCAAGGGAGACCACTAAACCCCTGGCTAGCTAAAGCTTTAGAGACATTCTAATACTCCCTGCTTTCTCCTAGAGTTCTTTAGAAGTGATACCTGAGGCTCTCTCCCAAGTCAGTCTACAGTTCTCACAACTCAAGACCTTGCCTCCCAAGAATCCCCTCTCAAGGTTTCAAAAAACTAGGACTAGATGTGCATCAGCCAGGGTTCTACAGAAAAATAGAGCCAGTTGCTCTATTTAGGGGAAATAAGCCATTACATTTAGGGAGCACAGAAAGTGTAAGGTGTCAAATACGCTAGGGTGAGAGGCTGGCAGACTGGAGACCCAGAGAAATGTTGCAAAACAGGACTACGAACTTCAGCTGAAAGTCAGACATTCTTCACTTGGGCCTGCAGATACTTGATGGGGAATTAAAAACAAGATGACACTGGACATCTGTGCCTTCATTTGTATCTGTCTCTTGTACTTTGAGCCAGGTTCCATCTCAACTCTATACACAGGCATGTTAATCATTTCCGGGATATCCATCTAAAGTGGGTACTGTTTCTCATTCAAGACTGAAGACACAAACCAAGAGTAAGTAAAGAATTTTACTGCCACGTTTTTACAACCTGTCTCTCAAGACACAGAGAAGTCTCCAGTCCCTGCCATAAGCCAATATCACCTTGGATTTGAAAAACAGCAAGTCTTGTAGTCAGATCACCTCACCATGAGGCTTCCCCTCACCTGATACAAGACCATTCACTGAGGAATATTGTCACCACAGATAATGACTTTGACAATGATTTCTCCAGAGCAACCTTCTATAACAACTAGATGGGATTACAAAGCAATACAGCCCCAAAGTCCTATAACATTCACCTGTTCCCCTTCCAGACTAGATCCACTTTTAGCTGCTCAGTAAATATATATTCGCTGGTTTTGATTTGCTTGAGTTTATACGCCGAAAAAGTATAGATAGGTCACACGATCTTTTAGTCTTTCCAGGAGCCTTCTTGCCAATTCCAGCAGTGGATATACTAACTTGTGACCTACCAGCGTGCATAACACTTCTTGCCATGCCACCTGCAGGCATCATAAGGGTAGTTGAAATATTTAATTGAATAACAACAGCAAGCAATAATGAGTAATCTGAAGTAAACACACTCCCATCCACTACACCTGGGAGGAATATGAAAATGCATTCCAGTTACAATTCTGTGTTTTGAAGAAACTGAGATCACAAGACTTTTGTCTTGTTTTCTTGGAGTTTTCTTACAAGCATTCAGAATTCTCCTGGACTGCTTTCCAACAGTTAAAACTTTATTCTTGTCTTCTTCATTCTCTTTATACTTAACTTCAAAGCCAAGATTGATCAACAGCCAAGAATTCCAAACTAAACTCAATGTTTAGTCTCCATTGAGGTCAACCACTTGCTAGCACCTTCCTCAGAAGCTCTCTTCTTTAAGCATTAATGTCCACACTGCAATGGCACTTCATAGCCAGATGGTGGCACTGCTGTCCAGAAATCTTTAGCCATCCTTCCCATACAGTCAATGAGAATGTGAGTTCATGAAAGCCACCATAAACCCTTGTTATCGCTTTGGAATTTGGAAGTCTTGGGAATCTCTTTTTATTTTACTAGAGTTAAACTAGTACCTTAAAGTGGCTTAAGGGGTTGAGAGATAAACGTGGAAACATCCTTATATATGCCTATTAAATTTGGTGGGTGGTTGTTAAGAACTGGAGGCTTAGGGTCTCCAGGTCCCTCTGGAGGCCACTATATTTGGTACAGGATTCAGGCACCTCTACAGCTGGGAAGAGCTGGTGTAGTGACTGAGGATATTGTTCTCTGGGACCAGATCACCCCTGCTGTTCCTCTGTGTGTCACAGGCTTTCTGGTCATGTAAATGGCATTAGTCACATGTTCTAACAGCTTAGTACCAATTGAGAAAGGTAGATGAAGGTATCTTAAGATACCTGTACCTAGATATTTTAAGGTATAGCTGAAGACCTGAGTACATGTCCTCTCTCTCTCTCTCTCTCTCTCTCTCTCTCTTTCTCTCTCTCTCTCTTTCTCTCTCTCTCTCTCTCTCTGTGTGTGTGTGTGTGTGTGTGTGTGTGTGTGTGTGTGTGTGTAAAAACAGGCCTACATAATCAAATCCAGCTTCCACAGATGTGCACACTTATCACTTTGGGTGATAAGTATATTTGGGTGATAAGTATTCCTGCTTTGATTTTTGTCTTACTTAGAGTTTTACTTCTGTGAACAGACACCATGACCAAGGCAACTCTTCTAAGCGCAACATTTAATTGGAGCTGGCTTACAGGTTCAGAGATTCAGTCCACTATCATCAAGGCAGGGATATGGCAACATCCAGGCAGGCATGGTAGGGGGAGGAGCCCAGATTTCTACAGCTTCATCTGAAGGCTGCTAGCAGAACACTGGCTTCCAGGCAGCTAGGATGAGTGTCTTAAAGCCCCCCCACACAGTGACACACCTACTCCAACAAGGCCACATCTACTCCCACAAGGTCATACCTTTTCTACCAGGGCCCCACTTTATAAAATTGCCACTACCTGGGCTGAGCATATACAAACCATCACAGTTCATATTTAGTGCCTTTGCAGCATAACGCTTTTTACAGTTGTGTTTGTAGAGCTGACACACACTTAGGGGTTCATGGGTAGAAATGTGATCTTGGCCTGCTTGGTCAAATTAACATTTGGAATGCAGAGGTTGGTTTCTTTGAAAAGCTAGGTTATTGTCACAATCTGAAAATGAAGATAACTATGTTGTCTACTGGAGGACGGCCAATCGCTTTGAGAGTGGTTCTGATCTAAATGAGATGAGCGGTTATGATGCTGACAACAGCATCCATCTTTCATATTATCCATCAGAAGCCTGTGTGATAACCTTGACACTCATACAGACCCAAGCCAAGAGTTTCTAGCATTCTGGTATTTGGTTCTCGGTGTCTTGCTTGGAGACAATAATCAAGCACACACACAGAGAACTCAGTGTAAGACCTTTACTTGGATATAAAGGAAAACAAAACTCAAGGACACAACATGGGACAAATAATAGTCTCCTTCAAGATTTCAAGTCTTATGACAAATGCGCTCTTCTTGTTCTTAGTGCTCAGCGGCAGCAGAATTGGTATGTGCGGCCACGGTAACGGCAGAACCCAGAGAGCCGTTCTCCAAAGCCACAGCGTGTAAGTCTGCAATAGCAGGTCAAGCCTGACTTCACATCTGGGGATACAGAGAGCATATGAAGTACTTAGTGCCAGAATCAGCAGGGCTGAAGAGATCTTGGGCAACATATGTCCTGGGTGAAATGGTCTCTCCACATTTATCATTAGTGACAGCAGCATGAACAATCACAGTCAATATCAATAAATATCCATGGTAAGCACAAAACTAAAGGCTACTCCTCATTTGTCTTAATGTTGTTTTCATTTTTTTGTGCTCCTGCCATTACATAAATATCTAAACACGCATCTCCAATTCCCAAAATATAACAGATGCAATAAAATAGACCAAGTCTAACCATTAAGATCAGGAAGAAAAATCTAATCACTAAGTCTCTTTCTGTATTAAACCCCGTAATGTTCACAAAAAAATCTTTGAAGAAAGAAATTGATCTATTTGCCACTTGTTGTTCAATGAGGAAAATAAAGAAGTAATAAAGTTGCCTGGGTGACCCAAATTCAGAGATTACCTCTACCCCTTCTCTCTACTCTATGTCTCTAGCATGATGAGGTCTCTCACCTGCATTTTGGAGAGCAGTGCCTTTATCCCCTCCAAGGGATATGGAAATAACCTGGTCCTCCTCAACCAGCTGCTCCAGGTCTGGATCCTCCTCAGCTCTTCCTTGGGGAGATTCTGCCTGGGTCTGGAGAGCCAGCAGGAGAAGGGTGGTGAGCAGAGTGAGCATCCTCATGGCTGAGGGTTTCCTAGGGGATGAAAAAAAAATCATCAGGAACCATGTGTATTTGTGGTGTGTGTGCATGCGTGTGTGCGTGTGTGCTTATGTGTGTGTCTCTGTGGATGTGTGTGCATGTCTGTGTATGTATGTATGTATGTATGTATGTATGTATGTATGTATGCATGTATGTGTTTTTGTGTGTCTGTCTGTGTATATGGGGGTCGGGCTATGTGAAAAGGATTTGAGAGAGGACCTGCAGTTAGAAAGGTTCTACATTGATAAGGAAAGAGATTTGTCCTAATGGCCTTCTTGATAGTCTTGATGTTACAGCTTCCCTCATGACAGGTCTTGTTCCACGTGTTTGGTGGCTCCTGTGATTCTATGCAAAGCATTGGTCTAAGAAGGATGAGTGTATATTCAATCTACTTCTATGCAAGAAGGAATGGGAATCAGGACAGTAAGTACTAAAGCATACAGCTCAATTATTTCATGTACAATTGGAACTTTATCTCAACTAAAATAAATTAAAGACCTGGACATAAGACGTAAAAGCATAAAACTACTAGAAGAAAATTCAGAACTGGGTCTGGACAGTGATGGGAAAAAGGCAGGTGGGCAATTTGGATTGTGAGATTGCACTGGGCTGGGCAGCTTCTGCACAGCAGAGGAAATAAGCATTGGGGTGAGGGGGCAAGCTGGAACATGGTGGAAAGGTTTAGCAAAGCATACATCTGAAAAGAAATTAATACCCAAAATATATAGACAACATGTGCAACTCAGTAACCAAAACCAAGCAATATCAAGAGATAATTCTTAAGGTAGAAAGACATTTTAAAGATTATATTACTATCCCTACTGGAATGACAAGAAAGACATTCGTGTTTTGGAAAAAGTTTTGTGAGTTTCTTCTTAACCAGTAATTATTATCCTGTTCAGCTACCAAAGGCCCAGACAAAAGAACCCTAGAAGAATATCTGATGATGTGGGCTCCTTCAGAGCAGCCTCGCATTTAGGGAGTCAATTGCAGCTAGGCCTCAATAACATAGCCATATTTTAAAGGTATTTTGATTACTTACCTTTGTGGTATGCAGGAAGAGCAGAGCAAGAGACACAGCACTCTTCTGTCCAGACCTTGGAATACAAGAGCAGCTGAAACATCTTGGAACAGACTTCCCTTATATAAGGGATGTGATGTCTTAATTTTTTGTGGTTAATTTCTATTGGATACCTCAAACACCTATGGTGCAAGGACAGTTAAGCAATGTGAAAAAGCTGGGGGCAATGCAGGGTTTTTGGAAACAATTCTTATTTATTTTGTCCAGGACTAGATAACAAACATTTGCCCATTACTGCACACTCCAAGGAACTAGTACTGCATAGCTCTGTGGCTGAGGCTTAATCATTGGTATGAGAAACTATGAAAGAGTACACAGGAAATGCGAGGCATACAAATCATGGCTTATGTTTTGTGGAGATGACTAGAATATATATTCAATGAACATGTAAAGAAGGATTTGAAAACTAGTTCTCAGTTAACCTCCCCAGGACCTAATTTACAACCTTTAGAATTAGTTAAGCCATTCAGCAGAGTAAGAACATTGCACTATGGTGAGATTGTACATTGCTTCTGATGTAGACTCTGCAGCTTCTGATAGGGTCTCTCATGTGATTGAAGTATATTTATCAAGTCATTCTCTGAAAGCACAGCATGCAATCTTTCTTGGCCACTAAATACAGCTAAACAATTCTCTAGATCAATATGGGAAAAAACACTCATGCCATTGTTCCTTGAGATATAAAGTCTTCTGAATGTCCCACTGGCTGGACCAATGGCAGAGTGATTAGAATTAGCTAGTCTACCAAGAGATATGTGCACAGAGGCATTATGCCTAAACCAGTACTGGCCATATATAAAGACAATGTTTGACCTAGCATGATTAGAATGGACATTCCACACTGGATACACACTGACTTTCTACCATCTAGTTCCTCAGAGGGAAAAACGGTGCTTTGAGATGACTTTAAGTCCTCTGACACTGCTATCAGAATGCAGGCTTGTCCCAGCGCCTCTTGAGCATAAACTTGGTCCTTTCTTGACCAGTAGCAAAATCTCACACTTGTAAACATTGCTATATTTTTGTCTCCAAGTTTTGAAATGTTAATATTTCATTTTATCTTTATTAGATGATATCAGAATGCTCAAGTCTTACTAAATGATCAGAATGCTTAAGTCTTACTAAAATTAATATATGAAAGTCATACTCCCAAAGTTTATGAAATTCACAAGTGGGGTCTTCTGGCAGAGGATTGGGGTAAAAGGGAAGAGCCCCCAGGGATAGTATAGTTCTCTCATAAAAGAGGCTCATGGTACCAGCTTGTCCCTTTTATAGGTACTGACACTTTCTGAAAATGTCATTTATAAACCAGGAAAAGGACCATCACCACCTAGTAAATTTTTTGACACTTTTATCTGAGACTTCATAGCCCTCAGAACTGCAGGAAATTGGTACCATTGATTGTGCATAATACGATTATTATATGACTTTGTATGTGGCCTCCTGTTATAAAGACAAAATGAATTAAGGCAAATGTTCACACTGGAACCCATCTGTCATATTTTGAGGAACTCTGAGTCTTGTTATGGGAAGCCCAGGGGAAAAAAACTGAGGCCTCTTACAGTGGTAGACCAGAAATATTTATGGGCAGCTCTCTTAGGAAAAACTTATTTTGGTTTATAATGTTTAGAAATAGCCATCATCAAAACCCACTCTGCTCAGACAGGTTGATGATGATGCCTCCCTCCTGAGGCAGGATGGATGGTTGTACTCTGCACATCTGGTCTCAGCTAATAGCTCTTCTCAATCTCCCTCCTGACTCTAGTACCAGCTGTCTAAATCCTAGAGAACCACTCATCTCTGTGCCCATGGCACTGACCAATGTCCAAATGATAAATATGAGTTAGAAGATGTGTGTGTGTGTGTGTGTGTGTGTGTGTGTGTGTGCTGTTTGAAATCCATTCCATCTTGTAATGACATCTTACATGGCAGTAGGAGAGAAAAACATGTTTGTGTACATTCTACAGTAATAGAACATGTGACTTCTGTGGATTATTTTGAATATCAACCTTTGCTTTGTCAATACATTGATGAAGTGGGGATTTTATCTTGTTAACCAATGTTTCTCCAGAATGACTCAGAAAACACATCTTAGATAAGTGTCATAAGGCCCTGTACTATTGGGGAGGGATTTAGTGGGGTGGGCTGGATGGACTCGGTGGTTGCTAGAACATAAGAAAGACTAGCAAGTGGCTAGTTTTTTGGTTTTTTTTTTTTTGTTTTTGTTTGTTTGAATTTCAAACTACAAAGCCTTTCTAGACCTGCCCTTCATTCACTCTGCCACCATATGAGAGCCGTCAGAAAAGGAAATAAAAGAAAGGTCAGAATAACACCTTTATTTCCTGAACCAACCAGTTTTTCTAATCAGAATTCCTTCTTATGGTTCTCAAGAATTTGAGTGAAAATGCTGAAGCGGGGGTGTTTCCTGAACCTTGAATCCAAGACTTAAATTTACACACATGGAAAGTATGGTCACTCCTAACAAAAAAGCATCTGACATGAAAGAACTGGGTCCAAGTGTTCTGGGTACACCCTGGGCCTGATATATCCCAGCGGAGTCTGCAGCTTAGCTTTATTGAGGGAAACTATCACAGAACCAGGGTCTTCATCATCAAGGGGCAGGAAGGCAGTGGAATAAGTTACAAACCAAGAGATTTAGATAAACACACAAACGGGGGAGAATCTCGGCAATGGTAAGTGTGGGGGCATGTGGTCATTTGCTAGACAGCTGGAGAGACTTAGGAGAGGGTCACAGTCACCCAAGGGTCCAGGTATTAAGAAGTTGGAAAGGTGAACATCTGGGCCACTTTACACTGGAGAATCTTTTGCTCTAACCTGCAAGGTTCTTAAATGATCTGTGGAACTTGGA
>JANHMN010000015.1:13353160-13380191 GCA_030674055.1 Rhabdomys pumilio | reverse complement strand
ACACACACACACACACACACACACACACACACACACACACAGACACACACACACACACACACATCTTCTAACTCATATTTATCATTTGGACATTGGTCAGTGCCATGGGCACAGAGATGAGTGGTTCTCTAGGATTTAGACAGCTGGTACTAGAGTCAGGAGGGAGATTGAAAAGAGCTATTAGCTGAGACCAGATGTGCAGTGTACAACCATCCATCCTGCCTCAGGAGGGAGGCATCATCATCAACCTGTCTGAGCAGAGTGGGTTTTGATGATGGCTATTTCTAAACATTATAAACCAAAATAAGTTTTTCCTAAGAGAGCTGCCCGTAAATATTTCTGGTCTACCACTGTAAGAGACCTCAGTTTTTTTCCCCTGGGCTTCCCCTAACAAGACTCAGAGTTCCTCAAAATATGACAGATGGGTTCCAGTGTGAACATCTGCCTTAGTTCATTTTGTCTTTATAACAGGAGGCCACATACAAAGTCATATAATAATCGTATTATGCACAGTCAATGGTACCAATTTCCTGCAGTTCTGAGGGCTATGAAGTCTCAGATAAAAGTGTCAAAAAATTTACTAGGTGGTGATGGTCCTTTTCCTGGTTTATAAATGACATTTTCAGAAAGTGTCAGTACCTATAAAAGGGACAAGCTGGTACCATGAGCCTCTTTTATGAGAGAACTATACTATCCCTGGGAGCTCTTCCCTTTTACCACAATCCTCTGCCAGAAGACCCCACTTGTGAATTTCATAAACTTTGGGAGTATGACTTTCATACATTCATTTTAGTAAGACTTAAGCATTCTGATCCCAGTATCATCTAATAAAGATAAAACGAAATATTAACATTTCAAAACTTGGAGACAAAAATACAGCATGTTTACAAGTGTGAGATTTTGCTACTGGTCAAGAAAGGACCAAGTTTATGCTCAAGAGGAGCTGGGACAAGCCTGCATTCTGATTCTGATAGCAGTGTCAGAGGACTTAAAGTCATCTCAAAGCACCGTTTTTCCCTCTTAGGAACTAGATGGTAGAAAGTGTGTATCCAGTGTGGAATGTCCATTCTAATCATGCTAGGTCAAACATTGTCTTTATATATGGCCAGTACTGGTTTAGGCATAATGCCTCTGTGCACACATCACTTGGTAGACTAGATAATTCCAATCACTCTGCCATTGGTCCAGCCAGTGGGACATTCAGAAGACTTTATATCTCAAGGAACAATGGCATGAGTGTTTTTTCCCATATTGATCTAGAGAATTGTTTAGCTGTATTTAGTGGCCAAGAAAGATTGCATGCTGTGCTTTCAGAGAATGACTTGATAAATATACTTCAATCACATGAGAGACCCTATCAGAAGCTGCAGAGTCTACATCAGAAGCAATGTACAATCTCACCATAGTGCAACGTTCTTACTCTGCTGAATGGCTTAACTAATTCTAAAGGTTGTAAATTAGGTCCTGGGGAGGTTAACTGAGAACTAGTTTTCAAATCCTTCTTTACATGTTCATTGAATATATATTCTAGTCATCTCCACAAAACATAAGCCATGATTTCTATGCCTCGCATTTCCTGTGTACTCTTTCATAGTTTCTCATACCAATGATTAAGCCTCAGCCACAGAGCTATGCAGTACTAGCTCCTTGGAGTGAGCAGTAATGGGCAAATGTTTATTATCTAGTCCTGGACAAAATAAATAAGAATTACTTCTGAAAACCCTGCATTGCCCCCAGGTTTCCACATTGCTTAACTGTCCTTGCACCATAGGTGTTTGAGGTATCCAATAGAAATTAACCACAAAAAATTAAGACATCACATCCCTTATATAAGGGAAGTCTGTTCCAAGATGTTTCAGCTTCTCTTGTATTCCAAGGTCTGGACAGAAGAGTGCTGTGTCTCTTGCTCTGCTCTCCCTGCATACCACAAAGGTAAGTAATCAAAATACCTTTAAAGTATGGCTATGTTATTGAGGCCTAGCTGCAATCTAAATTCGAGGCTGCTCTGAAGGAGCCACATCATCAGATATTCTTCTAGGGTTCTTTTGTCTGGGCCTTTGGTAGCTGAACAGGATAATAATTACTGGTTAAGAGGAAACTCACAAAACTTTTTCCAAAACACGAATGTCTTTCTTGTCATTCCAGTAGGGATAGTAATATAATCTTTAAAATGTCTTTCTACTTTAAGAATTATCTCTTGATATTGCTTGGTTTTGGTTACTGAGTTGCACATGTTGTCTATATATTTTGGGTATTAATTTCTTTTCAGATGTATGCTTTGCTAAACCTTTCCACCATGTTCCAGCTTGCCCCCTCACCCCAATGCTTATTTCCTCTGCTGTGCAGAAGCTGCCAGCCCAGTGCAATCTCACAATCCAAATTGCCCACCTGCCTTTTTCCCATCACTGTCCAGACCCAGTTCTGAATTTTCTTCTAGTAGTTTTATGCTTTTACGTCTTATGTCCAGGTCTTTAATTTATTTTAGTTGAGATAAAGTTCCAATTGTACATGAAATAATTGAGCTGTATGTTTTAGTACTTACTGTCCTGATTCCCATTCCTTCTTGCATAGAAGTAGATTGAATAAACACTCATCCTTCTTAGACCAATGCTTTGCATAGAAGCACAGGAGCCACCAAACACATTTCACCCAGCACATGTCTTGCCCAAGATCTCTTCTGCCCTGTCAATTCAGGCACTAAGTACTTCATATGCTCTCTGTATCCCCAGATGTGAAGTCAGGCTTGACCTGCTATTGCAGACTTACAGCCTGTGGTTTTGGAGAACTGCTCTCTGGGGCCTGCCATTACCAAGGCAACATCTTCTGACACTGCTGCAGCTGAGCACTAAGAACAAGAAGAGTGAATTTGTCATATGACTTGAGATCTTGAAGGAGTCTGTTATTTGTTCCATGTCGTACCCTTGAGTTTTGTCTTCCTTTATATCCAAGTAAAGGTCTTACACTGAATTCTCTCTGTGTGTGCTTGATTATTGTCTCCAAGCAAGAGTCTGAGAGCCAAATAACAGAATGCTAGAAAGCAACTTTTGTCTTGGGTCTGTAGGAGTGTCAAGATTAACATAACACACAGGCTTCTGATGGATAATAAGAAAGGTAAATGCTGTTGTCGGCATCATAATCTCTCATCTCATAACTCTGCTTCATTTAGATCACAATCACTCTCAAATCCATTGGCCATGTGAGAGACAGAAAATATGGTTATCTTCATTTTTACATGGTCATACTAACCTAACTTTTCAAAGAAACCAACCTCCTCATTGTAAATATTAAAAGTTGATAGGCAGGGCAGGCCAACATCATGAATCTGCCCATAAAGTCCTAAGTATGTGGCAGCTCTACAAACACAACTGTAAGTAGCATTAAGCGTCAAAGGCACTAAATAGGAAGTGTGATAGTATATATGCTCTGCCCAGAGAGTGGCAGTATTAGAAGGTGTAGCCATGTTAGAGTAGGTGTGGCCTTGTTGGAGTAGGTATGTCATTGTGGGTGTGGGCTTGAAGACCCTCATCCTAATTGCCTGGAAGTCAGTATTCTGCTATCAGCCTTCAGATGAAGCTGTAGAACTCTGAGATTCTCCTCCACCATGTCTGCTTAGGTGTTGCCATGTTCCTATCTTAATAATAGAATGAACCTCTGATCTTGTGGGTCAGACCCAATTAAATGTTGTCCTTACAAGAGTTGCCTTGGTCATGGTGTCTGTTCATAGAAATAAAAGTCTAACTAAGACAAGAAGCAAAGCAGGAAGTCCCACCCAGAAATACTCCTCATCCAAAGTAGTGGTGGGTATCGGGGGATGCTAGATTTGATATATGTCAGCCTGACACAATCTCATTGATCAACCTCCTCACTAACATTCAACTAACATTCAACAAGTACCAGGTCACTCTCTGGTTTTTTTCTCCAGAGAGTTTATCCAACACTGCTTTCTGTTGCAAATTCTTGACTCATGAAGACTCATGATTGACTTGTTATTGACTCAACAAGCTCATGTATTCTTTCTTTCCACTTTTGCAGTTTAGGGTGAAATTGTTTTGTAAAATGCAAAAGTTCATTTTCTTTAGTCTGACCACTTCTACTGGTGAAAATTCTAGGTGCATAACGGTAAGTCTTCATACATGTATGTGCACATGGTGAAATGATTAAGTTGGGGAAGTAGCATATCTGTCAGCTCAGGTATTTATAATTTTGCATGGTCAAACACTAAAATTCTACTGTACTACCTGTTTTGAAATACATGATCCATAATTATCAACAACAATGTTATTGTGTAATAATTCACCAGAACTCATGCTCCTGCCTAATTGTAATTCTGTAGCAATTTACCAATCTCCTCTTCGAATCCTTGATCTTACCAGTGTCTTCTAATAAGTATTCTATTCTCACTTGTCACTTGCCATTACATTCCTTTTTACCTTGGATGTGTGGGAACATGTCATTTAATTTGTGTGTCTGAATATTATACAGTAAGTGTCCTTCAGTACCATCTCAGTTATTTAAAATTCCATCATTTTATGGTTGACTAGTGTTCCACTACACACACACACACACACACACACACACACACACACACACACACACAATGTTTATATGTGTATACCATATACTCCTTACCCACTCATCTTCTGAGGTATATCTCTTGGCAATAATGTACAGTATACAAAGCTACAGTACACAAAGGTATTTCTTACTATGCATTCTTAGTTTATTTCTGTTTGAATGTTTGGTGTTATAACCTCTTTACAATAAAACCTGAATATGAAGGATTAAGAGATCATAGTTTTCTGTGCTTTACCAACTTGCTTTGCCACTCAAAGTTCTACAGATCATTTAAGAACCTTGCAGGTTAGAGAAAAGATTCTCCAGTGTAAAGTGGCCCAGATGTTCACCTTTCCAACTTCTTAATACCTGGAACCTTGGGTGACTGTGACCCTCTACTAACTCTCTTCAGCTGTCTAACAAATGACCACATGCCCCCACACTTACCATTGGCGAGATTCTCCCCCATTTAGGTGTTTATCTAAATCTTCTTGTTTGTAACCTACTCCACTGCCTTCCTGTTTCTTGATGCTGAAGACCCTGGTTCTTTGATAGTTTCCCTCAATAAAGCTAAGCTGCAGACTCAGCTGGGATCTCTGAGGCGCAGGGTGTACCCAGAACACTTGGATCCAGCTTTCAAGGGAGATGCTCTGTGTTAGGAATGCTCTTCCTTGGCATGTATGTTAATCGGATTAAGTATTGGATTCAGGTTCAGAAATGACCCTTGCCTCAGTATTTTCACCCAAATCCTTGAGAACCCTAAGAAGGAATTCTGATTAGAAAAACTGGTTGGTTCAAGAAATGAAAGTGTAGCTCTGACCTTTCTTCCTCTTTCCTTTTCTGATGGCTCTCAAATGATGGCAGAGAGAGTGAAGGGTAGATCTACATGGGCTTTGTAGTTCGAAGTTCTAAGGGGCTGGGAGTGAGGAGAAACACTTGCTAGTTTTCCTCATGTTCTAGCAATCACCAACTCCATCCAGCCCACCCCACTAAAACCCTCCACAAGGACAGAAACCTGAACCTCATGTGGGTTTCATACTAACCCTGCATCCCCATTGCAGAAATCTGGATTAAACAGTGACTATGAAGTTATTCATCAAAGAATCCCAAATAGTACAGGACATTATGCCACTTATCTAGGACGAGTTTTCTGGGTCATTGCTGAGAAACAGGTGAAAAGATGAAGCCCCACTTTATCAATGCATTGACAATGAAAAGGCTGATATTCAAAATAATCACCACAAGTCACAGGTTCCCTCCCTGTGTATGCACGTGAACATGTTTTCTCTCCTACTGATGTGTAAGATATCATTGCAAGCAGAAATGGATTCAAATAACACACATATACATGTGTTCTAATTCATATTTATCATTTGGATATTGGTCAGTACCATGGGCTCAGAGATGAGTGGTTCACTAGAACTTGGAGTGTTTATTTCAAAAAATCTCTCCAGCATGGTTGGGAAGTCAGTACTGGTGTCGGGAGGGAGCTTGAGACAGGCTGTGATCTGAGACCAGATGTGCAGAGTACAACCATCCATCCTGGCTCAGGAGGGAGGGATGATCATCCTCCTGTGTGAGCAGAGTGGGTTTTGATTATGGATAATTGCAAATTATATGAACCAAAATATTTTTTCTTAGGAGAGCTACCCATCAATATTTCTGGTCTACCATTATAAAGAACCTCAGTGCTTTCTCTGTGGTTCTCTCAACAACACTCATAGTTCCTCAAAGAATGAAGGATGGGTTCCAATATGAATATCTGTTTTAGTCCATTTTTTAAGGTTTTTTTTTTTATTGGATATTTTATTTACATTTCAGATGCCAATCCCTTTCCCCATTTTCCTTCGCCAGAAAAACCCTATCCCATGCCCCCCCTTTTCCATTTGGCTTTTATACAAATTTTTAAATGTTAATCAAGAGCTTTGTAAGTATGGTAATGCTCAATCAGAAGTGTAACCTAATACCCAATCTAGCTATGTAAACTATCTTTGACTAGTGGAGACATGTGAACTTCTGCCTCCATGCCCCCTCTCTCTTTCTCTCTCTTTTTCTCTCTCATTACTGAGCTTCTCATCTACTTCATCTTCTCCTCTTTTTACTCCATCATTTCCTCTCGGTGCTCCTTTCCCCTTAGCTCCTCCTACATATTACCATTCCTGTTAAAATAAAGCTTTTCTCTCAGAATACAATTAGAGCACAATTATTCCTATTTGTACCAGTGAGGTACAAGTTAGTCTTAATATCCAGTCCATCCTTTTGTTGACTAGCCAGAACCTCTGCCGTCTCTCTTGACTAGAACGCTTAGTTTTGAACCTGGCTTTTTCTTGGCTTTAGAATGAATGTCAGCTGAAAACCCTGTACTTTTCTTTCAAAGTAAATAGCCTGGATTGGCTATGAGTCTATAGGTCTTCAATGCCATCAGAAATCCAGAATGACTAAATTAACTGAATTTATGGGAAGCAATAAGCATAGCTTCTAAAACTTAGCCAATTTATAGAGACCGCTGAACACCTGGGCAACCCCTATACTACCGAATGTTCGAGCATCAAATCTTCAGCCTTCTGGACCAAACTCATCTGACAGACTTTAGTGCTGCAGAATTATTAAGGGCTGGTTACTCTGTCTAGGCAGATATAATCAGTTGACTATTCTGCAAGTGTGTCCTTTTCTGTAGATGGAGAGAGGCAATTCTTGCCTGGTGGCTGTCTCACCACAACAGGAGTAACTCCAATGATGCTCAATTTCTTCTTAGAATCCAAGACAGGAAGCTGTCAGGAGCAGACAGGTCTCTAATCAAAATGAACATTAATATAGAAATATTTGTGACGTCAATTCTATGGAGTTCTGACGTTTTGAAATCCAACTATCCATGTAAGGTAACCTGGACTGCTGTCTGTTATCTTCTCTCAGCTATTTCTAAATATTACTATTGCCCTGTAGTACAGTTTGAGGTCAGGGATGGTGATTCCCCCCCCCCCCGAAGATCTTTTGTTGTTGAGAATAGTTCTCGCTATCCTGGGTTTTTTGTTGTTCCAAATAAATTTGCAAATTGCTCTTTCTATCTCTGTGAAGAATTGATTTGGAATTTTGATGGGGATTGCATTGAATCTATAGATTGCTTTTGGCAAGATGGCCATTTTAACTAAATTAATCCTGCCAATCCATGAGCATGGGAGATCTTTCCATCTTCTGAGGTCTTCTTCTACTTCTTTCTTCAGAGACTTGAAATTCTTGTCATACAGATCTTTTGCTTGCTTGATTAGGTTCACTCAAAGATATTTTATATTGTTTGTGACTATTGTGAAGGGTGTCATTTCCCTAATTTCTTTCTCAGCCTGTTTATCATTTGAGTATAGGAAGGCTACTGATTTGTTTGAGTTGATTTTATATCCAGCCACTTTACTGAAGTTGTTTATCAGGTTTAGGAGTTTTCTGATGGAAATTTTTGGGTCACTTAAGTATACTATCATATCATCTGCAAATAGAGAAATTTTGACTTCTTCTTTTCCTATTTGTATCCCTTTGACTTCCTTTTGTTGTCTAATCGCTCTAGCTAGGACTTCCAGTACTATATTGAATAGGTAGGGTGAGAGTGGACAGCCTTGTCTAGTCCCTGATCTTAGTGGGATTGCTTCAAGTTTCTCTCCATTTAGTTTGATGTTGGCTACTGGCTTGCTGTATATTGCTTTTACTATGTTTAGGTATGGACCTTGAATTCCTGCTCTTTCCAGGTCTTTTAACATGAAGGGATGTTGAATTTTGTCAAATGCTTTCTCAGCATCCAGTGAGATGATCATGTGATTTTTTTCTTTGAGTTTATTTATGTAGTTGATTACATTGATGGATTTTCGAATATTGAACCAACCCTGCATTCCTGGGATAAAGCCTACTTGATCATGATGGATGATTGCTTTGATGTGTTCTTGGATTCGGTTTGTGAGAATTTTATTGAGTATTTTTGCATCAATATTCATAAGAGAGATTGGTCTGTAGTTCTCTTTCTTTGTTGGGTCTATGCGAGGCTTTGGTATGAGTGTAATTATAGCTTTGTAGAACGAATTGGGTATTGTTCCTTCTGTTTCTATTCTGTGGAATAGTTTGAAGAGAATTGGTATTAGGTCTTCCTGGAAGGTCTGGTAGATTTCTACACTAAAACCATCTGGCCCCGGACTTTTTATGGTGGGGAGATTTTTGATGACTGCTTCTATTCCTTTAGCGGTTATAGGGCTGTTTAGATGGTTTATCTGTTCCTCGTTTAACTTTGGTACCTGGTATCTATCTAGAAAGCTGTCCATTTCATCCAGATTTTCCAATTCTGTTGAGTATAGGTCTTTCTAATAGGATCTAAAATTTTTTTTTAGTTTCCTCTGTTTCTGTTGTTATTTCTCCCTTTTCAGTTCTAATTTTATTGATTTGAGTGCTGTCTCTGTGCCCTTTGGTTAGTCTGGCTAAGGGTTTGTCTATCTTGTTGATTTTCTCAAAGAACCAGCTCCTGGTTTTGTTGATCTTTTGTATAGTTCTTTTTGTTTCAGCTTGGTTGATTTCGGCCCTGAGTTTGATTATTTCCTGCCGTCTACTCCTCTTGTGTATATTAGCTTCTTTTTGTTCTAACCCTTTCAGGTGTGCTGTCAAGTTGTTAATGTATGCTCTTTCCATTTTGTTTTTGTGGGCACTTAGAGCTATGATTTTTCCTCTCAGTACTGCTTTCATGGAGTCCCATAAATTTTGATATGACGTGTCCTCATTTTCATTTAAATCTAAAAAGTTTTTAATTTCTTTCTTTATTTCTTCCTTGACCAAGTTATCATTGAGTAGAACATTGCTCAGTTTCCATGTGTATGTGGGCTTTCCGTTGTTTTTGTCCATGTCAAAGACTAGTCTTAGTCCATGGTGGTCTGATAGAGTACAAGGGATTATTTCAATATTTTTGTATCTGTTGAGGCCTGTTTTGTGACCAATTATATGGTCTATTTTGGAGAAGGTACCATGAGGTGCTGAGAAAAAGGTATATTCTTTTGTTTTAGGATGAAATGTTCTATAGATGTCAGTTAAGTCCAATTTGTTCATAATTTCTGTTAATTTCATTGTGTCTCCATTTATTTTCTGTTTCCATAATCTGTTCATAGCTGAGAGTGGGGCGTTGAAATCTCCCACTATTATTGTGTGGGGTGTAATGTATGCTTTAAGTTTTAGTAAAGTTTCTTTTATATGTATGTGGGTGCCTTTGCGTTTGGAGCATAGATGTTCAGAATTGCAAGCTCCTCTTGGTACACTTTTACTTTGATGAATATGAAGTGTCCTTCTTTATCTTTTTTTATTACTATTGGTTGAAAATTGCTTTTATTTGATATTAGAATGGCTACTCCAGCTTGTTTCTTGGGACCATTTGCTTGTAAGATTGTATTCCATCCTTTTACTCTTAAGTAGTGTTTGTCTTTTTCACAGAGGTGTGTTTCCTGTATGCAGCATAATTCTGGGTTGTGTTTATGTATCCAGTCTGATAGTCTATGTCTTTTTATTGGAGAGTTGAGTCCATTGATATTAAGAGATATTAAGGAATAATGAATGTTGTTTCCTGTTATTTTTGTTATTATTGGTGTTGGAGTTATGTTTGTGTAGGGGTCTTCTTTTAGGGTTGTTGGAAGATTACTTTCTTGCTTTTTCTAGGTTGTAGTTTCCCTCTTTGTGTTGGAGTTTTCCCCTAATTATCCTTTGAAGTGCTGGATTTGTGTTAAGATATTGTGAAAATTTGATTTTTATCATGGAATATTTTGGTTTCTCCATCAATATTGATTAAAAGTTTTGCTGGGTATAGTAGTGTGGGCTGGCATTTGTGTTCTCTTATGGTCTGTATGATATCCGTCCAGGATCTTCTGGCTTTTATAGTCTCTGGTGAGAAGTCTGGTGTAATTCTTATAGGTCATCCTTTATATGTTACTTTACCTTTTTCCCTTACTGCTTTTTGTATATTTTCTTTGTTTTGTACATTTGATGTTTTGATTATTATGTGACGGGAGGTATTTCTCTTCTGGTCTAAAGTATTTGGAGTTCTATAGGCTTCTTGTATATTTATGGACATTTCTTTCTGTAAGTTAGGAAAGTTTTCCTCTATAATTTTGTTGAAGATATTTACTGGCCCTTTAAGTTGGGAGTCTTCCCCCTCATCTATACCTATTATCCTTAGGTTTGGCCTTCTCATTGTGTCGTGGATCTCTTGTATGTTTTGGGTTAGTAGCTTTTTGCATCTTGCATTTTCTTTGACAGTTGTGTCAATGTTTTCCATGGTATCTTCTGCACATGAGATTCTCTCTTCTATCTCTTGTATTCTGATGGTGATACTTGTGTCTATGACTCCTGATCCTTTTTTTTTAGGTTTTCTATCTCCAGGGTAGTCTCCCTTTGTAATTTCTTTATTGTTTCTACTTCCGTTTTTAAATCTTGGGAGGTTTTGTTTGATTCCTTCTGCTGTTTGCTTATTTTTTCTTCCAATTCCCTAAGGGATTTTTGTGTTTCCTCTTTAAGGGCTTCTATCTGTCTGTCTGTGTTCTCCTTAATTTCTTTGAGAGTGTTATTTATGTCCTTCTTAAAGTCCTCTAGCATCATCATGAGAAGGGATTTTAATTCTGAGTCCTGCTTTTCTAGTGTGGTGGGGTGTTCAGGGCTTGCTATAATGGGGAAACTGGGTTCTGATGTTTCCATGTAACTTTGGATTCTGTTGCTTACCTTCTTGCGCTTGCCTTTTGCCATTTGTTAACGCTAGTGCTCCCTGTACTTTCTGTCTCTGATTGAGGCCTTCCTTTCCAGTTATCTTGCTTGTTTCTGGTCTCCTTGGGGTCCCAATGTCTCTGTGATCTTCTCTAGCTGCTCTGAGTACGATGATAGCTCTTAGATAACTCAGAATATGGTGTCTCCTAGGTAGCAGTCCAGCTAGTTGTCCACTGTTCTGGGTGTAATGTCTCTTCTAGGATGTCTCAGGCTAATGTGTCCACTGCTCTGAGTGCCATGGCTCCTCTATTATGTCTTGTGATATGTTGTCTGTCGCTCTGAGTTACTTTTTTCCTCTGCCACTCTGGGTTCAGTGGATCCTCTACTGCTCTGGGTTCCTTGCAGCCTCAAGGGTAGGTCAGGAGGGCTCTGGTGTCCCCAGAAGCAGACAGGGCGGGTGTCCACTTCAGACCTCAGATCCGGAAGAGAGGCAGAAGGGGTATGCTATTCCCCAGTGGCGGGGTTTGGCGTTCTGCTGGAATCTGAGCACTCCATGCACTCAGATCTGGGCCTAGGGCAGTGATCTGGTCTTCTTACCTACTGCTCTGGGTTCCTTGCACCCTCAAGGATGGGTCAGGAGGGATCTGGTGCCCCCAGAAGCAGACCGGGCGGGTGTCTGCTTAGGGACTCAGATCTGGGAGGAGTTTTAGTCCATTTTATGTTGTGTAACAGGACACCACATACCAAGTCATAAAATAATCATATTGTACACAGCAGATAGTACCAATTTTCTGCACTTCTGAGGACTATGAAGTCTCAGATACAAGTGTCAAAAGGTTTACTCTGTGGTGATGGCCCATTTCCTGGCTTGTAAATGGCATTTTCAGAAAATATCAGAACCTGGTAAAAGGGACAAGATTGTTCCCTAAGCCTATTTTATAAGAAAACTACCCTATCCCTGGGACTCTTCTTTTTTACCCCAAGCCCCTTCCAGAAGCCTCCACTTGTGAATGTCATAACCATTGGGAGTATGATTTCCATGCATTAATGTTAGTAAGACTTAAGTGTTCTGACCACAGTATCATCTAGTAAGGATAAAAGCAAAGAGTAACTCATCTGTACTTGGAGTCAAATACAACATGTTAACATGGGTGAGACTTTGCTACTGGACAAGAAATGACCAAGTTCATGCTCAAGAGAAACTAGGGCAAGCTTGTTTTCTCATAGCAGTTTCAGAGGATCTGAGGTCACCTCAAAGCTCTGTTTTCCCTCTTAGAGAATGTATGGTGGAATGTCAGTGCCTCTCCAGTATGGAATGTCCATTCTGATCAAGCTGGGTCTAACATTGTTTTTATACCTGGCCAGTACTGGTTTAGACATAATGCCTCTGTGCACACATCACTTGGTAGACTAGCTAACTCTAATCATTCTGCCATCAGTCCCACCAGGGGGACATTCAGAAGACATTATGTCTCAAGAAACAATGGCATGAGTGTTTTTCCCACATGGCTCTAGAGAACAGTTTAGCGTTATTTAGTGACCAGGAAAGGTTTCATACTGTCTTTTCAGAGAATGAGTATATATATAATTTAACCAAATGGAACATTACATTACAACCTGCACTGTCTCACAGCAGAATTATTGTACAGTTTCAACATAGTACAATGTCCTTACTCTGATGAATGGCTTAACTATTTCTAACAGTTGTAACTAAGGTCCTAGGGATGTTTACTGAGAACTAGTTCTCAAATCTTTATTTACATTATCGTTGACTAAGTATTTTAGTCATCTCCACAAAGCCTAACCCATGATTTGTAATACACACATTTTCTGTGTACTCTTTCACTCTTTCTCATACCAGTGATCAAGCCTCAACCACAGAGCTATGCAGAACAGGCTCCTTGGAGTGAGCAGTAATGTGTAAATGGGTGTTATCTAGTACAAGAAAGATACACAAGAACTCCTTCTCAGAAACCCTGCTTTGCCTCCTGCTTTTCCAAATAGCTTAACTGTCCTTGTAAAACAGGTATTTGAGGTATCCAATAGAAATCAATCACAAGAAATTAAGGCATCACAAGTGACCCTTAAATAGGGTAAGTCTGTTCCAAAATGTTTCAGCTGCTTTTGTGTCCCAAGGTCTAGACAAAAGGATGCTGTCTCTCTTGCTCTGTTCTGCCTGAATACCCACAAGGGTCTGTAAGAAATGAAAGCAATTTTCAAAGTATTTAAATGTCATTGAGTCCTAGCTCCCTAACAGCAAGGTTGCTCTAGAGGAGCCCACATCATCAGACACCCTTCTAGGGATCTTCTGTCTGGGCCTCTGGCAGCTAAGAAGGACAGAAACTACTGACTAAGGAGAAATAAAACGTTTTCCAAAACACAAATATCTTCCTTATCATTCCAGTAGGGATAATAATATAATCTTTAAAATGTCTTTCTTTCTGTAAGAGCTATTTCTTACTATTGCTTGGTTTTGGCTTCTGAGTTGTGCATGTTTTCTGTATATGGTACATATGTTTTTTCAGATGTACACTTTGGTAACTTTCTCTACCATGTTCTAGCTTGCTACATCTCCCCAATGCTTATTCTCTCTCCTGTGAAGAAGCTGCAGATCCCAGTGCAATTCCACAATCCCACTTGCCCACCTGCCTTATTCCAAGCACCTTTCGTGTCATGTAAGTCATCACTGTCCAGACACAGTTGTATATTTTCTTCTAGTAGTTTTATGCTTTTACAACCTATGTCCAGGTCTTTAATTCATTTCACTTAATATAAAGTTCCAATTGTGCATGAAATGATTGGGTGTATGCTTTAGTACTTAGTGTCTTAATTGCCATTTCTACTTGCATTGGTCCTCCTTAGACCAATGCTTGGCCTAGAGTCTCAGGAGCTTATTTCATCCATAGTTTGATAAGGTCAAGGTGTTCAACAAGCACTGATTGATTCTCTACATCATAAGGATCCAGGTCTGACTCCAGAGTCTGCAACTTAAGATAACAGATAAGAGTCCATCTTGAGAGACTGAGAGGCATGGTTTCTTAGACTTACTGCATGAAAGTGCTGTTTCATTTCTTCCTTAAATGTAAAAATTTAATGTAAAAACTTTAAAAAGCAAAAACTCATTCAAGTGTAAGTACAAAATCCAAGCACTAACATTAGAAATATCAGGGTCCTCACCATCCTCACCAGCTTCAACAAAGGCAGCCATGAAACACAAGGAACAAAGTTTGTCATGAGTGAGCTGTGAGAAGAAAAATATCAATTAGACTTTGAGGACTAACCCCTCTTCTTATCAATGTAGATTCTTTCTAATTACAGGGCTTCTGTTAGATACTTCTCTTTACATACACCCTAATATACACAGACAGACAGCCATGCAGACACACAGAGACATGACACAAACACAGACACAGACATAGCCTCTCTCACACACATAAACACATGCGCGCGCGCGCGCGCGCGCGCGCGCACACACACACACACACACACACACACACACACACAGACATGCGGTTTCTCTTTTTTTTTCTTCCCCTAGGAAACCCTCAGCTATGAGGATGCTCACTCTGCTCACCACCCTTATCCTTCTGGCTCTCCAGACCCAGGTAGAGTCTCTCCTGGGAAGAGCTGAGGAGGCTCCAGACAGGGAACAGCTGGTCAAGGAAGACAGGGAGATTTCTGTATATTGGAGGAGATAAAAGCACTGCTGTCCAAGATGCAGGTGAGAGATGTCATCATGCTGGAGACATGGAGTAGAGAGAAAAAATAGAGGTAATCTCTGATGTTGGGTTGCCCAGGCAACTTTACTACTTCTATTCTCCTCATTGAACAGCAAGAGCCAAATAAATCAATTTCTTGCTGCTATTCGAAAATGTGACTATTGTCACTTACATGACAGGATATCCTGCAATACACAGAGATATAGCAAGAGGAATGTGGTCACAGACAATAGTATCCTCAGTCACTACATCAACTCATGCCACCTATACAGGTGCCTGGATCCTGAACCAAACATACTGGCCTGCATATGAAAGTGGAGATTCTGAGCTTTCAGTTCTTAATAACCACCCACCAACTTTAAAGGCATTTATAAAAATGCTTATATATTTATCTCTTACTCCCTTAAGCCACTTTAAGATTCAAGTTTAACTCTAGTAAAATAAAAAGAGATTCCCAAGCCTTCCAAATTCCAAAGTGCTAACAAGGAGTTGTGGTGACTTTCATGAACTCACATTCTCACTGATGCTCAGAAGATGTGTTAATGCATAGATTCTAGTCTCTTTTGCAACGTCTCTTTTGCTTTTCTTGGAGTGTTTGCTTTGGAACTAATGTGGTAATGTTTTGAGCTTAGTAGACTGGAGTTTGATGCTCAAGCCTACTGCACTGGGAGTCCTCTGAAAAAGGGGACTCTGGAAAAAAAAAGAATCTTTAGGAGAGCCATGCCACCTAATTGCCAGTGACAGGCCATCTGTCCACTTCTCTATGTACCTTACCCGCCTTTCCTGGAACTCTCTCCACTGTTGATCAGAGGCTCATGCAAACAGACTTTTTAATATGGAATTACACCAGAACAGCTGAGTAAAATTCACAAAGAGACCTTGGTCTCAACAGATTGCATTTCAGTGCATGCTCCTAGGTGATTGTCTCTTGAACTACTTGGCTGTACATGTGAAGATGGGGGTGAAGAAAGAAAGACAGACAGTGAGATAAGGCCCTCAGGACTGAGTGTCATCTTCAGGCCTTTCTTCTGTGATGAAGGATCCTACTCACGGGAAGCAGGATAGTTGCTTATCTTCTTTGATTCTGGTCAGTAAAATGTGGATCTCAGAAAAAAAAGAACCCTTTGATTGGTATGATATTTTTGTGTTTGCATATGTGAACGACATGGTAATATGGAAGGCCGCACAAAACTCATTTATTATACCCTGAACCCTTTGCTGTGCCTCTGATCTGAAATTTATACTTATACCACATGTTACATCTACTTGATGACTTTTTTGTGTGTAACGCATGAGCAAGAAAAATGTAAATGATAAGCTTCTTTGATCCTCAGCTGCCTAAATATTTCTCAAGAATCATGTGGATTGCTCTCTGTTGTAAGCTATTGCTTTTAGACCAACTCTGTGATGATCAGGAAAGACACTAATGTATCTGAAATGTAAGGTGTGCTGCTTGACTCATAAATCTAAGTCTACAGACGTATTCAAGAGGTCCTGTCCTATAAACAATAATATACATGTGTGTGTATATTACATATATATGTATATATTTAGTGTGTGTGTATGTATATGTGTAATGTGTGTGAAATAACATTTTTTCTGCTTTGCTAACTATTGTACAGAGCTGTAAATATACACAATATAACAAATGAATAGCATTTATTAACATGTAAATATGAGTGGGCACTTGAGACAGTAGGACTCCATACACTGACTGAAAACAGCAGGATGTTCTATAACTTTTGCTGTGTATGTAGTGAGAGAAATGGGATAAAACATGTACACAGTGTTCATGTATGACATGACACACCTTGAGAATGGGTAACAGCTTATGACCCTCTCTACCTTGTGGATGCCATTTTTGTAGGTCACTGCTCATTTTTTGAAAGTGAAAGCATTGCAGAATCTCAGACATATGGAATGCCACATGGACTGAGGGTCCCAAGTGTGAAGAAGCACCTGGAACACTTTATTGGGAAATGTATTTTAATCACTCTGGCTTCTTCATAAACACCTACTGTAGCTTCACAGTCACAAACTCTGTCTCTTGAACTCAATTCACAAGGAAACATAATTAGGCCATCATTCTTTCTCTATAATGGGCTGGCCAAAGGTGGGTGTTTGCAAAGATACTTTTCATGAGGATGATTGATAATACCCCAATTATGCAAAAAACTGACTCTCCAGTCAGCCTGGTCAAGAACTGGTCTAGGGTACAGATTTTCTGAGAAGAACAGACTCCAGCTTCAAACTCAAAAATCCTTTGTTCCATGAGCTTATTAAATGAGGCAATGCCTAGCTCTTTTCTTTTCCTCACTGAGAGGTAAATGCTCAAGCAGATGGGAAATAGGGCAAGATAGCAGGGCCTCTTCATCATTATCAGTGATGGTGATGGTGGAGTGTCACAAAACACACAGAGCAACTTCATGATGAAAGCCATGAGGACAGAGGAACATCAAAGGGATCCTGAGGGCAACAGACTCTCTCAGTTCCCATAAATGAGTGCTTTCTCTATGGGTGGGGCCTGTATCTGCCCTATAAATGCAGGCTGACACCCTAGGACTCTCCACACACTGGGCTCCTGCTCACCAATCCTCCAGGTGACTCCCAGACATGAAGACACTTGTCCTCCTCTCTGCCCTTGTCCTGCTGGTCTTCCAGGTGCAGGCTGATCCTATCCAAGAGACAGATGAAGGGACTAAAACTGAAGAGCAACCAGGGGAAGAGGACCAGGGTGTGTCTGTCTCCTTTGAAGTCCCAGAAGTCTCTGCTCTTCTTGATAGAGGTGAGTGCTGGTGCCCAGTGTGATGGAGACTTGGAGTCTCCTGAGGGAGGGTTGAAAAGGAGCCCTGAAATCCTGTGGAGAGTAATCTGTCTCCTTGAAATTTCGATTTTAATTCCTTTTATATTCATAGCAGTATCAGTGAGAGTGAAGTCACTCAAATTGAATTTGTTTCCCATAAAGATTTTACTGTAAAAAATACAGAAGGGTAGTTCACCAGAATACAGAGCAATCCTGTACTCTGAATAGATGCTTAGAGAACACACGAATTCATCTTCTTAGGTATTAGTAGAAATTGTTCGTTCTGTAAAGGAACTTTGAATCAATTTAGGAGTATACTCAAGTGTCTACATGGTGACAAAAGAACACAGAAATTAAAGACACATCAGAATGGTTCTCTAGTGCATGAAAAACAACCCTAAAGTGCATTATGTATTGAGATGTTTATGCTGAATCTCATCTCCTCATAGAATCACAACCATTCTATGCTGTCACCTAAAAACTTAATGCCTGATTCTTTTCATCTCTCCTCATCAGGACACCTGTTTTGCACCTGTAGAGAAAAATTCTGCAGAAGTAGAGAAAGAGTTAATGGGTCCTGCAGAAGAGGTTTCATAACCTACAAACTCTGCTGCCACAGAGCAGGGAGACCACTTAGACCACAAAGACCACTGAGACCACAAAGACCACTGAGACCACAAAGACAAGCAACAATGAGCCCTGAGGCCACTGATGCTTAGTGTTGATGACCACTCACCTTGAGCTTCTTTTTCTCCAATAAATTGCTTGCAATGTGCTACTTGCGTGTTTGCACTCTTTGATGTTTGCTGCAAGGCTAAGGCAGAACTCTGTATATGTTTCAGACCCAATTGGAAACCTTTGAAATCATAGAAATAATTCAGTCTTTAATTACAGAATACTGCCTCCATATACTAACAATTTAAGATGACTTGCGGTTCAGAAACAAAATATAAAGAAAGCTCAAGATCACGTTCAAGATCCTGCTACAAGCCTTTCCATATATGTGACTCTGCCTTCAGGTAGACTTGACTCGCTCTCAAAGACATTGCCTATATGTTAAGGAGAACTACCCTTGGGTTTCAGGTTTACACACTTCTAAATATTATTTTTTAGAGTGCTATTTTCAATACAAAGAAAGTGTTGAAGTTTCAATGAACCAGGTCTGGATTATATGTCTGGCTTCTAAGCCTGGGTTACTTTTGGCTTAATGGAGACAACTTTTATCAATATAAAAAGTTAGTCAGGACACAATGGGTAGGATGAAAAGCAGGGCCTCCACTCTATGATGTGCACCTCTGCAGTATCTACCCTCATATAGGACAAATACGTTTTCTATAGAGAAAACTTCTTCATATACAGAAAGTGTATGTGTCTGATGACTCCAATGTGCTCCTCAAGGTACACTCAAGTGATTTACCATATAGCTTTGAAGGGCTTAATGCAGCTTGGAAGATATTTGTAAGATAAATAAAGAAATCAGTAGACAATGCTTGTGGCCTTAGTCTCCAGTCAGGCTGCTGGGTGCTAAGAGTCAGGCTCTAAATCACCACACATTCCTTAAGGGAAAACCATGTTCTGATGAAAGGACAGCAGTGGTGGTGACCTTGTAGATTGCAGCTTCTAGTAGCACAGAGGGTGTGTGTTTCCAGCAGACTTTTTTTTGTTTTTAATATGGATGGAACCATGCTGGGAGAATTGAATACCCACATCACCCTTTGAGGAAGAAAGGATGCTAGAAGCATCTTACTTGGTGGTTGTTATAGCAACCATGACAGATACCAGCTCCACTAATTGAGCTAGTAGAAAAAGCCTAACTCTTGCCAGTATAACTCTTTTTGCCTCAAGTGTTATAGAATACCGATTAGTGGCTTGCAAACATAATAAGCAGTTACCAAAGTCCCTTAAGATATTTCTGTCTTTACATAAGTCACTTGTGCCCTGGGCAATATAACTTTATTAATTAAGACCAGTCTGGGATCATTCTTTTGGAATGGGGTAATCTCATAGCATAGGTTCTCTCTTTCCAGGAACAGTTAGCATAACTCTAGTAAGTCTCAATCATCAAACCCATGACACAATCTCATTGATCAACCTACTTACTAACGTTCGTCAAAACCTCTGTACCAGTTCACTTCGCTAAAAGCCTCTCTAGTTTTTGTCTCCAGAGGGTTTATTCCAACACTGCTTTCTGTTGCAAATTCTTGACTCATGAAGACTCATGATTGACTCGTTATTGACTCAACAAGCTCATGTATTCTTTCTTTCCTCTTTTTGCAGTTTAGGATGAAATTGTTTTTTAAAATGCAAAAGTTCATTTTCTTTAGTCTGACCACTTCTACTCGTGAAAATTCTAGGTGCATAACGGTAAGTCTTCATACATGTATGTGCACATGGTGAAATGATTAAGTTGGGGAAGTAGCATATCTGTCAGCTCAGGTATTTATAATTTTGCATGGTCAAACACTAAAATTCTACTGTACTACCTGTTTTGAAATACATGATCCATAATTATTAACAATGTTATTGTGTAATAATCCACCAGAACTCATGCTCCTACCTAATTGTAATTCTGTAGCCATTGACTAATCTCTTCGAATCTCTTGATCTTACCACTGTCTTCTAATAAGTGTTCTATTCTCACTTGCCATTACATTGCTTTTTACCTTGGATGTGTGGGAACATGTCGTTTACTTTGTGTGTCTGAATATTATACAGTAAGTGTCCTTCAGTACCATCTCAGTTATTTAGAATTCCATCATTATATGGTTGACTAGTGTTACACTACACACACAAACACACACACACACACACACACACACACACACACACACACTCTCTCTCTTTATGTATGTACACCATATTCTCCTTACCCACTCATCTTGTGAGGTATATCTCTTGGCAATAATGTACACACAGCTACAATACACAAAGATATCTCTGTAGCATACATAGTTTATTTTTGTTTGAATGTTTGATGTCATGGCCTCTTTACAAAAAAAAACTGAATATAAAGGATTAAGAGATCGTAGTTTTCTGTGCTTTACCAACTTACTTTGCCACTCAAAGTTCTACAGATCATTTAAGAAACTCACAGGATAGAAAAAAAAGATTCTCCAGTGTAAAGTGGCCCAGATGTTCACCTTCCCAACTTCTTAATACCTGGACCCCTTGGGTGACTGAGAACATCTCCTAGGTCTCTTCAGCTTTCTAGCAAACGATCACATGCCCCCACACTTACCATTGCCGAGATTCTCCCCCCGTTTGGGTGTTTATCTAAATCTCCTGGTTTGTAACCTATTCCACTGCCTTCCTGTCCCTTGATACTGAAGACCCTTGTTCTTTGATAGTTTCCCTCAATAAAACTAAGCTTGAGACTCAGCTGGGATCTCTGAGGCCCAGGGTGTACCCAGAACACTTGGATCCATCTTTCATGAGAGATGCTCTGTGTTAGGAATGCTCTCCCTTGGAATGTATGTTAATCAGATTCAGGTTCAGAAACGACCCTTGCCTCAGCATTTTCACCCAAATCCTTGAGAACCCTAAGAAGGAATTCTGATTAGAAAAATTGAATGGTTCTGGAAATGAAAGTGTAGCTCTGACCTTTCTTCCTCTTTCCTTTTCTGATGGCTCTTATATGATGGCAGAGAGAGTGAATGGTGGATCTAGAAAGGCTTTGTAGATTAAAGCCCTAAGGGAAAGGGGTTGGGGAACACTTGATAGTTTTCCTCTTTTTGTAGCAATCACCAACTCCATCCAGCCCACCCCACTAAATCCCTCCCCAAGGACAGAGACCTGAACCCCATTTGGGTTGCACACTAACCCTGCATCCCCATTGCAGAAATCTGGATTAAACAGTGACTATGAAGTTTTTCATCAAAGAATCCCAAATAGTATAAGACATTATGCCACTTATCCAGGATGGGTTTTCTGGGTCATTGTTGAGAAACAGATGAAAAGATGAAGCCCCACTTCATCAGCGCATTGACAATGAAAAGGCTGATATTCAAAGTAATCACCACAAGTCACAGGTTCCCTCCCTGTGTATGCACATGAACATGTTTTCTCTCCTACTGATGTGTAAGATATCATTGCAAGCAGAAATGGATTCAAATAACACACATATACATGTGTTCTAATTCATATTTATCATTTGGATATTGGTCAGTACCATGGGCACAGAGATGAGTGGTTCACTAGGACTTGGAGTGTTTATTGGAGAAAATCTCTCCAGCATGGTTGGGAAGTCAGTACTGGTGTCGGGAGGGAGCTTGAGACAGGCTGTGATCTGAGACCAGATGTGCAGAGTACAACCATCCATCCTGGCTCAGGAGGGAGGGATCATCATCCACCTGTGTGAGCAGAGTGGGTTTTGAAGATGGATAATTGCAAATTTTATGAACCAAAATATTTTTTCCAGGAGAGCTGCCCATCAATATTTCTGGTCTACCATTGTAAGGGACCTCAGTGCTTTCTCTGTGGTTCCCCCAACAAGACTCAGAGTTCCTCAAAGAATGAAGGATGGGTTCCAATATGAATATCTGCTTTAGTCCATTTTGTGTTGTGTAACAGGACACCACATACAAAGTCATAAAATAATCATATTGTACACAGCAGATAATACCAATTTTTTGCATTTCTGAGGGCTATGAAGTCTCAGATACAAGTGTCAAAAGGTTTACTCTGTGGTGATGGCCCATTTCCTGGCTTGTAAATGACATTTTCAGAAAATATCAGAACCTGGTAAAAGGGACAAGATTGTTCCCTAAGCCTATTTTATAAGAAAACTACCCTATCCCTGGGACTCTTCTTTTTTACCCCAAGCCCCTTCCAGAAGCCTCCACTTGTGAATGTCATAACCATTGGGAGCATGATTTCCATGCATTAATGTTAGTAAGACTTAAGTATTCTGACCACAGTATCATCTAGTAAGGATAAAAGCAAAGAGTAACTCATCTGTACTTGGAGTCAAATACAACATGTTAACATGGGTGAGACTTTGCTACTGGACAAGAAATGACCAAGTTCATCCTCAAGAGATACTAGGGCAAGCTTGTTTTCTGATACCAGTTTCAGAGGATCTGAGGTCACCTCAAAGCTCTGTTTTCCCTCTTAGAGAATGTATGGTGGAATGTCAGTGCCTCTCCAGTATGGAATGTCCATTCTGATCAAGCTGGGTCTAACACTGTCTTTATACCTGGCCAGTAGTGGTTTAGGCATAATGCCTCTGTGCACACATCACTTGGTAGACCAGCTAACTCCAATCACTCTGTCATCAGTTTCACCAGGGGGACATTCAGAAGACATTATGTCTCAAGAAACAATGGCATGAGTGTTTTTCCCACATGACTCTAGAGAACAGTTTAGCATTATTTAGTGGCCAGGAAAGGTTTCATACTGTCTTTTCAGAGAATGAGTATATATATAATTTAACCAAATGGAACATTGCATTACAACCTGCACTGTCTCACAGCAAAATTATTGTACAGTTTCAACATAGCACAATGTCCTTCCTCTGATGAATGGCTTAACTACTTCTAACAGTTGTAACTTAGGTCCTGGGGATGTTTACTGAGAACTAGTTCTCAAATCCTTATTTACATAGTCATCCACTAAGTATTTTAGTCATCTCCACAAAGCCTAACCCATGATTTGTAATACACACATTTTCTGTGTACTCTTTCACTCTTTCTCATACCAGTGATCAAGCCTCAACCACAGAGCTATGCAGAACAGGCTCCTTGGAGTGAGCAGTAATGGGTAAATGGGTGTTATCTATTACAGGAAAGATAAACAAGAACTCCTTCTCAGAAACCCTGCTTTGCCTCCTGCTTTTCCAAATAGCTTAACTGTCCTTGTAAAACAGGTATTTGAGGTATCCAATAGAAATCAATCACAAGAAATTAAGGCATCACAAGTGACCCTTAAATAGGGTAAGTCTGTTCCAAAATGTTTCAGCTGCTTTTGTTTCCCAAGGTCTAGACAAAAGGATGCTGTCTCTCTTGCTCTGTTCTGCCTGAATACCCACAAGGGTCTGTAAGAAATGAAAGCAATTTTCAAAGTATTTAAATGTCATTGAGTCCTAGCTCCCTAACAGCAAGGTTGCTCTAGAGGAGCCCACATCATCAGACACCCTTCTAGGGATCTTCTGTCTGGGCCTCTGGCAGCTAAGAAGGACAGAATCTACTGATTAAGGAGAAATAAAACGTTTGCCAAAACTCAAATATCTTCCTTATCATTCCAGTAGGGATAATAATATAATCTTTAAAAAATAAAATAAAATAAATCTTTA
Organism: Rhabdomys pumilio; assembly: GCA_030674055.1. Classification (NCBI taxonomy): domain Eukaryota; kingdom Metazoa; phylum Chordata; class Mammalia; order Rodentia; family Muridae; genus Rhabdomys; species Rhabdomys pumilio. Next base: position 13,356,118 of record JANHMN010000015.1, on the reverse strand, counting down.
CAGTCTTTCTTTCTGTAACAGCTATTTCCTGCTTTTGCTTGGTTTTGGTTTTGAGTTATGCATGGATTCTATATATTATAAGTATGTTTTTTCAGATGTACACTTTGCTAACTTTCTCTACCATGTTCTAGCTTTCTACCTCACCCCAATGCTTATTCTCTCTCCTGTGCAGAAGCTGCACATCCTAGTATAATTCCACATCCCACTTGCCCACCTGCCTTATTCCAAGCAGCTTTGGTGTCATGTAAGTCATCACTGTCCAGACACAGTTGTGTATTTTCTTCTAGTAGTTTTATGCTTTTACAACCTATGTCCAGGTCTTTAATTCATTTCACTTAATATAAAGTTCCAATTGTGCATGAAATGATTGGGTGTGTGCTTTAGTACTTAGTGTCTTAATTGCCATTTCTACTTGCATTGGTCCTCCTTAGACCAATGCTTGGCCTAGAGTCTCAGGAGCTTATTTCATCCATAGTTTGATAAGGTCAAGGTGTTCAACAAGCACTGATTGATTCTCTACATCATAAGGATCCAGGTCTGACTCCAGAGTCTGCAACTTCAGATAACAGATAAGAGTTCATCTTGAGAGACTGAGAGGCATGGTTTCTTAGACTTACTGCATGAAAGTGCTGTTTCATTTCTTCCTTAAAAGTAAAAATTTAATGTAAAAACATTAAAAAGCAAAACTCATTCAAGTGTAAGTACAAAATCCAAGCAGTAACAGTAGAAATATCAGGCTCCTCACCATCCTCACCAGCTTCAACCAAAGGCAGCCATCAAACACAAGGAACAAAGTTTGTCATGAGTGAGCTGTGAGAAGAAAAATATCAATTAGACTTTGAGGACAAACCCCTCTTCTTATCAATGTAGATTCTTTCTAACTGCAGGGCTTCTCTTAGATACTTCTCACATACACTCACATATACACAGACAGACAGACATGCAGGTACACAGAGACATGACACACAAACAGACACATACACAGACTCTCTCACACACACACATACACACACACACACACACACACACACACACACACACAGAGAGAGAGAGAGAGATATGTGGTTCCTCTCTTTTTTCATCTCCTAGGAAACTCTCAACCATGAGGATGCTCACTCTGCTCACCACTCTTCTCCTGCTGGCTCTCCAAACCCAGGTAGTGTCTCCCCTAGGAAGAGCTGAGGAGGCTCCAGACAGGGAGCAGCTGGTCAAGGAGGACACAGAGATTTCTATATATTGGAGGGGATAAAAGCACTGCTCTCCAAGATGCAGATGAGAGATGTCATCATGCTGGAGACATGGAGTAAGAGAAGGAATAGAGGTAATCTCTGATGTTGGGTCACCCAGGCAAATTTATTACTTCTATTCTCCTCATTGATCAGCGAGAGCCAAATAGATCAATTTCTTGCTTCAAAGATTTATCCATGAATGCCACAGGATTTAATAAATAAAGACACTTAGTAACAAGTTTTTCTTCTATATCTAAATGGCTAGATTTGGTCTATTTTACTGTGTCTATTATATTTTAAGAATTGGAGATGTGTGATTAACTATTTATGTGATAACAGGAGCACAACTATGAAAACATAATTAAGGCAAATGGAGATTAGGCTTCGGTTTTGTGCTTACCATGGATATTTATTCATATAGATCATGACTGGTCATGTTGCTGTCACTAATGATCACTGTGGAGAGTCCATTTCACCCAGCACATGTCTTGCTCAAGTTCTCTTCTGCCCTGATGATTCAGGCCCCAAGTACTTTATATGATTTCTGTATTCCCAGATGTGAAGTCAGGCTTGACCTTTTAATGCAGACTTATAATCTGTGGTTTTGGAGATCTGCTCTCTGGGGTCTGCCATTACCAAGGCCACATCTTCTGACTCTACTGCAGCTGAGCACTAAGAAAAAGAAGAGTGTGTTTGTCATATAACTTGAGATCTTGTAGGAGACTATTATTTGTCCGATCTTGTATCCCTGAGTTTTCCTCTTCTTTTATATCCAAGTATATCCAAGGAAAGGTCTTACACTGAGTTCTTTCTCTGTGTGTGTGCTTGATGCTGTCTCCAAGCAAGACTCTGAGTACCAAGTACTACAATGCCAGAAAGAAATTCTTGGCTTGGGTCTGTAGGAGTGTCAAGGTTACCTATCCTGCAGGCTTCTGATGGACAATATGAAAGGTCAGTGCTGATGTCAGCATCACAACCTCTCATCTTATTACACTTCTGCATTTAGAGCAGAAATACTCTCAAAGCCATTGGCCATGTGCAATACAGAAGACATGGTTATCTTCATTTTTACATTGTCACCATGACCTAACTTTTCAGATAAGCCACACTCTTCATTGTAAATGTTAAGAGTTGACAAGCAGGGTAAGCCAAGATCATGTATCTTCCCATGAAGTCTTAAGTGTGTGGAAGCTCTACCTACACAACTGTAAGTAGCAATAAGCATCAAAGACACCAAATAGTAAGTTTGAAGCTTTATACATGCTCTGCCCAGGGGTTGACAATTTAAGAGGTATGACCTTTTTGGAATAGGTGTGGCCTTGTTGGAGTTGGTGTGTCACTATTAGTGTGGGCTTTAAAACTCTCATCCTACCTGCCTGGGAGTTAGTATTCTGCTAGCAGGCTTCACATGAAGCTGGAGAACTCTGAGATCCTCCGCTCCCATGCCTACCTGGATGTAGCCATGTTCCTGCCTTTATAACAGAAGGAACCTCTGATCCTGTAAGCCAGCCCTAGTTTAATGTTGTCTTTAAAAGTGTTGCCTTGGTCATGGTGTCTGTTCACAGAAGTAAAAGTCTAACTAAGACAAGAAGCGAAGCTGGAAGTCCTACCAAGATACACTCATGAAAGTATTTGTGCATATCTGGGGATGCTGGATTTGATATGTTTCAGCCTGACTTTGAACACACACACACACACACACACACACACACACACACACACACACACA
>JANHMN010000015.1:13291715-13345562 GCA_030674055.1 Rhabdomys pumilio | reverse complement strand
ACACACACACACACACACACACACACACACACACACACACACACACACACACACCATGTGCTCAGGTCTTCAGCTACACCTTAAGATATCTAGGTATATGTATCTTAAGATACCTTTATTTATACTTCTCAATTGGTGCTAAGCTATTGGAAAATGTGACTATTGTCACTTACATGACCGGATATCCTGCAACACACAGAGATACAGCAAGAGGAATCTGGTCACAGACAATAGTATCCTCAGTCACTACATCAACTCATGCCACCTGTACAGGTGCCTGGATCCTGAAACAATCTGGCCTGCATATGAAACTGGAGATTCTTGAGCTTTCAGTTCTTAATGACCAACCACCAAGTTTAAAGGAATTTATGAAGATGCTTCTATATTTATCCCTTACTCCCTTAAGCCACTTTAAGGTACAAGTTTAAGTCTAGTAAAATAAAAAAGAGATTCCCAAGCCTTGCAAATTCCAAAGTGCTAAAAAGGGGTTGTGGTGGCTTTCATGAACTCACATTCTCATTGATGCTCAGAAGATGTGTTAATTCATAGATTCTAGTTTCTTTTACAGGGTCTCTCTTGCTTTTCTTGGAATGCTTGCTTTGGAACTAATGTGGTAATGTTTAGAGCTCAGTAGACTGGAGCTTGATGCCCATCCCTACTGCACTGAGAGTCCTCTGAAGACTCCCTGGGAAAAGAAGAACCTTTATAACAGCCATGCCACCTGATGGCCAGTGACAGGCCATCTGTCTACTTCTGTATGTACCTTGCCATCCTTTCCTGGAACCCTCTCCACTGCTGATCAGAGTCTCATGTGAAAAGACTTTTTAACATGGAATTACACCAGAGCAGCTGAGAAACACTACAAGCAGACCTGGGTCTCAATAGACTGCAGTTCAGTGCATGCTCCTAGGTGATTGGCTCTTGAACTGCTTGGCTGTGGGTGTGAAGATGGGGTGAAGGGACAAAGACAGATAAGATAGAGAGATAAGGCCCTCAGGACTGAATGTCATCTTCAGGCTCTTCTCCTGAAATGCAGGAGCCTACTAACAGGAAGCAGGAGAGTTGCTTATGTTGTTTGATTCTGGTCACTAAATTGTGGATCCCAGAAAAATGAGCCCTTTGAATTAGGGTGAGATCTTAATGTTTCCATATGTGTAAGGGAAGAGAACAAGGCAATGTGGACAGGCCACACAAAGCTGCCGTAATCTCCCTGAACCCTTTGGTGTCCCTGTGATCTTAGATTTCTACTTATACCACATGTTGCTTCTATTTGATGACTTTGTTTGTCTAACTCATGAGCAATGAAAAATTAATGATAAGCTTCTTTGATCCCCAGCTGCTTAAATATTTGTCAACAATCATGTGAATTGGTCTCTGTTGTAATCTATTGCTTTTATAATGCACCAGGAACATTCATGAATCCTCAAAATATGTCACACACTTCCATTAATATAGATCCCTGTAATTTAAAGAAACACTTCTGGGAACGAGTACAAAGTTTGAAAATGTTTTGACTGTGCAGCAATGTGAGCTGCAGCCTTTGAGAAACAGCTTCTAAACCCTGTGCAGAAGCAGCTTATGTTCTGTCTCCTTGTGACACAGTTTTTTATATGTGTTTATTGGCTCATAACATGTCTCATTCAAGCACAGCAGAGCACAGCCCTGGTGGTATAGGCCTGTAACTTCAGCACTAGGGTGAAACCAGAAACAGGACAGTTATACCCATGCCAGATGGACTACATACAAAGACTCTGTCTCACAGGGAACAAACATGCACACCACATTGGCTGCAGGCATTCTGCTTGCTGAGCTGTAGCTCTTGAGTGGGCGTGAGACCTGTTGGGCTGCATTGTGGTTCCCATGGGTCTGCTGCCTTAGTTGACTGGAACTGTGGCTTGGGAAGCAGAAGTGTGGGAATTTGACTGAGTTCACTCCATGTGACACTGGGCAGACACTGGACTATGAGAAGCCGCTGAGCTCTGCCCAGACATGGAGAGGTCTCACCTTGAGACCCCCTTGGGGGCAGTGCTCTTGGGTTGGGGTCTCTAGGCTGAGCAGCTGACCTTAGACTGGTGGTCTCAGCCCTTGGGCACCCAGAGGCCATTGGGGACCACAGAAGGTCTGAGACAGAAGGCATACGGGTTAGACCAACCTGCAGCTGAAAGGGACAAGAGGGTGAAGCTCCGACAATGCCCCACAAGGTGGAGACTCTTGGTCATTGAGACCCACTTAGCTGGGTCATGACTGGCTCAGCTAGCTTGCTTGAGTTGGCAGGTCTCCATGGTGGGAACATAGAGAAGTACTCCATGGGAGATTAGACAGGCCTTGGTAATCAAAGGCCTCCTCCACAGTTCTCCATGTCAGGCCCCAAAGACAAGAGGAAGTCCATGGTTTTAAAAGGTTTATTGTCAAGGTGGAAAGTGGATGTAGCTGTACCCCATGTCCTTAGGGCAGGCCTGAGGTTAAATATGATTTGTAAGGAGGAGGGACTGGGAAAGAATGCTTAATTGGCTACGCCCTCTGGCCTTTAGGTACCTCATTAATATGGAGATCTTTTGAGGCTCTGAGGCCTGTAGTCATGCCCTCTACCTGTTGTACTTGATTGAAGACCAAAAACCTTTCTTTGTGAGGGACTGTGGATAAGTGTAAGGAACCAGGAACCCAGGAGCAAGGCCAAACTCCTACCGTCTCTTTAGAGTATCCCAGTTCTAGGCCTGTGCTCAAACAGGTACCCAGTTGCCTCTCACAGCCCACGATTCCACATCTACTGACTTTCTTCAGAGCCCTTCAAAGGTTTTTAAACATTAATTAATTAATTCACATTGCAAACATTACACCCCCCCCAACCTTGCCCCTGGTCCGCCTTCACAGAGTTTCTCCCTCTTCCTTTCTCCTCTGAGAGAGTATGCCATTTTCATGTGTGTTCCCCTACCCTTGTGCATAAAGCCTCTGCTGATTTAGGTATGTCCTCTTCCACTGAAGCCAGACAAGGCAGCCTGAAGACATGGAGACTGAGCTGCATGTCTGCCACATATGTGCCTGGGACCATGTTTGCTCTTTCCTTGATGGCTCAATATCTGAAAGCTCACATGGGCTAGGTTAGTTGAGTCTCTTGGTCTTCCTGGGGGTTTCCATTCCCTTAAGGGCTTTCAATCTTTTCCCCACCTCTTCCTTATGGATTTCTGACCTCCATCCAAAGTTTGTCTGTGAATATCTGCATCTGTTTTAGTCAGCTACTGGGTAGAACCTCTCAGAGGAAAGTTATGCTAGGTAAGCTACTTTCTGCAAACATAACAGAACATTATTAATAGTGTTAGAGACTGGTACTTGCTCATGGGATTGTCTTCAAGTTGGGCCAGTTATTGGTTGGCCATTCTTCAGTTTCTGCTCCATTTTTGTCCCTGCATTTCTTTTAGACCAGACAAATTTTGGATCAAAAGGTTTGTGGGTGGTATCCTTATTCCTCCACTGTGGTTCCTGCTTGATTGCTGAGGAGGCCTCTTTAAGTTCCATGCCCCACCATTAGGCGTCTTGGCTAAGTTCACCCCAGTTGACTTCTAGGAGCCTCACCCATCCCAGTTCTCTGGGACTTCCTAGATTTTGCCTTCTGCCCTGCTACCTACAGCAGCTGCAGATTTTCATTATTTCTCATTGTCCTCTGGGCCTCTCTCCTGTCTCTTTCACACCTGATCCTGTCCCCCCATTCCCCTCTTTCTCCACTCTACTACCCAGTTCCCTCCCCCCCCTTTGCCTCATATGAATATTATGCTTCCCCTTCAAAGTGAGATTCCAGCACCATAGTTTGTGTCTTCCTTTCTTGTTTAACTTCTTTGGTTCTGTGGGTTGTGGTTTGATGTAAAGCACATTGGGATTCCGGAACCATTATCAGAGTGTGAATGCTGGAGCCTGTGCTTTATTCTGTTAGTAACTGACATGCCTGGACTTGCCCAGCACTTAGGCCTAGTTTTCTTAGCTTTCTTCCTCATGCATCCCTCCCTCCTCTACTTCCAGACACACTCACAGACACACACACACACATACACACACACACACACACACACACACACACACACACACACACACAGACACACACAACCTGTTCTACCCTTCCCTTCTCTTCTTAACTCAGGGTTGTATTGGAGACTCTGGCAACTGGATCTTATCCAGTCTGATGTTCTCTACAGTGTGCTGAAATCAGTAATGACTTATTTGGTGACTTTGTATACAAGAATTTAGAATTTGTCCTGAAGCACATGTAAGTAAGTATCCTAATCATACCCCCAACCCCATATTTTATGGTAGAGTATCTTTTTAAAGATGGTTTATATTTACAAACATTCTATACATAAATAATAGTGATGATATAGAGTGAAAAATTATAAAGACCATTTTATAAAATATATACAGGCTCACTAGTTCCAAGAAAGCAGAACTGAATGTAAGATTCTAGGCCTTTCACTGCCCCAGGATACATTCCTCAAGCCTCAGGGAAGACAATCCACCTGTGGGTGGGATAGGCCCAAAGCAGGAAGACACATTCCTGGCCACAAAGAAAGATGCAAGACATAGTAGGTGGTTCCTAGAACTAACTTTCCACTGATCTTGGTTACCCCTCCCCCCCACACACTTTGAGGTCTTTTCCAGTGTTACAGCTTGCTGAGTTCAAAATTTATAAAACAACCAATCATGTATAACCATGTGAAAATACAACCAATCATGTGTAACCGCCCGAAAATTCCTTCCTTTCCCTACCCCTTAATATAAAAAGCTCCTTAGCCCACCACTCAGGGTCAAACTGTACTCCTGTGAAAGTGTGCAGTTTGAACACTGGCTGCCAGCTCTCTTCCCTAATAAACCTCTGCTGATTGCATCCAGGTACGGTGTCTTGAAGTTTGTGGGTGTTCACGACTTCCCGAGACTTGAGTAAGGGTCTCCCTCATTTGGAGTCTTCAATGAAGGCAAATCGATACTTGGAGAATTGATAACCCCTTGAGCCATCTGACACTTCAGTGGAAATAGGTGTTGATGGTGAAATTTGAATATTTAGTCAATGGCTTTTAATTGTTGGTTTGATCGGAAAACAAATTGATTAAAAATTGTAATTCTTAGGGCTAAAATTTCACAGAGATAAAACTGTAAAATACTAACTTGTAAAAGCTACTAATTTATCATAAACAAGCTATATAGATAAATTATAAACACGTATATAAAAGTGTTATTATTGGGAAATTGCTGTAGGGCCCAGTTGAGCATACTGGTCCCAATATAGGAAGCCAGGAAAATCACCAAAGGGAGCAAAGACAGAGGGGAGGGGGCAGAAAACAGAGAAAGCCTGCATGCAGAGAGAGAAAAGGAGAGAGAGAAAAACATGTCTAGATTATATAGAGAAGGTCCTCTGGCATAGGGCAGCCCTACAGACTCAGGGACAACCTGTGCCTCAACAGGAATCAATGATTTGCTTCCAATGTTCTAGAGCTGATAGGGAATATGATAGCTAAAGACACTATTTTAGATCTGAGGCCAGCTCTGAGAGCAACTAGAGAATGAGACAAGACTAGGAAGTCCAGGAATGCAGGAAACACTAGATGTTCTTTCACACCTGAGAAAACTCCGAGAGAGAGAGAGAGAGAGAGAGAGAGAGAGAGAGAGAGAGAGAGAGCATTTTGACAGTTAAAGACCCTCCTCTTTTTAGCTTGGTCTCAGTTTCAAATCCAACCATGGGAACTGAGGACACCTGTAGCTTGGAATAAAAATTTAGTTAATTATAATTTACATTGAGTCTATTGATCTTTCAGTGTTTTCTGAGTCCGTAACACTGGGAGCCAGGATTTTTTTTAAAAAAGGGTTTTGAAATAAGATTATGATTCTTGAACCCAAGAGTCTTTAGAAAGTTATATACCAAATATTAATAAAGTACATATGGTAAGGATTTTCTAGAGGAGACTAAAGTAGAGACTAAAGAGTTCTTTTGAAAGTCAGTTGTGATGGATGGTGCTTTGTTGGGGCAAACATGTGAAGGAACATTTAGCTAAAGTGGACTCAGGTGAAAGGCTAAGGCAGACTCATGAAGGAACATTTTCCTGAAGCAGACACAGGAGAAAGGATGTTCTGCTAAAGCATGCATGTGAAAAAATACATGATAAAAGGATTCTTTGCTAACACCACAGAAGTATTGGTCCACCTTACATGGCCTAGTTGGGACTCCATAGCTAGAAATGCACCAAAAAATTACTGATGGTGTGCTGTGGCTTCTACCAAGTGGGGCTGATTGGCAAAGTGATGTCAACTGAGACAGGTGCTCTTGATGACGGAAGACAAGTGCTGAGGCAAGACACAGGAGGACACATGATATTTGGAGGGTATAAAAATGACACAACAGACAGTGATGGAGTCTGAGCTAGGCTTGCTTATAGAGCTACCTGTGAAACTCTTGTTGGTCTCAAGTCTTGACTGATCTTCAATTAGCTGAGAGGCACAGCTGAGAATTTCCCCTGCAGTTTTTGCTGGTCCCTCCTGCTAACTCCTGCCTAGGCTGAGTCCTGGCAGTCTTTGCTAGGTAGTACAACTGCCTCTGATTGCTATCCAGACTCTATTGACCTGGACTGCTGGTGTATCTGTGAAGTGTTTATGAGTGGATTGAGCTGCCATTTCTAACCTTGTGAACTCAATCTCTGATTTCCCGACAACACAAATGGGAGTTGCTCCAAAGAACCATTTCTAAACAGGTCTGCTTCCCTTGTGTTCTTTCTTTTCCACTACCTCCACGGGTGGTAGGCTAAAACAAGGGTTAAAGTATATAAGAACCATCACTAAAAATAAGGGTTAAAAAATTAAAGTTACAGGGAACCTTGAGAAGAAAGCAAATTGAAGACACCATATTAATAATCTCCATGTAATAAGAATGCAGATTAGGAGATTACTGTTTGTCTGTTTCCTCTACAAAACATAGAGACGAGCTTCATCCTGTAACACAAGTCTTTAAGTCAATGTCTTCTGGTGGATACCCTTTTATGAAGAAGTATTCCAGTGTTGGACCTAGAGACACAAAAAAATATTAGACACAACAATTAAACCTACTACTCAATAGTGGGGAATGTGAGAAAAGTGCCATGCTGAGTTGCATGGGTTTGCTACAGGAACTGAGATCCATAGGATCTTGTACACAGTCCTATACTTCTCCAATGTCTATAATTTCTTCCAATAGGTAGAGTGAAATAGATTCTGTTGTTAAACTTAAATACTTAAATATAATATTAACTACTCACAGTTTGTTTTCCTCTAATTTATAGTTAGTACATTTCAAAACTATCTTGGATTGAAAAGTTTATGGCAGAAGGAAATCTCCTACACATATATGGTTCTCATGCTTCAACAGAGAAAAAAATAAGCTAAAGAAATATACATATATATTATATATATATAATATATATATATATATATTACATGTATGTATTTTATTATATATGTGTGTTTATTATTTCTCCTTCTTTAGTGAAACAGGCTAATCCAAACCAGATTAGATAATGCAAGTTTCTTGGGAAACTGCTGTGGGTGTGTAAATTCACTAGCCCCAAGGACCAAGGCCATCAAATTTGCCATGGGCAAAGTGAGTGGGAGTGAAGAGAGAGAGAGAGAGAGAGAGAGAGAGAGAGAGAGAGAGAGAGAGAGCACGGTGTTAGTTTTGGAAGAGATGGGAGAGGGGAAACTGATCAGAATATGTTGTATGGGGCTGGAAGGATGGTTCATCCATTAAAGGCTAGCCTCACAACCAAAAATATAAGAATATATTGTATGGAAAAATAATATTTTCAATAAAAAATTAGAAACAAGGGAAGAAATAATGGTGTGTTTAAAAGTGAATGAGAGAAGAAAGGCTTATGAAGGCTATGAAGGCTATGGCTTCATCTTGGGAGCCAGCACTGAGGCAGAGTGCAGTCTGGATGAAGCAGGGGAAAAAAGTTGGCATACTATGTGCACAAATTAGTCAGGCTTAAGGTTAGAAATAATAGTTCAAGATCAACTTTGGATCTTTAATTAAAATATGTGTGTTGGCTGAGGATGAAAAAGAGATTGCACTCATAAGGACATAAGGGTAGAAAAGTAAGAATAGCACAGGAAGAAGTCAACAAAGTCACTTTACTGTCTCAGACTCAGCAGTGTCATCTGCTGTCCTGCTCCATGTGAACTTGCCTGGCAAATGTACTGCTTATGTCAGGATGACAAGAATCATGAGAACCATGCTTGGAGAGAGAGACCTTGACTCAGGAATAGGGCATAGAAGGCAAATATTTATGCCAGGAAATCACAAACACAGGAAGTCCAAGGTTTAGAAAAGACAATGGGAATGACCGAGGACTTAGAAATTATGAAGTCAGCGCAACAGACAATTATAAGCTTTCAAAAGTTTTGTAAATCATGGGCAACAGTGTGAAGAGCTATATACTCATTGTAAATTATAATTGTTACATATAGGGACATATGTGCATAATTTTTAATGCATTCTAATGCATTTGTATAGTTATAAAAGAATCTATAAAAGTTAATATTGCTCATACATCCATGTGTCTAGGGCTAATTATTTGGAATTTCGGCCTGTGAATAAGAAAAGGAAAGAAAAAACAGACACAAACTTGGGTGGTTAGGGAAGGGGCTGTATCTGGATAGAGTTTACTCAGTGATGAGTATTATCCAAATAGGCTAACCAGTTGCTAGAAACCTTCAAGGAACTAATAAAAATAGCTAAATGTATAGTTTAAAGTGTTCAATATTCTTATCAGAGAAGTGGAAATTAAAAGTTCTCAGAGCCTTTGTCTCAATCTAGTAAGAAAGACTAAGATCAAGAAAACAATAGTCAACAAGTGGGGGTGAGGGTCTAGGGAAAGGGGACCCCTCAGACACTGTTGATGGGATTGCAACCTGGCACAGGTCCTCAGAAAGTCAGTGTGGAGAATTCTCACAAGGCTGTAGGGAAATGTCCCTGGCATTGAGTTCAATGAGTAAGTTGAGTTCAAGAGATAGAGTTTGTCAGATTGAAGCTACAGTGGGTTGTTATGAAGAAGCCAGTGTGACAAAACACACCTCACAGGAGTGTGCTCTGGGTGCCTCTACACACTTAGAAACCATCTACTGATGTGCCATGGCTTGTGTATGAGATCTTGTACATTTTACTTGTAGCAAATGAGATAAGGAACAATGAAAAAAATATTAAGTTTTTCTCTTGCCTCAAATTATTCATGGTAATACCTATCCCTGAGTCTAATTTAAAAACGAAAGTTGTCTTCAAAAGGGTAGTACTTAGTTATTTTTGAACTCTTCTAATACCAGTGTCTATCATTATATGTTTATATGCATATAAATACATATACATATTACATATAAATACATATAAATATCCCACAGAACTTAAAAGCAACAGAAATTTTGGTTTTTTTTTTTTGCATAGTCATACACAGTATACTTTTAAGAATTGATGATGCTGCTGACTGAAATGAAGACTATATGACAAATATCCTTGATACCTCAAGTTTCTTTCCAAGATGTTACTCACTGGTGATTTCTTTATTCAATGCCTTATACTCACTCTGCATCTCCAAGCCTATCCAAGTCTTCTCCAGCCATTGTGGAAGTGGTCCTACAGTTTACTTGACTGAGTCTGAGTCTTTTGGTTATATATAAGGGGTGATACACGCCACTCATTCTGTGCACCAAGAATAAAGAAAAATTAAAAGTACTGCTCACCTTGAGACCTGCAAGTTACAAGGCATTTACCCATGATGCTTTGTGGCTTAGTCAAGGGTCTTTGGAATGCAAGTGTCAGACTCTTAAATGAAACTGTTTTAAACAAAACCCTGACTCCAGGTAGTAGCAATTGCAAAGATGAGCCCAGTTTTCAGATGCACAGTAAAATGAAGAAGCTCAAATGATGTTGCTGCCCTGCTCCACAGGCTTCTCTTATTTTTACCCCTAATTTACATGGATGCATTCACAAATGCCTCTCTCATGTGGCAGGGTCATATATTCTTCTGAATCAGTCTCATTCAGAGAATGACAAGATACCTCAAGAAAAAAATATCAATAAGTCTGTGTAATGCAGAATAAAGTAAAAATCAAATAGAAAGGCTATTGAAGAGATAAGAGATCAAACCAACAACTAGAGCTGCAGCAGTAGCAAATTGTGCACAAAGAAGTTCAGTAATTGAAATGAGACAAACAAGAGACAAGAGGGCTTATTGGGAGAGATGCTACTATCATGCCTGACAACCTGAGTCCAACTGTCAGGTACCACATAGTGGGATCAGCAAGCAGACTGCCATTAGCTGTCCTCTGACCTCCACATGAGTTTGGTGGCACATGAGTTCTCCATATACATACAATAAATGAATAAATATAAAACAAATTTTAAGAAAATAATAACCTTCATAAGATAGACTTCCCTGGGTTTAGTTACAGAAAGCATTCTATTGTCTAAAGATCCCCTAGTTTAGCTTAATTCCAATGAGACTCAAATACTTCATTTCATTTGGACTTGGACAAACATTGATGAACTTCCAATTCATATAATAACTGAGAATTTTTGTAGGTTTTAATGCTCAGAAGACATTTCCTTGTTGAAATCAAATCTTCTCCATAAACATGGTATTATCGACATGTTCTACCACACGGACCAGAAGCCATCACTTTTCTCTATAGAGAACTTCTAAAGAAATTTCACTGAGCAACCTCTGGTAGCATGAAAAAGTACCCTGTAGGTGCTCACGATCTTTCAAAATATCCCACTGGTCACAGAAACATCAAATGTACAAAACATGCTTATTGACTCATAACAGCCAACTCTATGACAGGTTCATGTTACAGCTTCTGACTGTGACCCTGGACCTTCTGTGAAGAGCATGGAAACACAGGGAAAAAAGTGTGTACATTGGGACTGGAATCAGAAGTCCTCTACTGGCTTCAGAGAATTTCACTAGACTTCACTAGATCCTAAGCAGGCATCTTTAAATCAAGGAGGTTTGTCTCCATGGTCTAAAGATGTTCCTAAGCCCAATGTGATGATCAGACCACTTCCCATCAACCACCCTTCATCATAGTTTTCTGGTCAGAAACACTTGAACATTATTCTGTCAGACTTTTACTATTTTTCTTCTTCCCATCATCATTAATATCTGGAATGTACTACATCAGATCTCAGCTCATCCAAGTCTCATATATTCTTACATGTGAAATCTTCTATTCTAATTTGGGAAGCTGCTTAAATTGTGTGATGTCTCTTTAAATAGGAGATGAATAACATAAAGTTCTTGAGGCATTTGAAACTAGAAGATACATTCCCCATTAGTTTAACAAATAGAGGCATTTGATATTGGATAAAACATTCCAATGATATTGAAATTGACAATGTCTTATGTAAAGTAAGAATACTAAATTTTAATTTATTGCAGAGCTGGGGCAGCTTTGTGTAACAACTTCATAGAAACCATGATAATTTGAAACTTGTGATAAGCCAGGTAGCAGTCATGAGGTATATAATATATACAGTGTATTAGCTTATACTTGCTAATTGCCACCATCTTTTTTTCTCTACCATTAAGAGATTTTCACAGTAACCCAATAAAGTATCCACTTTTATTAACCAATGTTTTATGGGTTTGTAAGGAACTTTGAAGAGGTTAATTGCTTACTGAGAGACACTAAAGATTAGGCAACAGGGCTGTGGCAAGATCTCTTGTATTTTACCAGTACCCTACATCCTCCTTTATCTTCTGTAATTTAGAGTGATACCTTCGGTCTTTTATTGGGATTATTTGTTTTCCTTGCTTAGAACCTGATAGGAGATCAAGGTTGAAAGACATCTGTTGATAGATGGTCTCTCTACAACATCTCCTTAGTCTCTACTTCTTCCTATTCCCTCCACTGGGATTTGATATGACACCACCAGTAAATAGCCTGTATTCTCTAGAAATATCTAAAGAAAAGTTTTGTTTTGTGTTTTGTTTTGTTTTACCACTTATCACAACTAATAACTCACATGTATGATTTTTGTGAAAGAATTAGAGTCAATTGTTAAGGGTAAATGTGAGTCTTTTTTTTTTTTTAGTTGTTGCACATTGGATTTGATGCAAACCAAGTGCACAAGTGGTCACCCCACCTCTCCCAGAGTCCAGGGTGCAGTGCACAAGAGCATAAGAAGAATCAAGATGTGACCATCTTACCCAGCATTTCCTGTGGATCAGCAGCATCCTAGTGCTTGTAACTTTTGCTGTGAATGTAGTGAGAGAAATGGGGGGAAACATGTACACAACAGTGTTCATGTATGATGTGGTGGCACTTCTTGGATTTTGGTAGCAGCTCAACACTCTCTACAGTGTGGATGTCGTTTCTTGTAGGTCAGTTCTCATTTTCTAAAAGTCTAAGCATTGCAGAATCTCAGACATGTGGAATGCCACATGGCTTGAGGTGCCCAACAGTACTTTAGCCCAGCAACTGCACAGGAGAAAGGTCAGCAGAGGGCGCGATTGAGTCAGAGATAGGAAAGTGACTGTTGACTTCTTCCTGTGTTATTACTTTTCTACCGTTCTGCCCTTCTGAATGCAATCTCCTTTCCATCCTCAGCCAACACATATATTTTAATCTAAGATTCGAAGTTGAGCCTGAACTGTTACCTCTAACCTTGAGTCTGACTAATTTGTGTACTCAGTAAGCCAACTTTGGAACCCAAGTGGGGCCATAGCCTTCAGTTCTTTCTTCTCTCATTCACCTTGTATACACACCAACATTTCTTCCTCAGTTCTAATTTTTTATTGAAAATATTATTTTTCATACAATATATTCTATTCAGTTTCCCATCTTTCACCTCATTCCAAACCCTCCTCACCATTCCAATCCCATGCATGACTCTCTCTCTCTCTCTCTCTCTTTCTCTCTTTCTCTCTCCCTCTCTCCCTCTCTCTCTCTCCCTCTCTCTCTCTCTCTCTCCCTCCAAGCAGGTAAAGAAAGCAAACAATAATAAAACAAACAAACACAAAACTAAGAAAGGGCACAAGACTCTTATACACAATCATAAGCACATATACACAAAACCCATAAAACCCACAAAATTGGAAGCCATGTTATACAAGCAAAAGAATAATAAGGTTAACGAAAAAACGCCAAGTCTGATGATGGTGGCAAACTAATTCCAGAACTCAGGAACTGGAGGCTCTAAGTTTGAGGCCAGCTTGCTTGGTGTACAAAGTGAGTTCCAGGACAGTCAGGGCTACACAGAGAAACCTTGTCTCAAACACCCTCTCATGAATTGCCCAAACAATGTCATAGAAAATCAAAAAAAATCCCTCAAAAAATACCTTTGAGTTAGTTTACATCAACATTTCTTAAGGTAGAATTTTCTTTGCTCAGTTTTCACAGAACATTTGGGTTATTGGTGGTGTTTTATAATAAATAGTATTTTGCCTATTTCTAGAGTATACACAAAAGTCAGGTTCCACTAACTTCACATCAAACCCCAGAACCAAGAATTTGCAGATATACTTTAAGGGGATACTATTAATCCCAGAAGAAGGAATTAACAGAGATATCCTAAGGAGAGGCTGTGAGACCAAAAGGACAAAATTTGCAGATATTCCCTAAAGAGAGGCCCAGAAGCCCTGTAGGAGCAGCAGCCCTCAGGTCTGGACTCCCACTAAGCCTTCTAACTGCCTCCACAATTTCTCTCCTTGATATCGCTTACAAATATTTCCTTTTACTTGTCTCTTATTCTCTTAATTCAGCAAATGAACAAACGTCTATTTCCATTGTTACTGTCAAATATTTCCTACTTGTTTCCCCACAATTAGAATGCCTGGAGAGATACACATATATGTAATTTCTTTCAGTGCTGCTTTTGAAAATTGAGATTATTCCCTTCCTAAAGTCTAATATGTATTTTAAAGTTTTAATGCACAACTTCTTTGTCTCTTAAGGT
The DNA here is from genome assembly GCA_030674055.1 of Rhabdomys pumilio. Classification (NCBI taxonomy): domain Eukaryota; kingdom Metazoa; phylum Chordata; class Mammalia; order Rodentia; family Muridae; genus Rhabdomys; species Rhabdomys pumilio. The sequence goes on along the minus strand of JANHMN010000015.1, from coordinate 13,331,605 downwards.
CTTTTGTTTCTCCTTCAAGTGCACCTCTTATTCAACATCTCCTGTGAGTAGCAGAGACTGAGTGTGGGGGATAAAGAAACTTGGTCTCCAGCAAGCTTCTTGCTTATTTGTAGGATCAGAGGTCATGGCACAGACTTTTGTGCTTCCTTCACATGTACAGTACTGAACCACAAGACAGATTGCAGTTTCAATACTGTATTTCTTCTTACAACTCCCTGCCTCCCAGAGTCTTTGATGAGACAATTGGTCCTGTACTTGTTTTTGTGCCTTAGACCAGGATAGAAAGTCAATAGGACTCCAGCCACCATTTCCTGGACAGACCATGTCCATTGACTAAATAATGGTCATAAATCTAGTGGGAAATTTTCCCTGCGAGTTGGGAGGAACTATACATATATGCGAATTAAGGCTTATAATGCCTGATAATTAGCTTTACTTCAACTATTTATAGATAAAAGAATAAGACTTCTCATTCAGTCTCAAAGACAGGGATATGTCAAGCATATACCCATATTAGGTGATCAGTCAACTGTTGGGTTCTTGGCACAGAACACAAATATTTGTGAGACTAGCTAGTTCTGTGAAATGCAAAACAATTGATCGAGGACGCAGGCTAGCAGTTGAGAACATGGGGCTATGCAGCAGCCATTGAGTAACCTCAATCCGACTTTGAATAAGATGAAAACTCTCCAAGTTTCTGTTGAAACTCAAATAGGAAACTGCTTAACAAAAGCCTTTCCTTGACAGGGCCATGAGAGACCCATGCATACAGTTAGGCTTCAGTCTGCACACACTCAGCTCATGCTCCCTCATCCTGCAGGAGATGCTCACACTCTTCTCTGTTATTTTCCTGTTAGTCCTCAGCTGCCCAGGATGCATCTGTCTGAGAAAAACCTGAGGCATCTGTAGACCAGGAATATCTAAGATAGAGAACCATAACATGTTCACAGAGCAAGTGAAGAGCCACACAGCATAGAGGTGAGATAGCCAGAGAGAAGGGACTAGACACACAAAAGATTCTGGAAAGACACAGACAGACAGATCGACAGACAGACAGACAGACAGACAGACAGACAGACAGACACACACACACACACACACACACACACACACACACACACACATTTTATATAAATACATATGTGTTTGCTTTCAGGCCCTGGGACACATGACTAAGGTGCATATTGTACATACCAAAGCAGACCTTGCATCCAGGTTCTCCCAGCATTCCTAAGCCTCTATCTGCCATATCCTGGCCCCAACCCTGAATTTTCCTGCCCTGGTGGTGAGCTGCCCTTCCCCCATAGGCTCTTCCCTATATAAATATAGACATTTTGGTCTCTCTTTCTTTCTCTTCTCCTCAACTCATTTCTCTTTCTTTTTCCCTCTTCAACTTCCCCTCACTTCCAGTGTAGAGACTTCCCTGTCCTTTGCCCTTTGAGCCAATGAACTCACCCACCCAGGAGCAGCTTCCCAATAAACCTGCCTTTAATATATATATTATATATTTTTTTTCTCTCATCTGTGTGTTCAAGCATGGGAAACAAATATGTATAGGATTTCCTTCTCTTGTAAACTTTTGATTCCAGGATATGTTTGAAATACACCAACTACAAGTTAGAGGAGAACAAACTGTGAGAAGTGAATATTATATTTAAATATTCAAGTTTAACCACAGAGTCTATTTCACTCTACCAATTAGAAGAAACTATAGACATTGGAGAAGTGTATGAGTGTGTATACGTATATGGGCTCAGGTGGTTTCCAGGAATACCTACAAGAAAAGGCAGTAAGAAAAATCCTCACATCCTGGAAGGAACAATAGTTCCTATGGATCTTGGTTCCTACCAGCAGGGCTGTTCACCATGCTGCTTGCTCTGATGCAGTCAGCACAGCAAACCCACCCAACTCAGCACGGGACTTCTCTCAGATTTTCCGCTATTGTATAGTAGGCCTAATTTTAGTGTCTAATGTTCTCTATGTCTCCAGGTCTAACACTGGAACATTTCTTCATAAAAAGGTGTCCACATTGACTTAAAGACTTGTGTTACAGGATGAAGTTCATCTCCATATTTTGTTAAGGAAACAGATAAGCAGTAAACTCCTAGTCTTCTTTCTTATTACATTGGGGATTATTAATAAGGTGTCTTCAATTTGCTTTCTTCTCAAGGTCCCTTGTAACTTTAATTATTTCAACTTTTATTTTTAATGATGCTTCTTTAACACTTTAACCTCCCTTTTAGCCCGCCATTCACTGAAGTAGTGGAAAAGAGAGGATACAGGGGAAGTAGACCAATTTAGAAATGGTTCTTTGGAGCAACTCCCATCTGTGTTGTCTGGGAATCCGCTATTCAGTTCACAGGTTAGCAGTGGCAGCTCGATCCACTTGCAAAGACTTCACAGATACACCAACAGTCCAGTTTGATAAAGTCAGGATTGCAAACGTGAAACAGCAGCACTTACCTAGCAGAGACAGCTAGGCCTCAGCCTAGGCAGGAGTCTGCAAGAGGAACCTGCAGGAACACCAGAAGAAATTCTCAGCTGGGCCTCTCTCAGTGGATTGAAGAACAGTGAAGCCTTGAGACCAAGAGTTGCACAGCTAGCTCTATAAGCAAGCCTAGCTCAGACTCTGTCACTGTCCGTAGAGTCATTTTTAATACCCTCCAAACATCACGTGTCCTTCACTGGTCTTGCCTCAGCACTTGTCTTGCCTCAGCAAGAGCACCTGTCTCAGCTGCCCTCACTCTGCTAATCAGCCCCAGTTAGCAGAAGTGGCAAATAAATAAAATGAAAAATGAATGAATGAATAAATAAAGAAATAAATAAAAAAATAAAAAATAAAAAGCAAAGCACACCACCAGAAGTTTTTTGTTGTATTTCTATCTATAGAGTCCCAACAAACAGAGCTCAACTACACAATGTAAGGTGGACCAATACATGTGTGTTGTTAGCAAAGAATCCTTCATCACATGTCATTTCATGTGCTTGCTTTAGCAGAACATCCTTTCTCCTGTGTCTGCTTCAGGAAAACGTTCCTTCATGAGTCTGTCTTAGCCTTTCACCTATGTCTACTTCAGCTAAATATTCCTTCACCTGTTTGCCCCAACAGGGCACCATCCATCACAAGTGACTTTCAAAAGAACCCTTAAGTTTCCACTTCAGTCCCCTCTAGAAAATCCTTACTATATGAACTTCATTAATGTTTAGTATATGCCTTTCTAAAGACTTTTGGATTCAAGAATCAGAATCTTTTTTTTTTTTAAGAATCAGAATCTTATTTCAAAGCTTTAAAAAAAAATCCTAGTTTCCAGTGTTATGAACTCAGAAAACACTGAAAGACCATAGACTCAATGTAAATTGTAATTAACTGAATTTTTATTTCAAGCTGAAGGTGTCCTCAGTTCACATGTTTGGATTTGAAACTGAAACCCAGCTAAAAGGCCAGAGCCCTTTAATTGTCAAAGACCCCAGTGCTCTATCTCTCTTGGAGTTTCCTCAGCTGTGAGAGAACATCTGGGTTTTTTTTTTTTTTTTGCATTCCTGCAATTCCTAGACTTGTCTTAGTCTCTGGTTGCTCTCAGAGCTGGCCTAAGATAGTTTCTTTAGCCATCATATTTCCTATTAGCTCTTGAACACTAGAAGCAAATCGTTGATTTGTGTTGAGGCACAGGTTGTTCCTGAGTCTGTAGGGCTGCCCTGCACCAGAGGCTCTCCACTATATAAGTCCTAGGGTTGCAACCTCAGGTTCTTAAGCTTTTATGACAAGTGCTTTACCCACTAAGCTATGTCCCAGCCTGTGTCCTTGAGTTTTGATTGTCAGGGGCAGCCCTGCTTATACATTGAAGGCCTGGGGTCAGCAATAGGCCTGACATATATGCCTTTTAACACAAAGTCTTGGGTCTCTGCAGAAAAACACTGAAACAGATGGCTAGAGGCTATTGTAAACAAACAGCTTTGGTGTAAATTTGCCAAGTCTTAGTCACAGACCTTGTAGATAGGTAACCTGGGTGGATAGTACCAACTTAGATAAGGACAAGTGAATCATAGGTAGAGTCAGAATGATCTGTCCCCTAAACCTTCACCCAGCTGATACTCTGTTCTGGAAGATATCTGTACTCCCCCTGAACATTTACGCTCCTGTGTCATCCCCTTCCCCACATCCTGCCTTTTTGTGTGTAATATAACCCCTGTGTTAAAAACAATATATATAAAATTACAGTTTGATCAGCCTATAGACAAGCCGTCAATCTTTGCGTCTTTGCCTGTTTCCCCCGCTCTCTTTCAGGTGACCTCCCCAGACCCCTGTTTAATGCCCTGCTGAACAGGACATTTGATGATCTCATTATAGTGTGTCTAGAAGTCTTCTCTGAATTGATTTGAATACAGACACCAGTGCTTTTTGTAGCTAGATGTTGGTTGCTTGGTGAAAGCTTTGCTACCAGGCTGGGAGGCCCTACTACTGGCAACTTCTTCAGAAACAGATAGGGAGACAGAGGCTGTCCAACATATGGTTTGATTCAAGTTGGGCATAGAGTAGGATAGAGACTTCCAATTTTTTTTAAATAAAACTATTCCCCAGTTTTTAAAGAGTGGGGAGGCTTTCTGGCCTTTTATAGGTTTCGGAAATGTTCTTTGTCATCTACACATTCCTTAGGGCTTTGCAGGGTAAAGACTCTATGTTTTCCTTAGAACATCAGCTTCCTCTTTCCCTTTAGACACACTAGATTTTCAAATTAAAAAAAAATTAGTTATCAGGAAAAGAAATGAGGAAATACCACTTAGTGTCTCTCCAGGGGAACTCAGAGTGCTGTGTAAATAATAAAGATTGTTAAATACTGGACAAAGAGAGATGAGTTTGCCAAGGGTTTGCTTATGTCACTTATCAAAGCCCATCAAAGGGGAGGTTGTTCCTTCCCAGGATGGCATGGCCCTTTCTGTTTATAAATTCATTTTTATCTTATCTCTGTTATTTTAATCTGTTCATTACAGTTTCTACCAGTATTTATTCAAATATTCCTCCCTCCCCCTACCTCTCATGTGTTTCTTTCCTATCGCTAAGAGGGATAATGTTTATTCTATAGCCCAAACTGTCCTCAAACCCCTGGCCCAAAATAGAGAAAATTAAAGAGATGCAGGAAAGGAAATGAGCCCCTCACTCAAGTGTCTGGTTGAGGTCTTTGCCAGTTAAGGGTCCTGAATTTTGATACAACTAATAACATGAGAATGATAAAGAGCAGACTGGGCGTCCGGCCCGAGGACATGTGCTTTTGGAGTTTGGCTCAACTCCCTTCTCAACTTTAAATCTGCAACTTTTGGGTAACTTCACAAAAACAGGATGATTAACCTTGTCTACAATCTAAAGTGTTTTTAACTCCCTATAATCTATTGTAAAGAGGAGTCCTTTGAAACTTTGACCTGCCGTTTGACCTCAGCAGCAGTCTGGACTCTTAGCTAGTGTACTTCTGAAAGAAGTCTGTGATCTCATTTGAAAAAAAAAAGGAAGAAAGAGAAACAAGAAGGAAAGAAAGAGAAATAGTAGTTCCTTTGAAAATATAACTCCATAAGCTATCACGATCATCTATAAAGCCACTGTAAAACATAATGCAAGACTCTCTCTTGAGAAGCCTGTACCCATGTCTAAGGCATGGCTGTCATTTTCCTAGGCTCCCACAAATGCCCACGCTTAATTCAATGTTAAAACCTTTCTAAAATTACATTCCAGCTCTGCTTCATATGCATTGGTCCTAAGACTGTTTTCTGTGTTATAGTCAAGGATCCTGATTCTCCTGAGTAAGAGTGTATAAGGCAGAGCCCCTCGGGCTTCTGAGAGCAGTGCTGAGCCATACATCCTGGCTGCCTCCAACCTTATCACCAAAAATTGTGTGGCTAAATATATCATTAGAACTTTTTTCTTTTTATGCTAGTTACACAAAATATATTTTATGATTTTCCTCACTATTTTGGACATTGACACGCACAATGTATTTATTATAATTAGTGACATTGGACTAGATTACAGTTTAATAACCAATAGCGAGTTGTTTACTATGTCTTTTATTGTTCGCATTTGTTTTGTAACCTTAACTGAAACAATTCTAAGGATTACTTAGTGACTAACATTAAATGAAATAAAACAGTCAAACATCCCAACATTCTGAAAAACTGACATAAATAGTTAAAAATTCAGATAAGACTATAAAATCAACCAACAATGCTCCAAAATAAAGGAACCTGGACAAGCCAGCATTTGGATGTTTTCATTTCCGATCTGTGATTCAAGTCAACTGGGTAACAGCATCCTTCCTTACCTGTATCCTTCCTCCCTCCCACCCTTCCTTACCTGTATCCTTCCTTCCTCCCTTTCTTCCTTCCTTCCTTCTATCTTTCCATCTTTCCTTCCATCCTTCCTTCTCTCCCTCCTTTCTTTCTTTTTTTCTTGCTCTTCTCCTTTCTTTCTTTCTGGTCCATTTTTTGTTGTTTTTTCCTCTTTTTTTTTCTTTTTTTTCTTTTTTTTTATTACATATTTTATTTACATTTCAGATGTCATTCCCTTTCCACATTTCCCCTCCCTCAAAAACCCCTATCCCATGCCCCCTTTTCCTTTTTGCTCTTATACAATTTTTTAAAATGTTAGTCAAAGGCTTTATAAGTTTGGTAATGCTCAGTCAGAAGTGTAACCCAATACTCAACTGAGATATATCAACTATCTTTGACTGCTGGAGACACGTGAACATCTGCCTCCATGTCTCCTCCCCTCTTTCTCTCTCTCATCACCTAGCTTTTCCTGTCCTTCTTCTCCTCTCCTTACTCCTTCTCTTCCTCTCCATACTCCTCCCACCTTAGCTCATCCTACTTATCACTCTTCCTGTTAAAATAAAACTTTTCTCTCAAAATACAATTAGATAATAATTATGACAATTTGTACCAGTGAGGTACAAGTTAGTCCTAATAACCAGTCCATCATTTTGTTGACTAACCAGAACTTTTGTCATCTCTCCTAACTAAAACACTTAGTTCTGAACCTGGATTTTTTTCTTGACTTTAGAATGAATGTCAGCTGAAAACTCTTCTCTCAAATCTTTTCTCTCAAAGTAAATAGCCAGGATTGGCTATGAGACTATAAGTTTTCAACCCCGTCAGAAATTCAGAATGACTGAGTTAACTGAAATTATGGGAAGCACAAAGCATAGCTTCTAAAACTTAGCCAATCTATAGAGACTGCTGAACACCTGGACAGTTCCTATTCTACAAAACGTTGGAGCATCTGATCTTCAGCCTTCTGGCCCAGGATCATCTGACAGACTAAGTGATGCAGAACTATTAAGGGTTGATTACTCTGTCTAGGCAGATATAATCAGTTGACTATTCTGCAAGTGTGTCCTTTTCTGGACAGTAATTTGTCTGTAGATGGGAAGAGGCAATTCTTGCCTGGTGGCTGTCTCACCACAACTGGAGTAACTCCAAAGATGCTCAATTTCTTCTTAGAATCCAAGACAGGAAGCTGTCAGGAGCAGACAGGTCTCTAATCAAAATGAACATTAATACAGAAATGTTTTTAAAGTCAATTCTGTGGACTTCTGACGTTTTGAAAACCAACTATCCATGTAAGGCAATCTGGACTGTTGTCTGTTAACTCCTCTCAGCTATTTCTAAATAAAATGCAGAAAACACCTTATGAATAAACTCAAAGCCCTGAATTTGCTATAGTCCCTTAACTCACAGGCTAACCATCTCAAATCAGTTAGAAAAGTTAAGGAAGGACTGGGTCTAAGCCTTGTATTCCTAAATGTGTTATACTGGTACAATGTCTATGTGAGTATCAATATTCATCTCACTTTTATATCAATAAGAAGCTCGTACCAATGGAAACCTTAAATTTGAAATTGAAGTAAATTTTGTACAATTTAAGAAATTATAACTTCATCTTGAGAATAATTATACAGATTTCTACCAATAGGTTATGGCTCTGAAATAAATCCTAGCTAATCCTCCCTGTTCCAACAAAACCACAACTTTTCCCTAGAAAGACAGTCCAATATTAACCACCTTAGTCCCCAAGCCCAGAGAATGGGTCACTGACTCATCATTAACTTCTTCAAGCTGATTACAGCATTGAGATATTGGAAGAAGGGTGAGGGGAAGAGTAAATTGATAAGCCTCTGAGGCTGGGTCTTCATTGCATCCAGATGGGATTCCAGGACATCGGAGATTTGAGCAGGTCTGCTCAGCTTGCTTGATGAGTAGATACATCAAGGGTGTGTATTCTGCAATATACAATTCTACTGCTCTGTGTTCTGTGCACCCTCTAGGGTGAGTCAGGAGGGATCCGGTGTCCCCAGGAGCAGACCGGGCAGGGGTCTGCGTCAGGCCTCAGATCAGGGAGAGGGGCGGAAGGGTTCATTTTGTTTTTGAAACACATGTTATCTGACTCTAGACAACAATCATTTTATCAGGCATGACCACCTTGTTAAGTCTCAAACCCTAGGACAAACTGCTGAGGTACTTGTTTAATCTATCCAAGTCGGCCTGTCCAGGTTCTCCCAGCATCCCTCAGTCCCTCCCATTATGAGGTTTGGCTAGTGTACCTCCAGATGTGCTTCCTTATCATACCCTCTCCTCTTTATTTCTGTTTTTTTATTCAGCTCTAACTTCAGAGTGAGAATTCTCCTCACCTGTAATAGATAAGGACCTACATTTCTGAGACCAAGAGGGTCAATCCTTCTACTTTCTCTGACTCCCCTCCACTTTACCCCTTTGTCAATATTATTTTGTTATGCTCTTAGTATAAATCCATGTTGCAGTGTTATTAGTTTTTCCATAGGAACAACTTATTGTTGTTGTTGTTGTTGTTGTTGTTGTTGTTGTTGTTGTTGATTTGGAGGTTCTGAGGGGAGCTAGAAGTGCTTTCTCTTTTTGTGGTACTGACAAGGAAAGAGGTCTACTCTCTCTGGGAAGGCCCAGGCTCAGCATTAGGGTGTATGGAGTGTGGAATTCCACCACCCCCCCATACCCTATGGAATTAAGTCCCCCAAAGCCTAGAGTTGATATAGTCAATAGAGAGGCAAAGGGAAAAGACACAAGATTCACAGTGTCTTGCTCTACACATTTGTGGTGAGCACACATGGGACTATCTGCCAACAGTGTTTTTCTTAACAGAGAAGGATTAAGGGTGGAATGAGAGTGTGCTGTGGGAGTGCCTGGTCAGCTCAAGAATGCTCCAAATGAAGTAGAGGATAGATAGTGTCTTCTGGTAACCTTAGTAGATCCAGTAGATGTCAGCATCACAACGAACTCTGTCATCAGTATCTGGACATTCAAAAGAAGCATGACAGGAGTTCTTGAAAAGGCCAGGCTTGTAGGCATAAAGAATAGTGGAGACCCATCACCCACACAAACCTGCAGAGAACACAGGAAAAGTTGGAGTTAGGAAGAATTCAGTCTCTGCAACTGTGTTCAAAGGCAAGGTTTTCAAAGAAGTGATTAAGGCTAAATAAGGCCATTGGTTTATAAGCTGACATGAATGCTCCATGGTATGGAGGTTTTTATTGTAGAGGTATGAAAAATCCAGAGCAGTTCAAAAGAGGAAGGGAGGGATGGGGGGAAGGAGAGAGAGAGAGAGAGAGAGAGAGAGAGAGAGAGAGAGAGAGAGAATGAACATGACAAGCAGACTGGACCCAACTGTGAGAAACAGGAACAGAGCGAGAGATAGAGGAATGGAAAGGTGTGTAGGGGAGTGTGTGTGTGTGTGTGTGTGTGTGTGTGTGTGTGTGTGTGTGTGTAATGTGAACACAGAGTGCAGGCCAAAGAGAGCAAAAGTGCAATCTGTCTGAAATAGCAAGACTAAAAAAAGACTGAGTAGCTGGGGGTGGGGAAGCCCATCAGTGTGAGAAGTTTAGATTAAGGGATGGGGAGGGAAAAGCTAGGATGTCAGCATTGACACTGAAATGTATAATGGGTACCTGTGATACTTACTGAGGGAGCCTGGAGGCCAGCATGTGCTTTTGGCATGCTAGTGGACACCATGGATAACCAAGTGTCCCTTCTGCCAGTGATGAGGGAAATGATTCATTTGTTAAAGCGAAACGGGCTTCACAAGCTCCTGAGGAATGCTGGCTTTAATCTAACTAGGAGAGTTTGGGGAAATGGAGTCACCTTTGGACCTGACAGTGTACAACTTAAGCAATAGAGCTTAAGAAGTGATACCAGAAGGTTCTGCTCACAGACGAAAGGTCATCTGATGAAATGACAGAAAGTAGCATCTTGGGCACCAAGGGAGAGAGGTCTGAGTATGATACACCCTTGTCACCTCCTTGGTCTTGGATTTGCAACCTTCAGAATTGTGTGCAAATTGCTGTTTCAACCACCCAAATGGTCCCATCCATTTTGTGACAGGAGCCCCAACTGAGCAACACAAATGGATTGTGAAATGTTTCGTTCCATGGAGAACTATGAAATAACAGAAACAGCAAAGGTGAGGGCACGCCTTTCACCTGGGGAGAAAGCAGCAAGCGGATGATCCCTGCACTTTCATGCTGATGGGGTTTGAGGCTGACCCCCGTGTAGGCAGTCAGAAAACAGAATGCTAAATATTGGTGCTCATTCTGCTCTCTCCTTTTCATCTCTGTATTCACTCTAAGTAAGACTCCAGGACAAGGACTAGTGCTACCCACATTCAGGGTGAGCTGTTCCTCCTTAGTTAAACCTTGTGAAACACCTCACACATACCCAAAAACTTATCTCCTAAGTCATTCTTAAATTCAGCCAAGTTGACCAAGAAGATTCCCCACCTCAGCCAATCCTGTTTCAGGAAGGAGTGCCTCTTCAAACATTCTTGGAACATACACTACCAGTCTGTAAATCATTGACTCAATGGTTCCCTCAACTCATTAGCACCAGTGTGATCAGAACACGGTCAGGGTATTGTTGTAACCTGTAGCAACAATCACTCAAGGGTGAAACTGAGAACGGTACTCTTCTACTCACAGGAGCAGAGCCAAACCTGGGAGAGCTGGGGACTGGACTGTGTGTTCCAGGTCACCTAGTTTTAGTGACTGCATCCTTCCCAAAGATCCAATTACACCAAAAGACCATGTCTATTCTCTTTTCCATCTTTCTCCCTCCCTCCCTTTTTTCCTTCCTTTCCACAGCTCTTAGCCAAAGCAGAGCTAGAACCAGGGCGTACACACTTCAAACCTTTATGCACTCACATTTGTGTTTTCTGCTCAATGTTCTTACACTCTCTGGACCTCTTCACAGGGAAGGATTTAATACACAGAAAAGCCAAGTTGCGCGGTGCTGCCGTGCATGAGCATGATTTGAACTTGAGCTGATGAATGTAAGTTGGAGTAGAGTCTGAGCTGAACTCCAGTTGACTGTGGTCGTGGTCTGGACCTACTTTCTCCTCTCTGAAACAACCCTTCTTCGAAGTGGCTCTAGAGATGGCTCTGAGGGTAAAGTAGAGGATGGTATGTACTGGCTAATACAACTTCAGAGCTCAAGGCCAGGTTATCGTTGGGCATGGCAGATGCCTGTTTACACATCACAGATACTCCAAAGACAGAGAAGGGGTTGTGTTTTATTTTCAGGAGCAAGGCAAATATACCCTCTTACTACGTTATCTCAAGAACACTCTAATGTGGATAAGACGCTGCTGAGGAATTGGAAATTCTTAATTGAAGGAGGAGTTTGGAGACATACAATCGATGTCTAGGTCTGTGAGGTCAACACATAGACAGGAGTGAGATGAAGGACTTCACATATGTGTGAAATCTGTCTTGTTGTCATGGAAAACCATCATTCTCTATATACTTCATACCAAGTAGCTCAATGCCAAGAAGACAACGTGCCATAAGAGGTAGCTTTGGAATGATGGGTGAGCTAGCTTTGGATTGATGGGTTAACACATTAGAGGGTCTAACTGGCTCTGGATGACAGGGAAGCAATTATATTTTCTAGTGAGAGGGGAGGATAATTCTGTAGGCCTGACAGAGACGATGCAGGAGGCTTGGGATTCTACAGACCAGAGGGTTGCGGTGAGAAGAGACTAGAGCACTTTTTTGCTTTCTTTTGTTTTTCTGAGAGAGATGAATAGGCAATGCTCTAACTGTCCAGTTATCTGCTGAGAAGCTGGCTTTTCCAGAGGGGACTGCCATGAGACCTCGAAGGATTTCAGAAGACTCTCATGAAGTTCTCCTTCCCTGCTTCTTTTCTTTCTTCTCTTCTTCAGCTCCTTCAGCCTCTACCCCTTCTTTCTCACTTTGCTTTCCTTAAGAATCAAGAATTACATTTAACTTCTTTTTTTCACTTTCCCTGTGTTCTCAGGGACTGTTTTCAGTGACAACTCTTCAAGTATTGCTAGACAAATACCCCTGGCTTTTTCCTTATTCAATACATTTCTTGAGTTGAACAGAGTCAGTGTTTCTGGGCCCTAAAGGGAACACACCCTGGTGAAGGATCACAGAGGCACCAGGCTTTTGTGTACTCATTAAAATTCTTTCAGTTTCTCTACTAGACACAGACTCTTTTCTGATCTCTAAGAACATCTGAGCTAAAACTACAACCTGTGCTTAATGCATGAGTTGAAATTCTTAATCACATTCTGGAAGAAAAATCAAAGGCTTTTTATGGAAGGTATCATGCATGTCAAAAGAAAAAGAAAAAAAAAACCCTGTGGAACCATTTATTTTTAAAAATCTGATTTATTCCCCTTCTGGCTTTTGGATATTAAAGAAGTTGGTACCTCTTATGTAAAGTTTCGAGGGGCAAGGAGGAAAATGGGGAAGAAATCAGGCCATTCCTCATGTTCTGCTAACTGAGAAAAAGTTCCTCAGAGCTAAGAGTGTCTACAGCAAGTTGCTTGGTAAGGTGAAATATTTTTTTTCTCGTGTGACTATGGTTTCCCATGGGTAAGATAATAGGTTAAGAGGTTGGTCTCTGAAGGTTCTGGCAATTTAAATGTTATTCTGTGCTATTAGATAAGGAGGCAAAAGGACAATTCTTCACATAGTTATGTGTTTATGTTTGAAAACTGCTAGTAAGTATTACAGTCGCAGCATTCCCCTAGGACCCTGGGTTTGAATGCTTGGAGACCCCAGCTGATGGTACTTTGGGGAGGTTGTGAAGCCTTCTGTCGGTGGATCTATCTGGAGGAAGTGAGTCATGAGGGTGGGTCTTGTGGCTTACTGGGACCTGTTTCTGGTGAGTTCTCTGCTTCTTGTTGCATCGGGATATGAGAAGGTGAATAGTTCCACCACAGGGTCCTGCTGCCATGGAACCTTCTGTGACTCTGTCTTCTCTGCTATAATGGACCGTATGCATTAGTTGCTTTAGCTGGGTATTCTCACAGCAAAACTAAAAGTAACAAATGGGAGAAGTAACTACCAAAAGGTAAAGAAACATTAAAAATTCAGCTGTGAGACAGTGAGAAAAATTAAAATGCAAACCAACATATTTCTCCTCAGAAAACAAAGCAAAACAACAAAAAATCTTGTCAGTCATCAAACAACGAAAGACTTGCAGAGACTATAGAACATAATTGTTCATAATAACAGTCAGCAGTGTTGAGAAAACGTTCTGAATCTATAGGAAAACCTTATTACTTGGAACCAAGGAGACATGTTAATAAGATAAGACAAATGCAATTAAGGCAAACTCTTAGATCAGGCTCTTGATGTTTTTCATCTAAAAAAAACAAAAAACAAAAAACAAAACAAAAACCTCCTACAACTTCAACTTAACATGTTGATAAAGCAGTACCATGGCTTCCAACTTGGTAATTCAGAAGTTATGTTGTAAGATAGAATCCTGGACAGTGATCATGAATTCTAAGAGTTCCTGATACACCCTCCTGGAGTCAAACTGTGAGATACAACCTGAAGGATGAGGATAATGGAATGCCTAAGAAACCAGTGGCATCCAGACATGTTGGGCAAGGTTGGTATTAAGAGCTCTGAAATTTTGTAGCCAACGAGCATGAGGAATGTCCTCCCGCAGTACCATGCTGTTTTCCATAGGTGAATGTCCTTCCTCAGTAACATGCTGTCCTCCGTAGGTGGGCATCTCCAACATTTTCATTCCCCACAGAATTGTGTGGTCAAAGTCTCTCAGACTCAGCTCCTCAAAATCCTAGCAAGAAACCATACCTATGCTTTCTATATGAGATTCCACACTCAATAATGGGATTTCTGTGGGCTTCCGAAGTCCATATCTCTGGGTGGGGCAAAACCCACTCTTCATATTATTACCAAGAATGCATGGCTGCCACAGACTTTCAAAACTGTCTCCAATCCAGGGCTCAGAGAACTAAGGATTGCCCTGACTAAAAATGCAGACAGAATTAGATAAAACCACAAATAAAATGAGCATCCTTAAGAGAAAATGAGTGTGAGTAATATAGAGGGGAGCATTGAGCACAGCCATGAGTGTCAGCAACTGAATGATGAAGTGCCAGGCAAAAGCAAATCAGAAACCATCTCTCAGATGCATGTGACAATGAAAGGTATGTAGCTTAAATATACATGGAGTTCTTTGGAATCACAAAGAGTGGGACTGCCTGAAAATAAGTTGGCAGTGACAAAAATAACCAATGAGCATGAAAAACATTTCAATCTCGGAAAAAAAGATGAAAACGCATATTAATAGAAACAAATATTACTGACTCATCTCATCATCAAATATTACTGACAAACATCAAAATAATTTCTAATAATCAGTCTTGGCAATAACATTAATAGTTAATAATTAATAGTTAATGCTTTCATACACATTAGTAAGACAGTAAACTATATGGCAGTTTCCAAATGAGCAATTGATAACATGTAGTTAATCTTAAAGTACGTTTTGCTACAATATTCCATTTCTAGGAATTTATACAAGGTCACAGTCACATAAATTTCTAAAGACACACACATTTAGGATAAATATACTTAAATAAATATTAGAGATTTTCCAAGATAGCCTTTAAATGGAAAAATATAAGTGAGCTGGCTATGGAGATTGATAACATATTCTAAATTTAAAATAATATTTACATGACTTTATTAGCAAAGGAAAATAATAAAAAACCCTCTAAATCAGTGGTCTTCAATCTCCCTCACGTGGTAACCCTTTAATATGATTCCTCATGTTGTGGTGACCCCCAACCATAAAATTATTTTCATTGCTACTTCATAGCTGTAATTTTGCTATTGTTATGAACCATAATGAAAATATCTGTATTTACATTTCAGATAATAATGTAAATATCTGGTAGCCTTAAGCAAACCTTAATTGAGGAAAGAGTCATTTAGCACTTTGGTTGAGAACCACTGCTCTAAACTGTAAATAATGATTACATTTGAAAAGCGGGAAGCAATGAGGGCTTTCTTTTTAACCTTTCACTTTTAGTATTTCTCTATTATTTTGAATTTTGTAATATATGTTTTAAATCACAAAAATGATCAATTTAAGTGTGAGAAAACAATGATATTCAGTTTTCAGAAGTAAATGGATGTATTCTTTTCACTATTTCTTGACAAATACGGTGTCCCTATTGCCTTAGCATAGATATCAACTAAGATTATACCTAGTCCCAAATCACAGTGGGTTTTCCTCTTAATATTTAAAATCCCCAACAAATCCACATATTTTCAGATTCCTGTCTTGGCTTGTGAGGGACCATTCTTGGTCTCCTTTTGAAATACCCTGACTCCATGTCTCGGTGTGGTGGCCTTCTGACATTCATATCTCAGACTTACCTCAACCTTATCTTCATATCTAGTAGTGGGAATGTGTGGAGGGAAGAAGCTGGCAGCAATGGATGGGGCCTAGGGATACCATCGAGAGGAGTCACTGTGAGTGACTGAGGGTACAGTCAGGGCCTTAGGACAGTACAATATTTGTACGATTTTATTAGCAAAGGAAAATAATCAAATCACTGAAAACTGTGAATAATGGTCACTCTTACAGATGGTCTCAGTAAAGACCTGTGGGCCACCATGAGTTGCTCTAGTAGAGAAACAGCCTGCTGAATTTGTTCTTCTTGATTTTCACCATCAGGTCTCCAGGACCCAACTCCACAATAATGAGACTCCACGCTTTTCTCTTGGCTCTCTGTGCCATCTTCCAGGTACTGCACGGTAAATACCAACCATCATGGCCTTTCTCCTTAAGTTTGCTTTTTTCCTTTTCCGAAGTTAATGATCACTGGAAAGTAAAGCACTAAGGGATGACTAGGAAGTTACCTCTGTGCCCCCAAATCAAATCATCTGTAAGACATGAAATTCTATCCCAGGTACTGCTAAAAAGAGAAGGAAAGCCAAAGAGGAGGGAGTAAAAAGAAGGGGGAGGTGTCGGGTGGAGAGAGGGGGGAGGGGGAGAGGAAGGGGGAGGGGAGGGGGAGAGAGAGAGGAGAGAGAGAGGGAGGGAGGAAGGGAGGGGGAGGGCAGGGGAGGGGAAGGGAGAGAGAGAGGGAGGGAGGGAGGGGGAGGGGAGGGGGAGGGAGGGAGGGAGAGAGAGAGAGAGAGAGAGAGAGAGAGAGAATTAGCTATGAACATTCCTTCGGTATACTTGTCTTCATGACACTTCAGGTCTTCTTAGGAAAGTCTTCTTCAGCTGCCTCTCTACCACTCTACCAAATAGACAGGGCAAGCTGACAACCAAACTATTCACTCAGCTACTGTAAATGTGCGTGATAGCAAAGATTCTTTCCACAGGCTCTTAACAGCATTCTGACCATTTTTGGCACAGTAATGGCGTCAAGTTAATGTGAACGTTCTCTTTTGCCTTTAGCTATCAGCAGCGCACTCAATTTTGAAAGACCTTGCTACCTACGAGGAGGTATCTGCCTGAAGCAGGGAACACCAAACTGCGAGCCTTTCCGAGGACCCTGCAGAGCTTTCACTGTTTGTTGCAAAATGAGAAGTTGACACGCAAGAGGGTCAAGAAACCTAGCGACAGATCTGAGTGTGGTTCCTGTTGTCTGAGTGGGAGCAACATGTTCAAGTCTCAACCATACATCGCTCTGTTGTCACCAATGTTGGCTACTGTGGCCAAAGAAGAGGTGGGCAGAGGGAGGGAGAAAATCGGAGAATTCACTTATAACAGTTTCAAAGATTTTTATTCTTGTATATACTCCTTGAAAACATTCTGTTTTATTGAGCACGTTTTATAGATATAGAAATTAAAATTTAACCAGGTTGAAAATCTTGCCCCAAAATCACAGACAATAAATAGAAATGCCAAGTCAAAGATTCTTCTATTTTCCAAAGATAGCCTATACAAAATGTGACTAGATGCAAAAGAGTTCACCAGCGTGAGGTGGGTACACACTATGGTTAGCTGGAGACAAGCTACTGCAGTGGCCAAAGTGTTATGCAAAAGCTCGCTGGAGAGATGGCTGGCTGGCCCAGTGGCATCATGATACTGGACCTGAGGAGGAAGCCTCCTTGGGTTTTTATTGCTATAATAAACACCATGAGAAGAAACCTTGTGGAGGAAAGGGTTTATTTCATTTTATAGCTTGTAAGTCCATCATCCAGGGAAATCATGGGAAGACCTCAAGGAAGGCATGTGGAGGCAGGAGCTGATGCAGAGGCCAGGAGGGATGCTGCTTACTGTCTTGCTCCTTCGAGGCTTCCTTAGGCTGCTTTCTTATAGAACCCAGGACCACCTATTCAGGGGTGGCACAGCTCACAGTGAGATAGGCCCTCCCACATTAATTATCAATCAAGAATACGGCACACAGGTTTATCCACAGGTGAGTCTGATAGAATTTCTTCACTGAAGGTCACTCTTCCCAAATGACTCTAGCTTATATCATGTTGACATAAAATTAGCCACTGCAGCCCCAGAGTTCCTACATGACCTATGAGAGCCCACTGCTCTGTGGAAATGTGGATGGAGACCTGAAGAAAGACAGGGATTCAAATTACAGTCAGAAGGCTTCCCCTGCAGGGCTGGAGTCTTGGTGTTGATAGAACTATTTTCTGTCTTCTGTAGTCACTTGTCTTGTCCTCATCTGAATATTACCTGTGGTATGGGATCCCTTGTGTTGTGCCTCAGTGAGGGACTTGGCCTAGATGTACAATGCAAAGTTAGAATGGAGAAGAGATAGAGGCAGGATATTGTAGAGTAGTTAGGGAATCGTAGGGCATAGAGAAAATGTCAGACATACGAACATTTTTGCCAGACACAATCTCATGGATAGAAAGAGCTCACAGCTGGCCTCACAACACGTGATAAACTGTGTCAGCCATGCATCAAGTCCTGATCAGTGGCTACCTAATGAAAATGCAGTGCCGGTTTGCAAGGCAGCAAGGGCCAGCATTTGCAAAGATGTGAGTAAAGATGGTGCATCATTGGTATCCGCTACCTATACAGTCTGTTAGGAGAGATTACCACAGGGGATTGAGTTCCTCTCTTTCTGATATTTGTAAACAAACACAAAATCCTCAGGGCTGTACAAGAGGATGGGAGCTAAAACTGCAATCCAGACATTAGTTCCTTCTGGCAAGCAACTTTGAAATCTCTAGGTTTTCAGGGTAAAAACAAATTATATCTATGCTTCAATTTCAGCCCATCTCCTAAATGATTTTAGGGTCATATAAAGGCTGATTATGAGGAAATTTCTTATGATCAAATGAATAAAACTCCTGACTTGGTGTAGACATAACATTCCAGTAGGATATGTTAATCATCTGGTGAACAGCCAGTCCTCAGGAAGGTGGTTCTACCTTAAGCCACACTGAAGACATAGTAGGGTCAATTAGTCCTTTAACAAGCTAATGTATTTTTCCTTCCCAGAATTCCCATTCCTTAACATACTTGCTGCAAATCTCTCTTAAGGTTCTGTTAGGTTTGCATGCCTTCCTGTGTCTTGACTTCTCCATTTTCCCCTCATCTGTCTTTCACATGGTGGCCAGAGCCTAAATAATCTTCCTCTGGTAATCTGGATTTTCCATTCCTTCTCTAATGTTCCCCTCCCCATCATGTGGTGGCCTGCCTGCCATGTGGCTGATCTGCATGCCAACTAACTCAGATGGTGGCGCTGCTTCTCTTCTCTCCTCCATCTCCTTCCTCTGATCATCTGCCAACATTTACAGCTAACATTCTTCAACTTTCTTTTCTTTGAAATTCTATTAAAACTCTCCTTGAGCTTAAAAACAACAACAAACAAATAACACTCAGTATATCGTATATTTACAAATGTAAGATTTGAAAATATATCAAGGGAGAGAAATATGAAGCATTGAAGGTTCTGTAGCTGGGTCTCCATGATGGGTCTCACTGAATAGGACCTAAGAGACAAGTTGTTCTCTGGTACCTAACGCCACCTGTTTTATAGTTCTTCTGAATTTCTTCTTCTTCTGAATTTGAAGCTATGTTCAATCATGGACATATCTGGGAATTATCAGATTTTCTGAAATCAAGGGCCAGATAACAGATTGTGCAGGTCTGAGATCCAGATGTGTGTCACTCATTCATCATTAGTTAGCACTGCTATCCATTCCTTTCATGGATTCACTTATGTGTTGCAAATCATATGTTTATGTTAACTGGCAAGTACTGTTACATAGACTTACCATACAACATGACATGTTGACCGTAGTACACATTGTAGAATTGCTAATCAAACCATTTACCAATGTATGTTTTATATATTCTTTTTCTGTTTTAAAATAAATTTATTTATTAACAGAAGTCTGTGAAGCCTGCTGGCTGTGTGATCAGTCTCTTGTGGTAATGCTTGTATGTGTTTTCAGTCTCAGAATCAATTGCTTAAAATATTTTATTGATGTCCTACCTTGAGGGTATCAGGTTAAAAAAAAATACTCTTATTGGTATCTTTCCTCAATCTTGGAACATGCTGAAACGAGTCACACAGAAAGCACTACGAGAAATTTTTTAATGCATCAAAGATGACACAAAGGCTCACTCCAGTGCTACCACGCCTCTGGGGCAGACACCCATGTGGAACCCATAACTTAACTCTTTCTCTAGGCAGAGGCCCAGCAACCCGGGCTGAGAACTCTGGGATTAAGTTTTCTAGAAGATAAAACCCAGCAGATCTTCCTGAAATTCACTATCAGCTATCACTTTTAGTTGATTGCTAACTTGTAGGATTCAAAGCAATGAGGACCTGCCTTCTAGTATGAGGTTGTTCCAATTTTGTCCCAAGAAAAATTTATTCCACATGCATCATGGAGGTGATCAGCATGGATATAGATGGTGGTAGCAGTTCCAGGCAAAGCTGGTGCTCTTATTAGCTTAATTGTACCACAAGAGAACGTGAGTGTTGCCTCGAAGCCACGTGCTCTATAAATTATAGTCTCAGAGATTTCAACAACTTCACTTTGGCCTCTCTGTAGTCTCACTGTTGCCTGACTTTCTGACTCTTCTCTGCAGGGAATCCCTGGAGAACAGGGAATCGGGGACAGAAGTAGTACTTATCCGAGTTTCTAGATACCAGTGAGATTTACAGACAACCCACTAAGCACTTTTTATTCAGAGTTGCCCTCCTTGTTCAGAACAGGAAACATGTTAGAGCCACCCCATATCCACCAAGAAGATGGAGAGCTCAGAAAAGAGCCCTTCTGCAAGAAGTAAATGTGACTAGTACCAAAGAAAAGTGCATTTTCAATAGTAATTAAACAAATTAAAAGCTTTTACATCCCTATGCCCCACTTGAGAGAGGGATATAGAATAGGGATGAAAGAGTGTGGTAGAGTGGTCATCAAAGGTGAGAGATGTTAGGCTCTCAAGTTCTAGAGTCAAGCTGGAAGGCTGGTGCTTGGGGCACAGAATAGCAAGAATCTCAGCCTGTAAGTTCTTACTCATTGCTGTCACTTCCTCAGCTCTGATTTGGATGAGAAGAAATGCAGAAACCATATCACCTTAAAATCAAAGACTCTGAAGATTTCCATAGGAATCTCAGTTAAGTCTCCCTGAAAAATGTGCAAAGAGCTTTGCTGTCTCCTCCAGCCCTGACATCCTGTGCACACCGAACAGGAAAGCAAAAAGATGCAGGGACGCAGGATGCCATCATCTGCTGGGCAAATCTTATGTTAGTAAATAGTCAAGAAAACAGAACTGTGAAACTCAGGCCTTGAAAGCCTCAGAGCAGATGGAGGCAATTAGATGTGTTATGCTTCTGCAGGACAACAGGGGCCTTGGGCTACAAGTTCTTAGGAACTACAGCTGGCACAGTGTTTGACCACAGTGCCTTATGTGAACAAACAAGTTGCCAGGACTTCTTTGAGTTCCAACTGGCTGGCACAAGTCTTGTATCTTCATTATGCATCAGAGTGTGATCTAAACAGAGGATGCATTGCATGCTTATGGCCATACACTGAGGCATGCAAAAACAAGAAATCAAAGGTTCTAGATACTGAAGGAAGCAGCCTCCACAGTGCACGCCCCACCCTCAAAGTTCTTAGAAAAACAGAATATATTTGAATACCTATTTTATTGATATTACAGTTTTTATTGTAATATTAAAATTTCAATTTTAAGTACATTTACATTGCTGACCAGTTGTCACCTCCAACGATTGCTATTTAATTTTCCAAAATTGTAAGTCTTCTCACTAAAAAAATACCAACCCATTTAACCTTTTTATCTACCATGTCCTTTAAATAGGCTGTCACAAGAAGTCTTATGAGATCTTCTCACCTCATAATATCTGAGTTTAAGGTTTGTCTTTCTACTTCAAATAACTCAGTCAAGAAAAATCCTGACCCCCATTCCAGAAGAGCTTGTAGAAGATAATGCCAAACCTTCAGTCATGAAGAGCCAGCACATCTCTTGGAAGCTACTTCTTTAGAATTCCAGCTTGTACAGAAGACCAGCTGAAACACCCAGTCTCGTGAGACTGAGCAACTACTAGATTCTTGTGCTTCCCATTCACAACTGGCTATTGCTGGCCTAGTTGGACTGCAGACTGTTGCTTGTACAAGAGATACCTGTTTTATCTGAGGTGATAAGAATCCTTGGTGGAAGAGCACAAGTGTGGTGTCTACAGCTGGAAGCTGAGAGCAAACATCCTGAACTGCAAGCAGGAAGCTGAGAACAAACTCATGATGGCACAAGGTTCTTTACTCTTTCCTGCAGTGACACACTCCTCAACCCAAACAGGAGCACCAGCTTGTGACTAAGCATTTAAATGCCTAAGATTACTGAGGACATCGTAATCAAACCATCATGCTATTTCAACCTACGAGCTATATTCTGTCTCCTCCAGTTATTTTCCTGCCGGAACAAGACCACAAAAACTCAAAACACATCTTTTAGTTTCTTGGCTATCCAAAGGCAGTTAACTGTTGCAAGGTCAACAAGACCCATGACCACAAGAAATAACGACTGTTGTCTCCGATCGAGGGATCAAAGGCATGGCAGTTCCAGAGCAACATGACGGGTGCCCCATGGGGTTACCTTAGTCTTGTCCCAGAGAGCCTACTGTAGATCCTGCCTCTTCAGCTCTCCCCTAAAAGACTCAATAGGCACCCAGATTTCATCATTATGTTCCCTCCTGGTTATACGATCTGCATCCTGGTTATACTATATTAGTACAGAGACTAAGTCATGATAGTCAAAATTTGAGAACATTCACTTGCAGAGTGGCAGGGCTGCTGAGGGTGGAATGAGAAGATGCATCCGTTAAGTGGATGGTTAAGGAGATGATAACCACCTGAGACAAGGCCAGAAGAATCACGGGAACACACAACTGTGTTCCAGTTGATTTATGTCTGGTGCTTATTGTAGTATCCATTTGTGAGAAATGCAGATTCCCAGAGAAGGCAAACTGAAGCCTCACCATGAAATTAGTAGTCAAGGCTGAAAAAGAACTTGGAAAAAAATACCCTGAAGACATTTCTCTGTGACTGGGTGAACTAGCTAAAACTAGATTAATAATCTTAAAAAAAATACAAAGTTAAAGAATATGTATTTTGTTTATCTCT
Organism: Rhabdomys pumilio; assembly: GCA_030674055.1. Taxonomy (NCBI): domain Eukaryota; kingdom Metazoa; phylum Chordata; class Mammalia; order Rodentia; family Muridae; genus Rhabdomys; species Rhabdomys pumilio. The sequence goes on along the minus strand of JANHMN010000015.1, from coordinate 13,308,671 downwards.
TCTACTTTAGAAAGTGTGTGCCTATGCAATAAATTTCCTAATCCAAGGGATTATGAAAGAAAAGAAAAATCCCTCAAAAATATACCCATTTGCTTGGGTTTCAGTTCATTCCAGATGTAGTCACATTGACAACCAATAACAGATAAGTGGACAGAGAGCATATCCAGGTTATTGTGAATAAAGTCTCACATGTACAACTATCCATTCTAGCCTTTGTTTCCCATTATTTTGGATATAAACTTGTAGGCATACATTTTTCACAACCTACTTTAATAAGGTTTCAACTTCCCTTATAGCCCACCACCCACCAGAGGTAGTAGAAAAGAAAGATTATCAGGATATGAGGGAAGTGAACCTGTTTAGAAGTAGTTCTTTGGGGTGATTCCAATCTTCATTGTTCTCAGTCCAGTCCACTAACAAACATCAAACATGAACCAGCAGCTGCAATCCAGTCCACTTGGCAGACACCACACATGAATCAGCAAGGGCAGTTCAATCCAGAAGAAACTTCGAGGAACACTGACCAGCCCAAGTCTGCAGAAGCAGCCACAAGAAGCCACAGGAACCTTACAAGTTCATTGTTGAGTTTCTCTCTATGAAGTCATCACGAGTGAAGTTCAGCAAATGTAAGGCAAACCAATAAATACTTGTCGTCCTTCAAAACTAGGGAGGTGGAGCCAAGTGAACCAGTGCTTGAGCTCCCACTGTCTGTGGAGTCATATTTATATTCCTTCTAAACATCATATGTCCTTTCACATATCTGCTAGAGCAAAACATCCCTTCACCTGGTTTCACATTGACACCAGATGTCACCATTTGGTAACATAACAGACTTTCCAAAGAAACTAGAAGTTTCCACTTCATAAACTAAGTAGAATTGCTAGGTTATGTGGTAGTGCCGACCTGTCCAAGCCTCCTACCTTTTGAAGACTCTTCATACTCTTTCTATAGTCTTGTGACATTCCATGTTCTCACCTGCACAGCACAGGAGCCCGATTTTTCCACATCCTCCCTAACCTTGTTCATCTCTTTTAAGTAATAGTTATCTGTGTGGGATCATGTGGTATCTTGTGGTAGCAAGATATTCTAAGACAGCTATATTTGCAAATTTATTGCATTGGACATTTTAAGTAAACAGATAAATATACATGAGGTACACTCTGGTGTCTCATAAGGGGAACTAGCAGAGTGTGTCGATGGTGGACCTGAAGGAACTTGCCTTATTGAGAACCGCCTTGTGGTTCTGCATCCACAAATGAGTTTCCTCTTTCAGTCTGTCTGGGGACAGAAAACACCAGTTAGATCGATTCTTACGAAATTCTAAAGGCTTGATAACTTTTCAAAATTTCTGCAAGAAAGATCTTGACAAATCCAAAGGCTTTGTGTAGATGTTAAGAATTATTGTGTCTCCTGATGGTATTGGTTTTGTTTACATGTTACTTTCAAAATCTACTTCTATCTTCTAAAGGGTTAATCATGTCAGGCCTCAAGATCATCTGTTTTTGTCAAGGATGACAAGCCTCATTGGCACCATTCAAATTCCAAATTAAACACTGTATGAAAATTCAACATTGAGGGCTTTGAGGATGCCTCAACAGTTAAAACCACTGCTCTTGTAGAAGAACTGGATTTAGCTTCCAGCGTATGTGTGATAATACAGGTTCCAGAAGATCTGACACCCCTTTATGTTCTCCAAGGGCAGCAGGCCCATATATGGTACATATACACACAGGTCTTACATATAAAAATAAAACAAAATAAATATGTTTTTAAATTTTTTAAGTCAAGGGAAAGTCTGAATTAAAATTGCAATGAGCACTCTTTTAAAATATATCTTGTGGATGTTTTGTTTTGTTTTGTCTTGTTTTGTTAGTTCTGGTTCACCTTGGCCTCTGACTCTGAGAATCTTGCCAATTCATCTTCCATGGTGTTTCAGAGGAACACTGATACCCTTAGAGAATATGCATCAAAAAGGTGTGTTTTTTCATAGAATGTGGATTCTCATCCTGGCACTTCCTGGCAACATTGTCTCTTAGGAACTAGAGCCTTTTCTACACAACCAAAAGATTACTTAAATCCCAGTTTGCATAAATGTCCCTGTCTTTTTATGCACAACAGCATCTGGGATCCTATGAAAACCTAAAACTTGTCCTTTGCTGATGTGTTTTGTTTTGTTTTGTTTTGGTAAATTTTAGAGTAATACCACTGACTTTAAAAAACAAATAATAATAAAAAACCCAAAGAAACAAAAGCTCTCTGCCATCTGTGAATCATTAACAGCTTTGTGGTGAACCCTACTAAAAAGAAGGCAGTCCATATAACACAATAGTGGCATACCATTCCTATGTCCCATGGCTAAGGCCACTTTTTTGATCACTCAATGCCCATTTTGGGTTTCTTACAAAAGAGGAACTGGGGTCTCCTGGTAAGAATGTCCTATATGACATTATAAAATACGTTATAAGGAAACATGCTTTGTAAAGATTGTGAAATATTTTTAAAAATTAAAGATTACAAAATCCCCTACTTCCTCATTTTCACGATAAATTAAGATTTCTATAGCTAAAATATCCTAAGTGTGAAGGAACCCATTGGACATAAAAAGACGAAAGAAAATGAATACGTATGAAAAAATAAATAAAAATAGTACATACCTCTTAAAGGAAGCATGTCAGTAATGGGTTTTCATTAAGAAGAAAAACCATTTTTGTCTTACAAGAAATAAAGCTACAGATAATTTCTCAAAAAAGAAAGAAAAGGAGTCAGATGCATCGTGAAGAAAGTCACAGCAGCGGAAGAGACGTTTCCTGTGTGGTTAAGCTGCTGTGAACGGATGGATTTGCTCACAGGGCTTTAAGTAGATGAAGTTCTTGCTTCATCAACACTAGATCAATACTAGAGTTCCATTTTCTTTCAGCATTCCCCTGAATTATTGGTCTAAGGCATCATATAGAGAAAGTTTTACTTTATTTGTTAAATAGTATGCCTAGAATATCTCCTGTTTTGTTTGAGCTTCTCTAAGAAGGAAAAATATTAAATTAGTTAGGCTTATGAAGTATGCAGAATCGCAGGGTGAGCCTTTCCAACACAGATAGGGTCACCTTAACTCTATCAATAAGGGGGTGGGGAGTCTTCTCCATGGTTGAACAGTCTTCTTTCCTCCCCAGACCTATATTTTATCCTGTTGCTTTCCTGAGGGCATCAAGTGCAGCTAGGATACAAACACGAAAAGATGCATGAAAAACAGTGGCACTCGTGCAATTCTAATGACTAGATTACCAGACCAGAGATGAATTTTCAGACCTTTAGTAAAAAGCTCTGAAACTATAAAATATAAAATTGCTCACATGGTGTCAGGAATAACAGAACTGTATGACTGAATGGCTAAAGCAGGAAGGTAGTGGTCTTTATGATCTTTATGACTCTTATAATTGTTCTAGAATTTGGAAACTCCTGTATACTATTCATATACAGATAGCCACAAGGATATCTGCAGAAAACCCTGTAAGAAGTTATCCTCCAATGGCAATATGAAATTGAGGAAGTCCTGGGCTTGGTTTTGTAGCACAGAAGCTTGCAAAATTTCCAGTGACACATACACACACACACACACACACACACACACACATACATACACACACACACATACACACACATACACACACACATACACACACACATACACACACACACATACACACACATACACACACATACACACACACACACATACACACACACACATACACACACACATACACACACACACATACACACACACATACACACACACACACACACACATACACACACACATACACACACACATACACACACACACACACATCTTACTGGAGCTAATAAAGCATGTTGGCTATTATCAATACCTTAAGTAAAAATAACATTTTGAAATGTGCCTAGATGCTATTAGTGTTAAACTTACATAAATTATCAGTTAAAATTCAAAGATTTTATAAAAATTACCAGGCCTACCATGATCGTGTTGAATAAAATCAATGCTAGCCATAAATAAAGGTTATTTTTTTCCCTATAGAAAACTGTAGTTCACCCATTGTAAAGTAAGTTTTACTGCTGAATATTTGTTGAGGCTTTGTCATCCATCTGTAAACTGGATTAAATCTTTCATTTTCTAATTTCAATGCGATGTTAAACTGTTCTGTTCTAAAACCTAAGAATTTAAAACAAATAACTAGGTTAAAGAGGAAGTTAAATCCCTACAACAGAGCCAGGGCAGCCCTTGTGACCAACGTGGCTTGTATGGCTCTCACCACTGATGGGCTGTTTAATTAGGTCACCCAGAGGGGACCTCTGGCTGTAAAAATCACTGTGTTGCCACCGAAGCATCTGTTTGGCAGGCTGAGCGTTATATGGGAAAGTACCAAAGCGGGGCAGGGGTTCAAAAGTGCACACACAGACTCGGGATATTACAAGGCGTTGGTCTCCGTGATTAACTTTACAGAAAACTGAAGTGACTGTCCTTATTGTTCTAAGCCTGTGGAAATTTGGAAAAGGTTTCAACCAAGATCTGTAAGGCTAAATAGTATGACTCTGGAAAAACCCGAGTTGGTTTCTCCAGAACCCTTTAAATTTTTCCAGAACCCGAGTTGGTTTCTCCAGAACCCTTTAAATTTTTTCAATTTCAGGACACAGGTTTTAGAAGATTAAAATCAATTAAGTATGACCTATCATCCAAAAATGCTAAGTAGAGAAAGAGACCCTCCCCCCAAAAAAATCACAAACAAACAAAAAAATCAGGAGCTGATAGGAACAACAAATCTTAATCTGAACTCTCATGAGACAATACTGTAAAATGGTACCACAGAAAATAATGACTGATCGTGTAACAACTGCTTACATTTGTAAAAATGCAAACCTCACAGCAATGGTAAATCGGACCAAACATATTTGAGCAAATGTTACTCACAAGCACAATTACAGATCAGAAATTCAGCTTAACAGCTAATGGTAGATTCGCTACAGCTGAGGAACGTGTGATGGAGCTGGAGAAGTCACCCAAATTAAAGCACAAAGACGATTGAAAATAAGGATAAAGATAAGAAGGGTGAAGCCACGACATAGAAGCAAAGAGATAAAAAGCTGTCATAAGACAGTCTCGTCAAACATGTAGGAGTCAAGGATGGAAACGAAACAACATTTAAAAATATAGTGATTGGCATTGAGGGTGGAGTGTTTAAAGACAGGGCTCTATGGATGTGAAAGCGTCCCACACCCAAAAAGAACAATGAAAAAAAATTTAACCTCGACATATTGATTTTAAATCACAAGATCAAGAAAAAGGAGACTGAAGTGGGCACTCAGCAGCAGCAGAGCCCAGCAAAGATGGCACTCCCACATCTTAGAAGTCATGATGTGGCATGAATCTTTGCTCTGCTTTGAAGGGGAAAGTGCCAGCTGGTTACAGAGATCATGCCCAAGCCTGGACTTGCAAGGAATGCATGAATGCAGAGGTTGCCTGCTAAAGAATGAATGCTGAATGGGATTTGTCATGCAAAAAAGACAGTCATAGTTTGGAAGAAAAGTCAGCAGACATTGTGGATGTTAAAGATGATTTAAAAAAAAAAAGCTTCAATGGGAAATCATGAATGAACAGGCAAGAAATGAAGACTAGAAAACCTTAAGAATACAAGAGAGTTGAGTACTGAAGAGATGAATCAGCAGTGCCGTCAGCTGGTGCAAAACTGCCCATAAGTCAAGTTCCAGGGGATTTACTGCCCTCTTCCAGCCTCTGCAGGCACCTGCACTCATAGACACAGACACACAGACACAGACACAGACACAGACACAGACACACACACACACACACACACACACACACACACACACACAAAAGTAAAATAAATATCTTTTTTAAAAGTAATAAGACACTCAGAAATAAAATGTCAAATTGTTTAATATAAAAGCTAAGATGATGATGATGGTGATGATGATGATTGGTGGTGGTGGTGGTGGTGGTGGTGGTGGTGGTGGTGGTGGTGGTGGTGGTGGTAGTGGTGGTGGTGACAATTCTCATGGATAACATAGGTATAAGCTGTATATTTCCCATTTGGAATTTATTTTTCTGTATTTCAAAAAAAAATGTTTTATCATTCTTGATTGTCCAAACATATTTTCTAATTTCTTTGATCGATTAGTTATTCAAGTGTGAGTTAATTTGCACAGATCTGTAATTTTTCCTTCTGCTGTCACTTTCTATTTTTATTCATTATGGTCAGAAAAGACAAAGTTTATAATTTTAGTCTTTTTAATCCTAGGATTTATCAACCAGCATGCGGTCTGTACTTGAGATGCATGCATTATGCTGGCAGTGGCTATAATGTCTATGTGAGTTTTTTGGGTCCACTTCTCCCCCAGTGTCTCTAAGTCCAACATTTTCTTATTGGCCAGTCCTAACTGAGAGCAGGACATTGGGCTCTGCTACTGTTAGCATATGGCTGTGGACTTCTCCCTTCAGCTTGGTCCATATTTGCTTCATATATTTAGATACTCTGGTATTGGCTGCAGAGATGTTTCCAACTATTATGTCTTCTTTCACCAATCATTTTATCATTATATAATGGCCTTATGTGCATTTCATGCCATCTTTTCTTTTTTACTTAAAGTTTGGCTGGTCTTATATAGAGACACTTTGTACAATCGTTCTCTTTTATATTTTTATTACCATTTTCATGGATTATCTTTCCATTCCTTAACTATCAGCCAATGAACGTCCAAAATACAAAGTGAGGCTCTGTGGATGGCCTATATCTGAATACCTTTATTCACTTAGCTGCTCCATGTCTAGATTTAAGCTTCTTATTCATTTACTTTCAGGGTAATAATACAGAGGATATAATACCCTCATTTTGCTCATTGTCTTGTGATTCTTCTGTTCCTCCTGCTTTTCCTTGCTTGCTTTGACGTGCCATGCAGCTTTAATTATTTTCTGGGTTTGCACATCTTTGAAATATTTTGTTCGTGGCTGTAAGGCTTACACAAAATATCATCTACTCATTAACAGTCTAATTTAAGCTGCCAACACGTAAACTCCAAAATGTTCTACGATTCTGCACGAGGGCTTCTACAGTCTTCTATACAGTCTATATACTTTGTATCATGTTTCCATGTGACTGATGATACGGTCTATATACTTTGTATCATGTTTCCATGAAATCTTTTGTAGCTATAGCTTACTATTTCAGTCCTTTAACTTTTCTGCCTGACACTATTCTGTTATCTGTTATAAGTCATCTGTATTGTTCTGGGCATTAACCCTACCAATGTTCACATCATCTTTTGTTTATATTTTCATTTCACTTTGAAGAACTCTCTTTAGCACATCTTGTGTTACAAACTCTCCCAGCTTTGGTTTGTTGAGGAATATCTTTATTTGTATTTCCTTTCTAAATGAATACGTTTTAGAAAACTAAATAATGCTTTGAAAATTCAAAACATTTATATACCGCACTTTGTCCCTTGACAAGTTCATAACTACGTATAATGGATTTTTATTTTTGTTATCCAGTTGTTTTTCTTAACCTCAGAACTTGTTCTTCTTTTAAAAACTTCTGAAGACTATAAATGGCTTTAATTTCTTAGACTTTCTGCACTGATTTTATTCTAATTAAAATAAAGTCAGAAACTGTTAAGTGGTTACAAATAATAAAGAAACTTTATGGTTTTGATATAAACATTTTATGAACAATAGTGTTTTCAAACAGCAACACTTATTGGGAAGAGTAGAGTTGGTTTCTAAAGTCACTTTCTTCTGAATTAAAGATGGCTGTCTTCTAAGCTACCATTAGTCTGCAGAAAGCTGTTGAAGCTAACAGCTTGTGCTGATAGCCAATCCTTGTGAGATAATAAATAGTACACTATCTAGTATAGTGAAGTACTCAGAGTCCAGAGACACATTGACGTATAGTTTTAGTTTCACCATACACAAACTTTATCAACATATTAATATTTCTAAATTAATTTTTTTAATTCCTTGGGGTTAGAATTAGTGCCTCAGTGTGATAAAATTAATTTCCTTTTACCTGAAAGGAAATGGCAATAATCACAATATGTTCCTTGTAACTGGTCCTAAAATATAGATGAAGAAAGTACATAAGCAATGGATAAAAGGAAAAGACACAAAAATTTTGAGTCAGCCACTTCCCAAGACACTTCTTACAATGATTCATTGAGGAAAGCCCCTCAAATTTCATGTGTTAGAATTAGCAGTCCAAGAGCCAAGAACATAAGATTCTATCAGTCAGTCGAAAGACTCCACCAACATCTGAAGAGAAACCTGAATCAGCAGGGTTCTCCCAGAAGTATTTGACAGCTCTCATTGGTCCATGTGGGTTGGGCCAGCCTTCACCAAGAACGAATGGAAAAAGACCCAGCAGCATCTGGGTGTGGGGTGGATGTCATATATTTCTGGAGACCTGAAGAACTGTATCCTAAGAAAGAAGAGACCCCCATAAGGAAGATCTTAAGAGGTAGGCAAAGGTTTTTATTCTCCGCAGGCATTTGGGCAATATTCTTGATTGCTGTGAAAATAAGATGTTTGAGTTGAGGTAGGAAGTCATAATTCTTAAGTGAGCATCTAAGAACAGCCCCAGAAACAACAGAGGCTTTTCATGAAACAGATCACCAATTTTGTCATTTTTCACTTTTACTATCTCTGCTTCTGTTCTTTTCTAATCCTTGAACCACTAGATGCTAACAGGAGAAACACCCTCAGCTGTGCATACAGTGTTAAGCATTGTTCAGTTCATGGTTTTCCACTGCTGTATATTTTAACCTGCAGTCTCGACACAACAGTGTCCTCCCTGCCACGTGAAGCCATGCTGATTAAGCCTGTGAAAGAGGACCTTATATTCTGCTCAACATTGCCATTGTTTCTTCCAGGGACGTCAAGGCATTTTCCACTGAAGTGGATGCGATGAAATTACTTTACCTTCTCATCTCTGCTATCCTCTTGATTTCTCAAGCCATGGCAGGTAATCCCTATTGAGCATCCATCTTCTTAGTTCCAATGAGTTCAGCTTCCCTAAGGGTGATTCTAAGGAGCAGTAACCAGTGTACGGTGGAAGGATGTTAAAGGGGGAACTCACCAATCATGTTTTCACACTAACTTTGAACTGTGCAGAAATGCTGAAACCTAGAAAGAACAGGGGAGGGGACTTTTCTTACTCCAGACTCTCTTACTGTCCCTCTACTGATCTGCCTTGAACGACAGCAGTTTTTACCCTTAGCCATGGCCTGGAGCCATTGCATTTAAGGTTTGGCTGCAAGGAAAGGAAGTGAAAGCTTAGAGCCTTATAGAAGAGGGACATACACACACTTGGAGCCATGACACTGTGGAGAAATTTAGACAATTATGTTCCATGTCTTGGAAAAAATACCAAATGTGGAGTGAAGGGGAAGAGAGGAGTTTGACTTTCCACCTACTGTTCATCTCTTATATCCCCATGGGGCTTCAGAGAACTTTGACTCCTTGATTTGGGAGGTCATTGAGAATTTAGACCTTGCTTCCTGAAGCAAGTTAAGTGTCCTCCACCCATGTTAGTCCCCCGGATCCCTTACTTTTTCCTTCCATTGTATAAACATATAAGATTAACTATTTCTCTCCCATGTCTGTCTGATAAGGCTGAATTGTGCTTCCCTGGCTACCAATTGGGAAGACCAATAGATAATGTGCTTGAAATTTGGAACAGTTTGGAGCTCCCAGTAGTTCACATGTGAGACACTTGCTTACAACATTTGAGTAGTTGTGAGTTGTGCCCAGGAAGAGGGAGGCAACATTGCAAAATTTCTGAGTTACACTGGAATAGTGGTGACAGCCAGGATCCCGTGATAGGCTTGTCAGTGAAATATGTCTACTATGACCATAGTTCTAGTCACGTCTCTTTCAGTGTGTGGACAGAATGGTGCCAAACTGGCCTGTGGAAATGGGGCCAAGGCCAGGTTAGGAGGACATGAGATGGGTAGTCCTTGCATTCAGCCCTGGTATTGTTTGTCCCATATGATGGGCATAGCGCAGAAAGCTACTCTGAGGCTAATATGAGTCACCTCAGGGACATCTGCTGTCTGAATTATGAAGTTGGTAGATTCTGTTGGTGGTTCATAATAGACAAGCCAGACTGCAGAGGGCACCACAACCCCCTGCACTTGGTATAAACTTTCCTTTTCCTCCAAGTAAGAGGCAAGCAGAAAGCTACATTCAACCTCGAGTAAGGTACAAGTTGGTTTTCTGGTTAGGAAACTTCCACCTTACATTGCACCTGACATTCTGAGTCCTTTACTCATGAAATTAGAAAATTAGATCTACAGTCTCATTCGCTTATGACATATACATTATAAAAGATGGGTTGGTAAGCCTGGGAATTATGTATAGATTTTAGAGTATTTGGGAGCATATTATATACCTTCAAATATTTTACTATCTGTGGGAAACAAGCTATTGTATTATAGTCTTAACGATATTCTGTCCTGGGAATATGAAAGCAAAGTTTTAATATATTTGCTTTTAAGCAGCAGTTTTGAGCAGCTCTATGTCAGAGCTCTAGTAGTATGTATACATGTTCCATGGTATGTTGGTTTTATTGGAATACTTGAGAATTCTTATCCTTCAAATTACAACAAAAATACTTTCATTTATACTCAGCTCCTAAAGGCTGTAAACAGGAAAGACAGACTGGGTGGAAAGATTTGATACAGAAGAAAGACACCTTCAACGCCTTCATCAACAGTGAGTCATGGGTGGTATACTACTGGATGGTATAGATTTTTGCCCGGAAAGCTTGAGAATTTCTGCCTAAAACAACTTGTGTTCCATCTACAGATTATAAGCACCGTTACTGTGACTCTCCTATAAGCGTGTGCCTGAGGAGGAAAACAAAGTGTACTCGTATGCCAGGGTTGTGCCCTGGCAGGAGCTTCTGCTGTGTGAGAACGATGACCTGAGGAATTTACCTTTCCCATCCTTCCTGAATTATACCATAACACTGAGACCCCATGTGTCATTCTCTTTATTTACTAATGTTTAATCGACCATTGAGTACCTGTCATGTATCTGAACTGTGATGATGAGCTGGAAACATAACTCATGGTAAACTTTAATAAGAAACTCACAGGCATGGAAATTGTATCTAGGAGCAGATCGAAGACATCTATTTACTTGGTAAGGTCATACCTGACCAGAATCATTAAGAGTTAAGGGCTATCCAGGCAAAGCTGAAAGTGATCTAAATATTTTCCAGTGTGAAGGAGAAATATGTGTAGCCTTCACACCAGAATTATAATGGCCATCATGGGGGAATTTGGAAACTAAGCCATGAGAGACAAAGCTTGCAAAGGACTGGTTGATATTTGGAACACTTCAGATGCTATGCTAAATGCATCTAGTGTGTGTTTTGTATTGTGACGTAACACTGGAGAATTTTTAGTGGTGTGAAGGATTGGAAGGCTAGAAACAGAAGCCAGTTAGTATATTACACAATGTAAAAGAAAATATTTGTAGGCATGGATTCCGAGTATGGAATAAGATAGAACCAAAGACACACAATTGGGCTTAGTGAAGAGACAAACAAGGATGGATGGAACAGGATAGCATAATCCTAGGACGTGGAGGCAGTAGGATCAGGAGGCTTAAGGTCATTCTCAGCTACCTACTTTCAAGGTAGCCCAGGCCACATGAGACTCTGTATGAAAAAAAAAACAAACAAACAAAGAAAAAATAAAAGATATACAGGAAATGGTAATATGGGGTTCTGTCCTTAGAGATGCAGAATCTGGAGGAAAACTTCCATTGTTGGCTAGTGGAATAATGGGCACTTCCAGGAAATTAGGTTCTAGTGTGGAGTTCTAAAGTGTGACTTAGGCAGGAGGTGGTTATTTAAGAGACCTCGGGACTCATCCTCTATGGCAAAAGAGTTAGTATTCACCCATGGGAACACAAGGGTAGCAGAGAGTTGGTGAGTAACAGCCACTTTCAAGGTGTGGACACAGGTTAGACATTGAAAAGACATTGCACGAGTTCCTGGTGTCGAGGGCACTAAACAAAGAAGGAGATGAAGGCCATCTGTGGGATTGAAGTGAAGCCTATGAGGGCTTCGATTGTACGTATCCTGGTAAGCTGCTTTCCCATGTACATTTCAGCAGCAGCACAAACTTGAAGCTCTATGAGGTTAAAACCATCTTATCTGTATCTTCAATTCTGATGTCTCCTAGGTAGCCATGTCCAGCTTGAAATACAGATCACTGAATATTGCATTTGGCCTCTGAGAATCTATCTTCTTTGTAGGATCAGTTGAGTGTTTAGAAGGTAGATTTTTTTCTCATTCTGCCTGGACTGTGAAGTACAGGCACCCCAGAACTGTGCACAAGCCCTATTTGTAAGCATTGATGACTTCTTAATGCTCTGGTAAAGGGACAGACTGTGAATTCCTTAGGTCACCAAGTGGAGTGTAGCTCAGTGAGTTATGGAAAATAATTTATGAAAAATGGGAAGATGAACCAGTGTAACAGATATCCCTGACATATATTTATGAAGCTCTGAGTTTGAATCATGGGACCTGTGTGAAAGCTGGACGTAGTGACCAGTTCTTGTAACCTTACTATTAGGCAAAGTCAGAAGAGAGAGCAGGATCTCCAGGGCCACAATCCAGCCAGTTTAGCTGAGCTGGAGGACCTAGGTTCAGTCAAAGATTTCATCTCAAATGATAAGGTGGAGAATGCTAGAGGCAGGTACCTAAACCAGCTTCTTGCTTTCAAACACACATGCACAAGTGAACACATGTATACCCATTTGTATCGTTCCCACCACTCACACAGAAAAAGAAAATCAGTTCAATCATTATTGACTGTGTCTTTAGGTTTATTCCTCTAATATTTTGGGACATTTTATATATTCTAAAACCTCTGCCGAATGTAATGTATCAGTTACTTCCTGGTTAACTAGACATTTCTCCAGGGGAACCTACAAGATTAGCTTCTCAGGGACAGCTCAGCCAGCTTCCTGAGGGTTCTTGGGAACAGTCACTAGTGACTACATCTCAACTTTACAGATGTTCATTTAACTCATGTCTCAGTTATTCTATTACTGCAATGAAGCTCCATGACCATGGCAAGTTACAGAAGAAAACATTGAACTGGGGGCATGTTTACAGTTTCAGAGGGTCAGTCCATGGTCTTTATTGTGGGTAGCTTGCAAGCAGGAAGGCAGGCATAACTCTGGAGCAGTTCCTCACAAGATTTATAATTATAGGTAGAGAGAGAAGAGAGAAAGGGGGAGGGACAGAGGGAGGGAGGGAGAGAGGGAGGGAGGCTGATTCTCACATGAGCTTCTGAAACTTCAAAGTCCACTTTCCAGTGACACTCTCCTCAAACAAGGCCACGCCTCCTAATCCTTTCCAAACAGTTCTACTAACTGGGGACCAAGCATTCAAACATGTGAGCCATCAGGGACCATTCCTATTCAGACTAATCTGTTTCAACTTTGAGTGTCATTGACAAGTTTGCTCAGCCTTGTGTTTTAACTCCACAGACTTTCTGGTTTAGTTTTCACAAATAGAACCACACACCATCCCTGAGATGAGAACGGCAGGCGGGAAGTGTGGATTTCAATATCAACCTCATTTGCTTTTAGCCCCAAACTTTCAACAAAAGTTCCTTGCTCCTTTTGTAAATCTGTGTGAGCCTTTAATTTCTTGAAGAAGCCAAGAACATGAAAACGCTGGACCCCAACCCCACTAACAGCAACACATTCTCTGTTTTTCAAGCTCACTGCCATATCACCTAAAATCTACACCCTGGGAAAGAATAGCTGTATGTAATGGTGTTTTTATTTCACAGAAATCAGAGCAGTGACTACTCTCACGCAGGACTGCACACGTCAGCAAGCTGCCATTACAACCTACAGCAGTGCTTGTAACGACTCTTACATTCTGCAGGCAGGATGGAGCACCCATGGGTTTTCTGATACTTGCAAATGCCACCCATTTTCTCACATGAATGAAATTTCGAATTTCTTTTGCGCCCTGTAAGCAAAAGGGAAAGGAGTGAAGAAATGAAACTGAGCTTCATTAAATCAAAGATACTATAATTTATTGTGCCTGGCAAGGGTGGGGAAAGAGTGCACAAGACCCATGCTAACTTTCGGATGGCTCAGGTAACCATTTTCTCACTAGCAGACTATTAAAGGGAAAATCAGATGAGTAAGATCATTTGTTAATGTATAAAGTTCACATTTCAGTGTCTGTGAAGAAGACAACTGGAGGAGAGCCATGCTTTCTCTCTCTCTCTCTCTCTCTCTCTCTCTCTCTCTCTTTCTCCCCCTCTTTTTCTGTCTTCATGATAAATACAGAGGTGACCTGTGGTATCTGAGACCCATGCATCTCTCAGAGCCTGATGTTTTATTTCCTGGACCTTCAGAAAGCCTGGGGTGCCTGTAGCTTAGTTTCATTTTCCTATAAAGACACTCAGATCAGAGAAAGCACCCGGCATGACTGTGTTCCAAGAATGTGAGTCTAATTTACTTCCTTCCGTGTGTTCTTTATAAAGCCTTCCTAATGTGCCTTCCTGCTAGACTGTGTGAAGCTTTACAAGAGTTACCAAGTATCAGGCAGTACACAGTGAGTGAATGATGGATGTTGTATGCCCCTGATGCTTGATCGATGTGCCTCCCGTGTTCATTGTGGTATGTGTGGCTTCATACCCTGTGATGGCTTCACACATGAGTGTAAACTCTTCAATGGCCCAGTGAGTTAGACTGTATGAAGCCATGGAGAGACTAGGACAGGAGCAGAAGAGAACCTGGATCCTGTACAAAGTCAAAGCCCAGGAATGAAAGACGGCCACGAGGAATCGCTGGATGTTGTTTCTACCAAAGCATGTGGCTTTTTGAAGTGCTGTGTTGTGATGGAGAGCAAGCCACTGGAAATAAGACACTCTGGTCTTAAATATAACTACATTACATTGTCTAAACAAGTAGACTTTTCCAGAAGAAAATAAAACAAACGTGTCCTATAGACATATGCTTCTATCTATAGCCACCTCCACAATTATATCTATCAACTATGGATATAGTCATCATCTTGCTATCAACTAAAACTATCATTCATCTATCCATTCCCTTCTCTCTTCCTTTAGGCTGTTCAAAAATTCATCTGGATCTCTGCAGTCTCAACATAAAAATATGATTGTCCTATCTTTTGCCTAAGTACATACAGCTATGAGCCCAGTCAGTAAATTTTGACCAGCAATAGCACCTCTGGGGCTTTGAGTCTTTAACTTCTAGTGGTAAAGTCCTTAGATTCTCTTCCCATTTTCCATGGCCAGCAACAGTCATGGTGGTAGCTGTTCTGTCAGTACACCATGACTGTGAAGTCACATCAATAGGAGCTTCAGGGAGTTGGCCTTGTTGGATCAGAGTCAAGAATCAGAGAGGGGCACATGCAGGTGGGCTAGAGATTAGTTTACATCCATTCTTCAGTGAGCAGATCTTTGTGACCTAAGTGGATTTTTTACCTCAGCACAGATGAATACTTCTATTTTTTTTATGATGCCAGGGCAGATGATATTGTTTTCTCCATATGAGATTAGCAGGTAAAATGTAAGTCCACCTCATTAAATCTGAATTTTTAGGAAAATAAGAATTCGGCTTGTAACATAAGCAAACCTCTAACACTGCATGGGTCATATTTGCTCTGGAAAGCAACCCTTGCTCATGTATAGCATCATAAATAGATTTCTTATCTAAGATTGTTGGGTACTTAAAAGTATTACCTGCAGAACTGAATTATTTTTACTTGTGAATTTCACCATGTATAGCCTGTGTGCCTTGAAGCAAGTTACATCATTTTCTACATCACAGCTATAAAATACCCACTCTATAGCTATTGCTGCAAAGGGTAAAGTATCTATGGCATGGTAGAAGCCTGTTTTGTGTTAGGCATGGTAGTGTAAATCTTCAGTACTAGCATTCAGGAAGAGAATGATCTGAATTTAAGGCTAGCCTGGTCTACATAGTGAGTTCCAGTCCACTTGTAGTATATGAAATTCAAAGTACACCATGGCTGTGAAGTCACATCAACAGGAGCTTCAGGGAGTTGGCCTTGTTGCATTAGAGTCAAGAATCAGAGAGGGGCACATGCATATGTGCCAGAGGTTAGTTTACATCCTCCACTGATACAGTTCAGGATCCAATGCCTAGGAAATACATGGGTATTCCCTTATCAATATACATAGTCAAGATGTCCCCTGAAGACATACCTAGAGGCCCTTCACCAACATGATGCTGAGTCTGTCAAGGTGACAGCACCAGTAGCCAGATACATTCTGCATCTTGTAGTCATGTCAAGATATTTCATTATTACATATTTTGTTTCATGATTGAATTCATTTGCTTTACTCCAGGCTCAAAACTCATCTACCATCTCATCCTTCCAGGTGGGTTCACAACTTACCTGATGTTGTCTGAGCCATACACACAAGGAGGAGAAAGAGAAGAAATAGCAGCCTCATGGTGAGAAATGAGTTCTTGGGGTGAAGGGAGGGAGCAGCAGTGTCTGAGGGCAACTCCTTCAGTGCACACCGATGGCAGCAGGTGGTCTAGGAGAGTTGGAATGATTCAGCTAGAAGGAAAGCTTATATTCTTAGTGCAGATGTCCAACTAGGACTAAGGTAGGACCAGGGATGCTTTACCTGTGAACACATGAGTACAGACCCAAGCTGCCCCCTGTCAAAGACAGAACCATAGCTGAGCATGGCAGTGCACACTTGTAATTCCAATCCTCGAGAAGTAAAAGGCAGAGGAATTGTGAGTTAAAGCCAGTCTGGTGCCAGAACAGCATGGGTTACATGGTGAAAATATGTCTCAAAAAATAAATAAAACACACATACACACACACACACACACACACACACACACACACACACACACACACA
>JANHMN010000015.1:13244819-13280411 GCA_030674055.1 Rhabdomys pumilio | reverse complement strand
TCTCTCTCTCTCTCTCTCTCTCTCTCTCTCTCTCTCTCTCTCTCTCTGTGTGTGTGTGTGTGTGTGTGTGTGTGTGTGTGTGTGCACCCCCAGCTGCCCAGCTGCAGTGGTGTACTGCTGTGTGTATGCTCCCCCAGCTCCTGTGGTATGCTGCTATGCGTTCATCCCCTATTAGCTGAAAATGGTTTATTCCTGGATAGATCATGACAAGTCAGCACACTTCACACTTTGGGAAGTCTTTATTGAAAGAGGGAAGAAGAGAGGAAGAGAGAGAGATGGGTCAGGGTTTGTGTCTTTTATCCGGTCCGTGACATAGGCAAAGCAAGTGACAGCTCAAAGGCGATGCAGGTAACACAAGGGCTGTGTGAAGGTTGCCATGACAAAGGAAGCAGGAGGGTCCTGTCTCCTAGGGATGACATCATAGCTGGATTCAGATGTTTTCTAAAAAATAGCTTCTGATACTAACATACCTCCTTTTTTCTTTGCCTAAAGAGGGGGAAAAGAGCAGATGGGGAAGTCAACAGTGAAAGAAGAATAGGGGTGTCGGATCTCTTAAAAAAGATTCCTGCTCTCTAGGGGCATTGTCAATTTGGGGGTGTAGCTGAATTTCACCATCAGTGGCCAACTGATAGTTGTTCGCAACAGACTCCTCTGTGGACAGTGGCTGGTAATCCTGTAAAAGGAACTGATGGTTTGGTTTGAAATTTTCTGAATTCGTCACTGAAGGAATGTGGAGATGAGGTTAATGAGGTAGGGAGCAAATAGTAAAGCCAGAAAAATGAGGAGATTTGGAGAAGGGAAATATCCATTTCCATAGAGGGTTTTCAAAAACCCAGGAATCAGGCCTCATGTTGCTCCCTGCGTTTCTGGATATCTGATTGTAGTGCTGAATTTTATTTCTTACTATCCCAGATTCATTCTTGGGAACAGCCTTCTTCTTGGAGAAACAGGCAAGGACCACCTTCTTTAGCTGTTAAGACGTCTAGTTCCCATCAGTTCTGAAGCATCACTGCTGCCAAAGAATCCATCTGGTTTTGGATGCGGTGCATGGTTTCAGTCATTTCTTGCTAACCATTTTCATGCTGAGAAGAGAACTTTTTGTATAGGGTTTGAGAAGTTGTCAGCCCTGCTGTTCTAGCACCAGCACCTGTAGTTATTCCCACAGCAACCAGGAGTGGCATGACCTGAGCTGCACTCTTGTTATGTTGGGCAGGTGTAGAGGCTCTTGTCCGTGGATCACTCCTACTTCAGGGAAAAGGAACATCAATATGCAAACTCCTGACCAGCTGGCAGGTAGGCCATGAGATACCTGAGTGTCACAGAGAATTGACCTGTTTTGGAATGCAGGGCACTGTTGACAGAGATGAGGTGTCAAGGGTTGTGGTTGCGTTGGAGTCTTGGGAGCCTGCATTTCTACAGAACGTGTCTCAGATGTCTTCAAACAGTCTGCAACACCAAAAAGAGAAATAGAGAAAAAGTGATGGCAACATCAGAGTCAGGGCAGCTGATAAAAGGTGAGGTGAAGCTACTTAGCAGTATCACTGGAGAAGCTGTAAGTGTCAGTTGTGAACTAGTTCCAGGGGGTACACATAGCCAGCGATCTTTAAAGCAACCAGGTCAGGTGACCTTAAGGAGTCGGTCGGCTGAGGTCAGGATGTGCAGCAAAAGGGGAAGTTACAGGTTAGTACCATTTATGAGGGGGGATGTCAAGGAAGTAGGGTCTTTGGAGGAATGTTTGATTACTTCTATTTTTCCAATATCTAGAGGTTGGGCACTTGAGATATATTTTCTCTGGATGTGAATAGTGCTCACTGGGGACACAGATTAGTTTTTATGATAGAGCTTACCAACAACAATTCCTATTTCCCACCTGGGATACCATGGATCTTGTAAACAGAAGAAGAGGCCCTTGTGTTGTTTATAGAAGAAGTGAGTGGCCTGTAATCCTAACATATGTATCTGGCAGGACCAGTATGAGCAGCCCCAAAATTCACCTAGCCATTATTTTTCTTTTTTTTTTTCTTTTATTGAATATTTTCTTTATTTACATTTTAAATGTTATCCACTTTCCCCCGAAACCCCCATCCCGTCCTCACTCCACTTGCTTCTATGAGGGTGTTCCCTTACCCAACCAACCACTCCTGCCTCCCCACCCTGGCATTCCCCTACACTGGGCATTGAGCCTTCACAGGACCAAGGGCCTCTTCTCCCATTGATTCCCAGCAAGACTATCTTCTGCTACATATGCAACTGGAACCATGGGTTGCTCCATGTGTACTCTTTGGTTGGTGGTTTAGTCCCTGGGAGCTTTTGGGGGAGAGTCTGGTTGGTTGATATTGTTGTTATTCCTATGGGGTTGCAACCTCCTTCAGCTCATTCAGTTCTTTCTCTAACTCTTCCAAAGGAGACCCTGTGCTCGGTCCAATGGTTGGCTGCAAGCATCCACCTTTGTGTTTGTCAGGCTCTGGAAGAGCCTCACAGAGACAGCTATATCCAGCTCCTGTCAACAACCACTTTTTGGCATCCACAATAGTGTCTAGGTTTGGTGTCTGTATTCGGGGTAGATCCCCAGATGGGGCAGTCTCTGGATGGCCTTTCCTTCTGTCTCTGCTCCACACTTTTGTCTCCATATTTTCTCCTATAAGTAGTTTGTTCCTCCTTCTAAGAAAGACTGAAGCATCCACAGTTTAGTCTTCCTTCTTGACCATCATGTGGTCTGTAAATTGTTCTTGGGTATTCAGAGCCTTTGGACTAATATCCACTTATCATTGAGTGTATAGCATGTGTGTTCTCTTGTGATTGTGTTACCTCACTCAGGATGATATTTTGTAGTTCCATCCATTTGCCTAAGAATTTCATGAATTCATTGTCTTCAGTAGCTGAGTAGTACTCCATTGTGTAAATGTACCACATTTTCTGTATCCATTCCTCTGTTGAAAGACATCTTGTTTTCTCCAGCTTCTGGCTGTTATAAATAAAGCTGCTATGAACTTAGTGGAACATGTGTCCTTGTTATATATTGGAGTATCTTTTGAGTATATGCTCAGGAATGGTACAGATGGGTCCTCAGTTAATACTATGTCAAATTATCTGAGGAACCACCAGGCTGATTTCGAGAGTGGTTGTACAAGCTTGTAAGCCTACCAACAATAGAGGAGTGTTCCTCTTTCTCCACATCCTCGACAGCATCTGTTATCACCCGAGTTTCTGATCCTAGCCATTCTGACTGCTGTAAGGTAGAATCTCAGGGTGGTTTTGATTTGCATTTCCCTGATGACTCAGGATGTTGAACATTTGTTTAGGTGTTTCTTGGTCATTTGATATTCATCAGTTAAGAATTCTTTGTTTACCTCTATACCCCATTCTTTAATAGGGTTATTTGATTCTCTGGAGTCTAACATCTTAAGTTCTTTGTATATATTGGATATTAGCCCTCTATCAGATGTAGGATTGGTAAACATCTTTCCCCAATCTGTTGGTTGCTGTTTTGTCCTATTGACAGTGTCCTTTGCCTTATAGAAGCTTTGCAATTTTATGAGGTCCCATTAGTTTGTCTATTGTTGATCTTAAAGCATAAGCCATTGGTGTTCTGTTCAAGAAATTTTTTTCCTGTGCCCACATGTTCAAGGCTCTTTCCCACTTTGTCTTCTATTAGTTTCAGTGTATCTGGTTTTATGTGGAGGTCCTTGATCCACTTGGACTTGATCTTTATACCAGGAGATAAGAATGGGTCAATTTACATTCTTCTACATGCTGACTTCCAGTTGAACCAGCAGCATTTGTTGAAGTGACAGGGAGTGGCACTTTTAGGAGGTGTGGCCTTGTTGGGGTAGGTGTGTTACTGTGGGTTTGGGCATTAAGACACTCATACTACCTGACTGGAAGTCAGTATCCTGCTAGCAGCCTTCAGATGAACCTGTAGAACTCTGAGAACCTCCTCCTCCATGGCTGCCTGGATGTTGCCATGTTCCTGCCTTGATGATAATCGAAGGAACCTCTGAACCTGTGATCCAGCCCCAGTTAAATTCTGTCTTTATAACAGTTGCCTTGGTCATGGTGTCTGTTCACAGCAGTAAAACTCTTAGACAAGAAGCAAAGCAGAAAGTCTCACCCAGGTATACTCATCACCAGAAATATTAGTGCATATCTGGGGAAGCTGGATTTGATATATATATAGGCCTGACTTTAAACAAACACACACACACACACCATGTGCTTAGGTTTTAAGCTATATCTTAAGATATCTAGGTATAGGTATCTTCAGATACCTTCATCTACCTTTCTCAATTGATTCTAAGCTGTTGGAAAATGTGACTAATGTCACTTACATGACCAGATATCCTGTTACACACAGAGATACTGAAGGAGGGATCAGGTCCCAAAGAACAGTATCCTCAGTCACTACACCAGCTCTTGTACAAGTGCCTGGAACCTGAACCAAACAGTGCCCTGCACAGGGAATTGGAAACCCTAAGCTTCCAGTTCTTAACAATCACTCACCAAATTTAACAGGCATGTATGAGGATGCTTCCATATTTATGCCTTACTTTCTTAAGCCACACTAAAGTAGCAGTTTAACTTCAGTAAAATAAAAAGAGATTCCCAAGCCTTCCAAATTCCTAAGTGCTAACAAGGGGTTGTGGTGGCTTTCATGAACTCACATTCTCACTGATGCTCTGTTAATGCATAGATTCTAGCATCTTTTACAGGGTCTCTTTTGCTTTTCTTGGAATGCTTGCTTTGGAACTATTGTGGTAATGTTTAGAGCTCAGTAAACTGGAGCTTGATGCCCAACCCTACTGCACTGAGAGTCCTCTGAAGACTCCCTGGGAAAAGAAGAATCTTTATAACAGCCATGCCACCTGATGGCCAGTGATAGGCCATCTGTCCACTTCTCTATGAACCTTGCCCTCCTTTCCTGGAAACCTCTGGACTCTTGATCAGAGTCTCATGCAGAAAGACCTTTTAATATGAAAGTACACCAGAGCAGCTGAGTAAAACTCAGAAACAGACCTGGGTCTCAACAGATTGCATTTCAGTGCATGCTCCTAGGTGATTGGCTCTTGAACTGTTTGGCTGTGGGTGTAAAGATGGAGTGAAGAGACAAAGACAGATCAGAGAGATAAGGCCCTCAGGACTGAGTGTCATCTTCTGACAGTGCCAGCGCTGCCATGGTACTGAGCTCGGGCGTAGGCCTGGGGGATTAAAGGAAGACACAGACCCTGTCATTCGTTATGAGAGAATGCCAAGGCTTTTACTGAGCAGGTTCAATATATACACCAAGCCAGGGAGGGAAAAAACAAACAGGAACTCAACTGGGGGGCAATGAGCTGTCAAATGTAAATTCCCTTCCTGGGACACCATGCCTACATCAGGATGTTTTGATCTTAGAAAAACAGCAGAATGTTGCTTAGCAGGCAGCAGCCAGGGCGTGGCAGCCCTTCTGTCCTACAATCTTCAGGCCCTTCTCCTGGGATGCAGGAGCCTACTAACTTAGGAAGCAGGAGAGTTGCTTATCTTGTTTGTTTCTGGTCGATAAAATGTGGATCATGGAAAAGTGAGCCCTTTGAATTAGGATGAGATTTTAGTGCTTGCAGATGTGTAAGGAATGGCATGGAAATGTGGACAGGCCACACAAAGCTCCCTTATTTACCTTGAACCCTTTGGTGTTCCTCTGATCTGGGATTTCTACTTATACCACATGTTGCATCTATTTGATGGATGACTATGGCAACTTCATGAGCAAAGAAAAAGTAAATGATAAGCTTCTTTGATTCCCAGCTGCTAAATATTTATCAACAGTCATGTGAGTTGCTCTCCATTTAATCTATTGCTTTTAGAATACACCAGGAACATCCGCCAATTCTCAAAATATATCACATACTCCATTAATATAGATCCCTGTAGTTTAAAGAAACACCTCTAGGAATGGCTACAGAATTTGAAAACGTTTTGACTCTGCAGGAATGTGAGCTGCAGCCTTTGAGAAACAGCTTCTATACCCCGTGCAGAAGAACTTTTGACCTGACTCCTTGTGACACAGTTTTTTGTGTATTCTCGCTCAAAACATGTCTCATTCAAGCACAACTGAGACCAGGCATGGTGGCATAGGCCTGTAACTCCAACAGTAGGATGAAGCCAACAACAGGACAGCAATACCCATGCCAGACTGTACTATATACTAAGACATTGTATCACAAGGAATTGTAAGGCCCCCTTGAAGGGAGGACCTCACCCAAGCCTCAGGAATTCGAGGCCACCCACTAACTCACAAGACACTGAACTTGATGCAATCAGCAAGAGGTATATTTCGATCAACATGTTGAGGTCAAGACCCATGACCCACGCAGCGGCAGTGGGGTCTGACCCCCGGGCTTTGAAGACAGAAAATTTAAAGGCCAAAACCACAACCCAAGGGGGAAACCACAACCCAGGGGGAGTGAAGGAGGGTTATTGGAGAGTACCTGTGGAAAGTCCCAACCCATTATTCAGTTTGTGACAGGGTCCAAGGAACAGTCATGGGGAACATTTTGTATAGGCTATTCTCAAAGAGCCTATTCAAAATCAACCATCTATCTTGTGCTCAGCCAAGTTTCTGAAACACAGAGCTCACGACCAAGCTGACTTGCACTCTTGGTTCTGCTAAACCTGTTATGAGTTTCTGAAAATTTTTAACTCTTTCAGAATAAACATGCACACCACAATGCCTGTGATTACTCTACTGACTTTCTTCAAAGTTTTTTAAACATTAATTTACATCCCAAACATTGCAACCCTCACTTCTGATCCCCCCTCACAAAGTTCCTCCCCCTCCCCTTCTCCTCTGAGAGAGTGGGCCATTCTCAAGGGTGTTTCTCCTCCCTGGTGCATCAAGTCTCTGCAGAATTAGATACATCCTTTTCCATTGAGGCCAGACAAGGCAGCCATGGAGACTGAGCTGCATGTCTGCTACATATGTGCCTTGGACCATGGTTCAGCCAGTATTTGCTCTTGCTTGATGGATCAATCTCTTAGAGCTCCCAGGGGTCCAAGTTAGTTGACTCTCTTGGTCTTCCTGTGGAGTTCCCATTCCCTGCAGGGCTTTCAATCCTTCTCCTAACTCTTCCATAAGTGTCCCTTACCTCCATCCAATGTTTACCTGTGAATATCTGCTTCTGTTTTAGGTAGCTGCTGGGTAGAAACTCTCAGAGGACAGTTATCCTAGTCTCCTGTCTGCAACCATAACAAAATATCATTAAGAGTGTTAGGGACTGAGGCTTTCCCATGGGATGGGCTTCAAGTTGCTCTAGTTATTGGTTGGCC
This sequence comes from Rhabdomys pumilio, assembly GCA_030674055.1. NCBI lineage: Eukaryota > Metazoa > Chordata > Mammalia > Rodentia > Muridae > Rhabdomys > Rhabdomys pumilio. The sequence goes on along the minus strand of JANHMN010000015.1, from coordinate 13,273,109 downwards.
ATTCATTCAGTCTCTGTTCTATCTTTGTCCCTGCATTTCTTGTAGGCAGGACAAATTTGGATTTGTGAGGGCTGTTCTTATCCCTCCACTAGGGGGTCCTGCTTGGCTACAGGATGTGGCCTCTTCAGGTTCCATGTCCCCACTGTTAGGTATCTTGACTAAAGTCAACCCAATTGCCACTTGAGAGCCTCACCCTTCCCTGTCCTCTGGGACTTGCTAGAGACCAGCCCCATCTTCTGCCCTGCTACCCCCACAACTATGGTTTTCCATCAGGGCCTCTTTTCTGTCTCTTTCACACCTGGTCCTGCCCCTCCTCCATCCCCCTCTTTCTCTGCTCTACTAGCCATTTTCCTCCCTCCCTCTGCCTCCTATGACTATTTTGTTTCCCCTTCTAAGTATGATTCAAGCATCTTTTTTGTTTCTTTGTTTTCTTTCATGTTTAACTTATTTGAATCTGTACGTTATGGCTTGGTTTAAAGCACATTTAAATCTGGCACCATTATAGGGCATAAAGGCTGGAGCCTGGTTGTTTTTTTGTGGGGGGGGTTGGCTGAGGGGGGTCTTCCTATTAGTAATTGACTTACCTGGACTTGCTCAGTTCTTAGGCCTAGACTCTATAACTATCAATTTGAAGTCTGTCATGGAATCAGCCTAGCCTTGTCATGCAGCCTCCATCCCTCTTCTCCTCCCAGATACACACACACACACACACACACACACACACACACACACTGTTCTTCCCTCCCCTTCTTTTCTTAACTCAGGGTTGTATTGAATACTATGGCATCTGGATCTAATCCAGTCTGCTGTTCTTTAGAGTGTGCTGACATTAGTAATGACTTACTTGCTGCATACATACATATATATATATATATATATATATATATATATATATATATATATATATTTCACTAATATGTATATTAGTGAAAAAGACAAAAATTGATAATTGGAGAGTTGATAACCCCTTGAGCCATCTGACACTTCACTGGAAATATATGTTGAGGTAAAATTAGAATATTTAATCAGTAGTTTTTCATTGTTAGTTTGATTAATAAAACAAATCCACTAAAAATTGTGATTCTTAAGGCTAAAATTTAACAGAGATAAAACCGTAAAATAGTAATTGTGTAAAAGCAGCTAACTTGCCATAAACAAGTTATATAAATAAATTATAAACAAATATGTAAATAAGCATTATTATTAGGAAACTGCACTAGGGCCCAGTTGAGTTTGCTGGTCCCAAGGAAGTAGGCCAGGGAATTCACCAAGGGGAGCAAAAACAGAGGGAAGGGGGCAGAGAAAGAGAGAAAGGCTGCATGCAGAAAGAGAAGAAGAGAGAGGAGAGAACTACATGTCTACATTATATAGAGAAGAGACTCTGGCGGAGGGCAGCCCTACAGACTCGGGGACAACCTGTGCCTCGACACAAATCATTGGTTTGCTTCAAATGTTCTAGAGCTAATAGGGAATATAATGGCTAAAGAAACTTAGGTCTGAGGTCAGCTTTTAGCTCTGTCTCAGTTTCAAATCCAACCATGGGAACTGAGGAAAACTGCAGCATGAAATAAAAATTCAGTTAATTACAATTTAAATTGAGTCTATGGTCTTTTAGTGCTTTCTGAGTCCATAACACTGTGAACTAGGAATTATTTATTTTTTTTAAGAAAAGGGTTTTGAAATCAGATTCTGATTCTTGAACCCAAAAGTCTTCACAATGGCATATACCAAATATTAATGAAGGACATATAGTTAGAATTTTATAGAGGGGACTGAAGTGGTAACTTAAGGATTCTCTGGAAAGTCAATTGTGTTGGGCGGTGTTTTACTGGGCAAATACGTGAAAGAGTGTTTTCCTGAGGTGGACACAGGTGAAAGGCTAAAGCAGACTCATGAAGGAATATTTAACTGAAGCAGATACAGGAGAAATGATGTTCTGCTAAAGCAAGCATGTGAGATGACATGTAGGATTCTTTGCTAACAACACACATGTGTCGGTCCACCTTACATTGTGTAGTTGAGCTCCATTTGTTGGGACTCCATAGAGAGAAATGCACCAAAAAGCTTCTGGTGGTGTGCTGTGGGGTTTTTGATGATTCTGTAGAGTAGGTGCTAATTAGCAGAATGAGGTCAACTGAGATTGGCAGAGTGACCTCAGCTGAGACAGGTGCTCTTACTGAGGCAAGACCCTTGGAGGACACATGATGTTTGGAGCGTATTAAAAAGCCCTCGAAGGACAGTGATGGAGTCTGAGCTAGGCTTGCTTATAGAGCTAGCTGTTCAACTCTTATTGGTCTCAAGTCTTCACTGATCTCCAATTTACTGAGACAGAGGCACAGCTGAGAACTTCTGGCATTCCTGTTGGTCCCTCCTGCTGACTTGAACCAAGGCTGAGGCCTGGCTGTCTCTGCTAGGTAGTGTCACTACTGCTGATACATGTTTACAATCCTGACTTTATCAAATTGGAGTGTATCCCTGAAGTGTTTGTTTATGAGTGGATTGAGCTGCCACTGCTAACCTGTGAACTGAATTTCAGATTTCCAGACCACACAGATGGGAGTTGCTCCAAAGAACCATTTCTAAATAGCTCTACTTTCCCAGTATCCTTTCTTCTCCATTACCTCTGGTGGGCTGTGGGCTAAAAGAGAGGTTAACATGTTTAAGAACCATCATTAAAAATAAGGGTTGAAAAAATTAAAGTTACAGGGGATCCTGAGAATAAAGCAAATTAAAGATACCATATTAATAATCCCCATGTAATAAGAAAGCAGATTAGAAGTTTATTGTTTGTCTGCTTCCTTTACATAACATAGAGATGAGCTTCTTCTTGTAACACAAGTCTTTAAGTCAATGTCTTCTCATGGACACCTTTTTATGAAGAAATGTTCCAGTGTTAGACCTAGAGACAGAGAATATTAGACACTAAAATTAGGCCTACTATACAAAAGCAGAGAATCTGAGAGAAGTCCCATGCTGAGTTGGGTGGGTTTGCTGTGCTGACTGCATCAGAGCAAGCAGCCTGAACAACCCTGCTGGTAGGAACTCAGATCCATAGGAACTATTCTTTCTTCCAGGATATGAGGATTTTCTTACTGCTTTTTCTTGTAGGTGTTCCTGGAACCCAGCCCGCCCATATGCTTATTCACACTCAGACACTTCTCCAATGTCTATAGTGTATTCTAATAGGTAGAGTGAAATAGACTCTGTGGTTAAACTTGAATATTTGAATATAATATTCACTTCTCACAGTTCCCCTCTAATTTACAGTTAGTACATTTCAAACATATCTTGGAATCAAAAATTTATGGCAGAAGGAAATCTCCTACACATATTTGGTTCTCATGCTTGAACACACAGATGAGAAAAAAAAAAGGATATGCATGTATGTGTGTGTATATATATATATACACACATATATATATATGTTATTTATACATAAATATATGTTATATTATATATAAATATATGTTATAAAAATATATAAATATATAATATGTTATAAATATATATGTTATATGTTATAAAAATATATGTTATGTTGTATTATATATAAATATAAATATGCTATACACACACACACACACACACACACACACACACACACACACGCGCGCGCGCCTTTCTCCACCATGGGTGAAACAAACCAATTCAAACCAGGTTGGGGTATATTAAAGACAAGTGAAAGGTGCTCCTGAGTGGGTAAGTTCATTGGCCCCAAGGACCAAGGCCATGGAAGTTGGCATGGAGAGAGTGAGGGGGGAGTTGAGGAGAGAAACAGAAAGAGAGAAAGGAATTGAGGAGAACAGAGACATAGACTAAAATGTCTGGATTATATAAGGGAAGGATGAGAAAAAAAAAGGATATGCATGTATGTGTGTGTATATATATATATATATATATATATATATATATATATATATACACACACACATATATATATATGTCATTTATACATAAATATATGTTATATTATATATAAATATATGTTATATATTTTTCCCCTCTGGGGGAAGGGCAGCTCACCTTCCGAGCTGGAAAGTTCAAGATTGGGGGCAGGGTATGCCAGGTAGTGACTTAGGAATGCTGAGAGAACCTGGAGGCAAGGTCTCCTTTGGTACGCAAAATATGCACCTCATTCATCTGACCCAGAGTCCTAAACCAAACATATATATATTTATATAAAGTAGTGTGTGTGTGTGTGTGTCTGTGCCCGCGCGTGTGAGGTATCTTTCCAGAATATTTCATGTATCTAGTCCTTTCTGTCTAGCTATCTCAGCTCTACGCTCTGTGGCCACTCACCTGCTGTTTGAACATGTTATGGTTCTCTACCCAAGATATTCCTGGTCTAGAGATACCTCAGGTTTTTCTCAGACAGCTGCATCCTGGGCTCTAGAAGACAAACAGGAAAATAACAGAGAAGAGCGAGAGCATCTCCTGCAGGATGAGGGAGAATGAGCTAAGTATGTGGAGGTAGTTAGAAGGCTCAGCAGGATCCTAGACCTGAGGGCTGCTGCTACTACAGGACTTCTGTGCCTCTCTTTAGGGAACATCTGCCAATTCTCTCCTTTTAGCCTCACAGCATCTCCTTAGGATATTTCTGTTAATTCCTTCCTTTGAGTTTAACAGCATCTCCTTACAGTAATCTGCAATTTCTCTCTTCTGGGGTTTGATGTGAAGTCAGTGGAACCTGACTTTTGTATACACTCTAGAAATAGGTAAAATACTATCACATAACACCACTAATAACCCAAATGTCCTGTGAAAGTTGAGCAAAGAGAATTCTCCCTTAAGAAATGTTGATGTAAACTAATTCAAAGGTATTTTTGGAGATTTTTTTTTTTTGTTTCCTATGACCTTGTTTGGGCAATTCGTGGGAGGGAGGTTGAGACAGGATTTCTCTGTGTAGCCCTGACTGTCCTGAAACTCTTTGTAGATCAAGCAAGCTGGCCTCAAACTTAACAGCATCCACTCCTCAACTGCTGGGATTAAAGAAGTGTGCCACCACCACCAGACTTGGCCTTTTTCTTTAACCTTACTATTCTTTTGCTTGTATATTATGGTTTCCGACTTTGTGGGTTTTATGGGTTTTGTGTATGAGTGCCTTGTACCTTTAATTGTTTTTGTTTATTTGTTTTATTATTGTTTATTTGTTTTGTTTGAGAAAGAGATAGGCAGAGAGAGAGGGAGAGAGAGAGAGAGGAGAGAAAAGAGAATGCATGTGGTTGGAATGGTGAGGAGGGTTTGGGAGGAGATTCCAGAGGGGAACCGTGATCAGAATATAATGTATAAAAAAGAATATTTTCAATAAAAAGCTAGAAACTAAGGAATCAATGTTGGTGTATGTATATAAGGTGAGTGGGAAAAGAAAGAAGCACTGAAAGCTATGGACCCATCTTAGGGTTCAGCACTGAGGCAGAGTGTAGTCTGAATGTCTTTGAAGCAGAAGAAAAAAGTTGACATATTGAGTGCACAAATTAGTCAGGCTCAGGATTAAAGGTAACAGTCCAGGATCAACTCTGGATCTTTGATTAAAGTATATGCTTTGGCCGAGGATGCAAAGGAGATTGCATTCAGAAGGGCATAAAAGAAAATAGCACAGGAAGTCAGCAAAGTTACTTTCCTATCTCTGAGTCAGTAGCGCCATCTGCTGTCTTCCTTCCTGTGTACTTGCTCTGCGTATGTACTGTTTTTGTCAGAATGACAAGGTACATAAGAACCATGCTTGGAAAGACCTTGATTCAGGGACAGGACATAGAAGGCATGTGTTTATGCCAGGAAATCACTAACAAAATCAAGGAAGAAATAAAGAAAGACATCAAAGACGATTTCGAATTTAATGAAAATGAAGGCACAACATACCAAAATTTATGGGACACAATAAAAGCAGTACTAAAAGGAAATCTCATAGCTCTGAGTGCCTACAAAAGAAACTGGGAGAGCATACACTTGCAGCTTGACCACACACCTGAAAGCTCTAGAACAAAAAGAAGTAAATACAACCAAGAGGAGTAGACAGCAGGAAATACTCAAACTCAGGGCTAAAATCAACCAAGTAGAAACAAAAAGAACTATACAAAGAATCAACAAAACCAGGAGCTGGTTCTTTGAGAAAATCAACAAGATCGATAAACCCTTAGCCAGACTAACCAGAGACCACAGAGATAGTATCCAGATTAATAAAACCAGAACTGAAAAGGGAGACATAATAACAGAAACTGAGGAAATTAAAAAAAATCATTAGCTCCTACTACAAAAGCCTATACTCAACAAAACTGGAAAGTCTGGATGAACTGGCCCTTTTCTTTTATAATTATCTTTCATCTGATTAAAGAGGAAGCAAACAAAGAGGTCACAATATTTAGATGGAATGGTGGATACAGGGATAACAGCAATTTGGATTGGCTCCTGGCAACTGGCTATGGAGCAGTTTTCTGACCATATTTAGGAAGACTATCATCAGTAGTGGTTTCTTGAACCTCAAATCTCCAGATGTAAGAGCTACCCTGGATGGAAATGAACAGCAGGGTGAGGGTGAGAAGACCACGTCTAATCCAATGAGGTCAAGCACAGCTGCCAGAGTGGAGTCTCATTGTTCTGGGATTGGGGACATGGTAAGTAGTCTTGAGGTCGTCAGGAGTACAGGGTCTTGTTGAGTTCAATGTGTAGGAAGAAGAGTCATTTTGAGGTGGAAGGGTGAAAGGTTGGAAGTGAGACAGGTGGACCCAATGAGAAAGTCCTCCAAGTTTAGCAGCTGTGGGAGTCATGAGAATTACCTTGAAAGGGCCCTGCCTTTGAGGAGAGAGAGAGACGAGGGCTGATTATCTGGAGAGGAGAGAGGAACTTGGTCTCCAATGTTGATAGGCAGTGGGCAGGGAACAGCATATGGCTTTGATAGATGGTTGTCAGAAAGGTCCATAGGAGAGAGCAGAGGTGGCAAAGTAACAGGGTGAGTAGATGGTCAGGAAGGGGAGAGCATTTAGCTGAAATACCAGGAGTTAGGACCGGATGTTTAGACATGAGTTTGGAAGGTGAGATGAAATGAGATCCTGTGGGGAGAGCTCGTAGCCTGAAAAAAGCCAGAGGTAGGAGTTTTACTGAATTGAGGTGAATTTCCTGTGACAGTTTGACAAGAGTGGTTTTTAAGGAATGATTAGTTCTTTCTACCTTTCTCGAAGACTGGGAGTGTTAGGTAATATGAAAATGGCAGGGGATGTCTAGGGCTTTCAATAGAGTTTGAAAATTTTTGGTGGTGCATTCAGGACCATTGCATGACTGGAGGGAGGCTAGGACACCAAATCAGGGAATGGTTTCTTGGAAGACAAGATCAGAAACTGTCTGAGCCTTTTTGTTAGTTGTGAGGAATGCCTTCACCCATCCCGAGGAGTTCACCAACAAACGTTCGACAGTGGACGAGTGGGTAAAGTCAAGTTCCAGGAAGGGAACTTCTCACCTGATGGTTAGGAAAATGGGTGGTATGATACCTAGAGCTAGAGTCTGACATCTGTTAGATTTTGCAAGAGGCAGTGATAGATTTTAGGAGACTTGAGTCCTCAGGAGTAGGCTGTAGATAGGTTTTAACAATGTAAGACAATGCTTGGCTGTTGTGGAAGATAGGACAGAGTTTGACAAGTGTCAGGAAGTTGGGATGATGAAGGTTGTAGTATAAGAATGTCCTACCTGGTGGAGTTCCACGCGCTGTATGGTTGCTAGCAAGTCCAGGGTTTCAGCACCAATGTTATTTGAAAACAGTGTATTCCTGGACAGATCATGCAGAACAGTTTACATTTTGTAAGGTTTTTATTGAAAGAGGGGAAGAAGCAAAGTAGAGAGAGAGAGAGAAAGATGGGTCATGTCTTTTATCCTGGCTGTGACATAGGTAACACAGGTGATGACTTGCAGGTGATGCAGGTAACACATGGTGTATGCAATGGTTGCTATGGCAATGGACACAGAAGACTTCCGTCCCCTAGAAAGGATGTCATTGCTGTATTCAGAATCTGTCTGTATCTAAGTCAACATACCACAAAGAAACATATGCATTCGTGTTTACTGATACATTATGACAGTAGCCAGGAGGTAGAAACAACCCAGATGCTCACTCAGCAACATATGAAGATATTGTGTTAATACACACAGTAGAATTTATTCATCCTTAAGAAAAATTGAATCATGGTATGTACATGCAAATGGATGGAACTTGAAATTATTAAGTAAAATAAGCCAAACTCAGAAAAAAAAAAAAGAAGAAGAAGCTTTCTGTGAACAGTTTCTGATACTAACCCCGCCCAATTCCAGCAGTGCTCTGCTATGTGTTCACTCCATGTCTCCCTTGATACAGTGCCCTGTGTGCACCCCACCTCTGTTCTATCAGAAAACCAAAGGGACTTTTCGTTTTTATAAGTACAAAGCTATTTAGCATTTTTTTTGCTTTGATCTATATTTTACCTATACCTTCAAGAATCTTACCTTAAAAAAAAAAAATAGCCATAAAAGTCTTTTCTCAGGTGAGGAAATTTGCTACAAAATCCTAGCGATCCTGCCGTCCTCTAAAGATCCAGAAAGATTCCTCACTTGCTGCAATAAACTTCAGCTCCTTCCTGCGACAGTCACCAGTGACTTTGAGCATCAGCAAAACTGTGGGAAGCCATGGCAAGGCCTCACTCTTGGCAAACACTCACCCTTGGCTTCCTATCTACTATTCTTCTTTCTGCTTACCTTCCATGATTCACTTGTCAGTTCTCAGAACTTCAAACAAGGCCTCATAGCAACCCACCTTAGTTACCCTTCCTCCTGATCTCTAGATTTAGTCAACATCCTGCTAGATAGATGATTTTAGAATCCCTGGTAACAGAAGGTTTTGTGAGAATAACAGTTAGACCTCACAGCTGCAGCTAGCTTCCTCCACCTGCAAATCCCTCTTTTCTTTCCTACCCCTCCCCATATCCTGTTTTTAGAGTATATGACCTGTGTGAACAATAAAAATTTTGCCAGCTTGATCAGACTTCTTGACTGCTGTGCCATTTTATTTTCTTATGCATCTCAGTCCTCTCCACAGGGTTTAAGGGTCCCACTTGATTGCCCAGCTGGCCTGGACACAAAACAAGTTTATAATAAATAAAAGTATGAATTATTAAAATTAATTCTTTGAGGACAGGGTCTGAGAAATCTAGCATCAAAATGAAGTGTATGGGTTTCATAGTGCAATCAAAAGTTCAAGTCCTTCCTCGTATAAAAGTCAAATACTTTATTTGTGAATATTTTTAAGTCACTTTCATATGTGTGTATGTGTGTTATAAATCACTTGTTTATATGTGTGACTACATGTATATATGCATGTGAAGGTTGAAGGTAAAGTGTTTTCTTCGATGACTTTTAAAAAAAATTATTATTACTATTCTTATAAACTTTATGTGTATGGTGTTTTTCCTGTATGTACTGTGTATATGGTTGCTATAAAGGATAAAGAAGGGGCTGGATCCCCTAGAACTGGACTTGCTGAAAGTTATGAGATGCCATGTAGGTGCTGGCAATCTAACTAGGATCTTCAGAGCAGTGAGTGTTGGGAATCCAACCAGGTCCTTCTGAGCAGCTCATCACTTTATCCTAGAAAACTATTGACAATTACCAGGACATAACCCACGGCAAAATGAGAGATGAAGATTTTGTTAGGGAAAATAAATTACCTAAGTCAGGATTTCTTCCTTCCTACAGCAAGATGAAACAAATAACCAGATAAGCAGAAATCTATAGTTTATAAACAGTTTTGACAAAAGCTGTTCTATGGAGTTTCCAGCAAAGAGATTTGGGGCTGGAGAGTGAAGAGTTTGGACCCACACTAGAATGCCTCACGCCCATTGATGGGCTGTGAATTGTTCTTGTTGAATTGATGTGTGTTATTGTTCTTGGTAGACATATTTTAAACTGACATACACAAGAGATTTCAAAAAAACATCAGACACAGTAAGTATACATATTTGTGGACCATCGTGTACTATCTCAGTATATATACAAGCGTCGCCAATGGCAATGATCAAATCAGGATAATTAGTTTATCCATCACTTCAAATTACATAATCTTAAGATACTAAGAGTAGCTCCAGTCCCCTACCATTAGCTTCAGTGATACTGATATACAATAGATGTAGTAAAAACAAGGCATAATTCTGTCTTTTTAAAACACTAACTTCTCTCTATTCTCCTTGCCCCTCCCTTTCTCTGGCCTTTATCAGCCTACTATGCAATGTGAAGAGTCCTTAAAAGTAGCTGGTGGTTGAGCTGTAATAATGGCTTGATCCGAAGGGGAAGATTCTGGTGGAATAAGGAATGACAGAGCTGGGTTAGGGTAATGTTGCATGTTATAAACAAGTTCTGTCTGGGATTGGAGGATTACCACACGCTGTCTCACCCCTCTCTGGGACTTTGTTTCCCTGTATGATGCAGGCATGTATTGAAAAAGCAGCTTACACTTTGAGAGAAAAGATCTAAGTGGATGGTTTTCAGCTGACATTCATTCTAAAGCCAAAAAAAAAAAAAAAAAAAAGCCAGGTTCAAAACTAAGTGTTTTAGTTAGGAGAGACAACAGAAGTTCTGGTTAGTCAACAAAATGATGGACTGGGTATTATGACTATCTTGTACCTCACTGGTACAAATAGGCATAATTATGCTCTAATTGTATTTTGAGAGAAAAGTTTTATTTTAACAGGAAGGGTGATATGTAGGAGGAGCTAAGGGGGAAGGAGTACGGAGAGGAAGAGAAGGAGTAAGGAGAGGAGAAGATGAAGGAGAGGAGAAGCTAGGTGATGAGAGAGAGAAAGAGAGAGAAAGAGAGGGGGGAATGGAGGCAGATGTTCACGTGTCTCCAGCAGTCAAAGATAGTTGATATATCTAGGTTGGGTATTGGGTTACACTTCTGATTGAGCATCACCATACTTATAAAGCCTTTGATTAACATTTTTAGAAAAATTGTATAAAAGCAAAAAGGAAAAGGGGGCACAGGATAGGGGTTTTCTAGGGAGGGGAAATGGGGAAAGGGGATGGCATCTGAAATGTAAATAAAATATCCAATAAAAAAAGAAAAAAAGAAAGAAAAAGCAGCTTACTCATCCTCAACAGTAAGGTATTTCTTCCAGTCTGAGAAAGCACAGACAAAAACTTAATGTGGAAAGATAGTTGTCTGTAAATTCTCAGCCTGAATTAATACACCACCCCTCTCCATTTGCATAATTTCCTCACTTCCCACAGTAAAACGCAAACGTATTCATTTTCTATCAATGTGGTCAAATACTTTCGACAAATCAACTTTGATGGAGAAAAGTCATTTTGGGTCCACCTTTAGTGATTCAATCCATGGTCAGTGGGCACCACTGTTTTGTGGTCTGTCACAAGCCAGCACATAAATGGCAAGGAGCATGTAGTGAAGGTAATGTCACTCACCTCCTGGTAACCAGGAAGCAGAAGGGAGGGGTTTGGTATGCCAAAACCCATTGCTGTGCTGTGTGTCCAAACCTGGCTCACTTCTACTAGGGTCTCAGGCTAACCAAATCTTTAACACTCATCTTCTTGAGGACAATTAGGATCTCAGCCAAACCAGGTAAGGCAGTGAATAGCTCCAGTGGTACACTGGAATGTATGTGTTCTTTTCCAGCTCCAGTGGTGCCTTGCTCTGTATGCATGCTCAGCTCCAGTCCTGTGCGTCCTGCCCTGTATGTACCCCAGCTTCATACCGGGTGCATACTACTAAGTGTGTACCTCAGGCTCCACTGATGCGCTTCTATGTGTGCACCACCCAGCTCCAGTTGTGCACAGTTTGTGTGTGCACCCCCAGCTCCAGTAGTGGGCTGCTTTGTTTTTGTGTACCCCCCAGATCCAGTGGTGAGCTGGTATGTGTGTGGGTCCCCTCTGCCCCAGTGGTGCTCTGCCCTGTTTGCACCCCCAGCTCTGGTTCTATCAGAAAACCAAAGGGACCTTTCATTTTTAGAAATGCAGAGACATTTAATGTTGTTGTTGTTGTTGTTGTTGTTGTGTTGTTTTGTTTGTTTATTTGGGTTCTCTGGTATTTTTAGGGAGCATTGTTTTGTTTTGTTTTTGTTGTTTTTTGCTTTTTGTTTTTCTTTTACCCATTTTACCTATGCCTCCAAGGGTCTTGCCTTTAAAAAATAGCCATTAAAGCCTTTTCTCAGGTGAGGAAATTTGCTACAAAAAAACCTTGCAAGTCCTGCCATCCTCAAAAGACCTGAAATGATGCTTCACTTGCTGCAGGAAACCTCATCTCATTCCTGCAACAGTCAACAGTGACTTCGAGCATCAGCCAAACAACAACTTCATAATACATAGAGGGATGGACTGTTAAAAGTAATTCTTTGAGGACAAGGGCTGAGGAGCCCAGTATCAAAGTGAAGTGTATGGGTTTCATTGTGCAGTCAAAAGGTCAAATGCTATCCTTGAATAAAACTCAAATACTTCATTATTGGTGGATATATTAAATCACTTTCATGTGTGTGTGTGTGTGTCACAGATCATTCGTTTATATGTGTAAATATACATGTGTGTAAAGTCTGAAGGTAAAGTGTTTTCTTCAACCACTTTCTATTTATTATTATCATTATCATCATTATTATTATTAATTTTATGTGTTTGATTTGCCTGTATGTGTTGTGTATATGGTTGCCATAAAAGCTGAAAGAAGGTACTGGATCCCCTAGAACTGGAATTACAGATGCCATGTACATGCTGGCAATCTAACAAGGTCCTCCATAGCAGCCAGTGGTCTTAAGTGAGAAGCCATCTCTCCAGCAGGTCCACCTTTCATTTTCATTTTTTGAGATGGATTTTTCACTGAGCCTGTGGCTCATGCACTTGGTGTGGTAAGATAGCTAGTGAGTTCTGGGGACCCAGATGTCTCCATCCCACCCCCCAGTGCTAGGAGTAGAAACATGCTGTGGTCTGTGGTTTATTACATGGATGCTATGAATCAAACTCAGATCTGCAAGCTTGCAGAGCAGGCACTTCTTATTGACTGTGTGCCCTGTCTTCAGAGCCCTACTTTAAACTTAAAGATATACTACATTACATATGTATCTACAGCCAACATTCTCTTGTTACATGTCAATCATCTGATCAGCACACCGTTTAGCAATTGCATCTATCCAGGTGAGATATCGTTGCTCTGGGGTCTCATTCCTTCTTTCAGACTGGGAGTTTAGAAAATCTAAGATATCATGCTGGAGCTGGTTTACGCATGGATATATATTATATGCATATTAACTAAAGAGTTTTTCCCAAGGCAGACAGGGAACCAATCATACTGTTAAAGCCCCAGTGGGAAGGTCAAGCCTAGGACAGACTCTGACTTCTTTCTCTTACTCACCATAGCCTCATTTTGATTTTCACCTTGCTCTTCCTTCTTGTTGCTTTCAATAAGGTCTTGTTTTCCAAAGGTTCCTTGTGTCTTATGTCTACATATAAGAAGGCTCCCTTTTGAAACAACTTGGCTATTCAATTTAAAATAACATGATACAAAATTTTGACTCAGTGGCCAGTACATAAATGAAGAAGACCAAGCTACAACCAAGAACTCTCATAGCCAAAGTGTGTGTTAAAGTCTTCACCATAAACACACAAGGCATAAATGACTAAGAGGCACAAGCTAAAGGGCAGCTGGGGTCACCTTCTTTGTCTGGCATATGGAATAAATAGACTAAACAAAGAGGTTAGAGAGGCAAAGGGATGCAGAAGGTGGCCAGGATGGGTGCCTATGTTGGCTACGGGAAAACACTCAGCATATCAATGGAAAAGATATCCATAAACTCTGTGACCTGCTTGGGTCACTGATTGACTTATGCAAGGATTTTAGAATTCAGCCCAGGAGAAAACAAAGTGCGAGCTCACGCAGCAGGCAATACATGTTTGCATTTAAGGAAAGAACTTTAATTTGGTTTAAGTTTTGTCCATCTTCATGGAGGAGCAAATTCTGGTGTATTATTTGTCTCACAAGATCTTGGTCTTATCTATGTTTTCTTGCAGCATCTTACATTAGGATAGCCACAAGTGTCTTTGTAATTGTCAGAGCAACCATTCCAGCATATGCCTCCTTTGGCCACACACATTTCTTGATTACTGACTCTTTGGGTAAAGGCTGGAAGACAAGTAAGAAAAACACATGGTAGAGTTGAAAGCATTAGGTCATAAATACAGATCACTGTGCTATTATGCTGACTAAATCCCAGCAGGCTTCCCCATCCCCAAACCTGCAATGTCTGTTTTAGCAGGACTGAATCAAGTTCTGGCCAGTGCTCCTCTATAAAGGGTGCTGTTTTTCCTAGGACCCAAATGTTGAAGGGTCTACTCCACCCCTGACTGATTGGAACTTTCAGGACCAACAGGCTAGATCTTAGGAAAAATTCTGTGTGAGTTATCAGCTTCCTCACCTAAGCCTTACTCTCCTTTTTCACATACAAGTCCCTTGTTCCTGTATCAGAAACAGCCAGTGGGTATGAATGTGTACATACATGTGTGCAGACACATAAAGAAGGTAGAGCTTAGCATAAGATGTGTTCATCAATTTTCTCTGCCTCACTTTTTGAGACAGAGTTTCTCAGTGAACCTAGAACTCACTGAGAGGTTTGGCTGGTTGGCCAGTGTGCCTCTGGGATCCTTCTTAGTGCTAGCAGTACAGATCCTTATTAGTGCACCAGCTCTTTCTGCTTCTCCATTGTCTTAGTTAGGGATCTACTGTTGTGAATAGACACCATGACCATGGCAGCTCTTATAAGGACAGCATTTAACTGAGGCTGGCATTCAAGTTCAGTCCATTATCAGCAGTGGGAACATGGCAGCACCTAAGTAGGCATGGGATAGGGGGAACTGAGAGGACTTCATCTGAAGGCTGTTAGCAAAATACTCACTTCCAAGCAGCTAGGATGATGGTCTTAAAGCCACAGTGGCACACCTATTCCAACAAGACCACACCTACTCCAACAGGGCCGCACCCTCTAATTATGTCACTCCCCAGGCCAAGCATATACAAACCATCACATTCCACTCCCTGGCTGCCATAGGCTTATTCAACCTTGAGTCTATGGGGGTCATACCTAAACATAGCATAACGAAAAATACATTTAAACCAATTTCAACAGTACCCATAGCCTATAGCAATCTCAACAATGTTTAAATTCCAAAGGTCAAAGTCTCTTCTGAGATTCATCCAATCACTTAACTGTAATCCCCAAAGCAAGACAGGAAACCGTCTGGGCAAACTCTAACTCTGCATCTCCATGTCTAATGTCAAAGCAATCTTCAGATTTCTAACTTCTTTTCCATTTTTGTTGATTACAATAAACTTCTATCTCATGGACTGGCTCCACTCCCTGTTAGCAGCTTTCCTCAGCAAATAGCCCAGGGCTCTGACATCTCAAACGTCTTGGGGTCTTCAAGACAACTTCAATGTTATTGATTCTTATTTAATGTCTGGGATCCACACATTATATTCTGGGCTCCTCCAAAGGGCTGGTGTTGCTTCTTCAGCTCTGTTCTCTGTAGCATTCTAGGGTCTGATTGACTTCACTCCATGGCCGATGCTGTTGTTGGTTATCATAACATGATACCGGGATCTCTAATACACTGGGGTCTTCCATTCAACAAGGCTTCACCAATAGCTTCTCATAGGCTCTCTTCAGGATGCTGAACCTCAAATCCTTTATATAACCCCTTCAGTGCTGAGCCATCTCCTGCAACTGAGGTTGCAACTTCACCAATAGACTTCATGGCCTCTCACACTGCCAAGCCTCAGCTGCCCTTCATGACCCCTTCATCTCTTCAAAACCAGTACCACCTGGGTGACTCTTACACATTATCAAGTCCAGCTGCAGCATGAGGTACAACCTTGGCTATCTCTGAAACACAGCTTCTTTGTGCTCTGAGAAAACACTTCCCAGAAGATTTCACCTCACTGATGCTGGTCTCTTCTCAATCACCACTAATTTCTTAGCTCCAGCTATCTAGAATCAATTGTTCCAGTAGTCTCCTTCTACTCTTGAGTAAAAATCCAGACACACATGGCTGAAGCTGCCAAGTTTTGCTGCTTGCTAGAACATGGTCCCCTTGTTCTATTACCAGCTTTCTGCTTTCCAACTCCCTCACTGCCTAAGCTTGGCTGTCCTGGAACTTGCTTTGTAGATTGACCTTGAACTCAAAGAGATTTGCATGTCTCTGTTTCCTGGAATTAAAAGTTTGTATCACCATGCCTGAATTTAAACTTTTCTTCACTTAGAACTCAATCTTTCTCAGGCTGACCTTAAACTCAGAGCTCTGCTTGACTTTGTCTCCTGGTATTAAAGGCCTATAGCACCATGCCTGGACATAAAATTTAGCTGGGTAGGATCTTGCCCCAAAGTCCTACCCCCTTAATCTGCTATCTCCTTGAACATAGGATTCAGTTCCTTTTCACTTCCTGGTAGGTACCCCTTTAATACTTGATCCATGTATTTTATATCTTTCTTTTCTCAGATTGCTATGCTTGTTTAAAATGTTCTTCGTGAAACTTAACCAGAGAGCAAAGTCTATGATGGGCATTTCTGAGACTTTTTTGTCAATGCAAACGTTGGACTCTCTTCACCTTAGCCTCAGGCAGACTCTTCAGACAGTGGCAAAAAGCACCCAGAATTTTCACCAAGGTAACATAAAAACTGTCTCTAGGCCACATACTAAAATTCTCCTAGTGACACCTCTCTAGCAAGGTCTATAATATTCGAATCACTCTCAGTAACTAAGTCTTCCATATTCCTCCTAGGATAACCCATTATGTCACATTCAAAGCTTCTCACTGCTTTCCAAATCCAAAGTCCCCAAATCTATGTTCTTCCAAGCAAAAGCATGATCAGACCTATCACAGCAACACCTCACTCCTGGTACCAACTTTTGTCTTAGTCAAGGTTCTACTGCTGTGAACAGACACCATGATCATGGCAACTCTCATAAGGACAATATTTAATTGGGGCTGGCATACAGGTTCTGTCCATTATTACTAAGGTAGGAAGGAACATGGCAGCACCCAGGCAGGCATGGTTCAGGAGGAGCTAAAAGGTCTGCATGTTCATCTGAAGGCTGCTAGCCAAATACTTACTTTCATGCAGCTAGGATGAGGGTCTTAATGTCAAAGTGACAACTATTCCAACAAGATCACACTATTCCACCAGGGGCCACACCCTCTAATCATGCCTCTCCCTGGGCTGCCAAGTATATACACACCATCACATGCATGTATACTGGGACCCAAACTCCCATCTTCATACTTGTATAACAAGCACATTTGATCCGTGAGTCATCTTTCTATTTTTAACTAAAATATTTTAACTTCCAGGTATCTATTGTAAACTAAGTTTTTGACCCAAAGCTCTGTGTATAGTACTTGCTTAATGATAACTGGATTCCTAAGCAACTTACAATGGAAATCAAAAGTAAAAATGAACTTTTTAAATAGTTTCTAATGTCTAAATCAGATATTAATCTCATCTTTCCCTCTGCCCCCTTCTTCTTCACATTCATCTAATGTCAGACAGAGTAAATGTTTGGGTATCTTATGGAACACAGATGCTCCTCTGTAAACCAGCACCCATCAACAAAATGGATGAAATTATGTTTTTCTCTCTGTAACTTCAGTCTGATGCAGTTTGAGGCCTCTGCTTCATTCATTCATCTCATGTTCTTACTTGTTTTAGCTCCCTCTCTTGAGTTGTGTATTCCTTTTCTTCTGTTTGCCTAATGTCAAGGATGAAATACAACTTGCAGCCTGGAAACATGGTCCAGCCATTAGGAGTGCATATCACTTGTGCAGAAGACCTGAGATAAGTTCCTATCACCATATCAGGCAGCCCATATGTCCCTATAACTCCATCACTGAGAGACTGGATGTCCTTTTATGGCCTCTGTGGATACTGTAGTGCTTGGCACATACACATACACAGATCCATATCTGTACACATAATTTAAAAGAATATAAACCTTTTTCACAAAATATAATTTAGATAGAGTTTGGGAAGCTCTGTTTCATAGCCTCCCTGAGCTATGATCCTCAATACCCCTGTAGACAGTGTGTGATTCACAATCTTCCATAGGAGTGGGGAAGTGCAAGTTCTCAAATAGAGGCTGGGATGATTATTCTGAAGGATTCTCTAGAGTTAGCAGAGAATCTATTCCTTAAATATAAAAATTTCTAAACGAATGCCTTTTTTCAGATAAAAATCCAAAATTCTTCATGTTGTTATTTTTAAGGTATCTGTAAGAGACTCATTTCATAATCTTAAGCTTAGCACCAGCAGTTAGGAAACGGAAGTCAAGTGCTATAGATCAGCTCAGAATGAGTCTACCTTAGGCTCCTTCAAGGTAAAAGGAGTCTTTAGTTTGTGTTAGCCATCACACAATACACATTGTCTAAAGTGTGCTTAAAAGAAAGAAAGAAAGAAAAAGGAGAAAGTAAGAAGGATAGGTGAGAAAAGGATAGAGACAGAATTAAAGACAGAGGGATTGACACATACACAGAGAGACAGGCATACACATATACAGAGAGACAGACAGACAGATGCACCCACAGAGAAACAGAGAGACATACACATACAGAGAGAGGGAGAGAGACACACACACAAGAAAAGATACAGAAAACTCACATACAAAACAACACACACACACACACACACACACACACACACACACATGTGCTATAGGGAGCTGTCACCCATTTCACTTTGTGACCTCCCTATTCTGTTGCCTTACCTGCAAGTGGAGACAGCAGCACCACGAAAAATACAAAGAGAAGGTAATGGATCCTCATGACTGAAGCCTGGTGTGGTGCAGATTCAGAGGGACTTGAGTCCAGTGCCTTATATAGTGCCAGGAGCTGCCTCCTGCATAGGATTCTACACTGACTAAAATCCCAGGAATTACAATCATGAAACACGGAGCACCTTATCTCTCTTGTCAAGGAGTGGTACTTTGAGAGCACACTAGTGTCTCTTATACAAATATGGTGAGTACCAGATGATTTCCTCCTACACTGCTCACCATGAGAAGATTCCTGCCCTACTTCTTAGGTGGGAGGGACCCATGCTATCCTGGGACAGACTTACTGGGTACAATTTGATCTTATTTGCTTGTCCCTCAGACATTTGACGTGGTCTTCTCAGAGTCTGACAACAGTCTTAGACCTTAGTCTTAATTTTACCTCGATCCATTTGGGCTTGGGCGAACTCGGCTGCTGGATGCAACGGAATGTGAGACAACTCAAGGTTCCCCAAGATTTTTTAGGTCATAACATGGGCCTCATCTCATAGATTTCTCCAAGTCACTGTTCAGTAGTGGAGTTCATTTACTACTCAAAACCTGCAGCAACTCACCATCTACCCAGTATAATGGACATAGAGTCAGATAGGTGTGGTGTTTCCTCTCTTAGAGAAAGCAATGAGTTGGTAACATGTTAACTGAACATGGGGCCCTCTGCTCACCTAGGGGAAACCAGAGAGTAACTGGTTCTAACCTCCACGTGATAATTAGTATTCCTATCACTTCAAGTTACATAATTTTATGATACTAAGAGTAGCGCCAATCCCCCCTCCTTAGCTTCAGTGTTACTAATATAGAATAGATGCAGTAGAAACCAGGAATAATTTTTTTTTAATCACTAACTTTTCACTATTCTCCTTAGCCCTACCTTTCTATGGTCATTATTAGCCTATTCTGCAGTTTGAGGGACTGTTAAAAGTAGCTGGTGATTGATTTGTAATAACGGTTTGATCCAAAGAAGAAGTTTGTGCTGGATGAGGGAATGACAGGGCTGGGTTAGGGTGGTGTTGAATGCTATAAACAAGTTCTGTCTGGGATTGGAGCATTGCCACATGCTCTCTCACCCCTCTCCGGGACTTTGTTTCCCTGTGCAATGCAGGACTGTATTGAAAATGCCTGCTTACTCATCCCCAACACTAAGCATATGTATCTGGGAAGACCAACATGTGGCCCCCATATTCATCTGCCTATTTTTTTAACAATTATCTTACATCTGGTTAAATAGGAAACAAACAAACAGATCATAATATTTAGATGAAATGGTGAATACAGGGATGATAGCAATTTGGATTGGCTCCTGGCATCTGGCTATGAGCAGTTTCCTGACCCTATTTGGAAGACTATTTTTCATCAGTGGGGGTTTTCTTGAACCTCAAATTTCCAGATGTAAGGGCTACCCTGGATGGAACTGAACAGCAAGGGGAGGATGAGAAGCCCATATCTAATCCAATGGGGTCAAGTGCAGCTGCCAAAATGGAGTCTCATTTTTCTGAGATTGGGGACCAGGTGAATGGTCTCAACATCTTCTGGAGCTTAATAAAGCAGGGTCCTGTTGTGGTTAATGTGTATGAAGAAGAGTCATTTTGAGGTGGAGGAGTGAAAGGTTGGAGGTGAGACAGGTGGACCCAATGAGAAAGTCCCTCAAGTTTAGCAGCTGTGAGAGTCATGAGAATTACCTTGGAAGGGCCCTGCCATTGAGGAGAGAGAGATGAGGGCTGATTATCTACAGAGAAGAGAAAACCTGGTCTCCAATGTTGACAGGCAGTGGGCAGGGATAGCATATGGCCTTGGTAGATGGTGGTCAGCAAAGTTCCATAGGAGAGAGCAGAGGTGGCAACATAGTGGGGTTAATAGGTGATCAAGGAGAGGAGAGCATTTAGGTGAAAGTCTAGGAGTTAGGACCGGATGTCCAGACATGAGTTTGGAAGGTGAGATGAAAAGAGATCCCTTGGGGAGAACTCGTAGCCTAAAAAGAGCCAGTGGTTGGAGTTTTAGCTAATTGATATAAAGTTCCTGTGGCAGTTTGACAAGAGTGGTTTTTAGGGAGTGATTACTTCTTTCTAACTTTCCTGAAGACTGGAAGTTGTACAGAATATGAAAATGGCAGGGGACATCAGGAGGTAAATTCAGAACCATTGTGTGACTGGAAGGAGACTGGGGCACTGAATCAGGGAATGATCTCTTAGGGGAGAACATTCAAGAGTCTGAGCCCTTTTGTTTGTAGTGGGGAATTCCTCCACCCACCCAGAGAATGTGTCCACCAAGACACATTTGACAGTGGGCATATGGGTAAAGTCAAGTTTCCAGTCATTTTCAGAAAGGGAACCTCTAGCCTGATGGGTAGGAAAAAGGGTACTACAATACTTGGAGTTGGAGTCTGAAAGCTGAAAGATTTTGCAAGAAGCAGTGATAGATTTTAAGAAACTTAAGTCCTCAGGAGTAGGCTATATGTAGGTCTTAACAAAATAAGACAACGCTTGGCTGTTAGGATGAAAGAGTTGGTGAAGATAGGACAGAGTTTGATGAATGTCAGTGAGTGAGAGTGGGGATGTGGGTTGCAATGTAAGGATGTCCTGGGGGGGTGAGAGGAGTCTAGGCCCCTATGGGCCACAGCTCTAGCAGCCTCATAGGCTTGGTTGTTTCCCTTGGATACAATGGATTCATCTATCTGGTGGGATCTGCAGTGGACAATTCCAATAGCTGAGGGGAGATGAGAGGCTGTTGCCATAATTTTGTTTGCATTAGTTACTGATCTTCCTTTTGTCATAAGTAACCTGTGCTCCTTCCAGATAGCAGCATGGGACAGAAGAATATAGAAAGTATACTGGGAGTCTGTGTAGAAGTTGAGGGATTGTCCCTGTGCCAGTTGGAAGGCACGAGTAAGGGCTATGAGTTCAACCTGTTGATTGGTGGTCCTGTACTCCAACCACCTCTGTGTCTGACACTATAGCATAGCTAGCTCTTCTGGCCCATTCATGTAGAAAGGGGCTGCCATCTGTATACCAGGTATAGATGGCCTGAAGCAATGTGCCCTCTTGTGTGTGTGACCTTCACACAAACACACGAGGTAATAGTTCCTCTAAAGTTTCAGGGCAGGAGTGTGTTAGGGAATACTTAGTATTAGGTTGAGGAAAGAGATTGAAAATATGAAGAGGTAGGCATGATCAGAAATTAAGTGTGGGGTTTTCTATTAGTGCTACCTCAAGAAAAAGAACGTTGGAGAGAGGTAGAGTCTGTAAGCCTTTGTAAGTTAGGACCTGTGACAGGTTATCAGAAGAGAGGACAGTTATAGGCGACCCCAAGTTTAGATTTTTTGACTCTCTTCAGCAGCTGCTAAGGTACAAATACAAGATGCCCATCCCTGGATGGTTAGATCTACTCTGCTTGACAAGTATGCTACAGGTGCAAAAGAGAGTCCCAGGTGGTAACCTAGGACTCTGAGGGCAAATCTCTTTTTTTTTTTCTGGTTACATAGAGGGAAAAAGGATGAGTCAGGTCAGTGAGGCATAAGGCCTGGGCCTTAAGAAGAGCCTGTTAAGCCGGGCAGTGGTGGTGCACACCTTTAATCCCAGCACTTGGGAGGCAGAGGCAGGCAAATTTCTGAGTTCGAAGCCAGCCTGATCTACAGAGTGAGTTCCAGGACTACACAGAGAAACCATAAATAAATAAATAAATAAATAAATAAATAAATAAATAAATAAAATAAAAAGAGCCTGTTAGAGCCTTTGAAAAGGTATAGTAGCAGGTTTGAGAAGAGGGTCGTGGGTGGGGCTTTATGCTGCTTCATATAAGGTACTGGAAAGGAGGGAAAAGGAAGGAACCCAGGAATGTAAAAAACTGGCTATTCCTAGGAGTAGCTATTCCTTTGTAGAAGGAACAGTTAGAGACAGAATTAGATTCTTTCTATCTATGAAAATAGCCTTGTGGGTTGGAGTAATTGTTAGTCCCAAATAGGTGGCTTGAGGAGTGGACAATTGGACTTTAGAAGGTGAGACCCTGTAGCCTTGACTGGAAAAAAATTAGAAGAGCAGAAGTGTCAGCTTGGCTAATTTCTAGAGAAGGGAGACAGAGAAGGACATCGTCTACATAAAGTATAATCTTAGATTTAGGGAGAAACAGAGACTGTAAGTCAGAAGCCACGGCTTAGCCAAATAAATGTGGGCTGTCCCTGATTCCCTGAGGTAAAACAATCCAGGTAAGTTGGGTAGAAAAGTGGGTGTCAGGATCTGTCCAGGTAAAGGCAAATATGTTCTGTGACATGGAATCTAAAGGGATAGAGAAGAATGCATCCTTGAGATCTAGGACTGAGAAATGGGACATTCCCAGAGGTATCATGGAAAGAAGTGTGTAAGGGTTAGCCACCACAGGAGGGGTACCACTGC
Organism: Rhabdomys pumilio; assembly: GCA_030674055.1. Lineage (NCBI taxonomy): Eukaryota > Metazoa > Chordata > Mammalia > Rodentia > Muridae > Rhabdomys > Rhabdomys pumilio. Next base: position 13,249,896 of record JANHMN010000015.1, on the reverse strand, counting down.
AGAATTAATGCATCTGAGGTCTTGAACCAGGTGATAGGTACCATTAGCTTTCTTAACTGCTAGTATAGGGGTCTTAAACGGGAAAGAGGTTGGGTGAAAGAGTTTTTTTCCTCAAGAGGACAAAAATGATAGGCTTGAGTCCCCTGAGGCTCTGGAGAGAGAGAGGGTATTGAGCTTGGGTTGTGTACCTGGTAGAGTCTAGTAATTGGATGACAACAGGAGAGCAGTATTTAGCAACAGAGGGATTCTGGATGTCCCAGACTCGGGGATCTACCTGAGAAAGCTGGTAAAGCAAACAACATGTTAGTGTTAGTAGGTTGACTAGAAGAAGGAGCAGAGGAATTGCTGGCAAGCTTGGTTTTAGGCAAGTGGAGGGAGCAAAGGAAATAGAGGCTCCCATAGAAGATCCCTTCCCAATAAGGGGACAGGACATGTTGGTACTACCAAAAAGGAATGGGTGAGAAGTATACCCCTAAAAATTAAATTAAGTGTTGGGGTCTGGTGAGGAAGGTAAGGTTGTCCTCCTACCCTGATGATAGGAAAATGAGGGAGAAAAGTGGGTCCCCAAAACTCCATCAGGACCAAGAAAGTGTCCCCAATGTCCAAGAGGAAGGAGATGGGCCACTCACATACCACAATGGCTACCTGGAGCTCCTTGCTGGTGATGGAAGTAGTTGGGACAAGGGAGCTCACAACTCTTCAGGTGTCCATTGGCAAGCCTAGGAGATCATCTGGACTGTTATCTGGGAGTGATGTCCTTCTGTCTTGTGCAACATGAAGCCAATTGACTGCCCAGTGTCCCCCTTGATGGCACCTAGGGCATGGCCCCCTTGGAACATGTACTCTGACAAGGCCATCTACCCCAGAAACTTCCCTTAGAGGAAGGACCGGTGCTGGGTCAGGTGTCTCTGAAGGAGAAGAACTTGGGGGTTTGTCTGTGGCCTTAGAGCATGTGATAAGAGGGGTAAAGGTTGGTGCCAATGCAGGGCGATTGGAGAGTCCTGCAGCTGACACAGGAGGAGGGGAAGGGGTGGAAGAAGTTGAGCTAGTAGGCTCTGGGGTATCCCAATGAGAAAGGGAAACTGAGGCAGCAATTTGGGTTTTCAGCAGCATAGAAACAGGTCTGCCACGGAAGAGAGGCAGTTTGTTAGCTGGATCCAGGTTTGTATTGTCATTTAGAGGAGGTTGTGTAGGTTTCATGGCTAAGAGAAGTTGGGTGGGGACAAGAGGAGCACATAGAGGGATTAGAGCGAAGATAGATGAATGCTTGAATATATGAAACCTCTTTCCACTTACCAGAGCACTGGCAGTATGTATTAAGATCCCTTAAAATGACTGAATCAAGTGTGCCATTGTGTGGGCATTTGAAACTATTATTTAATGGGTACTGAACCCAGACTTTATTGCAGAGGTGAACTAGCTTTGATGCCTTCAAGTCAGTGTTAACTTTAGAGATCTGAGATTTCCTAGGAGATATCCCAGTGGAAGACATTGAAGTACCCACTGGGGAGTTATTGGATTATTTGTACCGGTGTCCCAAGAATAATTCAATAAACAAAAATTCCAGCCAGGCTAGAGGCCTAAGACGTCACGAAGGCCGCCTAGAGACTATACACAGTGTGTCCCAGACTTACTAGAAAGCTTCTCTACCATAGGCCTAGCGAGATTTTTAAACAGCTGCAAGAGCCCGGAGGGGGAAGGGTGTGAGAGTAGCTTTCGAGGGATGTGGTCACCCAAGAGTTGATGTCCTATCCTGTATGTCAGCTGGGAGGCTAGTCATAAGGACCATGGCTGTGAAATGCCAACATTTTATCCCCAAAAAAGGCTGGCCTGGCTGTACCTGGGAAATTAGGGTCCTCCCGGCCGACTGACCTTCTAATAAGTCAGTGTCTGTATGAAGACTTTAGCAATCTGGTAGCAGAAAAACTTGGAACTGAATGGCTGGTGTGTGCCTAAACGACTGAGTAACCCACGTGGCAGAAGCTAGTCCCACAGGGTGGACTGGGGCAGCCCAGCTCACGTGGTGGTAGAAGTTTGTATGTCCCACAGGAGCAGCAGCTCACATGGTGGAAGATTGTGAATCCTGCAGCGGCCAGAAGGTGGCAGTGGTTCTGCAGCGGGCCAGGGTAGGGCTGGGAGCCAGTCGGACAGTGGCCTTCTGTTTGACCTTGTGGCCTTGGTCAATCATAGCAGTAGAAGCAGATCTGAGTGCTTCTTCCCGGCTCCCTCCTGCCAGTCCTGGCAAGCTATGGACTAGGCTGAGGGGCTGCAATGCCCTCTGTTCCCAGCTGGCAGGGTGGCTCTTCAGACTGGGATAGAAGTTCCACTGAGCTCTGGTTGAAGCTGTGGCCACAGTGAGGGTCTTGGAGTTCCACCGCAGCAGCTGTAGCTTAGCAGCAGTGGCAAGCCCTTGTTCACTAGTCAGCTCGCTGACAGTTCAGTTGTAGCAGCCGGACTGCGATGGTCCAGGTGGCCGCCATTGGCCGCAGTCTTCCCCGGCATGCTCCTGGCATCAACGACTGGTGCCACAGTTGCTGGTGGCTGCCGCTAAGTTCCCGGGTTTTGGCACCAGTGTTGTGTTAGATGGCAGCTCGTGTCTAGATAGACCTCAGATGCATTAATTCTGCAGTGGTCCCCCTCCTGTGGTGACATGACAGAGGTTTTATTGGGGAAGAACGGGAACAAAGAGGAGAGAGAGAAAAGACATGAGAAAAAAAAGGTGGAAGGTAGAGAAAGGTTGACCTTTAATCTAGGCTGTGACTTAGGCTATTCATAGGTGAGTGTGAGCAGTGGGCTCCAAAAAGGTATGCAGGGTTGTCATGAAAACAGATGTTACCTATGTGTGACATTCCTGAGTTTAGAGCCAATTTGCCAAGCTGGCTCTGGATGCCAACATTTATACCATTGGTTATGAGAAAAAATAAGGTTAAAGTTAATGTCTGAGGAGCAAAAGGAATTGGTTCTACTGATTCTTATTGGGTCAAGCTTTAAATACTGAAAGACCTGAACTAGTCTTAAGAATAAATGGAAAAAAGCTTTACAGGGCTGCTAGATACAGGAGTAGATGTATCCATAATAACTTCTATTCATTGGCCGGAATTTTGGCCCCCCAAAAACTACCATTATTTAATTAGCAGGGATAGGGAAAAGTCAGAGTCCTGAGCACAGCAATGATCTCTTACATTGGGAAGACAAGGAAGGTTGCAAGGATATTTGAACCTTATATTGATTCTAACCTGCCTGTTAATTTGTGGGGAAGATATATAACGAAGGACATGAAGTACACTTCAAATAATAAAGTTATACAAAAAATGTTTCATTGTACTTATATGACTAACCAAGGGTTGGGAGAGCAAAATCAAGGAGTATTGGACCCGTTACCGCTACCCATAGAAAAGGTAAATCAGGTCTAGAGTATTTTTAGTGGAGAGTATTGACAAGCCTGCCCTCCATGCAGATAAGATTACTTGGAAAAGTAATGTTTGTCTATGGGTTGACCAGTGGATTCTCACTTCAGAAAAAAATCTGGTCGCTCAACAGCAAGGTGTAGGAGGAGCTAAAGTAGCAGGAGTAAGGAGAGGAAGAGGAAAAGGAAGAGGAGGAGCTAGAGAGAGGCAGAGATGTAGGAAGATGAAGAGCCATGCAGGTATGGAGAGCAGTCCTGGGTAACAACTTATATTTAGTTTAGCTAATTGGGAGACACATCTAATTGTATGGGCATATTGTCATTGAGCATTACCAAATATGTAAAGCCTTTGATTAATATATGAGTCTCATTTCCTACCGGCCCATGTGGATGGCAGTATGGCTTAGCACAGCCCAGCTTTGTGAAGACATCATAGAAGATTGGCAGAGCCATCTCCCATGCTGGCATCTCATGTGTGGCAGGGCTGGTGTCTCTGGCTGACTGAGCAGACTGCCCAAGCTGAGCTGTGCCACTCTTGGCCGCAGGCCTAGACTAGTGGGGAACATGGTGGCTGATTAAGAAATGCCAGATTGAATGCCACCGGATTATATATCTCCTACAACAGTTAGTGCAGCAACAATTGCAGGCAGGCCACATTGAACTTTCTAGTTGCCCCTGGAACTCACTAAAAATCAGGCCAGTGAAGGTTATTGCAAGATTCACCAAAGGTTAATGAAACTATGGAACTTATGGGGGCATTACAACCTAGCTTAGCTACTCCTCCTTCATCCTGGGGTGGCTAACCCTTACACACTTCTTTCCACGATACCCCTGGGAACATTCAATTTCTCAGTCCTAGATCTCAAGGATGCAATTCTCTCTATCCCTTTAGATGCCATGTCACAGAATATATTTGTCTTTACCTGGACAGATCCTGACACCAACTTTTCTATCCAACTTACCTGGACTGTTTTTACCTCAGGAAATCAGGGACAGCCCACACCTAGTTGGCCAAGCCCTGGCCTCTGACTTAAAGTCTCTGTTTCTCCCTGAATCTAAGATTATACTTTATGTAGACTATGTCCATCTCTGTATCACTTCTCTAGAAATTAGCCAAAGTAACACTTCTGCTTTACTATATTTCCTTTGCAGTTGAGGCTACAGGGTCTTCCCTTCTAAAGTCCAACTGTTCACTCTTCAGGTCACCTATTTGGGACTAACAATTACCTTAATCCACAAGGCTATTATCATAGTTAGAAAGACTCTGGTTCAGTCTCAAACTGTTCCTTCTACAACGGAAGAGATTTTATCATTCCTAGGACTGGCTAGCTTTTTGCATTCCTGGGTTCCTTCCTTTTCCTTACTTTCTTACCTCTTATATGAAGCAGTGTTAGGCCTCACCCACAAAGCTCTTCTCAAACCTGCTACCAAGCCCTTTCAAAGGCTACAACAGGATCTCCTTAAAACCACAGTCTTGGATCTCCCTGCCCTGACTTGTTCTTTTTCCCTCTATGTAACTGAAAAGGAGGATTTGCCCTTGGAGTCTTAGGTCAACAACTGGGACCATATTTTTCACCTGTAGCATACTTGTCAAACAGACGAGATCTAACCATCCAGGGATGGTCACCTTGTATTCATACCTTAGCAGCTGCTGAACTCCTTATTCGAGAG
>JANHMN010000015.1:13200775-13226860 GCA_030674055.1 Rhabdomys pumilio | reverse complement strand
GAGAGAGAGAGAGAGAGAGAGAGAGAGAGAGAGAGAGAGAGAGAGAGAGACCATGGTGATACATATTCATCTTTTCTCTGTACCAGAGAGGCATACAAAGACACTGAAGACTTCTAGGTTTTCTTTATTCATGAGCTTTTAAAGAAGACCAAGGTTCAGTTAATTCTACTAGGTATCAATTCAGTAGCTGAAGAATCAATAGACTCTTGACTAGTACACTTAAATGTTGAGGAATTCTATTACCATCTTATGTTTATTGATAATCTATTCAGTCAGGTGGTCAAGTCATCACATGCCAGCTGTTGCAACGTGTCAATGCAACTATAGTGGATTCAAGGTCCTGGGTATTCAAGGTTCTAGGATGGACTGGGTTTAAGATACTGGGATACTTAGGATGGGAAGGACCGAGCTTGATTTCTTCTCTCAAGGATCTTAAAGTGGGTTCAAGCCTATGAGTAGATGTTCAACTACAGCATGGGTGCTGACAAGTAAGAACAGAACATACTCAAGCACAGAGCTGTACAAATGTAAAAACTAGTGGCTCATACTGAGAAGTAGATTCTGATCTGTAAATTTAGGAATACTTTAGGAATACGTAGGAGCTATCGACACTGTCTTTTTAAAATCTAGTTTTCCTCTTACATGGTGGACATTCTGCCCTCATCTTCTCTCTCTGCCGCTCTCACTCTGATATAGTGGGTGGAGAACAATACCAGTGTTCAAAATTCAGTGGTGTTTAAGCCATAGATCCTCAGTGTGTATGTCTACATACGAGATACAAAACCTCTAAAGAGTCTTCAGTCTGACGATGACACAGCTGTAGAGACAGTGGGAAATGTTCTGGAATGGAGGAAGTAGGTGAGTGTGGAGTGGGCTGGGTGTTGCCTTGGCAGCATACTATGTCTTGTATATTACAAAAGACACAGTGACTGCTCTGGGTGTCAGAGAATGACCAGATCTCAACCATGTGTCACTGGGACATCCTATCACTCCATTAAAGTGTAGGTGACTTGCTTTTCCATGTGGAAAACAGATTCCACAGGTGAACCCTTGGCTATGACATGGGCCATTGAAGGCTGAGAGACCTTTATAAGGTGCCACCATTGTCTCAGAAGAGGTTCACCAGGAATAGAAGTCACTTTTCCTTGTTAACCTCCTTACAAGTTCTGTTTGTTTTGCTGTGTGTATTCCTGTGATTTTATATCTCTCACTGACATCTTGGCTATGCTCAAAGCTTTAGAAGATACTGTCTTCCCTTTAAGGCAAAGTTAGAAAGCTAACTCACAATAGCAGAGGCAAATTAGGGAGATCATGGGTTTTGTTTCACACTGGGTGACTGAGTTGTGTGACAACACCAGGCTATAATAACCAACAGCTTGTGCCACTGTCAGACTGAAGGCTTTTCAGATATTTTGTATCTTGTATGTAGGGATACACACTGAAGTCTCTATGGCTTAAACACCTCTGAAGTTTGAACACTGGTATTACTCTTCATGAACTACATCAGGATGAGAGAAGCAGAGAGAGAAGGTGAGGGTGGAGTGTCCAAAGCAGGGATAAAAATTTACCACAGGATTCCTGGCTTATCCTGAGTCATAGGACTCACATTATGGCAGAGTCAATAGTGCAGGCAGTCACGCAGGCATGGTTTGCCCCCAGAAACAAGATCAGAGGTGGAAAGTGCAGAAGCATTTGGGGAAACAGTAAATAGTGGCCAAGATTTGGGACAAGTCTGTGTTTGATTAAATTAACAAAGCTTGGTATGGTGGGACTAAAACTAAGATTCAAGTTACCTAAAACTCTGACCTAACCAATAATTCCTTACATGAAGACAGAGGTGATGGCCTGGAACAGTGCACTCAATTTAGCTAATGAATCTTAAAAAAAAAAAAAAAAAAAGACTTGTGTTTACATAATCTTCCTGTAAATAATGCTATCCAATGACTGTTGGAGCTTGACCACTGTGGGATATTCTATTCAACCTAGAAACATTTCCTTGGTCTGGAACGTTCTGCCGTCCAGTCCTCACAGCAAAGACATGGTCCAGAGCAGAGTCTCACAGCTTAAGAACTTCCGTTAGTGATAACAGCCCTACCCAGGCAGGGCGGGGCCCCAGCTCTTGTTAAGGATGTGGTCTGGCTCATTCAGGTGATGCAGTGGTCTCACAGGGAGACAACAAGGCTCAGGCTTGGTAGAATACTATAGTTTCCCTCTACTACCACTTCCGATCCTCCTCTTAGAAGAGTGAATGTTCTTTATCTGAAGAGTTGATATTTTCAGAGCTGACCACTTGGAATTGGATAACCAACTAGACTGCTTTTTATTCAAGGAAGACCATTTTCTTCTACTCCTAGCATATTCCTTAGTTGCCTGTAGTTCTTGTTCTAGGGTTGGATCCCAGTGAGATTTTTTTCCCTTTCCCTTGCATGTTAGCATGTGTGTTGGTGTTGTTTTTCTTCAGATCTTGTTTGGGTAGCTATGTTGTTGAGACTTCACTGATATAGCTTCTATGTTCTTTCTAGAACAAAGATTATGCTTAAGGTAAAGGTCTCCTTTCAAATTTCCATGCACCCACAATCCTACTCTGTTGTTTGGCAGACACATGCTGCTTGGCTTTCAAACAAGAGATAAAATTAACAAAGCTAACTACATTCACACTGGTCACCAACTCCACAGAGTGCCAGATCATTGGTCCAAACCCTCACATTGCCCTCTGTGGCTGCCTTTTCAGAAAGCATCATGCTTAGCTTATATTGCCTGAACAAGTCAGTACATAAAAAAGTAACATCCTACTTTTTTCCCTTACTGTGGAATTCAAAACCATTTTGAAACCTCAGACACTCCAAGAAAAATATTATTGAGGACAACTAATTCCTAAGGAGGAATGGGGACAGGGGGAGGGTAAAGGAAGGGACCTTGATCGGATAATTAAAATTGCACAAAATATTTACAGAAGTACATCAAGTAGAAATAAGTTTGCAGGTAAACTTATACAGAAGGTGGGCTAGACGGTTGTGGAAGTGAAGACCAGGAGACCAAGCAAATCGAGTACTTGTTGCATCCAATGCCAAGGCAATAAACACATGAACGTGAGAGTTGGAGTCATTCAGAAGAAAGAAGCTTGAGTTAAGGAAGTCATGAGAAGAAGTAGGCTATGATGACTACCTGGCTTCTATTCACAACACAGGAAAGACCAGTGTAGGAAGTACTGCTTAGAGTAAGCACTGGGGAAACCAGGATGTCAATCACGAAATGATAGGAGATGAATAGCACCTGATCACCCAGTCGGGTGGAGTGGATGTTGTCTGACAACCCAGTGATCATTTTGCTACTCTAAAGAGTGCACCTTCCTGAATCTTCCAATATCCTGAGCATTGTTCAGGCTCTGATACTGAGATTTTTGTCTCTCAATGAATAGAAACCGTCTTCATGAGAGGCCTCATATACTTTGCATCCTCCACCAATAGAATCGATCCTGTTCGTTACAAATCCTTCCTCCCGAGACCCTTGCCCTGAGTTCTGTTTGTCTGCCAATAGGACTCGTTCTTACTGTAAAGTTCACAGGGACTTTGCTACTTTGCTAGGAAGTTCCTAAAGCTTTGTTATGAGACCCCAAAGTCTGACTGTGTTTTAAATTGTGTAAAAGGATTAAACCATAGGATCAGACTCTCAAGAAGTTTTGATCAGTTCTGACTGACCAAAGTCAAGCTGCACCAAGTTTTCATTCTCATCTCTTCAAGTTTTGTTTCCCCGCCGGCCATAATAACTGCAGGGGGCCATAGAGAGATGACAGTACCTTTGCGGAAAATTAGGGTGACACTTGGCAAATAGTAATGGAAGATATGACAGAGAGAGAGAGAGAGAGAGAGAGAGAGAGAGAGAGAGAGAGAGAAGAAAGAAGAGAGAGAAGAGAAGAGAAGAGAGGAGAGGAGAGGAGAGGAGAGGAGAGGAGAGGAGAGGAGAGGAGAGGAGAAGAGAAGAGAAGAGAAGAGAAGAGAAGAGAAGAGAAGAGAAGAGAAGAGAAGAGAAGAGAAGAGAGCTAGGATGAAGACACCCTCCTTTTTTCTTTGACGACTTGATACTTGCATAGAATGTATTTTGATAACTCCATCTCCATCATCCCCTCACTATAATTTATCTGGTTTGGTTTGGTTTGGTTTTCAAAACTCACAGAGTTCACTCAGTGTTGCCAGTATGTGCATGGGGTAAACCTCCATCTACTAGAGCACAGCTATTCTCTTCCATGCCCCAACTCTGAAAATAACTGGCAAGCTCTTCTGGTAGCCATCAACTGCCAATAGCATGTCAGCTTGAGGTGGAACTTAGTGACTGCCCAGCTCAAATATGCTGAGATTTTTTTTTTTTGGTCTGGCTTGATTTTGCATTGTCTTTCTGCATGCAGTCACAGCTGCTTTTAATATGATCAAACTAGTTTAAGAATTTGAAACTTAGCAGTGATGTAAGTATGTCTGTCATAGTTTCCAAAATCACATCCAACCCCAAAGGGGCTGACTCCTGACTCTTAAGACTGAAATCAAGTGACGGATAATACATCCAATTCTATATAAGGTTGACCAAAGGACATTCTATACATCTACTAGAGATGGATCATGCCCAAGGGGACGAATGCACAGTGTGCTTTTTGGTTTGCTCTGTCTCTCACCCAGCTGCATTTCGCAATCCAGCCCCAGCCCAGAGAGACCTCGCCATGAAGCAAATTTTGCCAACAGCCTACACATCCACTGAAAGAAGGCAGGAGTGTGTGTGTGTGTGTGTGTGTGTGTGTGTGTGTGTGTGTGTGTGAATTCCCAAGAAGGCAGGAGATTTAAAGGCATAAATATTTCTTATAAAACGGTCTTGAAGTCATTTCATTAATAGTCTGGGGGCTGGGATCAAGAAAATCATGTATCCAAAGGCAAAAGGTGGGACCCCTGAGGTTATTTTTATTTGAATTATTTATTTTTAATATGTTTTAATGAAAATAGAATTTTATAACTTTCCCCTGGACTTTCCTACCCCCAGCTCCTCCAGGCTACATTTTTTTTGAATCCCACTTTCGGGTTGACAGCCTCTTTTCATTTGATTATTGCTATTATTATGTATTACACATATATGTGTGCTTGTCTATGTGTGTTCACAAATATACACAAATGCAACTCTCTGAACCTGTTTTTGTTGATGATGTGTATACAGGTTCAAGGCTGACCACTCTGATTTTTAATTAACTCATAAAGGGGTGCAGCTCTCAGAGCGGTTAATTCTCTCCTAGCAGTCATTAGTTGCCTGTAGTTTTTGTCTAGTGGAGAGATTTCAAGAGAACTTCTCCCTTCCATGTTAAAATGTCTGTGGGTATCGCCATTGGTCGTCTTGTTTATGCAGCCGTTTCTAGGAAAATCTGTTTCATAGGAGACTGCCTGGTGTTCTCAGTCTTACAGACCTCTCTTCTAAGATGTTCCTTGGTCATTATTAAGGCAGGGGCTGTGACATTGATGCATCCATTAGGGCTAGACCCCACGAAATCTCTGCACTGTATCCAGCTGTGGTTTTCTGTGACACTGTTTGTTGTAAAGAGAGGATTTCACTGTTTGGGGTGGTAGCTGCACTAATCTATGTGTATACGAGTAAGATTTAGATTTTAGTATGAAAATATGCTGGTCTAGCAAAGTAACATGGGGTGGTAGCTGCACTAATCTATGGGTATACGAGTAAGATTTATATTATAGTATGGAAATATGCTGGTCTAGCAAAGTAACAGCAGTATGTTCTTTTCTGAGGTCCGTGACCCCATTAGCTCTGCAAAGCTTGCTAGATTTCCACGCATCATTCCTTCCTGGTAAGTGGGGCCTTAAAATCCAACCAGATAGCTGTTGGGTTTTGCTTACACGTGCTCATTGCACATTCATCCATATCTTGCCATGCTGGTAATTTTCATAGCTCATAGATGTTGCAGCTGGATAATTGCTTCTCTCTCTTGGTAGCTTGCATAGTATTTTCTGGAATCATAGAAGACAGAGCACAGAAAAGAGACTTATAGCTCAAATCCAGTGTAAATCATTCCATGTCCTCCAGTGGCTTCAGTGCATGTAGTGTCTTCAGCAATAGGTGGGCATCTTCAACCTCTGAAGACAGGTATAGATAGGCCTTCAACCAAGGTGTACATCTATAATCTAGATGTTTTGGGGATCACCTGGACTGCCCTCACCAACTATTTGAAAGTAGGTTTCTCATGCCTGGGGTTTTTAGTTTATTGTTATACAAGGAACACTGTCAGCCTAAGTAAGTGGCTTATACATAGTCTGGTTTTAGATGAATATTAAATGATGTGACTTCTTGTGCATTTATTAAATAATCCAGTTTTTGTTAGTCCCTCATGCTTCCTTCTTCTTATATATTTATTTCCTTCCTGCCTCCCCAAATGGAGTCTTATTCATGTTTTTCCATTTTCCATATCATCTGTATAAAACTTTATCCTGCTATTTCTCTCCCAACTCCTCTCCCTCTAAAGTAGCTATGTACTTTTATCGTTTCTATGGTTACTCCAATGTTGTATATGCTCTGTTTTCTAGTTTTCTATCAACTTGATACAAGCTAGAGTCATCACAAGAGGGACCCTCAATTGAGAAAATGTCTCCACAATATTAGGCTGTAGTTGAGTTTGTAGGGTATTCTCTTAGTCAGTAATTTATAAAAGGTTCCCAGCCCATTATGGGTAGGACCATCCCTGAGCTGAAGGTCCTAGATTCTATAAGAAAGCAGACAGAGTGAGCCATGAGAAACAAGACAGTAAGTAGCACACCTACATAGCCTCTGCATCAGCTCCTGGTTCCAGGTTCCTGCCCTGCTTGAGTTCCTGTACTGACTCCCTTTGATGATGAGCTGTGATGCAGAAGTGATCTGAACAAACCCTTTCCTCCCCCGCGCTGTGCTTTGGTCACGGTGCTTCCCCACAGCAATCGAAAGCCTAGTGAAGATATTCACAGCCAAGAATATAGAGCTAGAAACTATCGATGAGAAGGAACATATGGTATTTTTCTTTCTGGATCTTGGTTTTTCAAGATCAATGTTTTTTTTCTGGTCCATCCATTTACCTGCAAATTTTACAATTTCTTTCTTTCTTTTCTTTTTCTTTTTTTCTTTTTTCTTTTTTTTTTTTTCTTTCTTTCTTTCTTTTTTTTTTTTTTGCAACTGAATCATGCATATTTTCATTATCCATTCATCTGTTGAAGGACCTTTAAGTTGTTTCTATTTCCTAGCTATTCTAGTGAATAGAGCAGCAACAAATATGCCCAAGAAAATATTTGTGGAGTAGGATATCACACCATTTTAGCATATGTCAAGGGGTAGTATACCTGGGTCATATGGTAGATTTAGTTTTAGTTTTTTGAGGATTCTCTACACTGCTTTCCAGTGGCTATATTAATGTGCATTCCCACCAATAGTGAATGAGGGTTCCGGTCTTCCTATCTGCCCCAGAACTCACTGTTGGTTGTTTTGTTGACCTTGGCCATTATGGCTGGAGTTAGATGAGTTCTTTTTTGTTTGTTTTCTCATTTGTTTTGTATTGTTTTGTTTTACTGTTGAGGTTTTTTTAGAAATTGAATATTTTCTTTATTTACATTTCAAATGTTATCCCCTTTCCTGGCCCACCCCCAAAACTCCCTATCCCAGCCCTCTTCCCCCTGCTTCTATGAAGGTGTTCCCCCACCCACTCACCCACTCTCGCCTCCCTGTTCTGGCTTTCCCCTACACTGGGGCATCCAGCCTTCACAGGACCTCTCCTCCCATTGATGCCCAACAAGGCCATACTCTGCTACATTTGCAGCTGGAGCCATGGGTCCCTCCATATGTACTCTTTGGTTGGTGGTTTAGTCCTTGGGAACTCTGGAGGGTCTAGTTGGTTGATATTGTTGTTCTTCCTACAGGGTTGCAAACTCCTTCATCTCCTTCAGTCCTTTCTCTAACTCCTCCATTGGGGACCAATGCTCAGTACAATAGTAGGCTGCAAGCATCTACCTCTGTATTTGTCAGACTCTGGCAGAGCCTCTCAGGAAACAGTCATATCAGGCTCCTGTCAGCATGCACTTCTTGGCATCCGCAATAATGTCTGTGTCTGGTAGCTGTATATGGGATGGATCCCCAGGTGGGTCAAAGATGAATTCCTAAAAAGCTGTTTTATTTTGAGTTTCTCTAGTTACTAAGTAACTTTTAGAAGAAAAAGTTTATTGGGCTTGCAGTTTCAGAGAGTGAGTCCATGACCATCATGGGGAGGAGCATGCAACAGGCAAGCAGGCCTGGCACTGGAGCAGCAGCTGAGAGCTCACATGTGACCCACAAACATGAGGTAGGGTTGGGGGAGAGGGGAGAGCTATCTGAAGATGGATGGGATTTGAAACTCCAAAGCCCACCCCCAATAACACTCTTCCTCTAACAAGACCACATCTTCTATTTCTTCCCAAACAGTTCCACCAACTAGGGATCAAATATTCACACATAATGAGCTTTTGGACAGGGGAGCATCTTATTCAAACTATCACACCAAGGATAATGAACACTTTTTAATGTACTTTTTTAAGCAGATTTTATTTCTTCTATTTAGAACTCTCTATATTTAGATCCACGGCTCATTTTTTTTAATTGGGTCATTTGTTTCCTTGACATTTTTGTGTTCTTGGTATATTCTACATATTAATACTCCAGCGGATATATAGCTGACAAAGATCCTTTTCTATTCTATGAGTTTCTTCTTCACTTTATTAACTGTTTTCTTAGCTGTACAGAAGCTTTTGGTTCTATGATGGCTGGGTTGTCAACTATTGGCTGAAATCTCTTGGTTAATGGAGTCTTATTCAGAAAATCTTTTTTCTACCTCTACATCTTATGGATATTTGTTTCCTTTTATCAGCAAATAGAGATAATTTGACTTGTTTTCCTATTTGTATCCTCAGGGGTTATTTTTAATAGGATGTCTGACATAATCATGTAATTAGAACTGGTTATTAAAATGAACTTATTGACTAATGGTACAACAGACAAGGGCAACACATTGACTGTTTATGATGGCTGCTACCCAATGGAGCTGTGACTATGTGCCCAGCACTGTAGCTGAAACTTCCTTTTTAATTTGAACTTAAAGGTGTTGTTTTCTGACCCAAATGATGTGAAGACAGTATTATATAATCTTCATTGTCAGAAGAATGAGACTATAGTTTTGAGCTCAAACTTGGAGGCCAAACCATCTGACTCACATACTGTTATTCTAAAGTCCTCTTTTACTACTCGAGCTCCCTTTTGTTTTTACACGCATCCAGAAGTTCATTCTCTTAATGGAAAGACTGGTGGCTGTGAGTGGTAAACTATGAATGAAAATGATTCGGGACCTGAAGACATGCCTCACATATTCGATAGACCACAGAGCAATTCCGGTTTTGAGAATTCACAGCTAACCCCTTATGGAAATGCAGACTGTGGTATCTTGGATGCTGTCCCTGAAGAGAAATCTACTCATGGCATCTCAACCAGGAGATGGCCTCTCTTTTGTATTCTTCACAGTTGAGTAATTTCATCCATTGGGAATTGGTGAGTCTTCCCTATCAAGGCTAGACAGTAAGGGCTTTTAGGTTTTGCTGGTCACACACCTGCTATTGCAACTACTTGACTTTACAGGTATAATGCAAAATACATCAGAAACAAGAAGCAAATCCTTATGGCTCCATCCCAACAAAACACTATCTACATAAACAGGTGGAATCTGGATTTAGCTGCTGGGCTGTAGCTTGCTGAACTCTGATGTATGTTCAGGAGAGAATGGGTCTGGCACAGTTTCCATGATGGTTTCAGTAGCCTTGCCACCTGATATCCATGCTATAAATTCTGTTCCCTCAGTCAGGGGCTGGTCGCACTGGAACTTTACTGACCATGCTATCTTACTCGAGTTCTGAGTTTAATCCCCAGAACCCACACAAAAGCTAGGGAGAGTGGCACATGCCTGTAATCAGCCAATCTCAATGCTAGGTATCTTCTGTATGTCAGAATTATGAGCTACTCATACAATCAGACATGCCAGCAGCCAAAACCATGTTTTAGCTTTTCTCCAAAATATACTGAGTTCTGCCTTTTAAGGAGAAGGCTGTAGGATGGGAACTGATAATCCGACATCCCTCTCAAGCTCTGGCCATTGTTCACACCAGCATGAGGATGCTCCAGAGCTCCCCTTATCATGAGGAGACAGGCTTTACCCAAAGGGAAAAGCCTTTTCCTTTACATATTTTTATTTCTATATTTTATCTACCTATATATTTTATTTTAATTTAGTTAAATAGGTACGGTGTTAGACTGTTTTATGCCCTACATTTTATTTACTGTTTTCTGAATGTGGGAACTACCTCTGTTCACCTTCCTCAGGGAGATGCAACCATTTCATTGGCTCCTAACTGGACGAATCAACGTCACCACCTCAAATACAAAGAGAGAACAGTGTGTCTTTAAGTGTCCCCACAGATTATAAGGTGGAATGGGGAAGATACAAAATTCGTTTCCCAGGCTCTGGGAAATGAGGAATGGCTTAGCAATGAGGAAACCATTCCCCTCATCATCCTCATTATGGCTGTACTATCCCGAAAGGCAAACGCCCATCCTAAAGAGCGATACAAACACTCTGCCCATCATGATTATAATATAACGAGATGAGGTTATCCACACTCCTGCTAGAAAGCACATAGGAAGGAGCCCCCAAGGTGTCAGGCCAATGCTGTTATAGACAGAGTGCCATCGAAATCCCAGTTCAGTCACGCTCAGCCTCCCTGACCCACCCAGGCATCACTATACATCCACAACTCTCCTGCTGCTCCTCGTGGTAAGTGATACAGTCTGGCCATTTAAAAGAATCTTCAAATAGTCATTTGCAAAGAGAGTCAGGAATGGAACTTCCTGGAGTAAATAGGAGAAAGAAAATGAATGAAGCAAGAAGATAGCTTTGGGCCAAGAGACTGAGCCTGACACATCAGACATCACTTGGAAAACCAGCTTTTTAGAGGGCTCAGGCAGGAGTATATTCTTTTAGAATCCAAAGACACTGTAAATATGTTTGCCTTTAGCCTTTTACTGTCTCTAAGCAAAGGCTGGAGACGTTTCTGTTTGTATCTGGCATGTCCAGGGCGGGTGTGTTAGGGAGTTTGAGGAACTGAGGCAATGAGAGATAATTATCATTGTCCTTTGTGAGCTGCTGCTGAAGAGACCCCATTTACTGACTGTGAGTCACAGAACAGCTGTGCTGAGGGAGACTCACAAGCTGCTAAGGAGGAACCAGGATTCTGCAGCATAGGTGATGTCTGTCACCTCAAGATACAAAATTAGTGCCTTTCCAGAATCTTGATAAAATAATCAAGGGAGCTTTACCAGTTGATTGATCAAATCCCAGAGAAGGGAACTGAACATAATAGTAATTTTCAAAGCTTTGAAGACGGGATGAGCATCATAGCATTGGAGGAAGCCGATTTCTGAAGGGTGAGGACATGTGAGTGGCGGACAGACAAGCCTTGACTAGTCTGTCCTGGCAGGAAGAATTTGTGTCCTTCCAGCTTCCTCCCCGTGACACCACGGGGAGGGCCACAGTGAAACGAGGCACTTTCTGCTTCCTATGTTTATGCTCACCTGTGACGTGTGCCACACCTAGCCTCAAGCATTACCATGCAGCCAACTGAGGGAGTCATCATGACTCTCAGCTTCCAACTGGTTTGGCAAATGTGGATTCCAGGAAGCCCTGCGTTGACTCATCAATGCCTTCCGTCCACTGGGAAAGGCCCAGATCTGCACTCTGTCTCACAGTGCTTATCTGCATCCAGGTTGCTAACATCCACAGGGCCTTCCTCCCCGTAGCGGGAGACACACCTGTGAAAGGAGTGGGAAGGAGACACTCCCTCTATAGATGAAGAGGGCAGAGGAACATGATGACCCAGAAATGCCTCCTTCGAGGACTTTCATAGTAACCTGTACCCTGGCTCACTCTCCAAAGACTTGGAGCATTTCCTCCTTGGCTGTCTCCCCCTCCCATTGGCTTCCCTGTCACCTGGTCTGGCAGTCATTACTCCTTCCTTAGGTTCCCTCATCGTACTGCTGGGGAGTGAGCCAACAAGAACACAGGAAGGACAACCAGTGCTTGTCTACCCTTCCCATGTTCTGGAGGGTCTTGTCCATCTGGATGCCAACGTGGTGTGTGTGTGTGTGTGTGTGTGTGTGTGTGTGTGTGTGTGTGTAATTCCCATTGTTTCTTCTTTTCTTCCTCACTTCCCTCCCTTCCTCTCAACTCTTCTCCCTTTCCTTTCCCTCCCCTCTCCTCCTTCCTTTCTTTCATCTCCTTTTTCCTTCCCTTTCTCCTGCCCAGTATAGGATGTCATGGTCCAACTCTGGGTTTCTGGACAGATGGCGGCTGGTCCAAGGTGGCAGATAGCTGCTTGTGGTATGTGCCAGCCACTGAGGAAGGAGGTTAAGGAGGGAGCCTGGCCAATGCATCACAAAGTTCGGAACTACACTGGACATGCTAAACAGGTACAGAATCTGGGAAATAAACAGTATGGAAGGTTAAGAACTCTGAAACACTTTGAGCTGGTTAAAGAACTGAATAAAACTGAATTTAGCAGGATTTGACATGAGGGGTCTCAGAGGTCATGTCGGGGAACTTACATATAACTGCCAAAATGGATATGTAGGGAATCCCGAGACATGAGAGAGACAAGGGACCGTGTCCTTCCTGCTTGTGCTCTCATCAGCTCTGCGCCTGTAGCAGGCATATGCCAGAGGGTCTGTGCTTCAATTCCTCTGTGTTGTTAAATAGAGATTTAGACGCAACTGGCTCAAGCCCTCTCTGGAAGCTCACACGTCAGGGTGAGCTGGCTGCTTGTGCGAGCATGGGGAGTTTGGGTTAAAATCACTTGCCAACCGCTTCTGCTGCCAGGCAATAAATAACAGGAGAAAATCTCCACTGTCCTGGGCCTGTCTGTTTCCCCCTTGTCTTCCAAGATAGTGCACGAGTTCCTTGGCTCTTACCCTGAAGCAGCTTGAGGTGACTTTCCAGGCTCCTTTGAAGCCTTGCAAATCCAGAAACACCCAAAGTATGGCAGACATACCAAAGTCCTTTCACATACACCCACCAACGGAGGACAGTGAGCAGGCTGCTCCCTTTCTGCAGCATCCTAACTGAGACATCCATCTCCCTGTCCCTGGAATCTGCCGCTGACTCATCTGTCTTCAGAGTCAGGCACATGGATGAAACAGAATTCGCACTTCACAGTCTTCCACTAATGTTGTGCCCCAAAATACGTGTGATTCTCACGATCACCGTCTATTAAGAAATCTCTGGAGAGAATGAGTAATATTGTACACAGACACCACAATCCTTATGTTTTATGAAATGAGAAAATATGCCATAAGGGACCATCTATCTAAGGCCAACATTGACTTCCAAATGGTCATAGCTATATGTCTTTTTTCCTTCCTTCCTCCCTCCCTCCCTCTTTGCTTTCTTTCTTTTTTCTTTTTCTTTCTTTCTTTCTTTTGTGTGTGTGTGTGTGTGTGTGTGTGTGTGTGTGTGTGTGTGTGTGTTGTGGGTTGGTTTAGACAAGTTCATTCTCTCCAAGTAGTAGTGAGATTCAAACTGAGATTCTGCTCTTAACCATGCAGAAACTATAGGTAATCTACCAACTTAACTATGTCTAATGAACACCAGCATGTCCAGTTACAAGTCCGGTATCTCAAGTTATGGCTTTTTTTTCCTGCAAAGAGCTATAAGCTTTAGTCTTTATTGTCACATGTTGCACCTACCTGGCCCAGCCAGTGTAAGATGAAGACAACAATAGACAATACAGGAATAAACGAGTGTGTTGCATGCCAATTGTTAAAAATACAATGTTGTTAAATTGATTCCCACATACACTTTAATGTAATCACACTAAAAGTCTCTGTCCACTCCTTGACAGATCAGAACTGAGCTTACCCACAGAGAAGCTCTGTGGCTGTGGGTAAGGGACTTCATATGTCTGAAACTTAGGTGTCCTGCACTGCGGACACGCTCGTGCCACTCTGTAGATGACCTGAGGGAGATTTGTGAAAGGCACTTAGCACAGAAGCTGTAGCAAAACGGCTTAGATAAGCCATGAGTGACTAGTGCTTCCCCCAGAGCTGGAAAGGCTCAGGGCCAGTGGGATGACGTTGGGAGATAATGGACCCTTTGGGATAGTGAGCCTTGTGAGAGGGTCTTAGTGTGAGGGCCATGCCTCTGAGGAGACTGGCTGTTCTCATCATTTCTCTTTTCTCTTCCTCCTCTTCTTCCTCTTTCTCCTTTCACGATCTTCCTCCTCTTCATATTTCTCCTCTTCCTTCTTACCCTTACCTCTTCTTCATATTCTTCCTTACCTTCTTCCTCACCCTCCTCCTCTTTCTAAGGCCTGCCCTGTTCTCTCTTCCTGCCTTTGCTTCCTATGTTCCTTGTCTTACCTCTCTATAGAACCAAAAATATCAAAGCCTTAGCTCATGGCCTAAGACCTCCAAATGTCTGAGCCCAAACAACCCCCCTCTCTTTAAAGGCTGATTCTTTTAGACTTACTCCCCATGTCTTCCTCTAGTGGTTAAAACTAGAAAAGAGACCAGAGAGAGTAAGACCAGTGGAAGAGGAAAGATGAGGCGCTCACAGGACTCGTGGGACACAAAAGAGGGGAAGACAATAGGAGGAAGGGTACAAGGAGGAATCAAGGCAGCAGGGATGGGGAAAAAGAGGGAAAGAGGCTCGCTAAAAAACTCTTTGTCTGAAAAGGTCATAGTGATACCCCATATGCTAATTAAATAACAAATGGAGAAAAGATAATTTCCTCCAGTGTTTTCTCACAGTGACAGAAAGCAGATGCCAGATGAAGCTGGGTGTGCTTTGGAATGCTGCCCCGCCTTTGGGACATCCCTTACCAGAATTCACCTGCACCTGGCTGGGAAAACCTCACATGAGTTTTGCATTGTGCTGAGTCCAGCTTTACTGATGTTCTTTGTTTCCCTGTGGGTCATACAGAAGCCACCACCCCTGGAGACTCTGCTCATGGGAAGAGCACCAGTGAGTTCTCAGGCTCAGCTGGAGGCACATTTCCCTGTAGGCAGGACACATGACCACCTCCAATGGAGTCACCAGCAGAGCAACCTATAGTCCAGTGTGAGCTAACACACACTGGGCGTTTCCCAGGAGGAAGCTTCAGAACCTGGCAGGCTCACCTGGCCTCCAGCCACCCAGATGACTCAGGAGTTTAGAGACCCATTCGTTGTGTTGTCTGTGCACTGACAACAATTTGCTTCTCTTTGGAGGGAAGAAAATGGCAGAGGACTGTGAGTGGACCGACCTCCTAGCTTCCAGAGACTTGAATTCCTTTGGAAGCAAAGTGTGTGGTCTTGCTGAACCAGATTCTATGCAGGACTTTTGTAGGCCTATTATGTGGAGCGACTCGGAAGACAGCTCCAAAAAAATAAAAAAATAAAAAAATAATGTTTTCAGATGTTGTGATATTGCTGATAAAGTTATCTTCTGGATCTCAGAGGGAGTGTTTTGACGGTTTCTTGTTTTATTAATGTGTATCTCATCTGTCTCCAACAGAGCTGTATTGGATGACTATGTTTCAACATTAGGAGGTAAGGTTTGGCTTGAAAAGGTATCTGGTGGGGCTAATACCATAATATCTCCCAGTATAGCATGGCAATGGGTGGGCTGAAATAGTAGTAGGTCACCTCTGGGGACACTAGGGGACCACCCCTTGTGTCTTTGTGTGCCTCTAAGGCAGTGGTTCTCAGCCTGTGGGCCACAGATCATATTACAATTCCCAACAGTAGCAAAATTACAGTTATGAAGCAATGCAAATAATCTTGTGGTTGGGGGGCACCACAACGTGAGGAACTGTATTAAAGGACGACAGCGGTAGGAAGGTTGAGAACCCCTGCCAAGGGTGCCCCTCCACACGTAGGTGAGCACTCAGCGGAGCAGAGCATTGAAGGAAATCTGTGTTCAGATTTGGATTAATTAGTTCATGAATTCACATGTATTTGTCTTTAGTTAGTAGAAGTATAAAATGCTAGTGTTTGTAACTAACAGACCCTTTATACCCACTGGGACTTAAGCTTCAAAATCTAATAAGAATGACATTCATGGAAACAGATTATGGGGCCAGAAGGCCGAGTCCTATAACAGGGGCCGGTGCCTGAAAAGGCATAAGGAACAAAGAGACAGAGTAACCGACCATGCTCAGCAGGGATGGGGGAGGGGAGCCGGGAGAGGGTAACTTGAGCCAGAGCGGGGAGGGCCGGGCCGTCCTTACAACTGACTGTGCCACCGCAGGAGAGGAAGCCAGAGCCCCCTACAGGTGACCTGAACAGCCGTGCAGGCTCTGAGGATTTGACACTGCTTTCTTGCACCAAGCCTGATACCTCTACTTCCGAGGGTATCCCAAGGCCCCAGACCTCCAAGGCACCTTGACTGCTTCCAGATTCAATAGAGGGGGCCCTGTCAGGCTCATCAAAAGAAGAGGACTATTCACATCCCTAACATTTCCCAAGGGCCCTGACCGCTGCTTCAAGGGTCCCAGCACAAGCACGTGGTGGGTAAATCTCAGTTGAAAATGTGTTGGTACTTGAAGGCAGCTACGGTTCTGGTATAATCCCTCCAAGGAGACATCGGTGCAGCACATCTCTGCTGCTCCCCAAAGCTGCAAGAGTCCACAAACCCTGCGCTGAGCCAGTGCTGGGGCCCTTGTGATCTGCTGCCATTGTTCAGGACCGGCACCCTGGTTGCTGAACATTAAGTGAAAGACCCTGCTAGGGTCATAGCCCCTGAAGTCTAGCCACAGGACACAGATGGACTCTCAATTTGTTATCTGCAGTCTTGGCTGGACTCTACTCTCAAGCAGGATATCCAAGAGGGATGCTTTAATAGATATCCCAATGGATCAGTCTGAACTGAATTCCTTCTCATTCCCTAGAGTGACCTAGAGTAAATGGCTAACCTGTATAGGCCAGAGATAACAACATTACAGTTATTACTAAGAAACCCAAGCTAGAAGTGAAATTATTTCTGAACCCTGCAAAAATCTAGGGGATTTTCCTTAACCATGGGACCAAATTCAGGGGAGAAAATAACAATAAAAATTAAAACCAAAACCAAAACCAAAACCAAAAGCCTGTCAGACAGCAGCAGTGGCGTCGCGCCCCCTTGTGGTTATTTTTGTTATAGACGCTCAGCCCACCAGCACAAGGTTTTGGGTTTTTTGATTTTGTTTTGTTTTTTTGTTTTGTTTTGTTTGTTTGTTTGTTTGTTTGTTTGTTTGTGATCTCTAAAGACAACCAGCATTAACACTAGGCCAGGACTGTTTAGGTGCAAAACTACTTTCATTTAATAATATGAGAAAACGTATGGTATGGAGAAGACGATGAATGCTGTTTTGGGCACTCAGATCTCTTTAGAATCCAGGGGCACCTATCGCGGTAGAATGCTTGCCTAGCATCTGCAGGGACTGAACAGTGTCCAGTTCCAAATAACTCCAGTGTGACAAAGCACACTTGTAACCCCAGCTCTTGGCTGATGGACACAGGAGGATCAGGAGCCCAAGGCCTGCCTGAACTCCATGAAAAAGTGTCCACAGAAATAAACAGCAACCAAACACACCTTAAAAACGTGTTATGCAGTGAGCAATATATTCTATGGTGTGAGCGTGTAATATGGATTTATGAAATCCATCTGACCTGGCTCTCAGCTGCTCTTGCTGAATGTTTAGGATGTGTGGTGGAAAGAGGGAGAAGGGGGAGTTTTTCTCATCACTCTACTCATGGAGAATCCCACCCAGAGCCACTAAGGAAATGTCATTTCTAACCTGGAAAGCTGGCGGTATCCCGTGCTGGGGTCTCGGATTTCCAGCCCAGCTTCTAAGCTTGAGAAGCTTAAGACCAGGAATGCCCACCACCAGCCTCTGCTGTGAGAGAAGAACCAGGCTCCGGATCCTGGGATCCTGCGCTGATCTCGGCACTGGTTACTATTTCCGATTTATTGTTCCCACAGATCTGTTGAGCTTGGAGAGGTGACTCTCCTGTTGTGGGCAGGAGTTTCACTACCTCAGAGCAGAGACTGAACCTGGAGCCAGCACCCTCCCCAGACAGGCATTCACATGGGCATAAAGTACACGTTCCACTCTCTGTGGGGACAAGAGATGCTGGTGTCTGACAGAGGCTCCCTTCTGTGCAGTTCCAGGGATTATATTTAGAAAAATAAATAAAGGATACACTGAGTAGAGGCCGAAGAATGGCCAAGCCAGAATGTCGAGTCTTCATTGTCACTCGGGATGAGAATCCAGGCAGGAACCCTGAAGGAGGTTCAGCTGGTTCATAAACGAAGTAGATTCAAGCAGTAAGTGGCAACATGGAAAGAAGGGATTTTTATCTGCTAATCGAGAGAAAGCTTGGCATGGGGTCTCTGATCCAGCAACAGGTTTCCCTCAGTGACCCTCTGCATCCCTCACTTTCATTAATTCACTTCATTAATTTTTAGGTACCTACACACACACACACACACACACACACACACACACACACCACACACACACACACACACACACACACACACACACACACACACAGAGAGAGCAGAACAGTCTGCAGAGAACAGCAAACTCCCCAATGTTAGGAGATTTCACACAAGGGGCTCTGCAGAGCTTTAAGTGTTCAGGAACGTGTTCCTTTAAAATAACAGGATGGGCCCGGTGAGGTGGGTCAGCCAATGAAACCCCTGGCTGTGGAGGTCTGATGACCTGAGTTCTACCCCAGTACCCATAGAGGAAGGAAAGAACTCATCCCCAGATTCTTTTGCTTCCATATGTGCACATAGCATGAGCAGGTGTACATACTCACCCTCCACACACACACACCATATACATACACACATTCACAAACACACTGTACACACACAAATACACCATACATATATACCCATAAACATACTGTATACACACAAAACTACACACACACACACACAAAATTAACAAACAAACAAACATTTAAAGATAAAAGTAACAGAATGAACATTCTTACAGGCACATCAAGAATCCTGTTTATGAATTTCTGATTTGGAGCAATTTGATTGGCCTCACAATTTTTGTTTGTTTGTTTTCATTTTTTTTTAAGTCCCATGGCTGTGTTTAAACCTTATTATATTCTCTCTAAGGTTACCATGTCACTCGGTTGGGATAACGTAAGAGTAAATGCTGAAAGGCAGCAAAACTCTACTTAGGTGTAGGTGTCACGGTGTGAGAAGGCTCTAGAAATGGAACAGGAGCCCTGGTGGCCTTCGAAGAAGAGAGAAGCTTGCACCAGGCTTGATACGGGCTTGATATGATGGACGCCATAGAGGACATAAGGCCACTGAGTCGGCCATTCCTATCCCTTTGAAAACAGCGTTTACAACTGAGCTTGGTTTCTGCTCTACCCTATCCCTGAGTATGTAGGAGACATTACCTGTGACGAAGAAAGCACGAAGTACAGAAATGAAGAACATACCAGGAACTCCTCAAAGTCTTTTCAAATAGATAGCAAATAAACACCTTTTTCAGTAAACTCCTTTCATCGGACCTTTGCCTCGGTGATAGGTTTATTCAGCATGTGTTTACGGAGCATGAGCCATCAGTCACACATACTCAAAGCCTTTGGGGTGTTTCCAGGTCTCCACTTCCCAGATTTGCAACCCACATCCCAGATTTCCCAACCTAAGTCTTCTATCTTCTGTCTTGAATGGACCTGGGTATGCAGCATCTGTTCCAGGGCTCGGAGCATATATCCCCCTTTCTCTCACCAGAACGGCACATGAAGAGCCTGCAGTAGCCCTTCTGCATGAGGCACACGGTATTTCTGATTCCAGGTGGTATGTCCCCTGTGGATACAACCAAGGGAGATAAACAGAGACTCCAGCCCTCTCAGCCCAGTTCAAAGAATCCGCTCCACTCTTAACAGGGCTAAATCTCTGTGTCATTGAGATTTTCCTCCTTAGTTTTCAATAACAAACATTTACATCTTGTGGTGTTTCCAGGATAGTATAACAGGAGGGGTATGAAATTACCTGGCCCACTATAGGCCATGACCCAGCAGGGTCCCTCAGCCACCTGTGGATAGAGATCCACTGTGGGGGCCGGAGGGTGACAAAAACAAAAAACGAAAAACAGAAAACAAAACAAACAAACAAAAAAAACAAAACAGAATAACAGGAGGTAGTAGGTCTCAGGCTGTAGAAAACTTAGAACTAGGTCTGTCTCAGCTTGTAGCTGGATTTTCACTCATTATTGCAATAAAAAGAGGAAAAATAAAAATGTGCCTTGTGCGGCCTTCTAAGTTAAAAAAAAAAATAGCCAACTAGAATCCCCAGAAAGAAAACGGGGAAAGAGATGATTAAAAAAGGCTTTCTTACAGTGCTGCACTCTGTGTTTAAAGCAACAGCAATACTGCAGATGCCTGACACACTTAGAAAATTAGTTTCCTGCAGTATCCAGACTTCAGATAGGGACCGACTGATGATACTGTGTTCATCAAGTCCACCATGGTCGGGAGGGGACATGGAGATGTGGGGGTAGTCTACCTTGACAGATGAGCCACTAATTCAAAGGCTTCAGGATCTGGATTCCAGCCTTCTTAAAGGTGCCTATTTTCTCTCATTTGAAAATTCATTTAAAGGATGCAGCTGGTTTTTGTGGATAGAATAGGTCATATGCAAAGGCTACGGTAGTGCCATAGATGTACAATCATTCTCTGCACACAGCATGGCAGTAACCTTACACTTTATCTGCAGCTCCTGCTCTGACACATGGATGGCTGTAATTCCGTCCTGAATCAACCATCTCAGATTGTGATCAGATCTTTCTATTCGTATTGGAGGAAACAGGCCTTCGTGTCTTATGCTGTAAAATTTACAACTCTCAACAAGTGAGCAAACAAAAATAAAAAATAAAACTCTTCATTATGAAAGTGGTCCAACCCTGAGCCCCAGAGTGGATCAGCCATCTGTGCTGAATGCTTCTACCTGGACACACCTCAATGCTGTCTGCAAACTAAAAGAGACTCCTGCCTTCTCAGGGCTACTCAGAAGACATTTACCTGAGTTTCCTTGAATCAAGCAGAAGAAAACACCAAAGAGTAACAAAACCTTCATGTTTTATGGATAGCTCTCTGTGCAAGGAAGCAGATGTGACTGATGACTGAGTTAAGCCAGGAAGGAAAGGACAAACAGGAGACCTTTATAGTTTTGGAGAATTCGACTTGGGAATGAGTATATTTATCTGCTCTACTGAGTTAGGCTGTGGGCAGATGGTACCAGGTAATCTTTCTTTTTTACCTAAAAATAGACAGGCATTGTGGCATTCCCCAGAGGCAGAGATTGGCCAATGTAGCATGTGAAACCTGAAAAGAAAGAAATCTGGGGACACTGGGGACTGGCTACATTGCATCAAGCCCTGGTGGTGTAATAAGATGGTAGGTGACAGAGACTCAACTTGGTAAAGATGTGTCCCTGACTTTCAAAGTATTCAACTGGCCAGGATCCACCTCAGTTGAGAACACCACAAAGAGTGTGACCAGAAGCCACTCCCAGATAATCTGTCCAAAGAAAGAGTCCCCTGTGAGCCTAAGAGGGTGTAAAAGAACATTGAGGGTAGCGTCACTCATCATAGTCTGTAGTCAAAATGTAAGAGGCACATTACAACACCATGAAACAGTAATCTCCCACACAGAGATGGGAACAGGAAGACATGACGAAGACAGCCACACCACAGGGACGCAGAGGCGATAGAAGGCCAGCTAGAACACACTAAACTCACAAATTTGCAAAATCAAACTATCCAAAGCCAGAATATTGTCTACATTGGAAAAGGAAAGGATATCTCATATCCGCCAAGGTTCTCCCCACTTAAAGAAGTCAGTTGGAGGGGTCAGGGAGCCTCCAGGGGTGTGGAGCAATGCTGATGTGTATCTAGAGGGAGATTCATGGGGCTTTGTGGGCACAGAATGGAGACCCCAGTTGGATTTTGAAAACAGAAAGCAATCTTCAGAAAGGGTGTCCCCAAAGTAGAATCCAGGGTTTCTCTGTGTAGTCCTGGCTGTCCTGGAACTCACTCTGTAGGCCAGGCTGGCCTCGAACTCAGAAATCCGCCTGCCTCTGCCTCCCAAGTGCTGGGATTAAAGGCGTGTGCCACCACTACCCGGACAGGCAAAATTTCTCATGAAGGTTACTGAGCCTGAAACACACAGTCAGTGCAGCTGGTCATCTTGGTCCTATTTTAGTCTCTGACCAGTTGTAGTCACTTCTCTTAAGATTCTAATAGAAACCGAAAAGCCTTCGTTCTTGAGTTCACAGTGGCTGGGATTACCTGCACAAGCTTGGGCTGGCCAACATCCTTCCAAGGAGAAGGGGAGGGACTCAAAGCCTAGCCCCTCTCTGAGGATTTATATGCAGTGAATGGTTGGTAGAAGACAGGGAGACACTTTATTCAGTGGAGTTGATATACTAATGTCTCCATGCTCCTGTCAAGAATTCTTCATCAATGTCTCTGTACACAACCTTAAAGTAACTCAAGGCCAGTTAAAGACACGAAAGTGGGACATCAGGAAATAGATTAAGTTGTCTGGAAGAAGGAGGGGATACACGAGAGCAATGGATGTGAACGTGACCAAAATACAGAGTGTATATGCATTAAAGTGTCATAGTCAAGCTCATTATACATAATTAATATGTATCAACTATAAACCAAAGCATAGAAAAATGCAAGGCTTCTATCTTCAATGCTTCAGTGACAATTCTAAGAGATTCTCATTAACCCTTTCAGCAGTTTCTAGTTTGTAAGTAAGTGTATATGCATTTATACCCTTATGGCCACCTAAACAGCAGACTTTAAACATTATTCTGGACTTCAATATATTCATATTATATATATATTATATATTATGTATATATTTATATATGTATATAATATGTATGTTTATATAATATGTATACAGATATACATATACATCATATACACACACACACACACACACACACACACATACACATACACATTTTGGACTTGGCACATATTGGAGAGACATTTTAAGTGGGAACATGGAAAGCTTTTTCAGTTTTGAAACAGCTTCATAATGTTCTTGTCAGCTGACCTCCATCCCAATTAATTAGTCTACAACGCATATATTTGACCTCCAGCCTGAACAAAAGAGAGTTTTGATAAAAAGAAGAGTCAGCCATGATGCCTGAGTTACTGTATAACTGAACAGTGAGTTCCCTCCACAGAAAGGACAAAGTGTCCATCAGACATCTCCAGCTCTATGACAATGATCAAAGTCTGAGGAACCCAGCAATCAGTTCCTGAGTCACAGGCCTTTCTGTCCTTTGTAGAAGGACAGAAAGCTGCCAACTGGGATCAAAACAAATTGGTAGAAAATTTTAAAGAATTAATTTTAAAAATATGAAAAAAACAAAAGTAGCAATGGAAATATAACTTTAGGGTGAATAGGACCATGAAATGGCTTCTGTGCCCTCAACCAATCAACCAGGAAAATAAATGAAAATAAAACTGACCATTACCCTAAGGGATACTTATGAATTAAGGATGTAAAACAGAACTATATACATGTGTGGAGATCAGACTCACACTGGTAACTATGCTGTGTGTTGGGACAAACTGAACTCGGCTCCTCACAACCTTACAGTAGCCATATGAACCTGTGTCTGTGCAGAGGTGTTGGTGAGCGTAGTCCATGAGCTTGATTTTCTCAGTTCTGTCCTTTAGAAAGGCATGTCTCAGTCTCCAGATCGACTTCACAATCCTTACTTGAGAGTCACTGTCCCAATCTCTTCCCTGGAAACAGATTTAACCCTGGAGAAGAAGTAGAATAAACATGGATGCTATTCATTTATTTCTGCCACCAATAAGCTGGCTTTTCAACCTAGATCATGAAGTTTTCAAACTGTACTGAAGGGATTTTTAAACTATAGTTTCACAACCATCTTATTAGTGGCACTTAATGAATCCATGTTCTATAAATGTGTACATAGACACTGTACTGTGGCTATATTCACTCACCATTCACCTTCTTATCCCCCACCCTCTAAACCCATTCTTTTCAACTAGTCCCCCTCTATTGTCAAGACTTTTTTATAAGAACCTCAACTCCAACCCTAACCCTAACCATTTCACCATTTTCTAAAACATAACAACTGAAAGAAGGAATTACTCAGAGAGTGTCAGGAAGCTAAAGTATCCAAACCTTTCAGAGTACAGCTATTAAACAGTGAGGCAGTAGTCAGGCATCATGGTAAGACCATCTCCACGCCCCACTACCTACTTCTTAACGATCAGAATCCAATCTTTATTAATTCTGCACTTGGCAAGAGCTTCCCACTCATCGAGTAACTAAACACTGATCTGCGTGCATCTCATCTTTGGATTCTGTATCTGTATGAGAATTGTAAACGCTACTTCAAGGGACTGTCGTATCCCTAACACTGTGTTTGCAACACTATCTGCTTAATATGTGATTGACATCTTTCGGACACAGCTTTGTGTCCGAAATTTTGGAATGCTATACCTGCCCTGTTGCTCTATAATAGCCTGAAAGGTTCAGGGGCTGGAGCCTTCACAGTGGGGAAGTTCTGCAGGAATCTGAGGCACAGGTTACTGAGTATCGATCTCTGCCCAGTTTGGATCACAATTGGCTGGAAGAATCCTGTGGTTCTGATGTGTCCTCCCAAATGCACATTAGAGATTTCCCTTCCAAATTATTCTCAGTGCCTTCACGAACTGAATCACTTGACAGACTAGAACCGATCCAGGAGTGACAGTCCCCTGAGGCAGAGGTGGCACGAAAACAAAACGGTACCAATCTCCAGCAGACACGAGCAAAGCCAGTCACTTTTCCCATTTGTTTGTCTTGTGAGAGTAGAGAGATTTGGCCCTCTCATTCTTTGTTGTATATTTCACATCTGGGATGGTGCTTGGCATATAGTGGGTGCCAGTAAACATCTGTCAAACAAGCTGTCCTTTTTTGCCAACAGACACAGAACTTAAATCAATACATACGTAACCAATAAAGTCCACATAATAAATAAAGGTCAGGGGATATTATTGGGGAAACCAAATGTAAAAATCTCCCTATTTTTAAGACACTAAAAGAATTGGAAGACAAACTTATGCCTCATTTTAGCAAAAATTAATCTCTGATAATTAAAGTGTTTAAAAGGACAAGACAAGGTGAGAGCCAACAGGAGCAGGCTGAGGAGTGAGGGTTAGGAGAACAGACAAAGCTGTGACATGGAGGAGGAGACGCCACTTAAGAACTGGAATTGATGAGGTGAAGGCCAGGCCTGAGCTGGCAAGCCCAAGGAAGAAGAAGCACATATGCAGGGGTAACGAGATCAGGTGAGACACAAAGTTCAAAGGCCTGTCACCCCCAGTGGGCGTGGCACTCCTGCATGCTGGAGGACTTTCAAAGAAGAAATAGTGTCAAAAGACAGCTGTTGAAAATCCTGTCATTTCAAAAACCATACAGGAATACGACAGTTAGGAGGGCTAATGGTCTTCAGGTGGAATTAATAAAATTATCATCAGAGTCAGATTTGCTGTAAAACTCTTATGCTGCCCACGAGCTGTGGGGTGTGTGTGTGCTGTTGGTGGTGAGGTCACTGCGGGTGTGTGTGTGTGTGTGTGTGTGTGTGTGTGTGTGTGTGTGTGTTGCTGGTGGCATCACTGCTGGAGCTCGTTGGCCCACCAGGGGCCACTTGCTTAAAGAAACTGACTCCTTCACCCAGAAGTCATCAACTGTCAAAGGGGGAACAATAGGAAGACAGGTTCAGAGGAGAGAGATGGGAGGAGAGAAAAGCAGTGGAGAGAGAGAAGAAAAACGACACTAAGGGTTTCTGAAAGCTACATGGAAACCTACTATTTTATAAGATTTATATATACACATACATACATACACACACACACACAAACACATACAGAGAGAGAGAGAGAGAGAGAGAGAGAGAGAGAGAGAGAGAGAGAGAGA
>JANHMN010000015.1:13106357-13199471 GCA_030674055.1 Rhabdomys pumilio | reverse complement strand
AGAGAGAGAGAGAGAGAGAGAGAGAGAGAGAGAGAGAGAGAGAGAGATGCTTCTGGAATATTTTTCTGCTTTCCTCAAAGCTTAAAGAGTGACCTGATGTGTCATTCCATCACCTGACAAGCACTTAAACTCAACAGAGCCATGTATGAGACCCCTCTGAGGAGATCTCTGCCACACCAGAAGGCTGTGCACTGTTTCCCTGCCTCCCTCGTCTGCATGGGGAAGCTGATATTATTTGGATTGCTCCAGGACGCCATTTTTGTTTCATCAAGAAAGCAGCAGAGCTGTGCTCACAAACTCGGTCTCAGTTTTCCTTCTTACTCAGCAAAGGGATTTCTTGGGAGCCATGGTATCTTTTTCTGTGACCTAAGAAGTGAAGACAAGCCAGCCCACAACAGCCCAGGCCTCAGGGTTGCTGTGCCCACCATATATGCTGACAGAAAGAAGAGGTTACGTGTGGTGAGTATAGGACATAGGAAGCCAAGTTAGGAACAGGATTCACTGATCCTGCCTACACCCAGCTACCTGGTTGGCAGGGTGCTGAGGAAAAAAACCGACTTCTCGATGATGGGGAAGCCCCAGGCAATGAACAAAGCAGGAGATCAAAGCCTTGGAAGGCTTCTATGTTCAATAAGAGGAAGGACATTGTGTGTGCAAGGTAATGTAGAAATGAGAACACCAGGTAGCTCAGCTGGCACTTTAGTAGTCTGAGATATGGCTGGCTAGAATATCTTCCCACTAGGGTGGAGCTGGTGTCCATAAATCTGGTGTTGTTGTTTGGGATTTTGTAACAAATAGCATCTGCAAAACTAACATAAACAAGATGACTAATGGAGCCAGTGGTTCAGAGCTGACCTCGAGAGGTCATCGTGTCCACTCCCTTGTCCACAAACAGAAATGCAAAATTTACCTCTGATGGGTGAAAAAAAATGTAAGGTTTGACTTTTTTCTTGTGAATCCAATAAAGCTCTACAGCTTTCCTGGGTAACATGTTTTAAAGTCTTATTATTTTAATGTCCATAAAGTTCTTTCTTAGCTTAAATTTCTAATTCAGAAAATGTTAAGTATACTACACAATATCTGTTGGTGCCTGGCAGATGGCTTTGTACATAAATGCATATTCTGGAGCACAGAGCTTTTCGTTCCTTACACGTATATTTCAAATATGAAAATAATGCAATAAATCTATGGTCATCTTTGGCTACATATTGAGTTTGGTGCTCATGTGGGCTACATACAATCCTAGAAGAGATATAAAACAATCAAGAAACAACCCAAAGGGTTGTCCAGGTTTTCAGCGGTCTCTATAATTTGGCTAAGTCTTAGAAGCTATGCTTATTGCTTCCCATAAATTCAGTTAATTTAGTCATTCTGGATTTCTGACGGCATTGAAGACCTATAGACTCATAGCCAATCCAGGCTATTTACCTTGAGAGAAAAGATCTGAGTGAAGGGTTCTCAGCTGACATTCATTCTAAAGCCAAGAAAAAGCCAGGTTCAAAACTAAGTGTTCTAGTCAAGAGAGACGGCAGAGGTTCTGGCTAGTCAACAAAAGGATGGACTGGGTATTAAGACTATCTTGTACCTCACTAGTACAAATAGGAATAATTATGCTCTAATTGTATTCTGAGAGAAAAGCTTTATTTTAACAGGAAGGGTAATATGTAGGAGGAGCTAAGGGGAAAGGAGCACCGAGAGGAAAAGATGGAGTAAGGAGAGGAGAAGATGAAGTAGATGAGAAGCTTGGTAATGAGAGAGAAAAAGAGAGAGAAAGAGAGAGGGGGCATGGAGGCAGAAGTTCATGTGTCTCCACTAGTCAAAGATAGTTTACATAGCTAGGTTGGGTATTAGGTTACACTTCTGATTGAGCATTACCATACTTACAAAGCCCTTGATTAACATTTAAAAAATTGTATAAAAGCCAAATGAAAAAGGGGGGGGACACGGGATAGGAGTTTTCTGGGGAAGGGAAATGGGGAAAGGGATTGGCATCTGAAATGTAAATAAAATATCCAATAAAAAAAAAAAAACAACCCAAAGTTTACAGCATTTGCTGAGGCTACAGAGAATTAAAAGCTTATTTTATTTTTTAGGGGTTTTTTTGTGTATATATACTTGATCAGGAGTGTGTGTGTGAGAGAGACAGAGACAGAGAGAGACAGAGACAGAAAGAGAGAGAGAGACAGAGGCAGAGGCAGAGACAGAGACAGAGAGACTAGCATTGTATTATGGACTTGATGTTTGCTAAATTAGAAGGAACTTACATTCAGAGAGCCTGTTGCAGGTAAATGTCAATAAGCAGAGACAGGAGGTTAATCTTCAGGCTGTACTTTATTGAGAGTTAGTGGTCTAAGAAGGTAAAGGGTTAACAGCTTAGAAGAGACTGCCTATCTACTCTCTCCAGCTAGCCAGCTTTACAGAGGGTTGGTGGATGTTGGAACAAAGTCAACAAATCTTGCCAGTCATCCTCGAGCTCAGTAATGTCCTGCTGCTCAGGTGACCAGCCACATTTCTGAGACTCATGACAGCTGTGCTTCTCTTTGGTTCTCGTCCCTTACATCCATTCTTGTTCTATAGATGAAAAAGGAAAAACAGGGGTGGGGAGACCACAGGGAGAATAAGGGTAGTGAGGAGTGTGGAGGACTGGGAGAAGGGGAACCACAAAAAACACTTTGTCTGAGTGTAATCTAATGCATAGGATAATTTTTCAAAAACAAAATATTAAACTTTCTTTAAAAACTGCAAGTATATGAAGAAGAAAGGTGGTTTGGGAGGAGAGAGGAAATTCAACAGATGCAAAGGCACAGTTATACAGGACCCAAGTCTACACTGCGGGATGTGAGGATTCCAGTGAGAACTATGATATTATGTACCCAGGATCTGCTAACTTGGAAGAGCCCAGACATTCTTACATTTGCAAAAGTCTTCTATATAAGATAGAATGTCAGTCTGCTTGACTTACACACGTTCACTAAGAATTTGAATACCAAAACTCACTATTAATACCCTTTAAATACATACACAAAGAAAAAAGGGGAAAGCACTGTGCTATTAAAGAGTTCAGCTGCTATTTCTACCCAAACAGAGTTAAATTTTAATGATATTAGGAGTTAGAAAGAATGTGAAGAATTTTCTATGTTAATACCCTGCTGAGCTGGGCAGTGGTGGTGCACGCCTTTAATCCTAGCACTTGGGAGGCAGAGGCAGGCGGATTTCTGAGTTCGAGGCCAGCCTGGTCTACAGAGTGAGCTCCAGGACAGCCAGGGCTATTCTGAAAAACCCTGTCTCAAAACAAAACAAAGCAAAAAAATACACTGCTGATAGGAAAATGAATAGAAAACCTCTCTTTAAAAGGAAGTTTGGCACATAGTGTAATAATAATCATGTAGTCTATGACCTAACAATGTTAATTTTATTAGCTGGTATAATTATTAAACATAATTAAACTGTTTATCATGTCCTTAACGTAAAACAAGTTAGCATCCTATATGTTAATGACCAATTGAGATTAAGTCCATCTGAGAAACAAAATGTATGCAATCATTCAAAAAGGAAAAGTATTATATATTATAAATAAAGATCTCCTGGATGCTATTTTGAAAATATGTATAAAAGTGATCTTCTAGTTGAATCTGCACAGAATTTTCTTAAACATATTCTGTTGAAATTGTACTGCATAATGAAATGATGTGTAAGATTGTGTAAAATGGACTTCCAGACGTAAACACTAGAAAAAGCATTCTGCATCTGTAATGCATGATGTCCAAATCCATTGAAGTACTTTCCTTGTCTTATCCTTCATGGATCCGGAGGGAAAGAGAGCTAATTACAGGACAATAGATTGAAGTTTTCTTATTCGGAAAGATGAACTGAACAGTGGGATACTACCATATAAAGAAGCATCCCTTTGCTATCTAGATTTTGCCAAAATCTCCAATCCAGCAGAAAGCCAAAGGCCCTCTTCCCAATGCACTTGGCTATGATACAGGATCTCCCCTAAGCCTGAATTCTTCTTCCCTTCACTCCGGTCACATAAGCCTCCTCTTAATACTCTTCAACCATACCCAATAAAACTGGTCCTCAATGCATTGCTTTTTGCTGGTCCCTCCCCTTGGTACCCCTGACCACCAAACCCTGCTATCTTTTTGGATTTTATCCAGTTCCTGCCTTCTCGGTGAGACTTTATGTTAACCTCTCTCTAAAAGTCAACATTCTACCTCCATCATTGTCATTTACTATTTTCTGACACAGCATGTTTTTTTATTTGCATATCTTCCTCATGGTTAGTCGGGCTGGTTAGAATATAAAATACAGGAGCACAGTGAGTTTGATAATGATTTAATGTGTGAACCTAAAATAGCAATTGAAGGAGTGATGGTGGGTACTGGATGTTTGTTGAGTGACTGAGTGAATGAAGAAGAGAAATAATGTTAGATTTAAGAAAAATAATGAAACATGTATACAGCTTTTTTACAGGGCAGGCAGGAAAACCTTCCCTCTCCTTCTCATCTTTATTCCCTCTTTGAGTCATCTTGTATACACGTGCATTCCTGCACTCTACCTTCAAGGTTAATCTTAGTCACCATTTTAACTTTTATCCCACAAACAAAACTCTTTCTTGAGTAACTTTTGTTCTTTTCAATTAAGAAACACTGATCTCCTACAATTAAACACCTATGGCTTTATTGATAATCAGTCTTCAGTCTAGAGGCCAGGTGTCCCAGCCCTTATCACAGGGTGGCAGCTCTGAAAAAGAGGCAGGGCAGAGTAGCTAGACCTGGCTGTTTTCCAGGATCACTTCCTGTTGACTGGCATGACTTCCACCATCTATCTCAGGAAACCGCCTCTTTCTCCTCATCATTTGGAATTGAGTTATTTCAGGTACTTTGCTTAGTAGCTCTCCACAACCCCTAGACAGCCATATCTGAATTATAGATTACTGTTTCCCAGAAAGCCATCTCTAACTACAGACTTTAGTGCCTACCTACAAATGACTACATCTTAGGGATCTCATTTTCTCTTCTCCCCTGGATTCACATACACTCATCCATCTCCTGCTGTGAATGCCTTAGAGTTCAACATGTCCAGACAATCTCTGCGCCCTCTCTTGTACGGTGTGGGTGCTGTGGTTGACATAACTCACCTCTACCCTGTGACCCCTCCTCTCCATGGTCACCAGTCCCAAGAATTCCACCTCTTTACATCCCCTGACTGGTGACTTCCTCTGGACTGTTTTCTTTACCTCAGTCATAATTGATTTTCTTCAACTTCAGTGGCTGCAATCATCTCTTCTCTGGTCTTTTTGCTTCTCATCTCTAGAACATTCTTCAGTCTGTTGTTAGAATGAGCACAGGCAGGGTGTTGACATCCTAGAGCACCTGATACAACTGCCTCTTGTTTAGCAGTCCAGGGCTTTGCACTCTGTTAGCCTCAATGCCATTGTACTTGTTCCCTCTTGGAGAACACCTGCTTCTGTGAAGTGACCTCCCTTGCAGCTGTACTTAAACTCTTCTCATTTAAATGGGTTAACGATCCTTCCATGTCCCTATATCTTTGTACAAACTGTAGCCTATGCTTGGAAATTTCTGCCTCTTCTCCCAACTTAACGCATTTCTGCTCATCCTACAAACCCTTCTCAGCTTTCCCATGGAGTCATTTCTTAAGACTCTACTACTACTGTCTAAGACACAGCCATCTTAAAGAGAAGAAACCAGGTCACGTTCTCTATCCATTCAAATATTTATTTCTATGTTTATCTTATCCATGTATGCCTTTCACATTTCTCAGTATCCATGACAAAGAGAAGTAACTCAAATTGTTCCTTAAATGAATGACCACATAGTTTGAATGCTTTCCTATGAAGGTTTATTATTGCTGCAATATCCAGCATGAATTGTGTGGCTCTGGAGATGTGTCTGAAGCTAGCAAGCTTTTTGTAAGATAGTGTGTACACAGCCTTTGGTGTTTAGTTTTGTCATATTACAATGCTTAGGTTGCTGGACATGAATAGAGATGTCTTTCTCTGTTTAGACTCTTCTCTAGTGTGGCCACACCTGCAAGGACATGATAGTTCAGGAGAGCTTACAGGTGTGCAGGTCACATCAGCTCCAGTGATCAGCAACATCAGAACGGACGTATGCAGCAGGCTTCTCTCTTTTTTAAACAGTAGCCCACTTGTGTTTCCATAAAATTGCAGTATTCTTGACAGTGTCCTTCACTTTTCTTGCAGTTGACAATTTGGTAATTTGGTTCAGGCTCTGTAAAAAAGAATATCCAAATTAGTATCATAAGATTATGCCAAGAATAAGTCAGGGGTCATTTTTAAAGTAAAGCTATGATGCCGGAGACGGCAATACACATGAAATAGCTTGTTGTGTGCATAATTTCAAATTCTAATCCATGAACACAAGTCCAGACAGCACTCTGTTCCTTCAAAGTCTCCCAAGTCCCTATATTAACAAAATGGCATTGTAATATTTCCTCACAGCGTACTGTCAGAAAGAACATACGCCCCACATCGTGCCTGTCTATATTTGTGGTGCGATGACTGCATTTCCTTGTTTCTGTCCCTCAGTGAACTAAGTCCTTTGGAACAGGAGGTGAATTCCGAGGAAGCAGAGATTATGACAGGGTAAGGAAGCAGTTAGAGTTGATGGGACTGTATCTACTGAATATCATCAGGAATTTGCCAGTATTCAATGGTCTTCCTTCTCCACTGACCCTGGTCTCTGAATCAGAAATGATTTTGAGATTAAGGGCATCCCAGGAACTACCAAGTCCTCCAGGCTTTGTGAATTTGGAGCTGGCTCTGGGGTAGGGCACAGGGACAGAGAAGAAGCCTGGATAGGACCAGAAGAGTTCAGAAGAATGTTTGGGCTTGTGGTACTTTGCCACTCCCTTGTATCTGTCCCCACAGGAGGTGATGAACAGCTCAGCCTGTCCTCTTGCCTAATTCCCCGGGAAACCTGCCAGAACTTCATCTGACACTCTAACTTAGCAAGTATTCAACAAATTCCAACTGAGAAAACTACCTCCAAGTCTGGGGTAACAAGGAACAGGGTAGGAGAAGAAGCCTCTTCTCTGGTTACTAACTGAATCAAGTAGGACATTACCATAGTGAACTTAGACAACTCACCTCTGGGCCCCTCAAGACTCCTATGTTTCTGAGTTCCTCAAGGATCCAATTTCAGCAGAGACTGCAGGATCTCCTTACTTTCCTGACATCTACAGAAGACTGAACTGCCTACGCCATGTCTCCACAAACAGTGATGCTCACCTCATCCCATCCACACCATCCTCTCCCATCACATGCTCGGTATTTCCCTAGTGGATGGACCTGCCTTGTTCTCCAGTGTTTTTGACTTACCACGGTAAGGAGCGGTGTGTGGAGGGAAGCGTTTCACTCTGTGATGCAACAGCTGAGACCCATTCACTCCTTGGGCAGGAAATTCGTCCTTGGGGAAACTGGGAGGTTCAGTGACTAGGTGGTTAATGGATGAGGCACTGGACAACCCAGC
Organism: Rhabdomys pumilio; assembly: GCA_030674055.1. Taxonomy (NCBI): domain Eukaryota; kingdom Metazoa; phylum Chordata; class Mammalia; order Rodentia; family Muridae; genus Rhabdomys; species Rhabdomys pumilio. The sequence continues at coordinate 13,191,954 of JANHMN010000015.1, read as the reverse complement.
TGAAATTAAGGATATTTAGAAACTCTATTCAGCAACCCGAGAAGATGGAACACATTTCAACAGTGAGTGAGGCTTGACAAGAGACTGGAATGAACTCCGAGGGATTCACACATATTCTTTACATCTGTTTATCCACATGTATGTATGTGTGGGGAAAAATGGAAAGAGTGGCCTGTGAAAAAAGCACCAGGAACAATGGGTACCTCAACAAGCTCAGCCTCCATCATGGACATCATAAATGCACTTGCCAAGATCCCTAAATCTAAGCCTCAATGTCCTCTGTTAGAACATAGAAGAATGAGGAGGAATCCTTCCTCTTAGAAAACTAATACCACCAGCCCGTCTGAGAACCCACCGCACTGACTTCTCCTCAAGAAGTCTCATTAGGAAAATGTGCTACAGGACACACGGATGTCTACAGCTGTCCTAGACGTCCATACCTAAAGTGACAACTGCAGAAAGAGCCTGGGCCCAAGGACTAAGCCATGTTTCTGCCTTACCTGGAAACAGCAGGGCCACAAGAAGGAGGCTGGCAAAGGAAGGAAGGCGTCTGGGTTTCATGGCTGCGGAGGGGACTGCAGCCAGTGAAGGCCCTGGGTGGGTGGGCAGCTGCTGTTCTCTTATAGCTGAGCTGGGAGTGTGGGCTGGGAGCCTCCAGACAGAGTGCACAGTCACGAAGGTCGTGAGAAGACGTGTTACTTCCCCCACTGTTCCCAGAACAAACTTTTGAGTTATGTGGGTTTTCTTTTTTTCAGGAAGTAAATGATATGCCTGAATGCTTTGGGTGGGCTTGATAGAGAACCCATGAAGGTAAATTAAGATGAAAGGCATGAAGAATCAAAAATAAATGTGATTAGCACATCAGCAGCTTTTGTAATTATTTTCAATAGCTTTAACATAAGGCTACAATGCTAATTCTATGTTGTCTGCAGAACACGTTTATCTTAGTGGAACACCATTGTTCATGAAAACATAAGACACACCAGCTAGGCAGGGCTCCAGGTAGTCAGATGAATTTAATATATTCGTCAATGCTTTTTCTTCTCTTGTTCCGTCTGAGATTATTCGCCTCTCCTTTCTCCTTCATCTCCTTTGACACTTTCTTTTCATTTTAAGTTAACTGAGTCATCTTCATTTTTTCTTTCCTTCCTCTTAACCCCTGACACCTCCTGGTGATGCCATTAGATCCAATTCAATTCTGCAGGAAAATGCCCTAGAGTTGAGGCCAGGTTTTCTCCTGGAGTAATAACCACACACTAGGCTCTTCTTCCTTTTCTCCTTCATCTTCTACCCAGGAAGGTGTTTTGTCTCACTATATTTTCTCAAGCATGCACATCCCTGGAAGCATGATTCAGATGAAACCAAGAAGCATAGGCTTTGGTTCAAGAGTTATTTAATCAAGAAATACCCTGTGCATTTTGCTCAAGTAACAATCCATGATACCAGCACTTTCAGTTTTGAATGTATGAGGTTATTATGTACAGAGCAACCAGGAATAAAAGGAAAAGGAAAAACAAGCAACAGAAAGACAATAGAATATTGGAGTAGACACTTATACACCATCCTGTGAAAACTGCCTGGGGTAGCCCCAGCCACCAAAACTTTCAGCTGGAGGGTGTGACCAAGAGAAACCAAGACAGAGCATCTCCTAGGTGAGACTGCCCCTCTGGTTTCCATTGTTCTAATGGCTCCTGCTGTTCTGCTCTAGAAATGATAGGGTAACCAATAAAGATTTTAGGTTCCATATAAACTTCATAATCTATTGGAAAAATGAGTCAAATACCCTGACTCAAGCCTTGGTGGATACTAGAGCAGCGGCCAGTTTAATTTATTGTGGCACAAAAATTGTTAAAAGAGAAATCACTTACAATTGTGTATGGGGAGGGAAGAAGGGTATACAAAGTAAATGTAAATTGAAAAGTGCTCAGTCTTCAAAATGGCAGAATGATAGTTCTGAGCCCAGAGATTATTGTTGTCACTGATAGAGGAAAAGGACTCAAACTAGATTTACGTGATGGACTTCCATGTAACTTCAGCAGGTCCTAGGTAGAGTCCCTATGGTGACACTGTGGGAATGTGTCTCATTTGCACATACATTTTGTTTGAACAGAGAACACATCTTAGACTATTTGTATAATTGAAAATACTCATCTCGGTGTGGAGAAAAGCATAAGCAGGTTGAGAACAGAGCAGCAGCCATGGGGATCCAGGGAAGCAAGAAGAGCACGCAGGAGGCTGAGCCCTGGGAACAGGGGTGCACACAGGTTCAGCAGTGTTACACAGCAAACACAGCCTTAGACCTCTGGAGTATTCAACACTACGATGCTGCTCTGTACTTGACATCTCATTCCCCTGAATCCATTAGATAGTGTGAAGTAAAAACAAGAGGCTTCAGTGCTAAAGAGGACATTATATGTTGCATATCCTTGTGCTGACTACAATATGTAACTATGTACATGAGAAGGTCTTCAACATTGTCGTCTCTTTATTACCTCCTGGGTGGCATCGCAATTAATCCTGGAAATGTGAATGTGGGAAGAGAAAAATCTAGAGTAGCCAGTTTGGTCTCAGCAGCTTTTGTAGAATCAAGTTCCACCTTTAAAGGTGCCGAGAGGAGACTCACAGATGAGAGAACTGAGCCTTGCCATGTGAGTCTCCTTGTTTTGAGATTTGAAATTTCAATGTGCTAACAGAACATGGATGCTGTGGGGAGCATCTCCATTAGGGTTGTGGGGAGTACATCCGTAAGGGCACATAGGACACTCTGGGAGAAAGAATTTCACACTGGGGAAGACAACACACAGACAGTAGAAGCTACTTTGGAAAGGGAGAACAGGAAATCCTCAGAATAGCAGTAAATGAAATGGATTGCAGAATTTGACAAAGGTCAAGGACTTCTGGACACACAATAGCAATAGATGTTTTGATTCCCTCATTTTTCAGACAAACAAGAAGTCACAGAATGTACTAGATTTTCCCAATATAAGTTTGATCTGAAATGATTTTAGCCTCCTAAAAGCTCTGCTCAAATGAGAGACAGAATAAACCTTCTTACAAGAATTCTAAGAAATCACAAACTCCTTTCAGGGACTAAAAACTTCATATTGTTGTAAATCTTAATAAGTCTATTGAAGCTGCCAGTTCTAATGAAGTAGTCACAAAAATTTGACCTGAAATCTGCCTTTAATTTCTCACCCACTGTTTCTTTTCTTTTCCCCTTTTTATCAAAAAGAGTTTTCTTCCTCATGTAATATATACTATCATTCGCCTCTCTCTATCCCTCCCATTTTCTCCTCACACCATCTCCATCTAGATTTACTTGCTTTATATCTCTCATTAAAAAGACAAACAGGAGGTCTAGAGAGATGGCTCAGTTGTTAAGCACATTGACTGATTTTCCAGAGGTCCTGAGTTCAAGTCCCCCCAACCACTTGGTGGCTCATAACCATCTGTAACGGGATCCAATGACCTCTTCTGGTGTGTCTGAAGACAAGAACAGTGTATGCACATACATAAAATAAATAAATCTTTTTTAAAAAAAATAAGCAGGATTCTAAGTGATAATAAGACAATATAATGAAATAAAACAAGACTTAATACATCAGTATTGGGCAAAACAAATAGAAAGGACAGAGTCAAAAGAAGGCACAAGAAATAGAGACTCATACATTTGCACTTGGGAATCACAAACAAACACTCCACTGGGAATAGAACTATGTATATGAAGGACCTGCCTCACCCACTGATCTAAGACGAGCAGACAGAGGGAGATGAGGATGTGGAATGTTCATGTGTATGAACCACACACTGAAGACTGCACCCAGCTGTACTGCATGTACACCAAGATAGCTCAGAGGATGAGGTAAGGTTAAAGGGGAAGGAGGGAAATTCATTTTTGAAAGGTGTAGGATTTCAAGGTCAGAGGACCAACCCAACTAAGAGAGGCTGGGAAGAGGAAGGCAACAGAGGCCAGTGGGATAACAGAACCCAAGCACGAGCCAGATGCATGGAATGAGTTCTGCTGCTTGACCGTACCATAGCACGACTGAGCGTTACAAAACTCAATTGTGTGTTCTATGAAGAACTAGAAGAGAAATGCTCTAAGGTTCCCAACCTCTCAAAAAGTAAGTGTTGAAAGGGAAAGAAGTACTAACCACTCTAACTAACACACAAGACATCATATACCTGATTCAAATTAGTACCTTGACAAAAATATATACAACGTGAATGATGAATTTTTAATTTTTTATTTTTTATTCTTCTCTCAAACAATGCATCTCAACTGCAACCTCCCTCCCTCCTCTCCTCCCCTGCCTAACCCCTGCATCTTCCCTCTCACCCAGATCCAATGCCCCTCTATTTGCCTTCAAAATAGACCAGACTTCCCAGTGATATCACCTTATGTATGCTGATTTTTAAAGAGTCTGATTTGGGAGTCACAAAGGCATGGGTATAGTTGTCATGGGAATGGTGCCATTCCTCCCTGTGGGTTTGGTTCCTTGGAAGTAATTTCTTGTCATTGAAAACTCTATTGACATTTGTCACATCCCAATAGTAAATACATTCCCTTAAACTTGCTCATGGAACAGTTACACTCCCTCTCAACAACCCAATTTCTGGCTCTCTGTCTCTGTGATTTTCCTGTGTTGGAAAAACCCAGAGCCTCCCTTGTTTTTTTCTAGAGAAATATACCATGCAAATAAAGCCCACGAAGTTCTTGTGCCTGTGTTAGCACCTTGATAAAAGCTGAACGGCAAATAAAAAACTTATGTGAATACTGGCTTTGTTCATCTGAGTCTCACTCAAGATAAACTTCTGAGCCCAGGCTAGGCTAAGACTCACATTCATGGTTTTCAGAATTTAACAATGTGAGAAGTGCTTGCAATATTTCTGTGGCTGTAACCAAATAACTAACAAAAGCCAGCTTGAGAGAGGAGAGGTTTATTATTGTGGCTCACAGTATGAGAGGTTCTGTCCCAGCAAGGTGGGGAAAATGTGGCAAAACTCACAGCAGAGGAGGCATGCTGCCAGGACTCCTAGCTATTCAAAGGAGAAGGAGCAGAGAAGGAATCTAAGGGTCTTCCCTTAGTGACCACTTCTTCCAGCACAGCTCTACCTCCTAAAGCATCTACCACCACACAGAAAACAAATGTCCAAACACGTGAACACATGAGCCTGTGGGGACAGGGCACGTTAAGTCTGCCACAGAAGGCAAGAAAGCTGAACACCCAGTGTTGGAAATCTTGCCTTCGGCATGCAGACATTTTCCAGTAAAACCCTTGGTGAAGAATCTGCTCACCCACATTCCCTCTGCCAGTCTTCAAGTTCTCATTCTCACCATCCTCCTAACCCTCACTTCCCACCGTACATAAACTTTAATCTGAAAAGCATGCACCCAGTCATCCTCATCCTCCTCCTCCTCCTCCTCTTCCTCCTCCTCCTCCTCCTCCTCCTCCTCTTCCTCCTCCTCCTCCTCTTCTTCCTCCTCTCCTCCTTCACCATCGTCATTGTCATCCTGTTCCCCTCCTCTTCCTCCTCCTCCTCCTCCTCCTCCTCCTCCTCCTCCTCCTCCTCCTCTTCTTCCTCCTCTCCTCCTTCACCATCGTCATTGTCATCCTGTTCCCCTCCTCTTCCTCCTCCTCCTCCTCCTCCTCCTCCTCCTCCTCCTCCTCCTCCTCTTCTTCCTCCTCTCCTCCTTCACCATCGTCATTGTCATCCTGTTCCCCTCCTCTTCCTCCTCCTCCTCCTCCTCCTCCTCCTCCTCCTCCTCCTCCCCCCCCACCTTCTCCTTCTTCTTGTATATTGTAATCATTTGGGGTTGTAATTTTTTAGGTGATGACTTAAATTTTAACAAAATAAAATATAATAAGATAAAACAAAATCTATCATATCAAAGTTGGACAACCCAAGCCAACAGAAAAATAAAAGAACCCCAAGAACACGTACAAGAATCAGAGACCCACTCCTTCACAGATTCAGGAATCTCATAAACTAGTAAGCTGAAAGCTATAGTATGTATTATGCACAAGACCTGAGGCAGACCTGTGTAATTGGAGATGGTGTTGACCAAGAGGCTCTGTGACCTCAGAGAGGGGGAAAAAAGAAGGCTCCAATGATGGTGGACACAGAACAAACTAGACAGGGAACATGAGCTTTAGAACATTGGGCTAAATATGTTATCTACTAAACGTGAGAATGATGCCTCAGAGAAGGAATGTGAGAAGCTTTCAGGTATTCAGCACAGAAGTTTAAGCCAAAACTTAGTTGTTCTGGTTTGTAAGCTACCAATATACTGCATATACAATATGGAGTGCATGAACAGTGAGTGAGAAACAAACCCGAAGCTATAAATCAGCCAAATTTACCAGGTCTGATCCCGTGCAGGGGGTGCACACCTGTACAGTGATGCTCAGCCTCGAGGGAATGTGAGGGGCCACATTTTCTTAGCACATCACATTCACCAGCTCCCAACATAGGTGGCACTCTTGTCAAAAAGATCAGCTTTGACAACCAGGGTAAAGTTAGACCATCTGTAGAGTTGGCGACTGACTGGAGCCACTGAGATCCTCCCTGGTTTGGCTGAGATCCTTAGAGTTGGGAACTGATCACTCAGTCTTTTTTCCCAGGGAAAAAAGCTACATTCTCTGGGGTTGGTGACCCCCTGTGACCAGCAAGAGACCCTTTGAACTCTTTGGGGGCTGGCAAGAAGGAAAAACAAAAAGGGGAAAACACACAAACACAGATGCACACACACACATACACACACACACACACACACACACACACACACATACACACAGAGTGAATGGATAAAGCAAGACAATCTCCAATAAATACACATACATATAAATTCATTTATACATACATACATACATACATACATCATACATACATACACACATTCATACATTGGATGGCTGGAGGAAAGTTCCAACTAAGCTTACATATATACATATATACATAGAGATGTATACATGTATAGACATATAGACACATATACACATATACATATAGACACATGTACACACACATACACACATATACATATAGACACAAATATACATATACATGTATACACATATGCATATATATACACATACATATATACACACATACATATATGCATATATACACATTAGGTGGATGGAGCAAACTCTAACAAGCAGACTCCAACAACTTTAGGTTTGAAAACAGGTAAAGAAAACAAATTATTTCTAAGAAACCACATACATTGTAACTAAGCAACTTGTTATAGATTAACAAATGTCAGCAAGCAAGGTAATTTTCTCAGCCAGTCTCTCTAACTGGCAGGCTGCAATTTGTAATTACAAAGAAAGTATCAATTATTTCATTATTTATCTTTAAAAGCGATCATATAAAACTTAAAAGACTCTAAACTTTTATGTTTAAATACTCAGAATAAACATCTCTTCATCAGCAAATTTTATTAAACCATGTCAAGAAGCTGAGGGCAAACATGGGTACAAAAACATCAATCATCACTTGACCAAAAGCCCAGCTTTAGTGATGATCAAGCTAGCATTCTTCTTGTTCGCTGACCTCCAAAAGTCAGTAGCTCAACCAACGAGTGTGTCTTTCTGAACTTCAAATTGCTCCCTAAGATTTCCTACATCAAGGCCATTAACAAAAACATCTTAACCTAGCTTCACTTACATGGTTTTCCAAATGCTTTCAAGGGCTGGTGGTCATTGATGACAATCTACATTTCCAAGTTCTTTCCTAGTGTGGTGACTGAATCATGAATCTGAAAGAGATTGAGGACTATTACTGTGAGTGCCAGGGATACTTCCCAGTGAGGGACTGGAAGCCCCCTTAGAGTTTTCTCACAATTCTTAGATTAAGAGGGATGTGAAGGCAACAAGCAGAACAAAGCACCACACAGCATGAAGTCCTCAGGGCACACAGTCCTCAGGGCTCTGCCTCTCCAAGGCACACCCATCATGGTTGCGCTAACCAGTGGGCTACATTCCATAAGCTCTAAGGCTGTTTGTTATTCCACTTGTATAGCAGGACACACTCTTCTTCCTCAGAGCCTGGCAACTCTGCTGGGTGGCAAGGCAGGAAAGAGCATATGGAATTAACACTGCTGGCTTGTTCTTGGCTCCGCTGGATTTGTTGAATAACTCTGTATTGATGATGTTTCTGTTGCTGGGACAAAGCACCATGACCACAGGGAACTTGAGGAAAGCTCTCCGTGTTTCCTGTTCCAGAGGGATGAGAGTCCATGCTAGACAGCGGGGAGCAGAGCATCAAGGGGCAGGCATGGCAGCAGGCACAGAAAGCAAAGGGATCACATCCTTGTCCCCAGACACAAACAGAAAGAGCAAGCTAGAAGAAAGGCCAGGCTATGACCTCTCAAAGCTAGCTTCCACGGGTACTTCCTCCAGCAGGGAGACTCTCCCTAGAGCTCGTCAAACATCTGCAACTGGGAACCAGTGTCCAAATGCCTGAGCGGATCCAAAGCACTGACTGCAAGAGAACTATTCCTGTCCAGTGCATGGAGAGTGTCAGGCAGCTTTGCTAGAACAGGAATTATCAATGCTTCCAGGTCCCATGTTAGCACAGGAGCCAGAGATTGCTAGCATCTCACTCTAGAGTGCTTCAGAATTTCCTCAGTGGGTCCAACCAGGGTCTACCATTTTGTTATCAAAAACTTGTTCTTTTATTTTTTTCAATCAACACAATGTGTTTCTCTACATTTTGACATTATGACATGATAGGCCAGAGAGGGTCAAACTTAGGGTACAGGGAACAGCTGCTCAGAAGGACACAGATGGGACAGAGCATCTCATTTCCACATACCAACTACACCTGGGTCTACTCTTCAGTGCAGAACAGATAATGAGTCTCATCATCCAAAAGCCTAAGAGCAATCAACACCTAAACATGTTCGACAAAGAATCAAGACCTAGATGGGTTTCCAGGGCCCTCCGATGGTATCCAGGATCCCTGACCCCTGCCTTGTTTGGTTTCCTGTGTTTTCTCCTTAAATCTAAGCTTCATTACAAGACGTAGGTAAGTGGACTATGGCGCCCAATGTTCCGTAAGTTATTCACTGAAGACAATGAGGTATGCTGCGGTTGAAGTAGCTTGCTTAATCTCTCAGGATGTGTTTTCTTCAGGTGTTCCCCCAAAGTCCATTATCTTCAGCTGTGTGTATTTGTAGCCACGAGTCCCTTCTTATCTGGAAGAAGTAAAAGAGACAAAGCTGAGAACAGCACAGGACAATAGTGCTGGGATTGGTAGAGAAAAGGGAAGCAGGTAAAGGGTCTCCCCTAGCATGGGAAGAGAAAGACTTAAGGACATTGTGTCTTCAGGTTACTGAAGCCATTCCAGGCCAGCATTGCTTGGTGAGCACACATTAAGACCCAGGTTAAGGGAATATTTACAGGAGGACTTTAGAGTTATGACCTAAGTGTTCAGGGTAGGGAGTGTTACTCCGTGGAAACCCCCTATCACTTACTCATTTCTTCACCTGAAACAAAAGCCAGACTAAATGATCCCTAAGATTCTGATGATCCCTAAGACTCTAATGATCCCTGAGACTCTGATGATCCCTAAGACTCTGATGATCCCTGAGATGCATTTAAAATCCAACCTTTCATGATTCTAGGAAAGGAACTTTCCATTCTGCCTCACTTAAACTGGCATCTAATGGCTCCACACACACTTCCCTGTGGAGTATCTTGTAGAAGAGAGTTGTGCAGGTAAGTAGGATTGATGTACACCATTCTGTAGAAACCTCTGGATCAAAGATAAAGAAGTAAAAAAGGCATCATGTCAAAGAACAGACGTCTAGCATGTGAAGGTCATGAATGCCAGGAGGAGTTGTCAGTTTGGGAACAGAGAGCATGTGAGGTAAGAATAGCAATGGCTGACACTAAGCCTATGCTTGGGGGTTGTCCCAAGTGACAATGGTGTGGGGACCAAAAGTGATCAAACGTGAGGAGTCATTGAAATAGTCTTTGTCTTTCCAGAGAACAGAGGCACTGGGATTTGACTCCCACCCCTGTCCACAGGCAAGACAGGCAACACTTAGATGCCTGCATTTGCCCTTGGGCATCATTCCTGATTATTTTACCTTAGAAAATATAATGGAGTGTTTCAGAGAAAGTATAAATGCCTGGCCTTGAAAGTTGACATCCTTGAACAAACTCACCTCGTCCTGGATCACAGATCAGACAGCAGCACTTTGCTCATGCACCGCAGCTGGAGGCAGAATGTGCATGTCCTCAGAGCAACTGTTTATAACCACTCCCCCTGATGCAGTAACTGGGCACATCACCAGATCACCTGATTGGGGACTGAGAGAACAAGGACTAGACAGGAAATAGAATTGATCTCTAAGGTAGCTTTAAGGTAGGGTAGAGGATAAGAAGGAGAGAGAACATTGAGTCTTTGTCTTAAATCCATGATACAAGTTCATACTTATGAATAGGTTGGAGAGATGGGACCATTTCAAGAAGGCCTCAGGATTGCTGGAGAGAGACCCCATAGAAAGATGGGCACACATCAGATGTGCTCCAACCCTACTTTCATAGTGTACTTGTGTACCAACTGCAAACAGTCCATGTGTCAGCGCATTTCATTCTGCAAATGGGTGTCAGGTGAAAGTTGCCTCGTGTGCTTCTCACAGTAAATGCTTGGAAATGGTTAAGAAACACTACAATGAGCAGTCTTGAAATCCTGTAGAATCTGCTTGGCTGGGGAAGGGAACAAGCCCTGGAAACACAGTATTCTAGTTCCTGATGTAGTGGGCAGTGGTGTCAGCTCTTATCTCCTGCCATTGTGGTGGAAGGGACTGGTGGGTTGGAGGAAAGATGTTTTTTTTAAGTATATGTTTGATAAAACACCAGTGTCTTTAGTGTGTGTGTGTGTGTGTGTGTGTGTGTGTGTGTGTGTGTGTCTGTCTGTCTGTCTGTATATGTATGTGTGTGTGTGTGTGTATGCATACATGTACTCACAGGAACACACATGCAAAATATCCACAGATGAATGTGACAGCTAGTGCGACAAAAAATTAAAATCAAAAGGATACATGTGAAGCATAAACTGCTCAACACTCACGTTTCTATAGTTTCTGTAGTTTTCTTGCTGTTTCTTTCTAGTTGTATTTCAATGGACAGGACACAGGAAATTTGAGTTTTTGTATTTGTGACAACTTGTTTTATGTTCTAAATATAATCTGTTTGGACAAGGATTCTGTGGTCTGCTGAGAAGAGTCTGTTCTGAAGTTGCTGGATGGGACAGTCTGTACGTGACTTGATCCATGGCACAATTTAACCTTGCGGTTTCTAGTTTAATTTTCTTGTCTGGATGGTTCATCTGTTGGTGAAAATTCAGTGTTAAAATCACCCACTGTCACTATGTAGGACCTGTTTGCCCTTTGAACTCACAGTGCTCATCCTATGACATTAGGTGAATTAAAGTTCCATGCATATACTGACAGTCATTATATCTTCAAGATCGTATACCTAGATTGGTCCCATTATTATTGTCTCAAGTTTCCTTATGCCTTCTAATTTTGTCTAACATCTTCTCTGTCACATTGTCTTTTAGACAGCAAGTTGTCATATATTTCCTTCTATTCCAGTCAGTCTCTCTTTTTCAGCCTGGGAGATAACACTGTTTACACAGAGTTACACTCAATAGGTTTTTACTAATTTTTCCACACTAGACATCTACCGACTACTGAGTTAATATAACCCTGTGTGATTCTTTTCTATGTCTCAAATCTTAATCTGTCCTTTCATGAGGGTTGGATTTTTTTTCTTGGCTCTTGCATTTGTGTTTCTCTTTCCTGTCTGGGTACAGACTCCATGTAAGTGTCCTTTGTAGTGCCAGCTTGGTGACCATGAATGGCTTTGATACGTGTGTGTCATGGCAGGTCTTCATATCTCCCTTGACTTTTACAGTAGGCTCCGGCAGTCTTTGGGGACAGCTCTGGTGTTTCAGGGCTTGAACCAGGTCATTTCTCATTCGCTCAGCACTCACTGTTCCTGCTCTTATTTTTTCTCATATCAGCCTTCATAAGAATCCAGCACTTCTCTCTCACAATGGTCAATAACCTCTTTTACTATATCCCTGGCATTTTAACTACAATGTGATGTGGGTTCATTTCTGGCGGTGATTACTTGAGTTCTAAAAGTCTTGTTTGCTTACATGTCATTTCTTTCCCTAAATTTAGGAGCTCACCTTCTATAATTTTAGTGACTAAATTTTCTGGGTTTTTAGCCAGTAGCTTGTTTCTTTCCTCTCCACCACACATTCATGTGTCCAATCTCTTACTGATTTTCCATGGGTATTGAATGTTGTCGTCATGATTTTTCTGTCATGTAAATGTAGTAATTTTTCAACCTTGCCTTGATCCCTGGTGTCCTTTCATTCTCCGGTCTAGTCTATTAGCGATATTCTGTACTGAGCTTTTCATCTGATTCACTGAGATTTCAGTACTATGATTCCTAATCTGATGTTCTGTTGCTTTTTCAGAATCTCTATGCCTTTGATGAATTTCTCACCCAAGTAGTTGATCTCCAACTCCAGGTTATAAATTGCCTCTTTTCTTCAGTTTCCTGTTTATTTGAATCTGAAGTGAGTTTACTGATCAATTTTTATTTATTTTTAGGTTTATTTATTTATTATATGCACATCAGTGCTCTATCCAGCCAGGAGAGGTCATTGGTTTCATTACAGACAGTTGTGAGCCATCATGTAGTTACTGGGAGTTGAACTCAGGACCTCTAAGAGAGTAGCTGGTAAGAGTAGCTCTTAACTGCTGAGCCATCTCTCCAGCCCTATCGATCGTTTTTTAAAAGTAGATTTGAATTCTTTGTTTATCGTTTCACCCCTGGATGTTTAATTGAACCACTCCAGAGTTGTGAGCTTTTAGCAGAATCATGTTTCTTTCCTTTTGCTATTTCTCCTTTTTCAAACTTATGATTTGTATATTGTTGGGGATCAACTCTGGCTGCTATATGGGTGTCATTTTAGTGAATGGTCTTCTCTTGGGGACTAAATCACTTAATCCCTAGTATCTCTCAGAGAAGTGAAGACAAACTGCAATAACATCAAACAAACCAGCTACAAAAACCAGAGCTACTTAAGGCCAATAACTAACTACCAGTAACCATAGAAAACCATTCAGAAGGAATAAGAGAAAAGCATCTGATGACAGACAGATGCAAGTAAATGAATCAGATAGAGGCAGGAGGAAGAACAACATTTAAGTGTCTTACAATAAAATCAAAGTTTAAAAAAATACTAAAATGTAATAAGAGAGGGGGAGATACGGTGGGGAATGAGGGGGAAAGGAGGAGAGGAAGAGGTGAGAAGGTGGGGAGAGGGAGAGTAGGGAAGGAGACTGGTTTTAAGATGACAAGAAATTAGAGACACTTCTTCCTGAGCCTCTGGTCATGGAATTTTCCAGCATAGGGAAAGGTAGAGGTTATCTGGCTCTAGTCTTCCCCAGGGTTCTACATAAGACTGCATGTGGGCTGAGCGCTGAGCCACTGTGGGCTGAGAAGCATCCAGTGTGGGCTGAATGCTGTACCAGTGTGAGCTGAGATCTGTGCCCGTGTAGACTGAGGCCAAACTTCATGTCTTCCCACATCTGGACCACTGCTGGCCCCAGAGAGCTTCGCAGGCTGGGCCCTTGCCTCAGAGACACCCAGTTTGTTTACCCAGAGTGAACAAATGCCCAAGCCTGTGGCTGTGATTTTATCTCCACACAACATGTGGACAAGCATTGGAGAAGGGGGCTGTTTCTCACCTAGCTTTGTGTGTCCTTTCTGTTTCTACATGCTTCTTCACTGTTGTATCACCTAGGTTTTTTCTAACACAAGCATTTGACAGTGTATACATGTGTGAGCATAATGTATTGTCCCCTCTCCTCACCTCCCATTCTTGCACACTTCTTCTTCACAAAAGGTCTCCTTCCTATTTTCATGTCCTACTGTTTGTGGCTGTCCTGTGCAGGTAGCACAGCTGTGTGTTCATAATGTTGTTGGTGTGTCCTGTACAGAAGACGGCATTTCTAAGACCCTCCCCATCCTCCTTTTCTTACATTCTTTCCACCTCTGTTTGTGATGTTTCCTGGGACTTCCACTGAGTGATACTGAGGTTTCTGCTTAGGGATAAGTCATTTATTCTCAGCAATTCGACCACTCATGAGGCTCTGTATTAAGCACTAACCGCTGTACAGATGCTTCTCTGACCAAAGTTGAGAACAGCACTGATGTACCACATAAGCATAAATATTTAAATGCAGTTTGGTACCACATCCATTTAGCATGGACTAGGGAATAAGTTCCTCTCTAGGTTTGATAACTCCCCCAGTCATAGTTTTATACCTAGGTTTCTGCTATTATGCTTTTATTCCTTCCCATGGGGTGGGACTGGCATACAATCAGAGGGCAGTTCCTTTCCAAACAGTCATGCCACTACTGTGCCAATGGGAGCATCTTGTATGCAGATTGGTTTCTTTAAGATTCATTTTATACAATTTTAATTATATACAAGTATTAAGGTCAGTTCTAGGTTGAGGAACTAGATGCAAAAAGTCAAGAAACAAGCAAGACAATAAATACAAATATTCAAAGAACATTCAAGGCAATTAACAAAGTCTCATGATCACTCCCATGATCACTGTTTCTAAGGGCTTATCAAGATGACCAAAATATCTGAGCCTACTTCCCTGTCCTAGCCCAAAGTCATTATCATGCCTGAAGCCTACTTCTTTGTTCTAGCCTAAGGTTTATTTTTCTGCCTGAAATTCGAGTTCAGTTCCCAACATCCATATGGCAGCTCACAATTGTTTGTAACTCCAGTTCCAGGGGACCTTACACTCTCACAGAGACATACATGCAGGCAAAACACCAATTCTCACAGAATGAAAATAAATAAATCAGTTAAAATAAATATATAAAACCCAGTAAGGTCTAGAGCCACTTTATGATAAAGAACAAGAAAAGCAATATTAGTCCAGACATGATAAGAGATTCAGGCTTGCTTGGTCCTTTTGGCTGAGGCAAACACTTAGCTGGTCTGCTCCTGTGAAGACACAGTATCCTGAGCCATTCTAGAGGAAACACTCCACTCAGAGCAGCAGGATTCAAGATCCCAGAGGCAGCCTAAGTTCCAGGAGTTCTTCCACCCAGGAGCTCAGGATCACAGGATCACAGAATCACAGGATCACAGAGACATCTGGACTCTGAGGAGTTCTGACACAAGCAAGATAACTGGAAAGACAGGCTCCAGTCAGAGACAGTAAGTGCAGGTAGCACTACAATTAACCAGATGGAGAAAGGCAAGCACAAGAACATTAAGCAACAGAAACCAAAATTACTTGGCATCATCAGAACCCAGTTCTCCCACCATAGCAAGCCCTGGACACCCCATCACACCAGAAAAGCAGGATTTAGAATTAAAATTACTTCTCATGATGATGATAGAAGACTTTAAGAAGGACATAAATAACTCCCTTAAAGAAGTAAAGGAGAACACAGGTAAACAGGTAGAAGCCCCTTAAAGAGGAAACAAAAAATTCCTTAAAGAATTGCAAGAAAACACAACCAAACATGTGAAGAAATTAAACAAAACCATCCGGGATCTAAAAATGGAAATAGAAACAATAAAGAAATCACAAAGGAAAACTAACCTGGAGATAGAAAACCTAGGAAAGAGATCAGAATTCATAGACACAAGCATCACCAACAGAATACAAAAGATAGAAGAGAGAATGTCAGGTGCAGAAACCATAGAAAACATTGAGAACAGTTAAAGAAAATGCAAAATGCAAAAAGCTCCTAACCCAAAACATCCAGGAAATCCAGTACACAATGAGAAGACCAAACCTAAGGATAATAGGTATAGATGAGAGTAAAGATTCCCAACACAAAGGGCCAGAAAATATTTTCAACAAAATTATAGAAGAAAACTTCCCTAACCTAAAGAAAGAGATGTCTTTGAACATACAAGAAGCCTACAGAACTCCAAATAGACTAGACCAGAAAAGAAATACCTCCCATCACATAATAATCAAAACATCAAATGCACAAAACAAAGAAAAAATACTAAAAGCAGTAAGGGAAAAAGGTAAAGTAACATATAAAGGCAGACTTATAAGAATTACACCAGACTTCTCACCAGAGACTATAAAAGCCAGAAGATCCTGGGTTGATATCATACAGACCCTAAGAAAGCACAAATGCCAGCCGAGACTACTATACCCAACAAAACTGTCAATCACTATAGATGGAAAAAAACAAGATATTCCATGACAAAACCAAATTTACACAATATCATCCCACAGATACAGCACTTCAAAGGACAATTGATGGAAAATTCCAACACAAGGAGGGAAACTACAACCTAGAAAAAGCCAGAAAGTAATCTTCCAACAACCTCAAAAAAAGATAGCCACACAAACATAATTCCACCTCTAATAACAAAAATAACAGGAAGCAACAATCTTTTTTCCTTACTATCTCTTAACATCAATGGACTCAATTCTTCAATAAAAAGACGTAGACTATCAGACTGGACACATAAAAAGGACTCAGAATTTTGCTGCATACAGGAAACACACCTCAGTGACAAAGATAGACACTACCTCAGAGTAAAAGAATAGAAAACAATTTTCCAAGCAAATGGTTCCAAGAAACAAGCTGGAGTAGCCATTCTAATATCAAATAAAATCGACTTTCAACCAAAAGTAATCAAAAAAGATAAGGAAGGACACTTCATACTCATCGATGGAAAAATATACCCAGACGAACTCTCAATTCTGAACTTCTATGCTCCAAATGGCAAGGGCACCCAGATACATAAAAGAAACTTTATTAAAGTACAAAGAACACATTGCACCTCACACAATAATAGTGGGGGATTTCAACACCCCACTCTCAGCAATGGACAGATCATGGAAACAGAAATTAAACAGAAACACAATGAAATTAACAGAAGTTATGAAGCAAATGTTTTTAACAGATATCTATAGAACATTTCATCCTAAAACAAAAAATATACCTTCTTCTCAGAACCTCATGATACCTTCTCCAAAATAGGCCATATAATTGGTCACAAAACAGCCTCAACAGATACAAAAAGATTAAAATAATCCCTTGCATCCTTTCAGATCACCATGGACTAAGGCTGGTCTTTAATAATGACAAAAACAATGAAAAGCCCACATACACATGGAAATTGAACAATGCTCTACTCAATAATGACTTGGTCAAGGAAGAAATAAAGAAGGAAATTAAAGACTTTTTAGAATTTAATGAAAATGAGAACACATCATACCAAAACATTGGGACTCCATGAAAGCAGTGGTAAAAGAAAAACTCATAGCTCTAACTGCCTACAAAAAGAAACTGGAGAGAGCATACACTAACAACTTGACGGCACACCTGAAAGCTCTAGAACAAAAAGAAGTAAATACACCCAAAAGTAGTAGAGAGCAGGAAATAATCAAACTCAGGGCTGAAATCAACCAAGTAGAAACAGAAAGAACTATACAAAATATCAACAAAAGCAGGAGCTGGTTCGCTGAGAAAATCAGCAAGATAGATGAACCCTCAGCCAGACTAGCCAGAGGACACAGAGACAGTATCCAAATTAAAAAAATCAGAACTAAAAGAGAGACATAACAACAGAATCTGAGGAAATTAAAAACATTAACAGATCCTACTACAAAGGCCTATACTCAACAAAACTCGAAAATCTGGATGGAATGGACAATTTTCTAGACAGATATCAGGAACCAAAATTAAATCAGGAGCAAATAAACTATCAATCTAACCAGTCCCATAAACCCTAAAGAAATGGCAGCAGTCATTAAACGTCTCCCCATTAAAAAAAAAAAAAAAAAAGCCCAGGACTGGATGGTTTTAGTGCAGAGTTCTATCAGACCTTCAAGGAAGACCTAATACCAATTCTCGTCAAACTGTTCCACAAAATAGAAACAGAAGAAACACTACCCAGTTTGTTCTATGAAGTTACAATCACACTCATACCTAAACCTCACAAAGACCCAACAAAGAGAACTTCACACCAATCTCCTTTATAAATATCGATGCAAAAATCTCAGAAGATGAAAAGATCTCCCGTGCTCATGGATTGGCAGGATTAATATAGTAAAGATGGCCATCTTGCCAAAAGCAATCTACAGATTCAATGCAATTTTCATTAAAATCCCAACTCAATTCTTCACAGAGTTAGAAAGAGAAATTCTCAAATTCATTTGGAATAACAAAAAAAAAAAAAACAGGATAGCAAAAACAATTCTCAACAATAAAAGAACTTCTGGATGAATCACCATCCTTGATCTCAAGCTGGACTACAGAGCAATAGTGATAAAAACTGTATGGTATTGGTATAGAGACAGGAAGAAAGACCAATGAAATAGAATTGAAGACCCAGAAATGAACCCACACACCTATGGTCACTTGATCTTTGACAAAGGAGTTAAAACCATCCAGTGGAAAAAAGACAGCATTTTCAACAAATGGTGCTGGTTCAACTGGAGGACAACATGTAGAAGATATAAATCGATCCATTCTTATCTCCTTGTACAAAGCTCAAGTTCAAGTGGATATAGGACCTCTACATAAAACCAGATACACTGAAACTAATAGAAGAGAAGGTGGGGAAGAACCTTGATTACTTGAGCACAGGAGAAAAGTTCCTGAACAGACCACCAATGGCTTATGCTCTAAGATCAAGAATTGACAAATGGAACCTCATAAAATTGCAGTTTCTATAAGGCAAAGGACACTGTCAATAGGCCAAACGGCAACTAACAGAAAAGGAAAAGATCTTTACCAATCTGATAGAGGGCTAATATCCAATATATACAAAGAACTCAAGAAATTAGACTCCAGACAACCTAATAACCCTATTAAAAAATGGTGTATAGGGCTAAACAAAGAATTCTCAACTGAGAAAACTCGAATGGCCAAGAAGCAGCTAAAGAAATGTTCAACATCCTTATAGTCAGTCATCAGGGAAATGCAAATCAAAACACCCCTGAGATTCTACCTCACACCAGCCAGAATGGCTAAGATCAAAAATTCAGGTGACAGTAGATGCTGGCAAGGAAGTGAAGAAAGAGGAACACTCCTCCATTTTTGATGGGATTTCAGGATGGTGCAATCACTCTGGAAATAAGTCTGGCAGTTCCTCAGAAAATTGGACATAGCATTACATGAGGACCCAGCTATACCACTCCTGGGCATATACCCAGAAGATGCTCCAACATATAACAAGGACATATGCTCCACTATGTTTATAGCAGCCTTATTTATAATAGCCAGAAGCTGGAAAGAACCCAGATGTCCTTCAACAGAGGAATGGATAAAAAATGTGGTACATTTACACAATAGAGTATTACTCAACTATTAAAAACAATGAATTTGAGAAATTCTTAGGTAAATGGATGGTACTAGAAAATATCATCCTGAGTGAGGTAACCCAATCACAAAAGAACACACATGGTATTCACTCACTGATAATTGGATATTAGCCCAGAAGCTTCAAATACCCAAGATTCAACTCACAAACCACATGAAGCTCATGAAGAAGGAAGACTAAGTGTGGGTGTTTTGGTCCTTCTTAGAAGGAGTAACAAAATACTCAAGAGAGCAAATGTGGAGACAAATGTGAGACAAAAATTGAAGGAAGGGCCATCTGGAGACCATTCCACCTGGTTTCCATCCTATGTGCAGTCACCAAAGGTAGACACTGATGTGGATGCCAGGAAGTGCATGCTGACAAGAGCCTGATACAGCTGTCTCCTTAGAGGTCTGCCAGAGTCAGACCTATTCAGAGGCAGATGCTCACAGCTAACCATTGAACTGATCAAGGGGTTCTCAATGGAAGAGTTAGAAAGAAGACTGAAGGAGCTGAAAGGGTTTGAAGCACCATGGGGAGAGCAACAATACCAGCCAACCAGAGCTCCCAGGGTCTAAACCACCAGCCTGGGAGCACATAGTGAGGGACCCATGGCTCCAGCTGTATATGTAGGGGAGGATGGCCTTGTTGGGCATAGGTGGGAGAGGAGATCTTTAGTCCAGTAAAGGCTGATGCCTCAGTGTGGGGGAATTCAAGGGTGGGGAAGTGGGAGTGTGGTGGTAGGTGGGGGCACATCCTCAGAGAAGTAGCAGGAGGGGGATGGAATGGGGAATTCCTGGGTGGGGGGGGGAGAAATGGGGTAAAGTGATAACATCTGATATGTAAATAAAATATTCAATTAAAAAAAATTTTAAAAGAGACTCAGAAGTTCATAATTCAGTTTAAACTTTTCCTGATTTCCCTCTATACCAGGTTTGAAAAGAAAAAAGGTCATTCAGTATCAAATTGAAGGTTGTGTTTGCACAAACTTCAATGTTTTTTGTACAAACATTTCCTTAATGCTGTCAGCTTTTTTGCCCACTACAAAATGTCACAGTCACTGTGTTTCCAGGCCATTTTTCTAATAAAATGGATGACAGGCATGCAAGCACCTTCTGGGCTAGAGGCTCCCTGAGTAAAGAATTCTTTGAGGGTTTCTTGGTTTCTAGACAACCATCAGTCTTCAGCAGCGTCTATGCTTTGACTGCAGTAAGAACTGGAAATTGATGTTGGTAAGATCAGTGTCATCACACTGCTGCCATTTGCTACTGAGGTCACCTCAGGGGACTCACGGCTGATGGAATCCAAGAGGCAGAATTCAACTTTAGAATGATTTCTGACAGTTGTTTAAAAAAAAAAGGCAAGTTGGGTAAGCCTTTGGGTTTTGAGGCTCAAGACAGGGTTTCTCTTGTATGCCTGGTTGTGTGCTGGGATTAAATGTGTGCACCACCAAAAAAAAAAGAAAGAAAGAAAGAAAGAAAGAAAGGAAGAAAGAAAGAGAGAGAGAAAGAAAAAAGGAAGAGAGAGAGAGAGAGAGAGATGACCTGAAGGACTGGAGGTGGAGGTCAGTACAGTGTCCATGGAAAAGGGCACCAACACTCACCCACCTTTATATACTTCTCCAGAGCAAACAGGGCCTTGATCAGTGAAGCATATCAGAACAAGTGACCCCATGCCCTCTACATGAAGCCCACCCACCTTAGTGGGTATCGCTCAACCTACAGTGTGTTGCTGTTTTCTCCGGTTCTGGAAAATTCCCAAGAAGGAAAATAGGCATGAGCTTAGAGCACAGGTGGGCAGAGATGGATGACTAGGTGCAGGTTTTGTGCTAGAAGAATCTGAAGTTCAGTCCTTTGCATTCTAATCCTGACTATGGTTCTTCCCTAGTGGCTTCAGATCACAGGTATAGTGGGAGTGTAAGTATACAATACTGTTGGGAGCCGACTTTAAGCAGAAAGCAGCTAGAAAGCAGCTATCAACTTTGCAGCCATCTGGAACCATATACCCTGATGAGATACTTGCTTTTCAACAGCCTACAACAGCTGAAGCACACTCTGATATCCCACATATCTTGTTTTGCTGTTTAGTGCCCCCAGCTGCAAGGAGCACGTGGTATCCATGCCTACAAGGCATACGGTGCACGTGCTATCCATGCCATACATGCCCGTAAGGTGCACGTGCTATTCATGCCTGTAAGGCTTACGTCATATCCACACCTGCAAGGCATGTGGTATCCACGCACCTACAAGGCACGTGCCAAAAGTGTATAAATATCCCAGATTTCCTTATAATAAGGTGAATATGAGTCAAGAGAGAATATGAGTCAAGGGGAATTTGAGTCAGGGAGAATATGAGTCAAGACATACAATAAAGGAGACTTGAGACTTGACTCCAGAACCTCTGTCTTGTCTCCATTCTTTGAGACTCTGACCCATGGACCAGAGCAGCAGCGCAGGCCAGGACATTTTGGCCCCCAAGCCTTGCAGAGTACGGGTCACAACACAATACTGCATGTTTCAGTGAAGAACTGGTGCCCTGTGATCAGGTAGACTCTGAACTGCAGAGTCATCCTTTGTGAACTGCTGGGGAAAGAAGCTGACCTAAGCATGCACCTCATCATTTGTTTTTAATTTCTGGACTTTGCTGTGTGCAGCCCATTTCAAATGTTACATACATCATCTTACTTAGACTTGGGATGGTTTTTGTTTTGTTTTGTTTTGTTTTGTTTTGTTTTGTTTTGTTTTGTTTTGTTTTGTTTTGTTTGTGTTGGGTATATTTAATTTGTTTTTTGAGAATATCACACAGTATATTTTTTAAAGATTTGTTTATTTTATTTATATGAGTATGTGGTAGTTGTCTTCAAACACACCAGAAGAGATATCAGATCCCACTACAGATGGCTATGAGCCACCATGTATTTATGGGAACTGAACTCAGGACCTCTGGAAGAGCAGTTGATGCTCTTAACCACTGAACCATCTCTCTAGCCCTTCACACAGTATATTTTAACCACATTCTTTACCCTCCCATAACTCCTCCCAGATCCTTACCACTACCCACCAAACTTCATGTTGTCTGATTTGGGTTGGCCAACTACCCTGAGCATAAGGCCTGTCCTAGAGTGTGGTTGATATACCCAGTATCACTCCAGTGATGGAAACTGGTTTTCCCTATCACAGCAGCTGTCAATCACAAATAAGTAGCTTCTTGTCTAGGTGTGAACTCTGTGCCCACTTCCCCTTTGCTAGTTGTCTAGCTTAAATTGTGCAGGTCTTGTGCACACTGCCAGTCTCTATGAGTTCAGGTGTGTACCAGCCTTGCATCTGGAGCAGTCCCCTTGTGGTTGGCTACTACTCCTAGCTCTGACACTCTTGCCAGCTCCTCTTCCACATAGATCCCTGAGCACTGAGTGGAAGAGTGTAATAAAAATATCCCATTAAGGGCTGAGAGCTCCACAGTCTCTCCCTCTCTGCACCTTGGCCAGTTGTGGATCTCTGTGTTAATGACCACATAATGCAAGAGGAAGATTCTCTGGTGAGGGTTGAAGGATGCTCTGATCTATGAGCTCAGGATACGTCATTAGGAGTCAGATTGCTACAGTCACTTAGCAGAGTGGTTGTTTAAGTTTATATAGAAATATAAATGTGATAATGATGATAATCAGACATTCTGCTAAACACTTCTTTGCCATGAGCGATGCACTCAAATGCTCAATGAGGCTGATATCATCAATATAACCCAATTTTAAGGATAAAGAGACTAAGGTTTCAAAAACTGTTAACCTACCCAAGGTGATTTTGGTAGGTATCTGTCTAAATTCATAGTCTACATTTTTTTGTGTATGTGAGAGAGAGGAGGGCACTGAGAACTGAATGGAGGCTTTGTGTTTGCCAGGCAAAGACTTTGCTACTGAGCTACATCCCAGCCCCTTTTTACTTATTTTAGATTAAAGTACCACCAAGTTACATAGGCTTTGAACTCACTGTGTAGCCCAAGTAGGCCTTTAGCTTGTGATGTTTCTGCCTCAGTCTCTAGAGTAGCTGGGTTACAAGCCGGTGACACCAGGCCTGCCTTCATCTCAAGACTGAAAACCAGAACACCATGTAACTATAAGCACCCCAGTGGCAATAAGCAGGACACAGTTTGGGGAGTTGACAGGAATATTCCTTTTGATGCCCACAGTTTTGATGACTAAAGGTTGTTGTGATTATGACTTTGGTCTGTGATGAGATGTCTGACAGGCACAGGATTCAAAGCTACCTTAGCAAAGGTCTGTCAGTCCTCATGTTCTGCTGAACAATTTATAAACACAGCAGTTCGAATGGGGAGGGTCAGTGCGCACATCTGTGGATTGCCTTCAGTCCCCACCAGAGCTCTGTAAACATGAAGAACATGCCAAGTACTCCTGAGCTGAAATCATACTGGATCCCCAGGACCTGCTGCAAAGGCAATACATGTGTTTTGATCCTTGAGAAGTCATGGAGACCTGTCAGGATCCTCTCCCCTCAATTCCTGCAGTAGAAGTGTGCATGGCCCTGGGTTCTCCAAGTCTCCTACCAATGTCCTCACCATTCTACAAGCTGGTTGGGCGTGGGGAAGTAGGGCTTTGCAGACTCAAGGTTATAACTCACTGCACCAGCTCTTGATCCTGGCAAATGGAGCATGCAATCGTGCTTTTTTTATTGATTCACTTCGCTGACCAAGAACATAGCACATTACTTTCCAATATAAATGCTTTCTTGTCCCCTCAAAGAAACCTCGATTCTGTGTGTTGAAGAATTTTCCCTCAAATGGCTCTGAGCAGAGAGATGTTCTATTTTGGTTTTGCTTTGTTCTTCATTGTAGTTGAACTGCCATCAGGTAAATCAAAGTTGATGGGATTTTGATGGGGTTGGGGGATGGGGCAGATCATGAAATCCAATGATTCTTCCATGGACCACCGTGATACTGACAGTAAGTCTTCCCTGCTCAGATATTTCTTGAATCTATACTAGTGTTTCCTAAGAGCCAGCTGAACAGAGCTTTAATTTTTATTTTATTGTTTCGTACATTCATCTTTCTGGCTTCCAGGAGCACTGGTCTTGGGAAATCCAATAAAGACATCAGCCATAACGTCTGAAGTCCCTCGAGAGTCATGTAACATGTAGAAGTTTTATAAAGTGTCATTCCTTGTTTTAATATTCTTTCCTAAAATGTATTTTGTTTTAAATTTAGGGTCCTGGGCAGGACTTGAGTATTCCCAGTTATTTCCAGGAGGTAAATTATATCCTTTACCTGTCCTTTCTCCTTCTCTCTTGGGGAATCAGGCCCAGTTAGCTATCTTTGACTGATGAAGCCAAGGAAGGAGGAAGTTGAGAAAGGACTGAGTTCTGATTCATTGGCTCCATCTTCTGTTACTCTTGTGGCCATGGTCCTATCTGTATTTTCCAGTGAGTTTCCTGTTAATTTGTGATGCTAAGGTTCAACCTCACCCTCACCAATTACCATTACCCAGAGATCCTGGCTTCTGTCCTTAGGACCGAGCTTGAATGAAGTCTGCTGGATGAGGAGGACCAGGTAGAATGGTGCAGACGGTCGCTGAGGCAGCACCCTTAGAGAAGCACTGTTATAATGGTTTGCCACAAGCTCAGGGAGTGCACCAGAGCTTCTCCTGCATGGGAGGAAAGCACAATGCAAACACAATTGCAAGAAATGTTTTTGCAGAGCTGGAAAAGTGGCTCGCAGGTTAGGAGTGCTTGCTGTGTCACTATGAGGACCCAAGTCTGGACTCCAGCACACACAGTTCTACTTGAGCCTGTAGCCCCAGCACTACGGGGTAGAGCTAAGAGGTTCAAGGGCAGAGATAGGTGGTTCACTGAGAACCAGCACAGCTAGGAAAACGAGCTAAGGTTCAAAGAGAGACCCTGCTTCAAAGTCTAGAGTGACAGGATACCCAAGGCCTTTGTCTTGATGGTTTGTGTGCACATACATGGGGCATGGTCCTGCACACACATGTATGTGTGTACAAAATAATACTCTCTTTCTCTCTCTCTCTCTCTTCCTCTCTCTCTCTCTCTCTCTCTCTCTCTCTCTCTCTCTCTCTTCCTCTCTCTTTCTCTCTCTCTCCCTTTCTCTCTCTCACACACACAAACACACAACACATGCATGCACGCGCACGCTTGCGTGTGTGCACACACACAAACATCATGATGATGATAAATAACTGAATAGAGAACTGTGGAATTCATGGAGTACTAATTTCTCCAACCCTTAGCAAATACACATGGATTATGCCACTTAATTATTAAAGTCTTCTTACAAGTAAACATCATACAACACAAACGTTATCACGTAGTTATTTTATTTTGCCACTCAGCAAATTAAAATTGTACACAAGTATTTCTGGTATTTCTAATATGACCCTAAGTTGAATGAAGTTAGGTAAATTAAGGAGTTAGTACTAGGCCCAAACAAGTATTAAGATTAAATTATTCATTCCAGCTTCAAGGGCTTGAAACAAAAGGGTAACTAGCAAATTTTCAAAAGTACAAACATGCATTTTAATAGTTCTGATGGTGCTCTGTCACTTACATTGGGTCCATAAAAGACAATAAATACCTGGGGGACACGGGTGATAGTTGCCTATTGTTTTTATCCCTTCTCAGCTCCACACTGTAATAAGCAGATGCTATGGAGTGGTGCTCTTCTTACAGTGAGTGTGTGAGTGTGTGTGTGTGAGTGTGTGTGTGTGTGTGTTCATGCATGTGTGGAGGCCAGAGGTCAAACTTAAATGACACTCCTCAGAAGCCATCCACCTTGTTTATTGAGACAGAATCTACCACAAATCCAGCTAGGCTGACCACTGACCCTCAGAGATTCAGCTGTCCCTACTTCCCCAGCTGAGGACTGTAAGTGTACACAGTGCCTGGCTTTTTATCTGGGCGTGGAGGATCAGACTCAGGGTCCTATTCTTACCCAAGAAACACTTTGCCAACTGAGCTATCTCCAACACCTCTGGCCTAATTCTAGAAAACACTCAGGACCTTACACACAAATCCTGCCTGTCAGGGGGCCTTAGATATTCTTCCTATTTCCACAAAGTTCCAGTAAACATCTCATCAGCTCTTTCCTGGCACAGGGGAGTTTGCTGTGTGTGAGACATGCAGGCTCGGCCGGGGGAAATGCAGGAGGACATGCATGGACAGTGAGAAGATTGCGGGCAAGTGCAAGCTGAACTTTTTCTGCTGTCGGGAGAGGATCTGAACCCAAGGACCAATGTCCTCTGGACCTTAGAAGCTGTGCTGAATGGATGATGAGAACATCTGTGGCTTCACCAAGCCACAGTCAGCGCTGTTCAGACCCATCGCTCCTCAGTCTGTTTCTGTGCTTCATTCTAATTTTAAGATGACCAAAATCACAACAGCAATGAATGCCTTCTACACAAGTCGACACAACCGTACATCTCCAGAACACTTATAATTTATAAGTGTTTTTTCCAGGATTTTCTCATAGGGCTCAGGGTCACCTGAGAGTGTGACTATCATTCCTATTTGTATTAGATCCAGGGATTTGATTTGTGTTGCTGCCTTTGGTACAGCAAAGCTGGGAGACAAGGGGCAGTGTATGCATCACTACCTGTTTCTGTGTCTCTCTCTAATATACTAATTATTGTGGGATTAATAGACAAACGAAAGTGTCATGTTCCTCTATGTTGACAGCTTTGTAGTTCTACAAAACACAAGAAAAATTCACTCACTTGATTCTTGATGAGGTAATGTATTATTATCTACAGATTATAACAACTATGATGCATTTTTACAACAACCCTCATTTACTCTGTTAATGCCTGTGCTCCTCAGACTGCATTGTCCTCTCCTGCGAAAGGAAATGATTAGAGATTCATTAAAATGTCTATTTGCATAGGATATCTGCAGATGAAAAAACTGTAACTTCTACCTTGTGAGATAAAAATTGTAGCTTCAAAAAGTAAATGTCAAAACCAACAGCCATGGGGCTCACACGTGATCAGTTTTGGGGGACACATGATCCTGAGCAGTACTCTGGGCAGTGTTATCTAGAACCTAGGATTTTCTCTTACTCTTTCTCTCTAACTATGAAATATCAACACTGGTCTATCCTATCCTGATCCACCTGACTTTAGGCTGAGTTTAATCAGTACAATCTGCTAGGAAAATACCAGATAGCAACAGAAACAGAGATGATTCCCCACCAAAGAATTTGTTTCCTATATTAAAGCTACTGCTTCTCTCTCAGGTCTCACCTGGCTCTCCCATGGCAGGTGTAGCTCCTGACAGGAAGAGCCTGGGATACTGGATACAGGGCAACAGGATGTGTGTTTTCTGTGGGTCACAAAAATATCCATGGGTTCACTGAGTCAAAGCATCCTTAGGGGAAAACAGCTAAGGATGTGGCCTGCTGGGAAAGAACTTAGCATAAAGGGGTTTTAGCATAAAGTTCTAAGTGAGATGAATTCATAAAAAGACAGTTACAAAGACTTTCAACCACTTGAGAAACTGCTCGCTGCTTTGGAGAGCACAGCAGCCTTCTGAGAACAGGCAAATGCTTCCCTACAGGATGCGCGCACCTTAAAATGCAATTGCTATTCATGCGGCTGTATAAGAACACACTGTGGAGTTAGCAGCTTAACACAGCACACGCTCTCTCAAACTACCTCAGGTCAGAAGTCTGGGTCTGGTGTAGATGGTTCCTCTGCTCAGTGTTTCACAGACTGACCATAAAGCACGGACTCCAGCTGCAATGCCATCAGAGGCAAAAGGTCTTCCAAAGGCCAGGGTCAGGGGCCAACGTCAGCAGTTCTAGCAAGGACAGACCACTTAGCATCCCTGGCTCACAGCTGCCTTTGTCCACGGCAATCGCATCCTTCAAGACCAGCAAGAGGACCCCTCACTTCAGAACTCCCCAACTTACTCTTATATCAAAACCAAGCTGGAGAACTGAGGCTGTGGCTCCAACTTACTATTGAAAGTGAGATGGCGTTGCCATCAAAGAATCGTAGCAACTGCAACAGTAATAATGCTCTCAAAAGCAACTGCTTATAACATATGTATACATATGTATATGGCAAATGCCAAGACTGATAGAAGTTCTACTTTACTGATAATTACATTAATGGGAAATCAATTAAACATCCCAAATAGGGATTAACAGAATGTGGTTCTAAAAGAATAAACTTTAAGTTGTATAGTTAAAAAACTTTATCTTCAAAGAAACATTGGAAAGAAGTGGTGGACAAACAGCTTGTAAAACAAACTTTGGTAAAAACAAAAAGCCTATTATGAGAGTCAAGGTTGTTTCATGATGCAGGTATCAATCCAAGAGAGGAGATACATTTTTTAAAAAAATTGCACCTAAGAGCAGAACACTAAAATACTTAAAGGAAATACTGGCATATCAAAACTTTAGTGGCCAGTCTTTTCTCAGATTCTACAAAAACTCAGCTGTGAATATATAAAAACATAAAAAATCCAACTGACATGCATTTCATATACAATGTCACCCAGAAAACATTTCTGTTCCAAGAAGAATTGTGAGGATAACAAGAAATGGTGGCCCAAGCTTGGACCAAAATCCAGCTGGGCAAACACTAAAGCCTTCTGCTCCATGCCTGGCATCTGGGGCCTGGGGTGATATGATGTGAACTCCAGGGGATCTGGCTAGCCCTGTCTCTATACTATAGCCCTGTCTCTTACAGCAAGAACGGTTTCTTATAGACTGGCCCACTTGCTAAGTGTGGCTTTCTGAGGCAGTGATTCAACATTCTTAGTATCTCTAACACCCTAGGATCTTGGCCAAAGCATAGACGTCACACACACACACACACACACACACACACACACACACACACACACCAGCTTTGTACAAAGCCTGTTCCAGGACTCTTTGTAGGGAATCTGACCTTGCTATACAGTCCTATATACAGGTGACATTCTCTGGAGCCTTCCTGAAAGGCTTCCACACCCCCACAGGTCTTGCATTCTGCAAACCAACAAAACTAGGACAGCATAGACATCCGAATTCTCGTGCCAACCTGAGATGTCATGAGGCCCTCTTGCACTGTAGCTGTAACAAGCTCTGAGAGCTTGCACAACTGAACCTGGAGAGTTTCCCTAGGCAACCCTTTCACAGAACCGCATTCACGTGTATTTGTGCTTTTGCACCCTGGGCCCTTCAGAGGGATGGGACCTCATCCCAGGACACCTCTCCTGTTTTTCCAACCCAAAGTACCTGATGTCACTAATGGCACCAGTCTTGCTGAGGAAATGGAAAGGATGTGACAGCTGAGGTTGATGACCCCATGGATCCTGGAGAAGGGACACAAAGGAAGGTCAGAGCCTCAGGTTTCTGGGCCTAAGTTGGAGGATAGGGGGCGTGATGTGAGCACCACCTCTTCTGACTCTGGCTCTCATAGTGTTGAACATAGTCATCACCTGAGGGTAGGTACAGGTGAATGTATTTGCCTGTTTTTTCTTTTGCTGACACACAACAACTGAGTCTAGGTACTTTATTTTTAAAAAGTTTATCCCACTGACAGGCTTACATCCATGATCAGGTGATATCTGTGATCAGCTTCAGAGAGGGTCTCCCAGGCCATGTCAATCCTTAGTGACAGCATCCTGGAGGAGCATGGATAAGAGCAAATGGTGGCATGGAAGACAAGAAGCTTGGGTGGTAGGAGGGGACAGGGAAGGGCATTGTTATTGTAACCTCTCTGGGATAGTGAGTCCCTCATGAGAACCATGCTATTTCTTCTAAGGAAAGTGCCCCAGTGACCTGATTAACTTACACGAATCTATACATATTTTTGGGTTTTACTTTTGTTTTGTTGAGACAGAGGCAGTCTGCGACTGGATTGGGCTGGTACTCACTATGCAGCCCAAGCTGGCCTGAAACCCTCTGTCTCCACTTTCTGAGTTCTGTGACAGGTATGGGTCACCACAGCTGGATTCTAAGCCCTACATTTCAAAGGGTCCATCAAATCTCACACTGCAGGCCAAGATTCTAACGCATTAAGAATCACTGGTAACTCACTGACTTTCATTCTTTACCTAGATGTTTTTTCTCCAAACCATTCCCAACTTCACTGCATCTTACACATCCTTTTGGCAGCTCTGCATTTTCTAGAAATTAATTTACTATTAGTGTATGAATTGATCTGTTAAGCACTCACTCTATTGAGGAGGTAGATTTTTCCTCTGAAATATTCTTCCAGATAACTCTCCTGAACAAAATTCTACAGTCTCCTTTGATTTTAGGACAAAATTAAGGTCTACTGATAGCAAATATATACAGTAAAAATACACATAGCTTTTGTACTACAAATGATTGTGGAAAGAATATTAAGAATTATACCATCTTCAAAAGACTTATATACACATAAACTTGAGAGATTTAATGACAGTTTGCAGCTGACTGTTTGTTTAGTCATGAATTACCCAAAGCAAACAGCTTATCACTAGAAACCTGAACAACCCTGATGTAAGAACCTACTGGAAGAAAGGAAATCAGAATTGACCTGGTTTCTTCTATGGTGTTTACTATCTATTGGGATAGCCAATTTATCCCAAAAAACCCACTATACTAGTTATCAATTAATTAACTAAGAACTGGTAGATAAAACTTGTAAACAAGCATGCTATACATAAAACTTTAGGAGGAAAGGGGGTAGATGGTTGTAGATTTTGTGGAATTGGGGATCCTTGAGATGAAACATGAAGGGAATGAGGAACACCTAAGAGGAAAAAAATAGAATATTTCAGACAAAACGGTGGGGTGCTTTCTCTGCCTTGCCTCTAATAAAAGACTTAGACAAAAGGTTGACCAGCTGGCCCACATGTCACTCATTGGAGCATGAAAAATAGTTCTCCCTCAAGGCTGTTTCTGAGCACTAGAATGGGTCTTCCTCTCCTCTCCTTAATAAAGGAACCGGGCTCCACTACAGCAACCTCCTCCATCTCTGCTCCACTGCTGCCTGGAGACATGAGAATCTTTCCCTTAGTTGTTGCTGGGCTTGTTCTTCTCATTCAGCTTTACCCAGGTAAGAGGAAAGTCGCTGGAGAGGTAGTGTTGGCAGCTTTCCCAGGATCTGTCCTTGGAAAGCAAGTTAACTTCAGGAAAACCTCACCCTTCAGCTCTGTGATCTGTTAAGTCTGGGGCCAAACGGGCCCTGGAAACAGTGTTCCGAGCTGAGGAACCAAAGACTCAGATTACACTGACTCAGAGCAGATAGGACTAGAGCAACTGGCCACTTCTCACGGGGATTTGGACGTTTTTTATTCCTTTAGATCCTTTCCCTGATTTTTAAATCTCAACATGTCTCAACACATGACAAAGTGACTGCTTTAAAGTGTCAAAAAACATCAACGTTTTCCACATCTTGGTAGTTGGTTCAAATAGCTTACTGTGAGATTATTTCAAACTTTATTTGGAGTCTTGTATATAGTGGAGAATAATCTCATTGAAGCTGCTGCCATCCTGATTTGTTTGTATGTGAGATTCAGGGGTGCTTTAAACAGATCTGTTTGTGTAGCATAAACTACACCCTACAATAATCTGGTTAGCCCCCCCCAAATACCCTTAGTACATACTTCCTATGTCCAGCTTTCTCATCCTACTTGCATAACTCCCAAGTGTCTAACACCAGACACTCTAGGGAGACAAGAGACCCAGACCGTGTGTCCTTACCATTTGTGAGACATTGTCCCCAGCTGTATTCATTCAGATATACAAATAAGCAGAGATCTTTTAATTAAAGCAGAGCCTTTGTCCTTAATTTTCTGGAAATGTACTGCCGTACTATATCTGCTAATAAATAATAGATTCCCAGAAAGAGTAAATCATTCAAAATATAGATAAGTACAGATTAGTAAGTGAGTGAGGAAACAGTGTATACACAGAGCTTTAATACAAACCATATTCCTAAAAGCCAGAATGCCAAGTAGAGAGAAGCAGGAGCAGGACAGACCACACTCTAACTCGGATGCAGAAAGGCCTCCTGAGGAGCTGGTTTACATGAACCATGCTAAGAGGCAGCACAAGACATAAGGACCATGCAGGGAACAGCCCATGAGGAACTCTCCCAGGAGCAGTCCGTGCTGAGCTCTCCCTGGCAAACCAGGTTCCTAGTTAGGTTCTTGAACTCTGTCCTTAGATTTCTTTTCTGCAAGTGCCAATAAGGAGAGTATTGTTGATTGACTTTGTATCTGGAACATAAGACTCTATGATATCGGGCATCGTTTACTGTTGACCTGCCTGCAGTGTCAATCACACTGTCTTTACATTTTGATCTATATCAGACACTATTAGAAGTACAAAGAAAAAAATCTTGTTGGGGAGGTTTGTTTTTTGGAGTTGGGAAGTGGTTGCTGCCTTCCTAGGGAGAGACACTCTCTTTCCATATGAGTCAACTGCTTGGAACAGATTACATTATGTGTGACTCTTCCAGATGATTGCTAAGGGAGGGCACTGACGGCAAATGACTTACCAGGAGTCTGATCTGTCTCTGTCTCTGTCTCTACCTCTGTCTCTGTCTCTCTCTGTCTCTCTCTGTCTCTGTCTCTCTCTCTGTCTCTGTCTCTGTCTCTCTCTCTGTCTCTGTCTCTCTCTCTCTCTCTCTGTGTGTGTGTGTGTGTGTGTGTGTGTGTGGTGTATTTGTCTGTTTCTGTCTCTGTGTGTGTCTCTCTCTCTGTCTCTCTCTCTATCTCTGATTAAGTAATGACATATTCACTTTTTGACCTAGTAAAAGTTACTAGATAATTAACAGTTGCTCTCTCCCCTTAGCCAGGGGCACATTGTACAGAAGGTTCCTCTGTAAAAAGATGAACGGCCGATGTGAAAATGACTGCCTTACCTTCGAAGAAAAGATTGGGACCTGCCGAGCCAACTTAACACCACTGTGCTGTAGGAAAAAAAAGAAACACTGAATTCTCAGCACCAGCTATGAGCAGAATCTCAGAAGAAACTTCTCTGGACTGTTCCTCACTGGCCTCTTCTCCAGTTTTGGACTTTGTGAAGTCAGGTCCATTTAGTATCTAGTACAGCAGAAAATGGCCTCCATTTATGATTCTCTTGGTTTCTTTGAGGCAGCAATCTAGACTTTCTCTGAGTATTATGATTCTTTCAAAGCTTTTCCCCCTTGTCAGAAAAAAAATCCAATGATACTTACTAAACATGTTACAGAGCATCTTTTCTTTGGACATGAGCAGTAGAAATGGGAACCATGGAAACAGCATCTCTCTGTAGGAGTGAGATTTGGGATTCGTGTCCAAATATAGTACTGAAAAGTGGGAAACCACAAGAAAAAAACATAGGGGCCAACGAATAGAAAATTACTGAGAGAAAAAGAAAACATATGAAAAGTGGATTCTGGATACAAACAGTAGAGGATTCTTAAGTGTTGAGAAGCCAAGAGCAGAAGCTAGACAATCCCGCCCCCTAGTGGCCATGTCACGCAATGTTTAGAAGAACGCCCCTTAACTAAATTTTTCTATTAAAATAATAACTAGTATTTCAAAAGAGAAATTAAAACTACACATAATTCTGGTACACCATAATTGTCAGGCTAGCAGCTGTGTCCAGAGACAAACTGCTGAGAGACTCTGTCTCAAAAGCAAGAGGATAAGGTCTGAGAAGTGACAGCTGACAATCTCTTCTGGCCACCATGTGAATGTCACCTGTATTCTGACACACATACGCAAACACCAGCATGTGCTTGCATGTGCATGCACATACAACTAATGTGAGTCATTTTGTGTATAAACCATGACAAGTTATCACTGAGGAGATAGCACATGATTTTACACTTAATATATGTTTAAAAAAAAAAAAGTTGTGAATTCTGCTGGGAAGAGCATTCCATAACAGGGATGGCATCTGGGATGCTGAGAAGTGGAAGACACATCCCTCCAGGGGACCTACCTTTACAAATAAGGGACTGCCTGCAGCAAGCCTAGATGGAGACATCTCAGAAGTCCTCAGGCAGCTCTTTGTAAAAAAGTGGTTCCATTTCTCCTAACCTTAGCCATGGACAATGGCTGTACAGATTTTATTTTTGAGTGACTGTTTTTCAATTTGCCTTAGTGTGCATAATTACTCTATTACATCTGACTTTCTTATTTCTTTCTCTTTCTGTTCTGGTGAATTCTGTGAAACTAGATGTTCCTTGAAACTTCGAGCCTTGAAATTTACCTGTCAGCTTGTACCATAAAAAGTTGCCTGTGTCTATTTATGTGCCTTCCAGATATCCCTGCTTCCAGTTGAGAACCCAGATCCTGAGTTGAGGATAGACCCTGACTGAATTTCTCTTCCTGCCAAGTCCTCTTGGGTATACCCAGCTGTTCTGAGAGGCTGACTGTCTCCAAGAGCTCCATTGTCCCACCTTGCCATCCAATTCAACAGTCTGCAGCACCAGAAACATCCCTCCCCCACTTCCCAACCCCACCCCCAGCTGGCTTGTCCCTAGGAGCATACCCAACTTCTAGTAAACATCCACTGTCCCCTGAATTTTATTGTCCAACACAAAGCTGCTATATAGACATCTGCTGTCCCTGGAACATCCAGGTAGGCCTACCTTCTCAATACCCACTACAACAGGAATGTTCATGGATAATCAAATGGTTAAAAGCCAGCATAAGAACACAATCAACAAAGGCAGGGCAACATCATACCTTCAGAGCACATCAATCCTACTACAGCAAGCCCTGATGTCCTAACACAATCAAATCACAATGAAACAACCTTCAATCCAATCTTATAAAGATGCTACAGGCCTTTAAAGAGGAAATGAATAAATCTTTTGAAGCAGCACAGGAAAATACAAAGAAACAGGTGAAAGAAATGAATAAAATGCTTCAAGTCCTGAAAATTGAAATAGAGGCAATAAAGAAAACAGAAACTGAGGGAATCCTGGAGATGGAAAACCTAGGAAAGAGAACAGCAACAACAGATGCAAGCATCACCAACAGAATACAAGGGTTTCAGGTGTCCTAGCATACGACAAGGACACATGCTCAACAATGCTTATAGCAGAATTACTTATAATAGCCAAAACTGGAACCACCTAGATGTCCCTCAACTGAAGAATGGATAAAGAAAATGTGGTACATCTACACAATGGAATACTACTCATCTATTCAAAACAAGGACATCTCAAACAGGTGTTAGCACATGTGTTAAGGTTCTTTTAATTGTCAAGTTAAAATTACATTTGTTTCTTCTACAGTATTTAATGCAAGTTGCATTGATTGTACACCTTCTAATTGTGTTAGTGTGCTGAAATCCAGCATGTCAGTTATGGAGGTGTATCAACCAGCTTTGTTTTATTGCCCTGAGTAATCATAGAACCTTGGTATTCTAAAAATAGTTTGCAAGGACTGGAAGAAGTGAGTCAGGCTTTAGGCAGAAGCAAGAGGGTAGTGGGCTTGATTATTGCTGGTATAACAGCTTTAATTACATTAATTGCTAGCACTATTGCTTCTGCTATTGCTTTAACAAAAGAAGTTAAGACAGCTACTTTTGTTAATCATTTAGCAAAAAATTACTAATTTAGTAACATTTAGCAAAATGTTACTAATATGTTGAATATACAAGTGGATTTAGTTAGGCCTTTGGAAGAACTGATTGAATCTCTTTATCCTATTCAAATTATTGGAAGGAGGTTCAGAGTTTAAGAGAAAGGAGCTATCTCGAATGTCATGCCAAATGCCATTGGATTCATGTTAGTTCTAAAATTTACAGTGGTAGTCATTATAATTAGGAAAACATTTAAAGACAGTTGCAATGTATTTAGTATAATTCTTAACACCTCTCTGGATGTTTTAACTTTACATAGTGAGCTTATGAATTTAAAGAATGCTGCTCTGCTGAGAGTTGATGTGGCAGATACTGCAGTTAAAATGACCCATGGCCTGAGGTCAGTATTTCTATTTTAGTCAAGCTTCAAAAATGGCATATATAGCTTGATTGTGCTAGCCCTTTTTGTCCTGGCAATACTTTTATTCCTGCCCACTGTGTTAAAGCTTGTCTTTAATATCAACATGTTGACAGCCAAAGTACATGGGTTGAAACTGAAAATAGACTCTCAGACAGAGTTATTAAGTTAACAGACTGGCAAGCCAAAGATAGGTAAGATTCTGCACAGAGCCTTACCAACTTAAGACAAAAATGCATTTCTTTTAATAATGCATATTCCACGACAGGTAAGACAGGCATTCTTGTCTAACAACCTAAGAGAGGCTCAGTCTTGTTTATGAAATTAAAAAGGAGGAGAGTTGGAGAGCTTTTGGGGCTCCTTGGCAAGAATCTGACATGGGCCAAGAACAAGGAAGTGGGCTTCAGGCAGGAATCTGACATTAGGCTAGAAAAAGAAGTAACTTCAGGCAGGAATCTAAATCTTAGGCTAGAACAAAGAAGTAATTACAGGTGGAAATCTAAATCTTAGGCCAGAACAAAGTAGGCATGAAAATGACTTTGGGTTAGGACAGGGAAGTAGGCTCAGATATTTTGGTCATCCTGATTAACCCTTAGAAATAATGATCACTGGAGTGATCACAGGAGTCTGTTTATTGTCATGCTTGTTTCTTGACTTTTTGCATCTATTGTATTGCTAGTTCCTCAACCTAGAACTGACCTTAATACTTGCATGTAATTAAATGGCATAAAAGCAAAAAAGGAAGAGGAGGAATGGGATAGGGAGTTTCTAGGGAGGGGAAATGGGGAAAGAGAATGGCATCTGAAATGTAAATAAATAAAATATCCAATAAAAAAAAAGCTGTGAGGTAAAAAGGCCAAGTAACCTATAAAAGCAGACTTATCAGAATTACACCAGACTTCTTAACAGAGACACTAAAAGCCAGAAGAGCCTGGACAGAGTTCATGCAGACCCTTAGAGAACACAAATGCCAGCCCAGGCTACTATACCCAGCAAAACTCTCAATCAACATAGATGGAGAAACCAAAATATTCCAGGGCAAAACCAAATTTAAACAATATCTATCTACCAGGTCAACCTTACAGAGGATTCTAAAAGGAACATGGATACTCTTTCGGGGGCCTCATCCCTGAAAAAAATGACCATCTCTCTCCAACAGTCAAGAATTGCCAATAGTCCTCAGCTAGGAATTAACTTGATGAGCCCTTCCTCCACCCATGCTGAGAGAGTCAGGTTAGCTTGAGGTGGGACAGTTCTCCTTAATGCAGACAGACATTGTGATTCGTGTTATAAGAGACCTGTTATATCAAGCAACTACTATTTTTTTGCAGAATCTTAAAATATTTCTGCTTCCCTCTTTCATGATGATTCCTAAACCTTTGAGCAAGGGAAGGTGATGCAGATATCCCATTTAGACCTGAGCACTCCAGTCTTTTAAATTCTATGTGTTGGTCAACTGTGGTTGCCTGCATTCAACATAGGTCCCCACAAGGGTTTAGCAGAATGAATACAGTAGTATATGGTGTGTTGGAGTGAGTCACCAAATCTCTCAGATTCCAGTAACACTAATATAGGTTTGAATACCTTTATATTAACCCAAGGGAGATCAAAATTTGCAGAAACGTTTTGTTCTATATATCACTCAAAAAACTTAACATACACTTTGCATCCTTTCTGACTCCCCTTATTGCATTAAATGCAACATCTCTGCATTGTAGAAACATATCAATGCATCTGACATGATTGACCCTGGTGACTTTATTATTTATATTATGACCTTAATATCTATCCAAATATATATTCTTCAAATT
Organism: Rhabdomys pumilio; assembly: GCA_030674055.1. Taxonomy (NCBI): domain Eukaryota; kingdom Metazoa; phylum Chordata; class Mammalia; order Rodentia; family Muridae; genus Rhabdomys; species Rhabdomys pumilio. Next base: position 13,153,788 of record JANHMN010000015.1, on the reverse strand, counting down.
AGTTTCTATGAACTAGATAATTTAAGTGTTTCTTTAGGGGGCAGTATACACCCTCAAGGGTCATATTTTGTCGCTCAATTTGAGAGGCTGCTGTAAGCTGAGTGCTACAAGATCTATAAACACTACTAGACTGTATGAAGGTCCCTAATGAGATTCATCAATGTCTTGCATGGCATCTGCTTAAAGTAGCCATTGAGATCTCCTTAAGTAAGGAAGGTTAGATTTCCTCACATGGGGTGGAGAGGCTGTGTCTAACGGCAGAAATTTAGTAGCTTGACTGGTCCAACTTCATCCATATATCACCAATCTAGCATTCAGCATCCCACAATATCGTAATTAATTCTCTCATTTTAATATTACCTGCACTGTGGCCCTAGGACTACAAATTAAATTGTAATTTTGTCATACACTGGAGGAAACTGAATTTGGATTTCTAAGTCTCAGTTCCTTTTCTATGTCATCCACAAGATCAGCTAAGATGGATTAAAGACTTAAGTATGCACTCTAAGTTTATAAAATTAACAGTAAAACATAGTAGAAAGCCTTTGAAACTGTTATGTCCAGATTGCAAAACCAACTCCACCCCCCCAGAGACCACCAGGAACCACAACTCCAATGAAAGCACAGTGAGAGTCTTTATTAGAGTTCAGACTCGAGTCACAAACCTTCCTGATGCAACAGATTGGGAAAGTGACACCAGGGTCTAGGGTCTTAGGATTTATATAGGGAAAAGAGTGAAAGCAGGGGCTTTCGAGCCTTGGTGTTACTTGATTGGTTATGTGGATAAAGGAATGTTGACCTTTAAACTGCTTGGTGCATAGCATCTGTTTAAACCACAAGGAAAAACCACACATCTAAAAGAGGCATTTTGACCTGCGAATAACTCATGTTTTCTTTCTTTTTTTTTTAATTATTTATTTTATGTATATGAGTACATTGTAGATGTCTTCAGAGAAACCAGAAGAGGGCATCACATCCCATTACAGATGGTTGTAAGCCACCATGTGGTTGCTGGGAATTGAACTCTGGAAGAGCAGTCAGTGCTCTTAACCACTGAGCCATCTCTCCAGCCCAACTCATGTTTTCTTAACTCATTCTGTTATTGTAGCCAGTTTTTCCTGAGCTGGCCACAGCTGTTATGTCTATTTTCAACTGCTGAGAACACTTTGTGGTCTTTTCCCAAGACCCAAAGGTAGAGGCCATGTCACTCTGAGTACAAGCAACTTAAAATGGAGTTTGGAGAACGAGATGAAATCTATCCTACTACTTTGCCTTTTCAAAACACTGAACTGGGAGACAAGTCCTTAGATATAACTCAGAAGCACAGGCAACTCGCAGAACTGTACACATGTTTATATTAAACTAAATACATACAAACAGCAAAGGAAGTTAAAAAGTAAGCCCATGGTTAAGAAGATATTTGCAAATCACATGACAGTTAATAGACTGAAAACCAAATTGTGTAACAATTCATGAAATTAATAAAAAGAACTTTTCAAGTGTGATGGTCCACACCTATAATTCCAGCCTCGGGAGACTGAGGCAGTAGGATTGCTTTGATTTCAAGGCCATTTAGGACAATATGGTAAGTTTCGGAACACAGTGGTTAACAGAGTGAGAATATATATGCTTGAAAGGGAAAAAAATGAATAAAAGAGATTATGAAAGAGGGAGGCAAAAAGGAGGGATAGAAGAATAGAGGAAGGAAAGGAGAGAGAGAGAGAGAGAGAGAGAGAGAGAGAGAGAGAGAGAGAGAGAAAGAGAGAGAGAGATTAGCACAAAACAGGCAAAATATTCAAGCAGATGTTTCTCCAAAAGAACATGAAAATGAACAAATGATCCATGAAAAAAAAGTTCAGCCTCAAAAATAATGAAGAAAATGAAATTTTAAGCACGAAGAGGCTTAATTCTCTCTTAATTCAGAGGCTGCTACCTGAAAACTAAAAGACAGAGTTGAAGCAAAACAAAAGGTGAATTTTGTAAACTGCTGATAGAAATGTAGAGTGTTATCAGGGAAGTAGCTAATAGTTGGAACACAGTCCAAGAACGATTCCATGTGAGGTGAGTTTTTGGCTCATGAGAACACTCCAGGAAAACAACACAAGAATCTTGTGACCTCAGTTTCTTCAAAACATGAACTTGTTCTTGGACTTTGTTTTCCTGTTCCTCCCAGGTGTACCAGATAGGACTGAGTTTACCTCAGAGCACATATTATTGCTTCCCAATGTTAGTCAATTAAATGTTTAAACTATCCTTCATACGCCTCTATAGGACTATATTATCTTTTGCCTCCTGTGACTTATTCTTGTGATTATAGATGTGATTCTTCTTCTTAATCCTCAGAGTATTAATTATTTGATGCTGTAAATAAAACTTCATGAGTTCAGCATGAGATTTTAATCTGCCTCATTTATCATCCTCCCTGGTCCCATCATCTCTAAAGCAGTGATGGCTAATAATGAATATTGTTTGTTGCATGACATTTCTCAAATAAATAAATAAATAAATAAATAAATAAATAAAGGCATTAATGGCAGCGGTAGCTTCCAAGTAGTAAGCATATAGGTCCAAAAGAATAAAATATGCCACAATATATTTGCATACCTATGTTCACTGTGATATTATTAATTCTAATCAGTATATGAAATTAGCCTCAGTGTGGCTCAACTGAATGAAAAGATATTTGAATATATGGTGGATATCATTCAGGTTAAGGAGAAAATGGAGTCCTGTCCTTGTAAGTGTATGAAGCCAGTAGACATTTTCCTAAATTTAAAAGTCTTGTGAAGAAAGATAAATATCGCAGGATGGCAGACAAGTGTAATCTCACAGAAGTCAAACTTATGCAAACTGAGTTTGTCAGTGTCAGACAGACCTGCAAGGCAGTAACAGGTCCTCCAGTCAGATCTGTAGCATTCATACCAACCAGTCAAAAGCCTCCTTCTCTCTCAGCCACAAATCCTAGGAGATGGTATTCTTCCACTTTAGTCATTTGAAGATCGTGGTTCAGACAACTAGACACCATACTATATCTCTATATCCCACAGAAATCATCCAGACTCACCCAGATGCCTTGCCCTGTGCTTTGCAGATAAGCATCAGCAAAATTCTAACTTCCCTAGGGATGGTTCATCTTCTTCCTCCTATCACTGGTGTTCCACAGATAACTTTGGATAGTGTGACCTGTCTCCTGTCTCTAAGACCCATGAAGATTCAAAACATGCTTTCCAACCTCTTGTGTCCTCATGTCACCATTGCCAATTGATTATTAGAGAGAAGAGAAAGAAGTGTGAGTTTTACCTTTTGTAATATTCAGAAAAATCATTCTCAGACAAATACTTGGTGCTATCACTCTGCCAACTTGGGCTAATAAGGTTCAACACCAAAGCATCTTGAATGACCTCCAGCGGTGACATGCCCTGTGGGGGCAGACACAGAGATCATTAAAAAGAACATTTTGTTACCAGCCTGGTCTCCACACCTGAATAATCCCAATCAGTTTTGGCGATCAAGCAAAGCTTTGCAAAGCTGCTCCTTCCAGTTAAACTACTTCCACAAAACAGATCTTGGATCTTTTTGATTATTTATAAATAAGCAACCAAACACTACAGCAAGGGGAGGGCAATGTGAACCCGAAGAACAAGGCCACAGGAAGCCTGTACTAACTGCTGCTAACATGTGGCAGTACAAGATAGTGAGGAAATATCCTGGTCAAGATAGGAGCCTAGAAAGAAGGTGCTTAATATTTCAAAATTAAATCAGAAGACTTAAATAAATGTAAAAAAACTTTTTAAGCAAATGGAAAAAAGTCTGGAAAGTAAAAGAAGTGAGATAAAAGGTGAAATATATTTTAACACATTTGGGAAAGTCTTTAACAGAAGTAGATAAAGATCAGAAACAAAAAATAATTTGATGTCATCAAGAAACTGTCAGTTCTCCATAGGGGTGTGTGGTGTGAGTATGTGTGTTATATAATGTTTAAATTGAAAGGTTGTGAAGTGCTGTGGGAAAGACCAGCATCTAGACAAATCTTCACAAAATAAGCACAGCCTGGAGACGTAGCCCAGTTTGTAGAGTGTTTATGTAGGATGTACATGGCCCTGGGGGGTTAGATACACAGATACACAGAGTTGTATAGCGTGTGTGTGTGTGTGTGTGTGTGTGTGTGTGTGTGTGTGTGTGTGTTAATGTGTATTCAGGATGTAGAGACAGAAGCACCACAAGCTAAGGTCATTCTCAGTTTTCATGGGGATCTTGGGGCAACTTAGATCACATACAAGCATGTCTGAAGGGAGAGCACAAAAAAAGCAAACAGACTTAAAGGGCAGATCCTATATTTTTTGGAGAGAAAAAAAAATGAAGCCATGTGAGGATCCGAATGCCTATGTCTGGAATAGACTTGTCTTCTGAGGGGATCCTTCAAAACGGCACTCGAGGTTCTGAAGGAGAACAAGCATGGCATGAGTATCTGTGTGAACCAGGACAGGGGGCCCAGAAACTCAAGAGCACAGCAATTTTCAGCCCAAAACAACTAACAGCCTCTATTTCTGTGTGTTCTGTAAGGAACTATCAATAGCTATTCTTTCATCTTCGCTAATACTTCTCACTGAGAATTAACGACATTTCTATTCAACAATCAATACAGCTTCAAAATAGAGTCACTTATAATCTCAGGGGGGTGGGTGAGGTAGATGGTGATGTCAACAGCTCACATATGAGCTGGTGAGTAGATTTCCAACAAAGGCACAGTAAAGCCTGTTTTCAATAGCACAGTGCAGTATTATCTGAGGCAACCTTCAATGCTGCCTAGAGAGAGTGAAGAATCCAGACATATCACACCCAGCAGAGGAGGGAAGGCTATCTATCATTTCACAGTGATAGAAGCAGATACGCAAAGACTACACACTTAGACCTCTGGGTTAGAAAGAAAGTTAATTCTATACAGAAGTTAGTATGGAAACTACAGTGAAAATGGAAATTTATAGTAAACTTGTGGTCCAATCATCTGGAAATATGTAAGTACCAAGAATAGTAAATAATGCTAATATTTATGTCAAGTCATAGTCATGCTTGGGAATAAAAACTTGTTCTTCTTGCTATAACTTAACAGGTTACAAATGCCGTGATTTAGGACAAAAATACCAATAGTTCTGACTTGGAGTCAGAAACCTTGAAAGGATCAAAGCACTTCAAAGACAGAGCATGTACACTGAGGGCACAGGTGTCCTGCCCTCAGGCAAGTGTCAGAGACAATTTGAAAAGTTCTTTTCCAGTAACGTTTTGGTTGGATACCTTGCTCTAACAAAGCCTGACAAATGACTAGCAGAAAAGCAGCAATGCATTTTCTTTTCCCACAGTAGCAACTAGATAGAAGACTATGGTAGTACAAGGCCTTCTGGAGAAATTGCTCACCCAGTCAAGTCTCCCATTGACCTGTTTACCTATATTCTTCTCCCATATTCTCCACCACACAAGAGTTAGTGGTTCTTGACCTTTTGGAATATGTGGAATTGTTTTTAATCCTGCCCCTGTTTTTACCTCACACATCTCCTATGGCTCTGTTCCTTCATCCCTACCCGCAAACCTCATAGCAGCCCTGGTCCAGAACACATGAACCTTGGCAGCTCCTTCCTTCCAGCTGCTCCCTCAGCTAAAAGGACCTGTAACTTTGAATCTGTGACACCGTGTTGTTCATCAGTGAAGATGCTGCTGTCTGTTAGACAATGTAGCCAATTTACTATACTGTGTGAAGACTGGCTTCAGCCTGCAAAGCAGGGGAGACATCATGGCTCCCCATAAACTACTCTGACCAACCCCACCTTCCCTCAATGAACTACACATAGAACATGTTTGCTCGAGATTGTTTCACTGTGTACATGTATATAGAGAAATGTACTGTTGGACTCATGTGCACCTGTCACAGAAACTGGAAGAGGACACACACACACTCCTCTTAGGTATTGGCTTGGTGTTTGTTATATCTGAAAATGTAACCATGCATTGTTGACGTGAGCCTCCCAAACTTCTTATCTGCAAGCACCTCTCATTCTTAAGTAAGAGCCTCACTCCTCAGCCCTCTCTAGGATCCTGGGAAGGACTGTGGTTAGGAATAACTGCTTTTCCAGGGCAAACTATTGAGAAATGTGATACCAGAAAAATGTTCCTTGATTGAATAAAGGTTCCCACTGAGAAACAAAGCAGAAAATTATCCAGCAGGAAGCTAAGGGTTTATAGACATAGTCTTAAAACCCAAGCACCCTCCTGTCTCAAAACATAATCAAACTCAATGATCAAGCTCACCTTCCAAAGAGCAGATGGTATTTCTTCCCTGAATCAATCACTAAGGATATAAGATTTTATTGTGTCTACACTTGATGTGCTGAGATTTTTATTTTAGTATCTTGTTTACTTCACAACCATTGAATGGTTAACTAATATCATCTTCCCTTTAAAGGAAAGAGAACATGAAAGTTCAGAGAAGTGGCATTAGTTGATTAAGGTCATCAATCTAGTAACAGGAAAGCTCACTATTATTAAATGAAATGTGATTCTGTAAGCTCTATGTTAACTATTGCCCAGAGAACTTAAGGTATGAAATAGAGAATGAAAGGGACACTAAGATGGGATTCTTCTCTCCTCTAGAGTGAGAACTTGCTGCATTTGCCCTCACATTCTAAAAGGACTGCCTTGTGTATAGCTGAGGTATTTCTTTAAGCCTTCCCCCAGTACCCTCCATACACATCCCTAGGAACTAGTTCTTAAGAGTCCACTGTATAAAGCAGGAGATAGCCAAGATATTGAGCCCTGGGATGCCTAACTTCCTGAGGTTGTCACAAGCTGTGAATCTCAGAATGTTGTAATAGTCTTATGCAACCTCTGTAATAGGGTCATTCAACCCTGAAAGTGTTGAAACCCACATATTAAAAACCACGTGAGAGGATCTGCCAGAGCCTGACCAATACAGATGTAGCCAACCATCAAACTGAGTATGAGGACCCCAATGGAGGAGTTAGGGGAAGGACTGAAGGAGCTGAAGGGGTTTGCAACCCATAGGAAGAACAACAATATCAACCAACCAGAGAACCCAGAGCTCCCAGGAACTAAAACACCAACCAAAGAGTATACATGGAGGGATCCATGGCTCCAGATACACATGTAGCAGAGGATTGCCTTATCTAGCATCAAAGGGAAGGTGGGCCCTTGGTCATGTGGAGGCTCGATGCTCCAATGTAGAGGAATACAAGAGAGGTGAGGTGGGAGTAGGTGGGTGGGTGGGGGAGCACCCTCATAGAAGCAGGGGAGGGGAAATGAGATAGGAGGTTTCAGGAGGGGGGAACTGGGAAAGGGTATAACATTTGAAATGTAAATAAAGAAAATATCTAATTAAAAAAATTAAAATGTAAAAGACCAATTTGAGTTCTCTCTGTGATAGGAATTGAATTTAGACTCTCTTGCATGCCAGGCATGTGTTCTATACTTTGCTACAGTCCCATAGAGACCCATCTTTACAAAGTTTCACAATGCAGACTAAAAGAACATCTTACATATTCTAGGGAAATAGAAAAAAAAAAGTGCCTGCTACATAAAACCTGATACCTTGTATTTGTTAGAGGAGAAAATGAGGAATACACACTTTAACTTACAGGGATAGGAAGGGACTTTCTGGTCAAGACCTTGAAAGCTGAGACATTATGATTATCAGATGATGGACAGGGCTTCCTGAAACTAAAATGTGACCGTATATCAAAGAACTCCATCATTCAAATGAACAGACAGACAATACAGCAGGAAAACTTTTACCTGCTGTGTGTCTCACAGAGCATTAATACCTAGAATATGTAAAAAGAATTTAAAACCAAAAAAGCCATGCAACCCAATTAAAATTGGGAGCATGGAACAAAAAAGAGAGTTCTCAAAAAAATTAAAGAAATACAAATGGCCGAGAAAGAATTTTAAGAATGCTCAGTTACTCTTGGCCACCAGGATATAAATTAAAACTACTTTAAAATTTCAACTTAATCCAGTCTGAATGAATGGGGGGAGAAAGATTGTAAACACTGATGGACATGTGGGGGAAAATTAGTTATTCATTGTTGATGAGAGGATTTACATGGTGTGATCACTGTGGAAATTGTGATTCCGCAAAAAAAAAAAAAAAATATTTATGATTCTGCTACTCCGAGGCAAATTGCCAAAGGACTTTATATCTTACAAGAGTCAGTTGCTTATTCATGTTCATTGCTGCTCTGTTTGTGTTAGCCAGGAAATGGAAACCACCTAGAGGTCCAGGAACAGATGAGTGGATAATGAAATGATGTCAACCTCCACAGTGGATGTGACCAAGCTGTAAAGAAAACTGAAACTAGGAAAATGGCATGTAAATGAATAGATTTGAAAATAATAATTATACCAAGGGAGGTCACCCAGACTCAGAAGTACAAACACCATGTGTTCTTTCTCAATATAGAGTCTAGCTTTGTAAATATGTGTGTGTGTGTGTGTGTGTGTGTGTGTGTGTGTGTGTGTGTGTGTATTTAGGATATGTATGTGTATGTGTGTGTGTGAGTGTGTGTGCATGTGTGTTTGTGTGTGTGTGTGTGTGTGAGAGAGAGAGAGAGAGAGAGAGAGAGAGCATGTATTTGAGATATATGTGTATGTATGAATATATATATGTATATTGGGGATATACCTATGGAAGATATATTTGGGGTATATATATCATAAAAGTCAAGAAACTAGTAAGAAGGGGAAGAACTAAGGGAAGGGAGATAGAATATGAAGAGGGAAAGAAGACTACCGGAAGGGCAAGGGTTAAATGTGGCGGTAGATAACTGAGAAGGATGAAAGAAGGAAAGACAACTGACACTAAAGAGCTTTGAAAATGTCACATGGAAACCTACTATTGTAGGAGTTTCTGAAAATATTTTTACATATCTATATAAAAAGAATTTAAATGGAATAATAATGTTGGGAAATGCCTTCCCCAGATAATATAGGCTATCAAATAAAAAGCTCAGGGATAAGTGTGGGTTACCTCTTTTCCAAGTGTTGATTAGTCTAGTTCTATAAGCTTCCTCAAACATTATAAGTTATTACCACTTTTCTTTGCTACTTTCATGGAATTGATAGTGAGACCCTATTGCTGAAGACATCATATTCTAAAGATAGTACACTTGGAGAAATACAGTCTGGTACCAGTCTATAAGATTCATCCATACTGGATAGCATTCACAGCACTTAACACAGTCTTAACCAACCGTGAACACTGCGATCTAAAAATGAACAACCTTGCAAGATATGCCTGTTTGTGAAATAGTACAAATGTTATGGGAGCCACCAACCACTTTGGGATTGGATCTAATGTCCACTCTACAAGATGAAACTTGTGCATGGTACCATTAACTGGTCCAAAAAAACATGGCTGAGAAGGTCACAGACCCTAGGGGATAATCTAATACTATTAATTCTGATAAATGGACATAATAATAAAAAGTTCTCTGAGCTTGATTTTTTATCTCTCTCTCAACCCTCATCAGAGAAGCTTCTTTATGCAGTGCGTGACTAGTAATACAGAGACCCATAATTTGTCAACACAAAAAGAGTAATAGACTGGGGTATGAGTAACTGCAAATGTAACATCTGTATCACACCTCTTCTCTCCAAGGCTCAGGGATAACAAAGGAAGAGGAGGAAAAGACGATGTAGGACTGGAGGCAGAGGACATCTGTAGGAGAAAGGTATTTTCTGAACATGGCAGAGCTGCTGACACATGAATGCACAGCTGCTATGGATGAAGGCCTAAGATGTGCACATGATCAAGCCCAGCAAAATACCAATATGGATGGGGTACTGACACATGGAGTCCTATCCTTAGCTAAGGAGCTATGAGAAAACTGGTGACAACTGGGGAAAAAGTCTCAGATTTTTTTCCTCAGGGAAATGGTTTTCATACCCATACTGTAGAAGATGGCCCTATACCCATATACACACAGGGAGCATTAAATAAATCGAGTGGTTTTTTTTTTTAATAAACACACAAAGGTCAAAATGTTCAAAGGGAAGACAGAGTGGTTGATGGGTTTTAAGAGGAATTCAAAGGGAATGAATTTGTGGTGGATTTGATGAACACAGATTACATGTGTGTTTCATTGTTGTTGTTGTTGTTGTTGTTGTTGTTGTTGTTGTTTAGAACTATTGATTGCTTCCCCCCTTTGACAGCTTGCACAATACCTTCTAGTACTGTGGAAACTACTTTTAATGGAAGAGTCTTTCAGGTTAGATACAGCCCTGAAAGATACCCATGAAGATGCAATAGTGGCATGCATGTCTTGGTGGTAACCAAAAGCTCTAGAGTTGGACATAAATCTGAGCCAGCTGGAAGGAAATCATACCTGGTACTGGAAACTTTTCATATAAATGCAAGATGAGGACAGCTTTTAAACACAACAGAACTATAAAATTTCATTCTATACACCGCCCTCTAGGAAATGTCTGGTGAATATATTCTCACAACATTGATATGCTATTTCAAAAGGAAAGTATACCATGATGAACACAGTTACTTGACATTGTGTGGCATGGGTCTCTGAATTTGGCCTAAAACATTATCTGTATTCCGTCTCTATTAAAACTCTTCCATAATAACTAGACATTAAAGAAGTAAAGAGCCTGGATCCTTTTTTACAATTCTGAATATAATCAACAATATAAAACAACACCAGACTGTTATGAGGCCAGTCTGTAAAAAGTTCATCTTATAATAGAAGAATAGAAGAGTAGGCTAGACAAATCACATCAGAAGATCAGCCTTGGCCTTACTGAGAGATACAGGCACTACTGCATTTTCTCTTGTGAGAGACAGAGGAGGACAGAAATGTACTACGAAACACTCTTGCCCACAGATGACACTGAATCTAGTTGACTTTCCAGATCTTACTACTAATCTACAGATAGCAGGAGTGAAAGGGAGGCAGGAAATGATTCCTAAGAGAATCAGTCCAAGACAGTGTGAGACAGTCTATAAGAAAAGGGACCTAGAGCGACCCAGATCTTCTGTGGGACTCGAGTCGGAGCAAACCTCGAAGCATCATCTGTGTCCGTCTGCTGCCTTCTGGCTTCTCAGCTTCTCAGAGGAGCGGGGCTCCTGCATCATCCGTGTGACCATTGCTAGTACTCAGAGACAACTATATCAGGCTCCTGTCATCGAGTACTTCTTGGCATATGCAATAGTGTCTGGGTTTGGTGACTGTACATAGGATAAATCCCCAGGTGGGGCAGTCTCCGGATAGCCTTTCCTTCAGGCTCTGCTCCACAGTTCATCTCCGTTACTTCCTCCGATGAGCATTTTGTTCCCCCTTCTAAGGACTGAAGCATTCACGCTTTGGTCTTCCTTCTTCTTGAGCTTCATGTGGTCTGTAAATTGTATGTTAGGATTCCGAGCTTTTGGGCTCTGACATTCTCTTTCTTTGTGTGGGTTAGGTATAAGCATAATTGTGGTGTTATAGAATGAAATGGGTAGAGTTTCTACTGTTTCTATTTTGTGGAATAGTCTGAAGAGTATTGGTATTAGGTCTTTCTTTGAAGGTCTGATAGAATTCTGCAATAAACCCATTTGGTCCTGATCTTTTTTGGGAGGCAGAGGGGGAGACTTTTAATGGCTGCTTCTATTTTTTTACGGGTCATGGAACTGTTTAATGGCTTATCTGATCCTGATTTAACTTTGGTACCTGGTATTTGTCTAGAAAATTGTCCATTTCATCCAGATTTTCCAGTTTTGTTGAGTATAAGCTTTTGTAGTAGGATCTGATGATTTTTTGAATTTCCTCAGCTTCTGTTGTTATGTCTCCCTTTTCATTTCTGATTTTGTTAATTTGGATACTATCTCTGTGCCTTCTGGTTAGTCTAGCTAAGGGTTTATCTGTCTTGTGGATTTTCTCAAAGAACCAGCTCCTGGTTTTGTTTATTCTTTGAATCATTCTTTTTGTTTCTCCTTGGTTGTTGTCAGCCCCAAGTTTGATTATTTTTTGCTGTCTATTCCTCTTGGGTGTATTTGCTTCTTTTTGTTCTAGAGCTTTCAGGTGTGCTGTTAAGCTGCTAGTGTATGCTCTCTCCAGTTTCTTTTTGTAGGCACTCGGAGCTGCAAGTTTTCCTCTTAGCACTGCTTTCATTGTGTTCCAAAAGTTTTGGTGTGTTTTGCCTTCATTTTCATTAAATTCTAAAAAGTCTTTAATTTCTTTCTTTATTTCTTCACTGACCAAGTTATTGTTGAGTAGAGTGTTCTTCAGCTTCCATGAGTATGTGGGCTTTCTGTTGTTTTTGTTGTTATTGAAGACCAGCCTTAGTTTGTGGTGATCTGATAGGATGCAAGGGATTATTTCATTCTTCTTGTTTCTGTTGAGGCTGGTATTGTGACCAGTTATATGGTCTATTTTGGAGAAAGTACCATGAGGTGCTGAGAAGGTATGTATATTCTTTAGTTTTAGGATGAAATATTCTATAGATATCAGTTAAAACCATTTGGTACATAACTTCTCTTAGTTTCACTGTGTCTCTGTTTAGGTTCTGTTTCCATGATCTGTCCATTGCCGAGAGTAGGGTGTTGAAGTCTCCCACTATTATTGTGTGAGGTGCAATGTGTGCTTTGAGCTTTAATAAAGTTTCTTTTATGAATGTGGTGCCCTTGCATTTGGAACATAGATATTCAGAATTGAGAGTTCATCTTGGTAGATTCTTCCTTTGAAGAGAATGAAGTGTCCTTCCTTATCTTATTTGATAACTTTTGATTGAAAGTTGATTTTACTTGATATTAGAATAGCTACTTCAACTTGTTTCTTCGGACTATTTACTTGGAATTTTTTTCCAGCCTTTTACTCTGAGGTAGTGTCTGTCTTTGTCACTGAGGTGCTTTTTCTGTATGCATCAGAATTCTGGATTCTGTTTCTGTATCCAGTCTGTTAGTCTATGTCTTTTCATTGGGAAATTGAATTCATTAATGTTAAGAGATATTAAGGAAAAGTAATTGTTTCTTCCTGTTATTTTTGTTGTTAGAGAGATTACTTTCCTGCTTTTTCTAGGGTGTAATTTTCTTCCTCATGTTGGAATTTTCCATATATTACCCTTTGTAGAACTGGATTTGTGGGAAGATACTGTGTAAATTTGCTTTTGTCATGGAATATCTTGGTTCCTCCATCTATGGTAATTGAGAGTTTTGCTGGGTACAATAGCCTGGGCTGGCATTTTGTGTTCTCTTAGGGTCTGCATGACAACTGCACAGAATCTTCTGGATTTTATAGTCTCTGATAAGAAGTCTGGTGTAATTCTATCGGTCTGCCTTTATATGTTACTTGACCTTTTTCTATTACTGCTTTTAATGTTCTTTCTTTGTTTTGTGCATTTGGTGTTTTATTGTATGATGGGAGGAATTTCTTTTCTGGTCCAGTCTATTTGGAGTTCTATGGGCTTCTTGTATGTTTATAGGTATCTCTTTCTTTAGTTTAGGAAAGTTTTCTTCTATAATTTTGTTGAAGATATGTACTGGCCCTTTAAGTTGGGAATCTTCACTCTCTTCTACACCTATTATCCTTAGGTTTGGTCTTCTCATTGTGTCCTGGATTTCCTGAATGTTTTGGGTTAGGAGCTTTTTGTGTTTTGCATTTTTTGACTGTTATCTCGATGTTTTCTATGGTTTCTGCACCTGAGATTCTCTCCTATCTCTTGCAATTTTTTTTTTTGATGATGCTTGCATCTATGACTCCTGATCTCTTCTAGGTTTTCTATCTCAGGCTTGTGTCCTTTTGTGCTTTCTTTATTGTTTCTATTTCCATTTTTAGATCCTGGATGGTTTTATTCTATTCACCTTCACCTGTTTGGTTGTGTTTTCCTGCAATTCTTTCAGGGATTTTTGTGTTTCCTCTTTAAGGGCTTTACCTGTTTACCTGTGTTCTCCTGTATTTCTTTAAGGGAGTTTTTTATGTCCTTCTTAAAGTCCTCTATCATCATCCTGAGATGTAATTGTAAATCTGAAATCTTGCTTTTCCAGGGTGTTGAGGTATCCAGGACTTGCTGTGGTGGAAGAACTGGGTTCTGATGATGCCAACTACTCTTATTTTCTGCTGCTTAAGTTCTTGCACTTGCCTCTCACCATCTGGTTATCTCTGGTGTCAGTTGGTCTTGCTGTCTCTGACTGTAGCTTGTCCCTCCTATGGGCCTGTGAGCCTGTGATCAAGGTGGTACTCTTGAGGAGACCAGCTCTCTCCTGGGCAGGATTTGGGTGCAGAGGGCTGTGAAGCAGCCTTAGCTCCAAGGCACAGATGGAGACTAGAAGCAAATACTCTTTTTTTAAATAGAACCATTTACATCACAATAGCATGAAAGTCTGGGGAAAATATCTCCCTCTGCTGCCTATATCTTTCCTGCACTAGAAAACAACCAGTATATGAACCATGAGTAAAACTAACCATTGTGTAATTATTATAAGTTTTAAAACCTTGGGAGTATCTATACTTTGAAAGAAATTGTGTGTTTCCTATGGAACATTTAAATGCCCTGTTTAGATAAGAGAGGCAATTAGCATTTCCAGGATGAGAGTAAAATCTAGGCCCAGGAAATCAGACAGAATGACCTCTGGATTTGAGAAGTCTGAGAATACACACTGTGAAGTTTAGCCATTGGACCGTAACTCTAGATTGCCACTCCTCCTTATGCCTGCCTCTCTATTAGGACAGATGCACTCTCTGCTCTTTTCATCTCTGAGCTAAGCTTTCTAGCCCTGGCCTTGTCTTTAATCAGTGGGGTGTGCAGCAATCATGAAGATGTCCTGCTTTCTGTTGCTGATCCTCTCTCTATCCAGCCTCCAGGTCAACCCAGGTAAGTACCAAGACCTGCTGAACCCCTGGCCAGAGCTGAACACAATGGGTTGTTGAATAGGTGAAAAATGAGTTTGGGGTCTAAGGAGCAATCAGCATGAGAGCATTCCTAGGGTCAATTCCTTGCAGTCAGTTGGCATCAGGGGCTTCAGCCTGTGTCCTAGGCATCAGACAATGAGCCTGACCAGAATGAAGAGCAAGTAACAAAGATTTCCCATTGTCTTCAACTCTCTTCTTGTCATGGTCATCTGGAAAATATCCTTTGTAGAAACCGTTCTTTATTCCCATGAAAGCACAGCTCACCAAGAGGACAGATGTCAGATGTCTCTCAGGAGACAGGTACCCATTCCTTTATGACTTTTCACAGGCCCATTTAACATATGACCACAACAAACCTGACTAATGGGGAATATGAACTTGATGTGTTAGATTAAGCAACCTGGTTAAAGATGCTGAATGTCTTGAAAGACCTTGTGTAGGAAGCACACACTTAGAATGAAGTACAAGGGCTCTCATTTTTACTTATTCTTCACAGTGTCCCTGTGAATAAAAAGGGGTAACAATACCTATTTCTTGGGGATATAGTTTACTCTAATCACATAACCAGTGTTCAGTAGGTCAAAAGCCCAATCCAAGCCATGAGTTCTGATGTTGGTCTGAAGGAACCCTTGAGATTGAGTACTGAAAGGAGGTTACAGAGAGAATCATGAATCCCAAGAACAAATTCAAGAATGCCTTGGGGTGGGATAAATAGACCACACATATAATAAGGTTAGACAATCCTAAAGTTTTTCAAATAGTGCAGGGTCATAGTTGAAAATGACTTTTTCAGAATATAGTGTGTATACATGTCAATAAGAATTGAGCAAGAATGGAAAAGATGATCCACTTGGTATTCCCTTTAGCAAAAAATTTGCCTTCTCATGTAGTTAACTGTATAAGATGACTCTTGCAGAGGCATTTTTAGATCTGGAATTTTTTTCTTCCTTTCCCTAAAAGCTGAACATGCATATCATTAAGACTGGGTCCATTTTTTTTTTACTTTAAAATGAGGCAAAGATGAAAATCCCAGGACACAGGAGTCTGTGGCTCCAATTCCCACCTGCTATGTGTACTACTGTGTGCCTCAACAAGCAATTTCCCTGTGACCTAAAGGATTCACACTTCTACCTCTCTGTCCTGGCCAGGCTGTTCTTCAGTTACAGGTTTCTGACAGTGGAGAACTGGAGAGGAACAAAGACTAAAGGAAAACCCAGGTCAGAAGGCCTTGTATGGGCTAATGGTTCATTCCAAGTGAGTTTATTAAGCAACACAGCTTTTCTATATGTTTTTCAGGGAGGAAAATAGGACAGAGTCAGCAAAAAACTATCAAATAATGGGAAGGAGTTATCAGGAAGCTGATCAATCACCATGGTACAAAGGGAACACAGTGTGTACCCAGGGAATATCTCAAGTGTGTCACAGACTGAGCACACAGTAGCCTTGTGACTGATCAAAGCCTTGATTCTTTGAAGCCCTGGCCATAGATCCCAAAGTGCAGACTTTGATTTGGTCAAGAACACAGAAGTAGCTTTCCTTTTATCAGGATCTCTGAGAAAACCTTAGAGCATCCTTGCTCCCAACACTGATCTCTGAAATATTCCCAAAGAGTGCCCCACAACTGCATTCAGAGTGCATCTGGAGACCATGTGCCAACTGTGTAAGACAATAGCACTCCAACCTCCCACCAAAAAGACCAGGGCAGCTGGCTAGAAGGACAAGTTGGGGTGGGGGTACAAATGTTGTTCATTGGGACCCCTTAACAAGAATTTCTTTCCTTATTTCCAGTTAACTAATATCCTGCCAGACTTTTATTTGTTTGTTTGTTTGTTTGTTTGTTTGTTTTGGTTTTTCGAGATAGGGTTTCTCTGTGTAACCTTGGCTGTCCTAGAACTTTGTAGACCAGGCTGTCCTCAAACTCAGAAATCCGCCTGCCTCTGCCTCCCAAGTGCTGGGATGAAAGGTGTGTGCCACCACTACCCAGCCCCAGATGACTAATATCAATGGCCCATCTTCTATACATGCATTTGAATCTTCTGGTTGGGAATGAAGGGAAAATAAAATGGAGAGACATGGCACTTTGAGAGCCTCTGAATGCAATAGTAATATTTACTTCAAGTTTCATAACAGTAAGAGAGATTTTTTTTCTTGTGCTAAAAATTATTGGATTAAAGTCTATAGAAAGACATCTGATGTCCACTGACCCATCATAAACTTTCAAAGAAACAAACACACTTCCCAGTTTTTTTCTTCAGAAAACTAGATTTTAAACTCAGCAAAACGTGGCTTTGCTTTCATAGAATAATTAAAAAGCATTCAGTCTGTCTGGGACTCAGTGTTTCTCTACAAATAAAGGAAAAGAGAATGATTCTTGGAGAACAAAAGACGGAAAAGATGACTAGTTGTCTACCAAGGTAAAATGATCAGAATTAGAGTGTGAGAAATGGCTGAGATCAATCCATCCCCTTCCTTGGTAAATCTGAGACGCTGCAGCCCAAGCAGGCTGGGTGGATAACCAGCACCACTGCATAAGGAGGTTTGGAACACAGAATGTAGCTGAATTACATCACACCATGCCCATAGCTATTTCTTTCTTGTGATTAACACAGTTCAGTAAAGGAAAAGCCAGAAATTGATTCTTATGGGGCAGCAGGATGCGGTGCTCAGCCAGGAGTGTGCTCAGATAAAATGAGAATTAAAGCCAGGAGTGTGCTCAGATAGAATGAGAATTAAAGCCGGACTGGGAGATTCCATCCTGGTCCAGGCTCTGTCTTTGTGGGTTTTCTACTCTGTGAAGACAATGGGCACACTTGTCATCAGGGAGACAATGAATGAATGAATGAATGAATGATTTCAGGTCTCTCCTTCCCTCTGAAACTGTCCTAGTCTATTAAACATCTTCTGCTTAGCAATTGCTTTGGTTTCTTTTTCTGATGTGATATAATATTCTGGAAAAAAAAACAACAACAAATGGAGAAAGTCTATCTCTATCTTCCAGCTCAGTTTATGATTCACTGTGGCAGGGAAACCAAGGCAATGGGAGCTGAAGTAGCTGGTCACATTGTATCTACCTAATGGATACTGTTGTCTACTTGACACAGTCTAGAGTGGCATGGGAAGAGAATATCAATGACAGATTGTCTAGATCACCTATAGGTGATTGTCTTTATTCCATTAACTAACATAAGAAGATGTGCCCATTAAGAATGTCACTATTTCCTGGTTTAGGGCCTGGGTTGTAAAAGACTACAGAAGGTGAGCTAAGCACTGGCATACAAGTTCACAAGTCATGTTCTCTCTCTCTCTCTCTCTCTCTCTCTCTCTCTCTCTCTCTGTCTCTTTTTCTCTCTGTACACACACGTGTGTGATTGTATGTATGTGTCTGTATCTGTAGCTGGCTGTCTAGCTGCTTCTGTCTCTGCCACTCTGTCTCTTTCACTCTCTCTATACCTGTGTCTCTGTCTCTGTTTCTGTCTCCCCCTCTCTCTCCATCTCCCTTCATCTCTTTCTGATTTTGATTGTGATTGTAACTACTAACTGCTTCAAGCTCCTCCTACCTTGATGTCATTGTAATGATAGATTGTAGCTTGTAATTATGAACTAAGCCATTTCTCTCATAAGTCGTTTTTAATCAGAATATTTCATCATAGCAACTGGAAAGGAAACTACGATAAGCCACAGTCCAAAATCAGAGAGCAATGAATGAGTACATCCTTCCTCAGTTTCTCCATTTTATATATTCCATGATACCAGCCTGTGGAATGGTCCCACCCACAGTTAAAATGGGCCAGCTCACATCAATTAACACAATCAAGATAATCTCCAATAGGCATAAAAGAGGCCCATCTCCTGCCTAGATTTTGTCAAGGTAACAATTTAAAAAAATAAGTAAATAACAGGAGCCTGATACGGATTCTCTTAAAAGGCTCTGCTAACACCTTACTAATACAGATATGGATACTTGCAGCCAACCATTGAACTGAGCACAGGGACCCCAATTGAGGAGGTAGGGAAAGGACTGAAGGAGCTGAAGGGGTTTGTAAGCCCATAGGAATAACAACAATATCAACGAACCAGACCCCTCAGAACTCACAGGGACTAAACTACCAACCAAAGAGTATACATGGAGGGAGCCATAGCTCCAACTGCTCATGTAGCCGAGGATGGCCTTATTTGGCATCAATGGGAGGGGAGGCCCTTGGTCATGTGAAGGCTTGATGACGCAGCATAGGGGGATGTTAGGACAGTGAGGCAGGAGTGGGTAAGAGAGCACCCTCACAGAAGCAGGGGGAGAGAGGGGTGGGGTACGGGATTTTCAAAGGGGAAAATGGGAAGGGGGATAACATTTAAAATGTAAATAAATAAAAAAATAATACAAATTTAAAAGTAAAAATAAATTAATAAAAAACAAATAAACTGATCAAAAACAAAGAGGAGAAATACATAGATCAGTACATAGATTAATGATGCCATTAAGAAAGACAAACACAGCAATATGCTTTCAAAACTTGATCCCTATTGCTCTTCTGCAGACAATCAGCTGCAAGTATTTCACCAGGGAACATAGAATACACGAAGCTTTCTCTTAGAGTCATGCCGGCATCCAACAGCTCCACAAATGGAAACAAAACCTGGAAATGGTCACCTCTAGAGGGTCTGACTGGGATGATCATTGTAAAGGCCAAGGTTAGATTTAAGGCATTGCTCTTCCAACAATCATATACAAGAGAAGCAAGAACCCCCAAAATGTAGAGAAAAGCTATGAGACAGAACTCAAGAAGATGAATTTAGTGTTTAGAGTGGTTTAGGCTGTGATGCTTCTCTGAGAAAGTTCTGAGATGAGGAAAGCAGAGTGTCGCTCCATTTCCTCCCACCACCATGGCACCACTGTCCCACTGAA
The DNA here is from genome assembly GCA_030674055.1 of Rhabdomys pumilio. NCBI lineage: Eukaryota > Metazoa > Chordata > Mammalia > Rodentia > Muridae > Rhabdomys > Rhabdomys pumilio. The sequence continues at coordinate 13,133,985 of JANHMN010000015.1, read as the reverse complement.
GAGTTTGTGGTGATGTGAATTTTCTCCAGCTAGAGACATTGGTTCTTCCTTTAATCTCAACATCTAAGAGGATGAATCAAAGCCAGCCTAATCTAAATAATGAATTCTAAGCCAGTGAGGCCCATAGAGTGAGACTTGTCTCAAAATCAATAGAAAAGGAAGTATTCTCTATTTGCTCTTTACAACGAAATAACCATAATCTAAGTGGCTACTGAGCAGTGGGGCTCTCCTTGGTAATTGAATTCAGAGTAAATACGTTTTATTAGTGGTCTTAAACATCAATTGTGGTATTTTTTTTAATTGCTCAATGTTTTTTCTATATACTTTGTGTAGAACTCTCCTACCTTGCACTAAAAATCACGACAGCTATAACAAATAGTCTGAGGCTTATTTCTCATTTTCTTGCAGTGTCTGGTGCTGATTCAATAAAATGTTTTCAAAAGAACAACACCTGTCACACCAATCATTGCCCATATTTTCAAGATGAGGTCGGCACGTGCTATGACGGAAGAGGCAAGTGTTGCCGAAAACGCCTTTTGTATATCAAAGTTCCAAGGAAGAAGGTGTAACCAGTGCTATAATAAAGAAAAATGCTCTGAGGTGTAGCTTCTTCATACTAAAATGAACCATCTATACATCCATGTTGAGTTAAGAAAATGTGGGTTATTTTAGGGTACCTGCAATGAAGGACAAGGCAGTCTAAATCCTCATTTGATAAAGTAGAAATGTGGCCAAGAATTAAGCAAACAGTGTTCCATTTAATTTTTCTAGAACTATCCTATTGAACACCATCTTGTCTGAATAGGAATTTACGTCATTGGCAAGAGGACAGAGCAGGGGGATTGAGCCACTTCTACCTAAAATTAGTTTATGCAGTCAGGGCGTGTTGAGATCAAACCATCACAACCACCCTACAACCTGCTTCATATTTTCAGTTTCCTTGCAGCCACAAGGCACATGACATCTTTGCATCCAATTATAATCACTGTATTTAGGTTTCTGAATCCAATGGCCACCATTCTCACCTCAAGTTGGGACCAACAAAAAGACTCCTGTGACACTCTTCAGAGATACTGATAGCTTTATACCTTTAATCCGCTAACTTGTTTCTTACATGAATCTGAAAAGACTTTATATATAGGAGACTCCCAGTGTCAATGAGCAGAGAGTAAGAGCAATTCTGTGTGCTAATGTGAAGGGGGAAACAGATACTGCTACCTTTTTAATAGTGAAAACTTGGGGCTTTGATGTCATCCTAATAACCACACATAGAATTGGAATCGTTCCTATACCACTGACACACAACATTAAAGGTAAAAATATCCACTAGGAAAAACTACATTATTTGATCTGACCTGATTCAAATTTTAGGAAAAGAGCTACAACACCTTTCTTAAATTTCACTCCCATGCGTTACATCTAAATTATCTTCTATAAGTCAGGAAATAAAAACAGTGTTTTGGAAGACAGTGTGTATCCTCATGAGTAATACTGTGTGACTCACCTTGATGCACCAGTTAGAAGTAGAGGCCCACTATATATCCTGAAGTACAGAGGAGCTGGAAAGGTCCTAAGCAAACCCAGGATGAGCAAAGTCTGTACCAAAACATGGCAATCATCATTTACTTACCCAAAGAAAGTTAGTTTTTCTCACAAGGTGGTTAGCAGTTGATTTTAGGGGCCTGAGTTTAGGGGTTCCATGTTTCCAGATCCACAATGGTCCATGTAAAGGCTAGCCTCTTTGTATGTACAAAGACTTCATAAAGTAGATACAGAATAACCCCACCTACTTCAAGCCTAGCACTAAAATCTAATTGTTTTCTAGTTAATATCCTCATTGTGATCATATACATATTATGATCCAACAATTCAATGGAGCCTTTAACCCAGCCATTCACAAGATGAAATCCTAGGTTTCAGTTTCAGCCCCTTATCGCATATGATATAGAAGATGAACAAATAATAGATTGAAAATATCAGCGTGAAAACTCAGGCTATAATATAGGGAAAAAATATGATACAAAATCTCTGAAACACTGCTTGGAAAGACATTTCTGTTGCGGACCATTCTCTGCCTGGCTTGGGGGCCAAAAATGTCCCAGCCTTCATTGCTGCTCCGGTCCACGGGTCAGAGTCATGAAGAATGGAGACAAGACAGAGGTTTTCTTCAAATCTCAAGTCTCCTTTATTGTCTCTCTACTATTAGCACATATTGGCGCATACTGACTCCTATTGACTCTCTACTGACGCACATTGACTCCTATTGTTGTATTCACTCGTGACTCATATTCCCTCACATTTACTGTACTGATTCGACTCCTATTCACTCATATTTGACCTATTCTCCTCTTAACCCTATTTACTCATATTCTCTCTTACAAGGAAATCCTGGGTATTTATAAGCACACGCAGGAGAACACAGGTGAAAACATTTTACCACATGCACTATGCAGCTGACTAAACAGCAAAACAAGCTATGTGGCATAAACAAGATATTTATCAGAGTGTGCTTCAGCTGTTGTAGGCTGCTGAAAAACAAGTCTCTCATCAGAGTATATGGCTCCAGATGGCTGCATAGATGATAGCTGCTTTCTAGCTGCTTTCTCCTAAAAGTCGGCTCCCAACAGGTCCCCCTTTTTAAATTTTTTTCAAAAGGGAAGGCTGGGAAAACTTATGGAAACCGTGCCTGTCCTAGGTTGGAACAAAGGACCCCAGCCTCCCTTAAGATGGTGAGGCCTCCCTTTTTAGGGGCAAGGGTCTCGGTATGTTCTCTTACCCGTCATTGACTATCCGACTTAGAGCGTAAGTTAGGGGTTGATCCTTGTCAGTCTTGATGACAGAGGTTTCAGAGTCCCCTACTTCCAGCCTGTAATAATGGACCTGTATGGGTTTCATTTGAATCTCATCTGTTGTCGTACAAAAGCCATCAGTCTGTTGAACAGCATGAACCCGAGAGACAAGAGACTTAATGCCTGAATAGTTGGTATAAAAGCAACACTCTTTAAGGCAACACACAACTTCCCCTGTTGGAGAAGTAAAAGGTCTAAGCCTTGTACCCACAAGTTTTCAATAGAAGAAATTATACCAATGAAATCCTTGAATTTGTATCAACTTAGTAACAATTATACAGATTTCTACCAATGAATTATGGCTGTGTAATCAATTTTAGCTGTTCTTTCCTGTTCCAATAAAACTATTACTTTTCCCTAGAAAGACAGCCTAATATTAACCACCTCAGTCCCCAAGTTCAGGGAATTGGGGCACCAACTCTTCATTAACTTCTTCAAGCTGAATATGGGCATTGAGATGTTAGAAGAGGGATGAGGGGAAGGGTAAATTGATAAGCCTCTGATGTCTGTGTTAACTGCATCCAGCTAGAAGTCCAGGGCATCAGTGAACATGCAGGTGACAAGAGGATTCATTCACCAAGGTTGTGTATTCTGTAATATACAAATCTCAAAAAAAATTTAAGTATTAAGATAATTATTTTGATTCTCTGGAATCTAGTGTTCTGGAGGCGTACCTCTGTCATGTCTGATCCATATAATTCTGGAAGATGTAACTACTACCTTAATGACCTCATCAGAAAACTCATAGATTTTCCCAAAATCAGCCTTTCCTTAAGCCAGTAACCAGAAAAACCTTTACATTGAGTTTTTATCCAGAGGAAAAATATAACTACACAACTCAGAATCACACTCATTTTAAAAGTTAAATCAATTAACATTATCATCCTGCTCAGCTCTCTGCCTAGAGCAACCTTCTATTTATCTATTTATCTGTTTGGCTCTCTTGATTCAGAGCAGCCTGTAATTTACCCCTTTCGTCTTTAAAGCCTTTTTCATCTGTTTTTACTCACTTATTTCTTGCTCCATTTTCATTACTATAACCTTTATTTATCTGTTTGGCTCTCTTGACTCAGAGAAGCCTGAAATTTACTCCTCGTATCTTTAAGACCTTTTTTATCTGTTTCTGTTTACTTATTTCTTGTCCCATTTTTGTTACTATGACCTACTGGTCTCCCTGTAATCACCTTTGTTTCACTTCTGAATTCAACCAGCTCCATCAGTTGACTAGTACTCCAGCGCAGGAGTAAGGATGGCCGCTTCCAATTTTCAAGGTGTCCTTCACTGTATCCCGCTAACTGGAGCTCTAACATTCTCCAGCGCTTTCAATTCCCGCGGTGTCCTTCACTGTATCCCGTTTACTGGAGCTCCATGTCAGGCGCCAAAATATTGAGGTCCGAGCTGCCCCACGCTTGGTGTCAAAATGTTGTGACCCATACTCTGGAGCCCCATGTTGGGCACCAAAGTGTTGAGACCTGTATTCTGCCTAGCTTGGGGGCCAAAATGTCCTGGCCTGTGCTGCTGTTCCGGTCCACAGGTCAGGGTCTTGAAGAATGGAGACAAGACAGAGGTTCTGGAGTCAAGTCTTAAGTCTCCTTTATTGTCTCTCTACTGTTGACTCTTATTCACTCATATTCACTCTCTTAACTCCTCTTAACTGTATTACAAGGAAATCCTGGGTATTTATAAGCACAAGCAAGAGAACACAGGTGAAAACATTTTGCCACATGCACCATGCAGCTGGGGTCACTAAACAGCAAAACAAGCTATGTAGGATAAACAAGATGTTTGTCAGAGTGTGCTCAGCTGTTGTAGGCTGCTGAAAAACAAGTCTCTATCAGGGTATATGGCTCCAGATGGCTGCAAACATGATAGCTGCTTTCTAGCCGCTTTCTCCTAAAAGTCAGCTCCCAACACATTTCTATGGCTATGACCCACAAAGGATACACATTTATAGCAAAAATAAGCAAATGAGACTAAATCAAACTAAAAAAGCTTTCTCACAAGAAAGTAGACAAGAGAGTAAGAAGAATGGCATGATCTAGTCAAATATAAACACATCATATATCTAATAACTGTGCAATATCCAAATTATAGTAGGAAATAAGACAAAACAGAGAAACACAGTAAGAAAGCCAATTAAAACAATGCCAAAAAACCTGGACATGTTTATTCATAGACTGATATGCAAATGACAGTTGTCAATGAAACAATACTCAGTAACGCTAATCACTAGAGAAATAAATATTAAAACCCAAATGAGAGGCCACTTCATTTTTATTAAAAAGACCAACATCAGAGAAACAGGAAGATGCAGAGGTTGATGATCATTTTGTTCCTGGCAGGGAATATCAACACAGCTATTATGTAAACATTAGCTCTTATGTGGATGTCCTCAGAACAACTACTGGGCTATATAGTAGTACAGTTGGTATACTGTAGTAGCCTTGAATCAACACATACCCAAAATAAGTGAAAGAAATTATGCCCAAAATTTGTCTGCACTCCTTCACTAAATCATAATAATTCATAATAATCAAAACATGTAACCCCACTTCCTTCCCCACTGGAGCCAGATCAGTAGTGTGATACCCACTCAAACACTAGAGCCTGCTTGCCTTCCAGGAGGTTCACAGTAACCAAAGACACAGATGAGAATTTAGCACAAATATCCATGGCAGCTGGGACAACCACGAGGCTCAACTGACTTAGAACCCACCTCCCCCAACCCCTGAAGTCCACCTTCCTTCTGGCCCACTTTCCCACTCGAGCCAGATTAGCAGCCTGATAATCACCCAAATGCTACAAGCCTGAACGCCTCCTGGAAGAGCCACAGTAAACAAGGGCACGGGACATCCACAGTAACCTGGGGTGCAGGAAGCCTGCTCTAACTAGAGACACAGGAGGCCCACCCTAGCCAGAGACAACACTGCCTGACTCCAAAGAGACCAACTCTAACTCAGGTCACAGAGCTCTACCTGCCTCCAAGGAGGCTAGTTCCCGTCAGAGACATCCATGCCAGTTAACATGAAACAGAACCAGATGGGCACAGGCAAGCACAAGGTCACAAGCTAAAGAACCCAATGCAATGTGGCACCATCAGAACCAAGTTCTCCCACCACAGCAAGCCCTGGATACCCTAACATGCCTAACAACCAAGATAATGACCTCAAATCCCAGCTCATGAAGATGATAGAGACCTTCAAGGAGAATATAAAGAACTTTCTAAAAGAAATACAGGAAAACACAGACAAATAGAAGCCCTTAAAGAAGAAACAAATCTCTTAAAGAAATACAGGAAACTACAATCAAGCAGGTAAAGAAATTAAACAAAATGGTCCAAGAACTAAGAATGGAAATAGAAATAATTTAAAAAAAAATACAAAGGGAGACAACACTAGAGATGGACAACCTAGGAGAGAGATCAGAAGCTACAGATATAAGCATTACCAACAGAATACAAGAGATAGAAAGAAAATCTCAGGTGTAGAAGAAACCATAGAAGATATTAACACATCAGTCAAAGAAAATACAAAGTGCAAAAAGCTCCTAACCCAAAATTTCCAAGAAATTCAGGACACAATGAAAAGATCAAACCTAACAATAATAGGAATTAGAACAGGGTGAAGAATCCCAGTTCAAAGGACCAAAAAGCATCTTCAACAAAATCATAGAAGAAAACTTTAGATAGCCATAAATGTACAAGAAGCCTACAGGACACAAAATAGATTGGACCAGAGTAGAAAATGCTCCTCTCACATAATGATCAAATTCTAAATTCCCAGAACAAAGAAAGAATTAGGTTAAAAGACTAAGTAACATATGAAAGCAGATTGGTCAGAATTACACCAGACTACTCAATTGAGACTCTAAAAACCAGAAGATCCTAGACAGATCTCATCCAGACCCTAAGAGAGCACAAATGCCAACCCAGGATAATATACCCAGCAAAACTCTCAATGATCATAGATAGAGAAATCAAGATATTCCACAACAAAACCAAATTTAAACAGTAAATTTCCACTAATCCAACGCTACAGAGGATACTGGAACAAATTCCTCAACACAAGGAAGGTAACTATACTCAAGAAAACTTAAGTAACTAAACATTTCAGTACAAACCCAAAAGAAGAGAAATCATTCATACATAACACTACCTCCAGCAACAAAAATAACAGAAACTAACAATCATCTGTCTTTAGTATCTCTCAATATCAATGGAATGAATTCCACAATAAAAAACCACAGGCTAACAGACTGGATACATAAACAGGATCCAACATTTTGCTGCATACAAAAAACACATCTCAGTGAAAAAGACAGACACTACCTCAGAGTAAAAGGCTGGAAAAAAAGCTTTTCCAAGCAAATAGTCCCAAGAAAAAAGTTAGAGTTGCCATTCTAATATCCAATGAAATAGACTTTCAACCAAAACTTATCAAAAAAGATAAGGAAGGACACTTCATATTCATCAAAGAAAAAGTCCACCAGGAGGAAGTCTCAATTCTGAATATCTATGCCCCAAATGCAAGGGCACCCACATTCATAAAATAAACTTTACTAACGCTCAAAATACACATTGAACCTCACACAATAATAGTGGGAGACTTCAACACCCCACTCTCAGCAATGGACAGATCATGGAAACAGAACCTAAACAGAGACACAGTGAAACTAAGAGAAGTTATGAACCAAATGGATTTAACAGATATCTACAGAAAATTTACCCCAAAACAAGAGAATTTGCCTTCTTCTCAGCACCTCACAGAACCTTCTCCGAAACTGACCATATAATTGAACATAAATCAAGCTTCAATTGATATGAGAATATTGGAAAATCACCTGCATTCTATCAGATCACTACTGACTAAAGCTAGTCTTCAATAACAAGAGAAAGCCCACATATACATGGAAGCTGAACAACTCTCTGATCAATGATACCTTGGTCATGGAAGAAATAAAAAAAAGAAATTAAAAACTTTATAGAAGCATCATTAGAGTTACTCCTGTTGTGGTGAGACAGCCACCAGGCAAGAATTGCCTCTCTCCATCTACAGAAAAGGACACACTTGCAGCATACACTCACTCTTGGCTTCCTATCTACTATTCTTCTTTCTGCTTTCCTTCCATGATTCACTTGTCAGTTCTCAGAACTTCAAACAAGGCCTCATAGCAACCCACCTTAGTTACCCTTCCTCCTGATCTCTAGATTTAGACAACATCCTGCTAGATAGATGTTTTTAGAACCCCTGGTAACGGAAAGGCTTTGTGAGAATAACTTAGTTAGACCCCACAGCTGCAGCTAGCTTCCTCCACCTGCAAATCCCTCTTTTCTTTCCTACCCCTCCCCATATCCTGTTTTTAGAGTATATAACCTGTGTGAACAATAAAAATTTTGCCAGTTTGATCAGACTTCTTGACGTGCTGTGCCATTTTATTTTCTTATGCATCTCAGTCCTCTCCAAGGGTCTAAGGGGCCCACCTGATTGTCCAGCTGGCCTGGACACCCCTCCTCCTTTTTTGCTTTTATACCATTTTAATTACATGCAAGTATTAATGTCAGTTCTTAATACTTGCATGTTATACAATTGATGCAAATAGTCAAGGAGCAAGCAGGACAATAAACACAAATAGTCAAAGAACAAGCAAGGCAATAAACAAAATTCCGAGATCACTGTTTCTAAGGGCTTATCAAGATGATCAAAATATCTGAGCCAACTTCCCCCATCCTAACCCAAAGTCATTTTTATGTCTGAAGACTACTTCCTTGCTCTAGCCTAAAATTTAGATTCCTGTCTGAAATTACTTCTTTGTTCTAGTCTAATATTTAGATTCCTACCTGAAATTACTTCTTTTTCTAGCCTAATGTCAGATTCCTACCTGAAATCTACTTTCTTGTCCTTGGCCAATGTCATATTCCTGCCAAGAAGCCCATTTCCTTGTCCTTGGCCCATGTCAAATTCTTGCCAAGCAGCCCCAAAAGCTCTCTGCCTCTCCTCCTTTTTTATTTCATAAACAAGATTGAGCCTGCTGAGGATCCATCCCAGGTGCAATCACCATATGCAAACACTGTTGTGGATTTCCAGAAGTACATGCTGACAGGGGCCTGATATACCTGTTTCCTGAGAGGCACTGCCAGAGCCTGACATATACAGAGGCGGATACTCGAAGCTAACCATCAAACTGGTCACAGGTTCCCCAATGAAGGAGTCAGAGAGAAGACTGAAGGAGTTGAAGGGGCTTGTGGCCCCATGGGGAGAGTGACAATATCAACCAACCAGAGCTCCCAGGGTCTATCCTGGGAACACACATGGAGGTACCCATGTCTCTAGCTGTATATGTAGTGGAGGATGGCCTTATTTGTAATAACCAGAAGCTGGAAACAACCTAGATGTCCTTCAACTGAAGAATAGATACAGAATGTAGTTCATTTATACACAGGAATACTATTCAGCATTAAAAACAAGGACATCATGAATTTTGCAAGCAAATAGATGAAACTAGAAAATATCAAATTGAGTAAGATAACCTAGACCCAGAAGGACAAGCATGTATGTACTCACTGATAAGTGGATAGTAGCCAAAAAGTACAGAATACCCAGGATACAATCCACAGACCCTGGTAAGTTTGGAGGGTTTTTTGTTTTTGTTGCTGTTGTTGTTGTTGTTGTTGTTGTTGTTGTTGTTTTGGTTTTTGTTGTTTTTGTGGTTTTTTTGTTTTGTTTGTGGGGTTTTTTTGTTTTTTTGTTTGTTTGTTTGGTTTTTGGTTTTTCAAGACAGGGTTTCTCTGTATAGCCCTGGCTGTCCTGGAACTCTGTAGACCAGGCTGGCCTAGAACTCAGAAACCCACCTGCCTCTGCCTCCCAAGTGCTGGGGTCAAAGGTGTGCACCATCACTGCCCAACTGACCCTGATAAGTTTAACAAGCAGGAAGGCCCAAGTGAGGATGCTTCAATCCCAAGTAGAAGGGGAAACAAAAGAATCATGGGAGGCAGAGTGGGGGAGGGACCTGAGAGGTAGAGGGGAGGGGAAGAGGAAAGGGAGAACAGAATCAGTCATGTGGGGGAGGACAGGAAAGAAGTCTGGAGAGCCAGGAGAATGAATGGAAATATGCAGTCTCTAGGGGTAGTAAGTGGAAAAACCCTCTGGAAAGTGCCAGAGAATTGGGAGGTTAGAGACTCTCAGGTCTCAGTGGGGATGGCTTTATCCAAAATGCTCAACAGTGGGAAGAAGAAACTCAAAGAGTCTTCCTCTAGTAGACAAGTAGGGTCTCAAGTTGGGGGACAGGGTTACCAAGCCATAGTCAAAATTTCTGGCCCAGAATTGTTCCTGTCTAAAAGAACTACAGGGACAAAGACGGACAAGACACTGAAGGAAAGGCAGTCTGGTAACTGAACAACTTGGGATCCATCTCCTGGGGAAGCACCAAGACTGGATTACTGTTGCTATGAAGTGCATCCTCACTTGGGCCTCACTTACAGACAGGAGCCGGGCATGACAGTCCTCAGAGAAACCCTACCAGCAGCTGACTGAGACAGGCCTCTCAGAATGCCAAACCTTACCTGCCCTTCTTGACCCTTTCATGCCACTGAAAGCAGTGATGCCTGTGTGATTCCAAGACCATCTTTCAGCACAAGGTCTGTATCTGGAACACAGCTTCTTTGTACTCTCAGAAAACATTTCCCAGAAAAATTCACCACAGTGGCCCTGGTCTCTTCTTAATCACTGCTAATTTCTTAGCTCCCAATGGCTAGCATCAATTATCCAAGTACCTCCTCTTTTTGACTCTAAAGCCAGAGCCATGTGTCTAAAGCTTCTGAGTTGTGCTGCTTGCAAAGGCTGGAACACGGCCCTTTTCTCTATTACAGCATCACTATATTTCTATATTCAATGATTTCCTTCATTGCACAAGTTTGATTGTCCTGGAACTTGCTCTGTAGACTGACCTTGAACTCAAAACTCTGCATGCCTCTATCTTCTGTGTTGCTGGCATTAAAGGCTCCTCATCTGGACCAAAGCTTTTCTTTAATTCCTTTACACAAGATCTTTATAAGCACGTCCAATGGGCCTTAATAATTGGATCACAAGTGTGCCCTCCATTTCTGGCTTCTGGTTCATTCCAGAGATAGTCAAGTTGGCAACCAAGAATAACCAGTAAAATACAACCCTTGTCAATTTGACACAAACCTATATCTTCAAATGAAAACAATAACCAGTTCATTGTGCAACATGATGTACCTATTCCTGGTGTAAAAACATAAATAATAAGCTTGTCTTGAGGTCATCACTTCCTTAATTCCATTTAATGGCCCTGAATACAGAATTTAGATCCATCCCACTTCCTGGAGTCCTGCTAAGTATTGCAACCACACATTTTGTACTTATCCTTTCTAAGCTTGCTAGACTGGAACAAAATACTCTTCATAACCACAGGATAGAGGCTAACAACCAGGGTATTTTTAGATTTTCTTTACCAGCAATCTAAATCTCTTCACTTTAGTGTCAAGCAGACTCTTCGGACAAGGGCAAAAAGCAGCCACATTCTTTAAAAATAAATACATAAATAAATAAATAAATAAATAAATAACACAAGAACAATTGCCAGGCCACATAACAAAATCCTTCTCCTATGGAAATCTCTTCAGTCATGCTTCCACAATTCAAATTGCCCTCAGCAACGTTGTTTTTCATGTTTCTACTAGGACTAAACCCCATCTTAAAGCATTCAGCTGATTTTCTAATCCACAGTCCCAAAGACACACTCCTCCAAACAAAAACATGGTCGGGTCCATCACAGCAATAACCCAGTCTCTGGTAAGAACTTGCCTTAGTTAGGATTTTGATCCTGGAAAGAGACAACATGACAAGGCAACTCCTATAAAGGCAAACATTTAATTGGGTATGGCTTACAATTTCAGAAGTTTAGTCCATTATCATGGTAGGAAGCATGACAGCATGCAGGCAGACATGGTCTTACAGGAGCCAAGAATCTACATCTTGCTCTGAAGGCAGCCAGGGGGGACTGGAACTCCACACTGGGCAGAGCTTAAGCATAGGAGGCCTCAAAGCCTTCCTACACAGGGACACAAGTCCTCCAATAAGGCCACACCTCCTAAAAGTGCCATGCTCTATGACCAATGAATATGAATATATATGGGAGCCAAATTTACTAGGACCACCATAAGGGGACAGAAAACAATGGAGGAGTAAAGGTAGAAGACCTCTTCAGGAAATAGGTATTTTCTTAACATGACATAGCTATTTATACATGAACTCACACTAACTAAAATAGAATGTCCAAGCCATGTACACGATAAAATCCAGAAAAATAACAGCATGAATGGAGGACTGGCACATGAAGTCCCACTCCTAGCTAAGAAGTTTTTGGAAACTGATGGCAGCTGGTGAAAAGAGTCAGATTTTGTCTCAGGGATATGGCTCTGATATACCCAGGCTGTGGTGGATGGCCCTATACCCATATACTATGTGCAGTACTATGTACACTCGGTGGGCTTTAAATGGACACAGAAAGTTGAGAAGGCAAAGTAGTTTGTGGGTTGTAAGAGGAATTTAAGGAGAAGGAATTTGGGATGGATTTGATCAACACACATTACATGTTGTGTTTCACAGGTGTTGTTGCTAGTTAGAATTTTTGACTGATTTGCCAGTGATAACTTGCATAACACCTTCTGGTGCTATGAAAACTACTTTTGAAAGATGAATATTTCATGTTAGGTAGAGCCCTGTTTAATGCTCCTAAAGATGTAATAGTGGCATGCATATCTTGGTGGTAACCAAAAGCTCTATAATGGTATATATGGCTGAATCAACTGGAAGCAAATCATGTCTGGTGCTAGAAACCTAGCCAACTAGCTGAGCTACTGAGGCCCTGGATCTGAGAGGGGTACCTATTCCTGCCACTTTATTAAGTCAGCATAATTTTTAACTCCATTTTAAAAACTACCCTTGTATCCACAGGGTATCTTTGTATCTCTCGCTCCTCATAAAAGAAGCTTCTCTTTGAAGCAGAGACCATCACAGAAAGCAGGTAGTCAAAATGCAAGGAACAATTTATTATGGGATTTATAGCAACAGCAGGATTCAGCTGTAAAACAACTCCTTCATCTATGGTTCAAGGATCATTGCCCTAAATAAAGGGCTGAAAGATTGCTAACGGCCAAAGGACTGGGAGGCTGACTGGGAGTGTCTGCATTCTAGAAATGACACTTATGATACCTCAATAACATGGCTGTCTAAATAAGAACTGGACAATTACAACAATACTAGACATGCTAATACAGAAGAGGATACCTCGAGGACTCCTCCTATAGACAAAGCACAACAACCTACTAATGCCTACTAAGAGATGGAAAATTAGTCTTTGTTAGGGGTGAGCCCCTAATTCGTTATCCAATATCAAGTGGTCAGCCCTGACATTATACACTTAGGTGTAACAATAAATAAACCCATCAGGTAGTATTTATATACTTATGCATAATATTGTTGTTCCGTGTGTGTGTGTGTGTGTGTGTGTGTGTGTGTGTGTGTAGCTATCTACACACATATGTGTGTGCAGGAGTTATTCTACAGATGCATCCTGTTGTTGCTGTAAATCCCACAATAAACTGTTCCTTGTATTTTAACTAGTTTTCTGTGATGATCTCTGCTTCAAAGAGAAACTTCTTTTATGAGGAGCAAGAGATACAAAGATACCCTGTGGATACAAGGGTAGTTTTTAAAATCTATGTGTGTAGATGGCTACACATGGATATAGATAGATAGATAGATAGATAGATAGATAGATAGATAGATAGAGATAGAGCTATGTTAAACATATGTAACAACAATAACAATTTAAAGCATATTACATGAATGTATGAAATTCTCAACAAAATAAACAAAATATAACCATATATTAATATTTAGGTTGGGCATGATTTCATTGAAAAGAAACTGTTTTGCTTTGATTCAAATCTTCAGGTGAGTAAAGGAAAAGTGTTACTGTATGGAAACTAATGAAAGGAGAACTTGAGAAGGATTTGCTTTTCTCTTTTACACAGCTTATTAACGTCTCTTTCTGACCTCGAGGCTGTGTTTATTGTTGGGTCTGCTTTTCTCACAAAATGTGATTTGAGAATTTAATAAATATTCTAACACCTACCTATTCCTGTTCTTTTGTCCCCTTGAGACAATGTCATGTTTCCACTGTTCACTTCAGTATTCACTTCTACAGTAGGTACCTAAGAAGATGATTGCCGTAAGAACACAGGATGTTTGCTCCTCTGAAAGATATCATGGTAGCAACATTTTATAATATACTGGTCTTACTATGATATGTGTCTAAGAAAATTTTTCTTTGTCTGTTCTCCTGACATGTTTATCTGATTTTACCTTTTTTAACTTGTGACAATGATTGATTTTCATATCCCCCAGGCTCCATAAATTTCTAAGTTCACTGAATGAAGCTGAGGTTTCATCTTTCTTCAGAATTCTCCTTGCTGTGCACCCATCCCTCTCCCTCCCTTTCCAAACAGAACATTTATTCAGTATGATGAACTTTGAGAAGATGTCATTTCTTTTTATTATTTTACAGGGACTCGTACTTTAGAGATTGCATTGAGTCTCAAAGAAACTTGAACATTGAACTTTTGAACAGTGCGTGCACTATTAAACATAAAGAAGTTTGAAGCCTGGAATGAGTATATTTTATGTTATGATAAATTCAATAGCCTGTGGGTCTCGCAGATAATTAGGAGGTGAGGCTCACTGGAGAAGAGATGACACCAGAAGTAAGACTTGAAATCTGATAACATAACACTCTTCCTGCCTGTTGTGTGTCTGTGTTACAATGTATGTACGTGTTGCATGTCTGAGCACCTATGTTAAGTCACAGATCCCAGAGAAGAACAATAACTCTCCTACTCTATCACACTCTGCTCTTCTGCCAGAAGCTCTCACTGAACCTGAGCTCAGTGTTTGTTTGTTTGCTTGCTTGTTAATTGTTTGTTTGGGTAAAGCTGCTAGCCAGCAAGTCCCAGTAGTACTAGTCTTGTCATACAGCCCAACTCCTAGCAGTGGGGTCACAAGCAAGGCAAGTAAGTCCATATACAGCTTTCAAGAGGGCACTGAAGGTACAAACCTAGGCCCTTGTGCTCACTCAACAATCATTGTCCCCAACAGAGCCTTTCCCTGGTCCCTTCTGTGTTTCTTGACTGTGGATTCAATGTGATTACATGCTCTTTCATCAACACCGTCTGTGCTATCACGGACTGTGACTCTTAAACTATAAGCCAAAATACTCCCATCTTTCCCTGAGTTGTCACAGCTACAAGAAGAGAAACACAGCATGTTAGCAAAATACTCATTATGTAAATGTAACATCAGGACATTTTTCAAACATAATAAAACTATAAGTATGTTGTCCTGTATGCCCCATTCTTGGAAATGTCTAGTGAATATTCATTCACCATGTTGATATGCTATTTCAAAAGGAAAGTATACAGTGATGGACATAGTTAATAAATATCATGTGGTATGAATCTCTCAATATGGCTTAATAACATTATCCACATTCCATCTCTATTAAAACTTTTTCATAGTAAGTAGACACCAAAGAAGTAAAGAGCCAAGATCATTTTACAGTTCTGAATGTAATCACCAACATAAAAAATTATCAGACTGTTATGAGGGCAGACTATAAAAAGTTCATCCTACAATGAAAGAATAGAGGAGTATGCTAAGACAAGCCACACCGGAGGGTCAGCTTCAGCCTTACTGAGAGATACAGGCACTGTACTTCTTCTTGTGAGAGACAAAGGGGGACACAGACATGCTACGAAACACCCTTGCCCACAGATGACACTGAATCTAGTTGACTTTCCAGATCTTACTACTAATCCACAGATAGCAGGAGTGAAAGAGAGCAGGAAATGATTCCTAAGAATCAGTCCAAGAGACAGTAGGAAAGAGTCTTAAGAAAAAAAAAACTAGATTTTCATACAACCTAGATTTAAGAGAAGGGTAAAGTGCTTTACACTACAAGACAGAAAAGAGCCAAAACTAGACTGTAGCCATGTTTGGATCCATAGTAAGAAGGTGTCTGATTCTGTAGTTACTGGGGACATTTATACTCAGGGGCCAACAGCATTGATCATAGTCAACTATATGTATGTATATGGGTGACATTGAACAACATCAGCTTGACACCTGAACTGGTAAAAAGTAGCCTATATGAGAATCAAAAATAAATATTTTAATATTTAGGTATTTTCATGTTGTTAGTTGTTTAAATATCTGTTGTAATTGTCTAGTGCTATCCCCAAAGGTTGAAAAGCATAGACAGCTGTGTGTCAGTGAAACTGTAGGGATAACAGCTGACAGAAGGTGAGACGGGATCCTGGCTCCTGGTTTCCACCCTTCTTTTAGTTGGCTCTGATCAGGATTTAGAATGCTACATTTGTAGCAAATTCTTGATAGACATGGACATATTTCATGGTCTGTTTCCCTCTAAAAGGTTGTGATATATCCACCATATTTTTTAAGTGATAGCATTTAAATCATAAAAATATAAGAGTCTGGGGAAGACACCTCCCTCTGCCTCCTATCCATGTCATGCACTGTAGAGCAACCAGGGTACAAACTGTGAGTGAAACCAATCAATGTGTAACTATGATAAGTTTAAAAACCCAGCAATGAACACAGTTTAAAGAAGTTGTCTGATTTTCCTATGGAGCAGTTATGTGTCCTGTTTAGACAAGTGGCACTTAGCATTTTCAGTAGGAGAGCAAAATCTAGGCCCAGGCAACAGAGACAGAATGCCCTCAGGATTTTGAGTTTCCTCGGGATACACACTGTGAAGCTTAGCTATTGGACAATCACTCTAGATTGCCACTCCTCCTTATGTCACCTCTCAGAGGTTACTTATTCCTGCCTCTCTATTAGGACAGATGTACTCTGTGCTCTGAGTTCATTTTTGAGCTAAGCTTTCCAGCTCTGGCCTTATCTTTAATCAGCTCGGTGTGCAGCGATCATGAAGATCTCCTGCTTTCTGCTGCTGATCGTCTCTCTATCCAGCGTCCAGGTCAACCAAGGTAAGTGCCAAGACCTGCTGAACCCCTGACCAGAGCTGAGGGCACTGGGTCAAAGAACTGGTGATAAATGAGTTTTGGGTCTGAGGAGCAATCATCAGGAGAGCATTCCTAGGGTCAACATCCTGCAGCCAACAGCCATCAGGGGCTTCATCCTGGGGCCCAGGTATCAGGGCAATGAGCCCAAAGAGAATGAAGAGCTGGTAATAGAATTTTTAAGATCTTTAACCTCTTTCCTCTCATGGCCATCTAGAAAATATTCTTTGTAGAAATCATTCTCCTTTACCCCCAGGAAGACATATCTCACCAAGAGGCCAGATTTCTATCAGGAGACAGGCACCCACTCCTTAACGACCTTTCACAGTCCCATTTAACACATGACTGCAATACACTTGGTTAATGGGGAATATGAACTTGATGTTTTAGATTAGGTAACTTGGTGAGAGATGATGCATGTCCTGAAAGGCCATGTGCAGAAAGCACAGACTTAGAATGAAATACAAGGGCTCTCATTTTAGATTATTCCTCACAGTGTCTCTGTGACTAAAAAGGAGCTATATACCTATTTCTTGGATGGATAGAAATAACATAACTTATGTTCAGTAGGTCAAAAGCTCAATCTAAGGGATGAGGGCTGAAGTTAACCATCATCACTGCAAAGCAAAATCTTGAACTCCTAATACAACTGAATTACTTCACACAAAGCCCACAGTTAACTCCTTCTTGTGATTAATACAGTCTAATTTTTAAAAGACAGAATTTCATTCTATGGATTAGAAGAATGAGATGGTCAGCCAGATGTATACTTAGAAAGAATGAGAATCAAAAGAAGGACAGGAGATTCCATCATGGTCCGGGCATTGTCTTTGTGGGCTTCGTGCTCTGTGAAGGCAATGGACACATTTATCATCTGTTACATCAGGGAAACATTGAATGAACTGACTCCTCAGTCTCTCCTTGACTCTGAAACAGTACTATTCTATTAAACCTCTTCTGCTTAGCAATTGCCTTGATTTCTTTTTCTGATGTGATATAATATTCTGAAAAAAAAACGAAACAACAAATGGAGAAAGTCTATCTCTATCTCCCAGCTCAGTATATTATTCACTGTGGCAGGGAAACCAAGGCAATGGGAACTGAAGCAGCTGGTCACATTGTATCCACCTGATGGATACTGTTGTCTACTTGACACAATCTAGAGTGGCATAGGAAGAGAATATCAATTAAGGATTGTCTAGGTAATCTATAGGTGATTGTCATTACATTAACTGAGGTAAGAAGGCCTGTCCCTTTAAAATGTCACCATTTCCAGGGTTTAGAGCCTCACTGTAAAAGACTACAGAAAGTGAGCTAAGCACTGACTTAAAAGCTCTATCTATCTATCTATCTATCTATCTATCTATCTATCTATCTATATCTCTCTTACTCTCGATCTCTCTCACTCTCTTGCTATTATTATCTCACTGTCTCGCTCTCTCTCTTTCTTGCTCTCTCACTCATTCTCTTACACTCTCTTTATCTCATTCTTTGTCTATCTAGCTCTGTCTCTTTGACTATCTCTTTGGTTGTCCTTTTTTTCTTTCTTTGTCTCTCATTGTGTATCTATATCTCTTTCCCTGTCTTTCTGTCTCCCTGTCTGTCTATCTGTCTCTGTCTCTCTGTCTCTCTCTGCCTTTCTCTGCCTCTACTACCCCCTTAACTGAATAAACTTATGCCCTGAATAAACTCTATTCTATACTGAAAAGCAAAATAACCCTTGATTTTTATTGCTCTTCCTAGTACCAATCAGCTGCAAGTATTTCATGAGGAAACATAGAATACACAAAGCATCCTCTTAAAGTCATGCCAGCATCCAACAGTTCCACAAAAGAAAACAAAATCTGGAGATGGTCAACTCTGAAGGGTATGACTAGAGATGATCATGTCAAAGTTATATTTAGGGCATTGCTCTTTCAACAATCATACTCAGGAAAAGCCAGGACTCCCAAAATGTAGGAAAAGGCTATGAAACAAAACTCAAGAAGATGGATTTAGTGTTAGCAAGCGAGTGGCTTAGTCTGTGATGCTTCTCTGAGAAAGTTCTGGAGTGAGAAAACAGAGCATCACTCTGTTTCCTCCCACCACCATGGCACCACTGTCCCACTGAAGAGTTTGTGGTGGTGAGAATGTTCTACAGCCAGAGATCATGGTTCTTCCTTTAATCTCAACATCTAAGAGGATGAGTCAGAGCCAGTCTGAACTAAATAATGAATTCCAAGCCAGTGAGGCCTATAGAGTGAGACCCTGTCTCAAAATGAATAGAAAAGAAAATATTCTCCATTTGTTTTTCCTAATGTAATAACTGTAATCTATATGGCTATCGAGCTGTGGGACTCTCCCTGGTATGTTCGTTCAAGACAGCTCATATTTTATTACATGTCCAGAGTACAAGTTATAAAATGTTTTCTTTTGTATGTACTTTGTATAGAACTCTTATATGTTCATCAACATGCTAAAGGTGACCACAACTATAGCTAAGAGACTAATGTTTTTCTGTTCTTTTCTTTTCTAACAGCTACTGACCATGACACAGCAAAATGTGTCCAAAGAAAAAATGGCTGTTACTACTTTGAATGCCCATGGTTATCTACTTCTGTTGGCACCTGTTATAAAGGAAAAGGCAAGTGTTGCCAAAAACGCTATTAGTATACCAGAAGTCACATGAACAATGTGTAATCATTGCTTTAATAAAGGAAAACACACTAAGGTGTTGCTTCTTTATTCTAAAATGAGTCTTCTACAAATCAATATTGAGTTAAGAAAATGAAGGTTATTTTAGGGCACCTGCAGTGAAGGACAGATCAGTTCAATATCCATTTTGTCAAGGAGAAATACGGCCAAGAATTAAGCAAATATGATTCCATTTCACTTTTTCAAGAAACATACTAATGAGGACCACTTTACTCCAATTCATCTCAAGTGACAAGAGAACAGAGCAGGGGCATAGAGCCACTTCTACCTAAAATTACCAGCAGTCACAACCACTCTGCCACCTCCTTCATATTTGCAGTTTTTATGTAGCCACAAGGTACCTGCCATCTTTGGATCTAATCACCATGGTTGCATCTAGGTTTCTGAATTCACTGGCCATCATTCTTACACAAAGTTGGGACCAACAAAAAGACTCCTGCAACACAATTTGGAGATACTGATAGCTTTATACCTTTAATCTACTAACTTGTTTCTCACATGAATCTGAAAAGACTTTATACATAGGAGGCTCCCAATGTCAGTGAGCAGAGAGTAATAGTAATTCTGTGTGCTAATGTGAAGGGGAAAACAGATACTTTTTAAATCATGACTTGTGGGAAGCCATGGCAAGGCCTTACTCTTGGCAAACACTCACTCTTGGCTTCCTATCTACTATTTTTCTTTCTGCTTACCTTCCATGATTCACTTGTCAGTTTTCAGAACTTCAAACAAGGCCTCATAGCAACCCACCTTAGTAACCCTTCCTCCTGATCTCTAGATTTAGCCAACATCCTGCTAGATAGATGTTTTGAGAACCCCTGGTAACAGAAAGGCTTTATGAGAATTACTTAGTTAGACCACACAGCTGCAGCTATCTTCCTCCACCTTCAAATCCCTCTTTCCTTTCCTACCCCTCCCCATATCCTGTTTTCAGAGTATATAACCTGTATGAACAATAAAATCTTTGCCAGCTTGATCAGACTTCTTGACTTGCTGTGCCTTTTTATTTTCTCGTGTATCTCAGTCCTCTCCACAGGGTCTAAGGGTCCCACTTGATTATCTAGCTGGCCTGGACAGTGACTACTTCTTAAATAGTGAATAAGCTGAACTTTGGCTGCCTATCCTAATAACTACACAAAGAATTTGAGACTTTTCTGAATCACTGATGTATAACGTTAAAGGTAAGAATATCCACCAGCTAAAACTACATTATTAAATCTGACCTGGTCCAAATTTGCAGGGAAGGGCTACAGTTCCTGACAACCTTGAAATTCATTCTGACACATTATATCCAAATTATGAATCAGGGAGTGAGTACAGTGTTTTAGAAGATAGTGCATATCTTCATGAGTAATACTTTGTGATTCATCTTCATCTTGATGGCCTAGTTAGAAGTCAAGACTTCTATGTATACTGAATTACAGAGTATCTGGGAAGGTCCTAAGATAAGCAAGGCCTTTACAAAAAAAGTGGCCATCACCATTTCCTTAGCCAAAGAAAGAGATTTCCTCAGAAGCATTCAGAGGTTGATTCTAAGGGGGGGGGGCCATCAAAGGTTTGAAGTTTCCAGCTTCACAGAGTTCTTTATGAAGGCAGGTTGTTTGAAGGAACAAAGTGCTTAAGAAGCCTTTCTAAACTTATCCAGGGTCTTCATAATTTAGATACAGAAGAGCTCCACCTGCCTCAAGTCTAGCATTAGGATCTAATTGCTTACCCATTAATACCCTCATTGTAATCATAGACATATTATGATACAACAATTCAATGCAGCCTTTAACCCAGCCACTCACAGGATAAAATCCTAGGCTTCAGTTTCAGCCTTTTGTCTCTTATTATATACAAAAGCAACAAATAATTGATTGAAAACTTTAATGTGAAAACAAACTATAAAACAAGAAACAAATATGGTATAAAATCTCTACAACATGCTCAGAAACACATTTCTATAGCTATGACCCAAGAAGATACACATTTATAGAAAAATAAGCAAATGAGGATAAATCAAATTTAAAATGGTTTTGTCACAAGAAAGGAGAAAACAGAGTAAGAAGAATGTGATGAACTAGTCAAAATGTAAATATGCCTTTTCCCTTCAGGCCTCCACCTGAGCATGGGCTGATTTATTTGTCTGCACCTCTCTCTCAACACTGCAAGTCTGCAGATCTCCCAGGAGACCTGATGCAGCCAGGGCAGCAGATAAGACACCCTCCAAAATAACTGCAGCAGCTGGGGTCCCCGAGGAGCTCAGTAGTTGTGGAACCTCCTCCCCTCTGCAGGAACAACATTTCCCTTCTGGTCTGCACCTGCACCTGCACCTGGGCAGATCTGCTTGCATGCTCCATTCTCTCAACACCACAGTTCCCAGGAGATCTGCTGCAGACAGGGCCACAGAGCTCCCAGGAGATCTGCTGCAACTCAGGTACACAGGAGACAAGTTTCAGACAGAGACAACCAGGGCAGCTAATCTCAGAGATAACCAGATGGCAAGAGCTAAGCGCAAGACCATAACTAACAGACACCAACATACTTTCACACCATCAGAACCCAGCTCTCGTACCACAAAAAGCCCTGGATACCCCAACACACCTGAAAAGCATGATGCTAACCTAAAATCCCACCTCATAAACATAATAGAAATCTTAAAGGAAGATATGAATAACTCACCTAAAGAGATACAGGAAAACATAAACACTAAGGTTTAATTAACTTCTAAGGTAGAAGCCCTTAAAGAGCAAACAAAAAAAAATTCCTCAAAGAAATACAGGAAAACACACTCAAACAGGTGAAGTGGTCCAAGACGTAAAAAAGGGAAATAGAAACAATAAAGAAATCACAAACAGAGGCAACCCTGGAAATAGAAAACCTAGGAAAGAGGACAGGAGCTACAGATGCAAGCATCACCAACAGAATACAAGAGATAGAAGAAAGAATCTCAGGCATAGAAGATATAGACACAACTCTCAAAGAATATACAAAGCATTAAAAACTCCTAGCCCAAAACATCCAAGAAATCCAGGACACAATGAAACGACCAAACTTAAGAATACTAGGAATTGAAGAAAGTGAAGATTACCAGCTCAAAGAGCCAGAAAAGATCTTCACCAAAATCATAGAAGAAAATTTCTCCAACCTAAAGAAAGAGATGTCCATAAAAGTATAATAAACCTATAGAACACCAAATATATTGGACCAGAAAAGAAACTCCTCCCATCACATAGCAATCAAAACACTAAATGCCCAGAACAAAGAACAATGAAAGCTGTAAAGTAAAAGGGCCAAGTGAGATATAAAGACAGATGGATCAGAATTACACCAGACCTTCAAAGAAGAGCTAATACCAACACTCCTCAAACTATTCCACAAAATAAAAACAGAAGGAACACTACCTAATTCCCAGTTACTCTGATATCTAAACCACACAAAGACCCTAAAAAGAAAGAGAACTTCAGACCAATTTTCCTTATGAATATTGATATAAAAATACTCAATAAAATCATAGCAAACTGGATCAAAGAACACATCAAAACCATAATTCACCATGATAAAGTAGACTTCATCCCAGGGATGCAGGGATGGTTCAATATACAAAAATCCATTAACATAATACACTATATAAACAAACTCAAAGAATAAATCACATGATCACCTCATAAAATGCTGAAAAAAAGCCTTCAAAATATACAACACCCCTTCATATTAAAAGTCCTGGAAAGATCAGGAAGTCATGGCACATACCTAAACATAGTAGAAGCAATATATAGCAAACTAACAGCAAACATCAAATTAAATGGAGAAAAAATAAAAGCAATCCTACTAATATCAGGGACAAGACAAGGCTGTCCACTCTCTCCCTATTTATTCAATATAGTACTTGCAGTTCTAGTTAGGACAATGAAATAAAAGAGGGAGATCAAGGGGATAGAAAATGGAAAGAAAAAAGTCAAGGTCCATAGATATGTAGATGTATGAAATACATAAGCAACCCACTCCCCAAAAAACAAATATCTACCAGAGAACTACAGCTTATAAGCAACTTCAGCAAAGGGACTGGATATAAAATTAACTTAAACAAATCAGTAGGCTTCCTTTATACAAAGGACACATGGGCTGAGGAAGAAATAAGGGAAACAACCCCCTTCACAACAGCCACAAATAATATAAAATATCTTGGTGTAACTCCAACCAACCAAGTGAAAGATCTGTAGAACAAGAACTTCAAATCCTGTTACTAAGCAAGTAAAAGAGCTGTATGACAAGAACATCAAGTCTCTGAAGAAAGAAATCAAAGAAGACCTCAGAAGATAGAAAGATCTTCCATGCTCATGGATTGGTAGGATTAACATAGTAAAAATGTTCACTCTACCAAAAGCAATCTACAGATTCAGTGCAATCCCCACCAAGATTCCTAAACAGTTCTTCACACATATTGAAAGAACAATTCTCAACTTCATCCGGAAAAACAAAAGACCCAGGATAGTGAAAACAATTGTTAACAATAAAAAAACTTCTGAGATCATCACTATCCCTGACCTCAAGCCGTACTACAGAGCAATAGTGATAGAAACCACGTGGTATTGGTACAGAGACAAACAGGTAGATCAATGGAATAAAATTGAAGACTCAGAAATATACCCATACACCTATGGTCACTTGATCTTTGACAAAGAAGCCAAAACCATACAGTGGAAAAAAGAAAGCATCTTCAACAAATGGTGCTGGTCTTACTGGTGGTCTGCTTGTGGAAGAATGCAAATTGATCATTTTTATTTTCTTGTACAAAGTTCAAGTCCAAGTAGATCAAGAACCTCAACATAAAACCAGATATGCTGAATCTAATAGAAGAGGAAGTAGGAAAGAGCCTCAAACACATCTGCACAGGGGAAATTTTCTTGAACAGAACACCAATGGCTCAGGACACCAATGGCTCAGGTTCTACGATTAAGAATTGATAAATGGGAACTCATGAAACTGAAAAGCTTTGGTAAGGCAAAAGAAACTGTCAATAGGACAAAATGGCAACCTACAGATTGGGAAAAGATCTTTACCAACCCTACATCCGATAGAAGGTTAATATCCAAAATAAACAAAGAACTCTAGAAGTTAGACTCCAGCAAACCAAATAACCCAACTAAAAAATAGGATACAGAGCTAAACAAAGAATTCTCAACTGAGGAATCTCAAACAGTAGATAAGCACCTAAAGAAATGTTCAACATCCTTAGTCATCAGGAAAACACAAATCAAAATGACCCTGAGATTCCACCTTTCACCAATCAGAATGTCGAAGATCAAAAACTCAAGTAACAGCACATGTGGTGAGGATGTGAAGAAAGGGAAACACTCCTCCATTGTTGGTGGGATTGCAAGCTGGTACAACCACTTTGGAAATCAATCTGGCAGTTTCTCAGAAAATTGGAAATAGTTCTATCTGAGGACCCAGCTATATCATTCCTGGGCATATACCCAAAAGATACTCCAACATATAACAAGGACATATGCTCCACTATGCTCACAACAGCCTTATTTATAATAGCTAGAAACTGGAAAAAAAACGGATGTCCTTCAACAGAGGAATGGATACAGAAAATGTGGTACATACACATAATGGAGTACTACTCGGCTATTAAAAATGACTTCATGACATTTGTAGGCAAATGGATGGAAACAGAAATATCCTGAGTGAGGTAACCCAGACCTGAAAGGACATACATAGTATGTACTCACTGATAAGTAAATATTAGCCCAAAAGTTCAGAATACCCATGATACAACTCACAGACCATATGAATCTTAACAAAAAGTAAGGCCAAAGTGTAGATGCTTAAATCCCACAGAATGAGGAACAAAGTAATCACAGGAGGCAGAAGGAGCAAGGGACCTGGGTGGGAGAGGGAAGGAAGAGGGGGAAAAGGAGGGCAGGACCAGGTATGGGAAGAGACAGAAGAGAAGTCCAGAAGGCCAGGAGAATGAATAGATATAAATACCAGTTGGAGATGGGGAATGAGGAGAACCACTAGAAAGTCCCAGATGCTAGGGATGTGAGAGGAATGCCCCAGGATCCAAAGGGGATGGCATTAGCTGAAATACCCAAAATCAGGGATAGAACCTTAAAAGACCATCTCCAGTAATTATACATGGCCCCCAGTAGAGGGATGGGGCCACACACCTATCTCAAAATTTTTAACCCAGAATTGTTTTTGTCTAAAGGAAACTTAGGGACAAAAAAAACGGACTAGAGTCTGAAGGACAGGCCATCCAGAGACCACCTCACCTTGGGATCCTTCTCAACTGTAGACACCAAACCTCTATACTATTGCTAACATCAAGAAGTGCTTGCAGACAGAAGCCTGGTATGACTGTCCTCTGAGAGGTTCTGCAAGAACCTAAGACAGATGCAGATGCTCACAGACAACCATTTGGCTGAAACTGAAGACCCCAAGAAGAGTTGGGGGAAGGACTGAAGGAGCTGAAGGGGATTGCAATCCCATAGGAAAAACAACAATATCAACTAACTGGACTCCACAGAGCTCCCAGGGACTAAACAACCAACCAAAGAGTATACATGAGTGAGTCTATGGCTCCCACTGCATATGTAGCAGAGGACTGCCTTATCTGGCATCAGTAGGAGGGGAGGTGCTTGGTCCTTCGGGTGCTTGTTGCCCTATCAAAGGGGATGCTGGAAGGGTGAGCCTGGAGTGGGTGGGTAGGTATGTGGAGGATCACCCTCTTAGAGGCAAAGGGGAGGGGGCACAGGGTGGGAGGTTTTCAGAGGGGAGACCAGGAAGTGAGACAACTGCCTCAAGAACCAACAAGAAAGAACCACCAGGGCTGGCACCTAGCACCTGGTCATATACTCAAAAGATGTTCCAACATCTCACAAAGACACTTGTTCAACTATGTTCATAACAGCTTTATTCTTAATAGCCAGAAACTGGAAACAATCTAGATGTTCCTCATCTGAAGAGCAGATAAAGAAAATGTGGTCCATCTTCACAATGGAATGCTACTCAGCTATTAAAAACTAAGACATCATGAATTTTGCAGGTAAATGGATGGAACTTGAGACTATCATACTAAGTGAGGTAACCAATCCCAAAAGGACATGCATGGTATGTACTCACTTATAAGTGGATATTAACTATAAAATACAGAATACCAATGTTATACTCCACAAACCCAAAGAAGCTAAACAAGAAGAAAGACTCAAGTGAGGAAGCTTGAATCTCAATTAGAAGGAGGAATAAGATAGTCACAAGAGGCAGGTGAAGGGAGGGAACTGGATGGGAGAAGGAATAGGGGAAGGGGATGTTCAGGACCAGGTGTGGGGAAAGACAGGAGAGATGGCTAAATGGCCATGAGAATGAACGGAAATCTGCAACTGATGGGGATGAGAAAGTGGGGGGCATCTCCAGGATGAGATAGGAACCCCTATGGGAGGGTTAAGGAAAAGATTGAAGAAACTGAAGAAGATTGCAACCCCATAGGAAGACCAACAGTGTCAGCTAACCCAGACCTCTGGGAGTTCCCAGAGACTAGGGCACCAACCAAGGAGCATACATGGGCTGGTCTGTGGCCCCCAGCACGTACATAACAGAGGACTGCCTCATCTGGCCTCAGTGGGGGATGTGCCTAATACTATAAAGACTTGATGCCACAGGGAAGGGGGATACAGGGGGGGTGAGTTGGGGTGGGTGGATGGGTGACAGGATGAATGGAGAAACACATTCACAGAGGTAAAGGGAAGGGGGAAGGGGGTAAAGAACACTTAGGGGGCAGGAAGGGGAGAAATATTTATAATGTAAATAAATAAACAATTAAAAACACAAATAACTTCAAAAGTCCTACAGTGTTTACAAGTTAAAGTGCGTGTGTGCACGCATGCACCTAAGCCACCTAAGCATGCACACATGTGCACGTGCATACACACACACACACACACACACACACACACACACACACACACACACA